>CM070873.1:97219107-97878274 GCA_036365515.1 Torymus aiolomorphi | reverse complement strand
GTGCTATACCAAATAATTGACGGCGATGAAAGAGTCCTAGAGTTCGCGAGTCAAACTCTGAGCGCAGCCGAGATAAATTATAGCGTGATATATGGTGGTCTACGACTTCAAGATTATCACGAACCATAGCAGCTTGAAGTGGCTCCGTGGTCTCCAAAATCCGATCGGCAGGTTAGCTAGGTGGGCTTTGGAGCTACAAAACCACAGGTTCACAGTCGGACATCGAAAGGGCTCGTTGAAGAATGTCCCAGATGCCCTTTCCCGGATGTTCGAGGAAGAAGAGCCAGCGGTTGCCGCGTTAGAGCTCGAACGCGGTACAAACGACCACTGGTCAAAGAGGTTCAACAGCGGCCGCGAGACTTCGCCACGTTCAAGCTGGCGGGGAGGAGACTGTACAAGTACGAATCTAATGAAGTCATAGACGAATCTCTCGGCGACGACGATGCATGGAAGTTAGCAGCCCCTCACGAAAAGCGTTGCGAAGTACTGAAAGAATGCCATGATTTTCCAACTGCTGGGTACTTGGGCCGCGAGAAAACTCTAGAGAGAGTAAGGCGGAAGTATTATTGGCCACACATGTCTCGAACAGCACGCTCCAGCAGGATTCATGGGACGTCGCATTGCAGAGCGTCCATGGCAAATCGTAGCCAATGACATTATGGGACCTCTCCCTAAAAGCAAGCACGGCTACGAATACATTCTCATCTTCCAGGACCTGTTCACACGCTGGATTGAAGTAATTCCGATAAAAAGGGCAGATTGTAAATCGGTAATAAAAGGACTCAATGAACGAGTATGTCTGCGATTCGGAGTCCCGGAGGTGTTTCTCTCCGATAACGGGACTGAATTTAAGAATGCACCCTTGGAGGCATTCTTAAAGGTGACAGGCGTGCATCACACGTTTACACCCCCATACCACCCTCAGGGCAATCCTGTCGAGTGTGGGAATCGGACGGTGAAGACAATGATCATGTCTTATTTAGAGGAAAATCACCGGTCCTGGGATGAGAAACTGAATGAGCTGGCGTTCGCGTATAATACAGCCGAATGAAGCTCCACAAAGATAAGTTCTGCCATGCTCATTTACGGCCGACTACTTGGCCCGCCGAAGACTCTAAGGCGGGAGGAAGACAGGCTAGCCGAAGAGTAAGGGCAGCAAGAGGCGATAAATAATTGGGTGGCGCGCATGGACAAGCTCCGCGAATTGCACGTTCGAGTGGTGGCAGACGCGCAAGCGGAGCAGGCAAGACAAGCCAAATACTATGTCGTTCATCGTCGATCTCCAAAATTCTGTCTAGGCGATCGTGTATGGACAGAGAATAAGGTACTATCCTCTGCAGCTAAGGGAATTTCTGCCAAATTAGCCCCGAAGTACGCAGGGCCATACACGATTGTGAATATTCTAGGCGAAAACACCTACGAGATCCAAGGTGAGGATGGTCGAACGATACGTTCCATCAATGCGCAGCAACTCAAGCGATACGTCTGCGCAGAAGAGCCCAAGGACTACTTGGACAAAAGTAGTCAAGAAGTAGTCCGGTCGCTACCACCGTGGGACTCTTCAGCCGAGCGTAGTGCTCCAGCGGGCCACAGAGGTAGCCAGGGGAATGTACAGACTCGGGCGATGGCTAAGCGGCGGTCCACCGTGTTAGACCGCGCTATTAGTTAGACCAGGAAAGCGTGCGAGTGATCGCCGGCCTACGCGTGTGGCCAGTCCAACAGAACCCAAGCGAGGCTCTGGGAGGCCAAAGTGTTCGAAGAAGAAGCCCGCATCTGCTGACATCGGACAAATTAGTCCCCGTCGAACCCGAGCGTCCAAAAAGCGCTAGCTGCGCCGTTCAAAAATTGTATCGTCCGTACTAACCTGTGTTCGTCCTGTGTTCGTCCTCCCAGGGCCTGATTCGAGAGATAGCGGAGACGGCGAAGAAGATGATCGCTGGGTTAAATCAGTGTCAACCTGACCCCGCCGTCATCGACTTTTTGGAGCAGGTAGTGGAGGGCATTGATGCGGTGACTCTGGCGCCCCAGCCAGCAGAAGAGCCCTCCACCGTCATAATCGAGGAGATAGAGGTGCCGAAGCCAAGCAGGGGATCTCCCGGCTTACGGAGAAGCCGGTCCCAGTCCGCTTCGGCGACCTCATCCCCCAAAGGAGCAGCGGGAAAACGGCAGGGCCTAGTCACAGGAAGAGGCACCTGCCAGGCCGACTGGTGCAGGCCGGGTCTCCGAAGAGGATGCGACCCGAGCCCAGCATTGTGCGCCGCAAGATGACGCCGGCGCGGCTCGGGCCACAAAAGAAAAGGAAGGAGATGCTTCGATCCAGGCCCCAAGAAGGGCACCGAGCGATGGCGTCCGTGCGACATGGGTCCCAGTGGAGCAGGTATTGAAGGACGCACGGCGTCTAAGCCAATCCTCGCGCGTAGCGGAGGACGCAGCCCTGGCTGCACTGGAGGCTTTTCTCCAATGCCACTGCGAGGCCGGCAAGCAGCAAGCCGGCCAATGGGTCGGAATGGCCCAAGGTCGGCGCGAAGAGCTTGCGGCCGCCGCACAGTGGGCTAAAACCCGATTTTTTTTTCAAAATAAAATAACTCCACACAGAAGCCACCAATTTGGATGATTTTTGTTTCTACTTATAGCAAATTAAATGTAGATTAGAGGAAAAATAAAGAAAATTGTTAAATAAATTTTTATAACCTCCAAATTCAACAAGAAACATAGGTATTTTTCAAAATTTTGTAGGAAACCGTATTTAAGTTTCAGAAAAATGTTTCTTTTTGGGAAATATGTTGCCTCCTGAGTTCATCCATGTATAATATATAACCCCTACACCTGTGAACCATAACCTAAACACCTTGCAGATGAATATTTCGCCGCAAAGTCAGGTTAATACGATAATCTGTAATGAACTATGACTTTGTAAGGTATTTATGACAAAATAAGTGATCTGTAACATTAAAAACTTATAATGACCATAACCTAAACCATTTTACAAATTAGCTTATTATTTTTATATAGAAAAAAGTAATTCCACACAGAAACCACCGATTCGGATGATTTTTGTTTGTACTTATAGCTAATTGAATGTAGATTAGGGGAAAAATAAAGAGTATTGTCAAATCAATTATTATAACCTCCAAACTCTACAAGAAACATAGGTATTTTTCAAAATTTTATAGGAAACCGTATTTAAGTTTTAGAAAAATGATTCTTTTTTGAAAAAATGTTGCCCTCTGAGTTCCTCCATGTATAATATATAACCCCTACACCTTTGTACCATAACCTAACAACTACGTTGAATACTTCGCCGCAAAGACATGTTAATATGATAATCTATAATGCACTATGACTTTGTAAGTTAGTTATGAAAAATTAAGTGATCTGTAATATTAAAAACTTTTAATGATCATATCGCAATACTTTTTACCGATTAGCTTATTAATTCGATTTAGAAAAAAGTTATTCCAGACAGGAACCACCGATTCGGATGATTTTTGTTTTTACTTACAGCTAATTGAATGTAGATTAGGGGAAAAATAAAGAGTATTGTCAAATCAATTATTATAACCTCCAAACTCTACAAGAAACATACGTATTTATTAAAATTTTATAGGAAACCGTATTTAAGTTTTAGAAAAATGATTCATTTTGGGAATAATGTCGCCTCCTGCGTTCATCTATGTATAATATATAACCTCTACACCTAAGAAACATAACCTAACAGCTCTACGTGGAATACTTCGCCGCAAAGACATGTTAATATGATAATCTGTCATGCACTATGACTTTGTGAGGTAGTTATGAAAAATTAAGTGATCTGTAACATTAATAACTTTTAATTACCATAACCTAATACTTTTTACCGATTAGCTTATTAATTCGATTTAGAAAAAAGTTATTCCAGACAGGAACCACCGATTCGGATGATTTTTGTTTTTACTTACAGCTAATTGAATGTAGATTAGGGGAAAAATAAAGAGTATTGTCAAATCAATTATTATAACCTCCAAACTCTACAAGAAACATACGTATTTATCAAAATTTTGTAGGAAACCGTATTTAAGTCTTAGAAAAATGATTCATTTTGGGAATAATGTTGCCTCCTGCGTTCATCTATGTATAATATATAACCTCTACACCTAAGAAACATAACCTAACAACTCTACGTGGAATACTTCGCCGCAAAGTCAGGTTAATACGATAATCTGTAATGCACTATGACTTTGTAAGGTATTTATGACAAAGTAAGTGATCTGTAACATTAAAAACTTTTAATGACCATAACCTAAAACTTTTTACCGTTTAGCTTATTATTTGGATTTAGAAAAAAAGTTACTCCAGACAGAAACCACCGATTCGGATGATTTTTGTTTGTACTTACATTTAATTGAATGTAGATTAGGGGAAAAATGAAGAGTATTGTCAAATCAATTTTTATAACCTCCAAACTGTACGAGAAACATTTTTTCTAAATTTGGTTGAAAACTGTATTTATGTTTTAGAAAAATGATTCTTAGTGGTAAAAATGTTTACTTCTGAGTTCGTCCATATATAATATATTACCATTAGACCTGTGAACATCAAGGAGCGCGGGCGCGCTCCGAAGGCAAGTATAGAAGAAGCCTGAAGGAACGACCCGCACTATATATACATTGAAAGTTATAGTGCATTACAGATTATCGTATTAACCTCACTTTGCGGCGAAGTATTCATCTTCAAGTTGTTAGGTTATGTTTCATAGGTGTAAAGATTATATATTATACATAGATGAACGCAGGAGGCAACATTATTTCTAAAAAGAATCATTTTTTTAAAACTTAAATACGGTTTCCTACCAAATTTTAATAAATACGTATGTTTCTTGTAGAGTTTGGAGGTTATAATAATTAATTTGACAATACTCTTTATTTTTCCCCTAATCCACATTCAATTAGCTGTAAGTACAAACAAAAATCATCCGAATCAGTGGTTCCTGCCTGGAATAACTTTTTTCTAAATCGAAATAATAAGCTAATCAGTAAAAATTATTAGGATATGATCATTAAAAGTTTTTAATATTACAGATCACTTAATTTTTCATAACTACCTCACAAAGTCATAGTGCATGACAGATTATCATATTAACATGTCTTTGCGGCGAAGTATTCCACGTAGAGCTATTAGATTATGTTTCTTAGGTGTAGAGGTTATATATTATACATAGATGAACGCAGGAGGCAACATTATTCCCAAAATGAATCATTTTTCTAAAACTTAAATACGGTTTCCTACCAAATTTTAATAAATACGTATGTTTCTTGTAGAGTTTGGAGGTTATAATAATTAATTTGACAATACTCTTTATTTTTCCCCTAATCCACATTCAATTAGCTGTAAGTACAAACAAAAATCATCCGAATCAGTGGTTCCTGCCTGGAATAACTTTTTTCTAAATCGAAATAATAAGCTAATCAGTAAAAATTATTAGGATATGATCATTAAAAGTTTTTAATATTACAGATCACTTAATTTTTCATAACTACCTCACAAAGTCATAGTGCATGACAGATTATCATATTAACATGTCTTTGCGGCGAAGTATTCCACGTAGAGCTATTAGATTATGTTTCTTAGGTGTAGAGGTTATATATTATACATAGATGAACGCAGGAGGCAACATTATTCCCAAAATGAATCATTTTTCTAAAACTTAAATACGATTTCCTACAAAATTTTGATAAATACGTATGTTTCTTGTAGAGTTTGGAGGTTATAATAATTGATTTGACAATACTCATTATTTTTCCCCTAATCTACATTCAATTAGTTGTAAGTAAAAACAAAAATCATCCGAATCGGTGGTTCCTGTCTGGAATAACTTTTTTTAAATCGAATTAATAAGCTAATCGGTAAAACGTATCGGGATATGATCATTAAAAGTTTTTAATATTACAGATCACTTAATTTTTCATAACTAACTTACAAAGTCATAGTGCATTATAGATTATCATATTAACATGTCTTTGCGGCGAAGTATTCAACGTACTTGTTAGGTTATGGTTCAAAGGTGTAGGGGTTATATATTATACATGGAGGAACTCAGGGGGCAACATTTTTTCAAAAAAGAATAATTTTTCTGAAACTTAAATACGGTTTCCTACAAAATTTTGAAAAATACCTATGTTTCTTGTAGAGTTTGGAGGTTATAATAATTGATTTGACAATACTCTTCACTTTTCCCCTAACCTACGTTTAATTAGCTATAAGTACAAACAAAAATCATCCGAATCGGTGGTTTCTGTGTGGAATTACTTTTTTTCTAAATCAAAATAATAAGCTAATCTCTAAAAAGGTTTAGGTTATGGTCATTAAAAGTTTGTAATGTTACAGATCACTTATTTTGTCATAAATACTTTACAAAGTTATAGTGCATTACAGATTATCGTATTAACCTGACTTTGCGGCGAAGTGTTCATCTTCAAGTTGTTAGGTTATGGTTCACAGGTATAGAGATTATATATTATGCATGGATGTACAGAGGAGGCAACATTTATCCCAAAAAGAATCATTTTTCTAAAACTTAAATACGGTTTTCTACAAAACTTAGAAAAATACCTATGTTTCTTGTTGAATTTGGAGGTTATAAAAATTTATTTAACAATTTTCTTTATTTTTCCTCTAATCTACATTTAATTTGCTATAAGAAGAGGCAAAAATCATCCAAATCGGTGGCTTCTGTGTGGAGTTATTTTATTTTGAAAAAAAAAATCGGGTTTTAGCCCACTGTGCGCCGCAGAGGCCAGGGCCGCCAGGAAGCGCCGCGCCGCCTTACAGAAGGCGGAAGAGGCTCGCCTGGCTCGTGCGCGGGAGGGCATGGAAGAGGCCAGGCGAGCCAGGGAGAAGGCGGAGGAGACGGCGCGCCGGGCCAAGGAAGAGGCTCAGCGCCGTTTCCAGCGAGAAGAGGAGCGCCTAAGCAGGGCGCTCGAAGAAGAGCAAGCGGCCCGGGAGGAGCATAACGCTAACGCGCTCCCCCGGTGCTTCATATGTGGCAAGCTTGGGGTGAAGAAATCTAAGCACTGCCCCAACCAAGCTCGTCACAAGGGGCGCCGGACTTACTCCCGGGCCAGCTGAAGAGGGCGAGGCCCCGAAGAGTTTTTTTACGTTTTTTTTAATAAAAATTAAAAAAAAAACCGGTGACTCTAATTCTTCCTGATTCCCTTTTCGAACCTCCTTCTCCTAAACCTTACCACCATTCGTATAGATACGACGATGGCCATGGATGGCAGAGCTGCTCACAGGTCCCCTGAGCAGCGTCTGGCGGGGGGGGGGGCTGTAACGCGTGCGCGAGTTAGGTAATTCGGGATTCGAATTACGCGCGCCCAGCACGTGTGTTCACTAGGGGCGCGAGCGCACAAGCATCTCGACCGGATTAAAACGGTCTCGCGACGCGCAATATGCCCGTCGCGTACCCGCGAAGCTGCTACGGCTTTATGCGTGTCACGGCAGCCATCTTCCTGTGTCCTACCGTATAGGTCACATCGTGCCGTGTCTCTCCCAAGTTTTACAGCGTCCGCACCGTCCTCTCTTTTTATAGATATACCGCCAGTGAAGTGGAGGCGTCGAGCCTCGTGCATGCGAGTGAAAGAGAGACAGAGAGAGAGCGATCCCGCGCCGCGTGAGCCACACGAAAGAGACAGCGAGCGGGAAGCACTTGCGTAGTGCTTGTACGTATTTGTGTTTTAATATACTGTGATATCTCGTTACTCGTCGCGTTGTTATTTATACAACCCGTCCTTCTCCCGGATACCGCCGCCTCCGCGGGAAAACGACTACGCCGTTCGTTTCCAAATCGGAGCATAGCGGCCGCGCGCTTTACTCTTCGAGCGCGCGCTTTTCACTCAGCGATCCAATTAATTGGAAAGCGAAGTTCGCGTGCGATCTTCGCGTTGTTTTCGGGATTTCAGGAGCAGATCCCCGGACAAGTCATTTTAGTGTGACACCCGCGGCACCGTGTTCTAGAGCATCGCTGGCCTGTGACTTTTTGAGATTTTTCCCCACTAGCCATCCTGTTACAATATATATTTATAAGATGTATAAAAATATCAAATATACATAAAAAAAATATTTTCATTAATGACTCGATATAATAATAATAAAGAAAAACAATATGAAACCGAAAAAGAAACAGACTTTTATCCTTTTGTTATAAACAATCTAAAGCAGCAACTCGAGCGTTTGTACATGACCCAGTGTACCCATATCTGCGCAGAAATCACTCCTAAGCCCTCGTGAAAAGAGAAAAATGTATTTTAGATATAAGACCTGATCAGGTGTAACAAAAATTTAGTCGACCTAACCACGTAGATATGTTCGCCGCGGTCTTCAATTCCCCTAAAACCAAGAAATTTTCAAATCCGATCATAAATCGCGGAGATATGGTCGTTCAAAAAGTTATCTACTGCTATGCGAAAAATGAATCTCTGCGAGATATTTAATGGTACCCGAAAAGAAATTTTCCATTATCTATTAAATCTACCGAAATATCGCCCCTTAAAATTTCTATATGTATTTTTATATGTATCGCGATGGCCGTCGAACATAAAAGAAACTAGTCCTCGCGGAACACGCGCTTATCGATGGCCCACATAATAAGCTGCACGTCGGTTTGGGCGAACAACCCGACTCGGCCGATTTTCTCCTGGAAGATTAATCATCGGCCTACGCAAATAAAATTCCCTTACGTTTCTCTGCTCCTTGATTGATACCGTCGATTTCCCCTTAGGTCCGTGTCGACAGTTGTGTCGACCCCGTCGCACACGTGGTTGAGGGACTTGGTGGTGGCTCCTGCGGTCACTTGCGTAGCCCCCGGCGCGCACGTGGTCCTTCTGAGAATATCTGCTAAAAAAAAACTACTGCTGCGGACGAGAGTGAAGCTCCGCGGGGCGCGCGGCGCTATTTATGGCACCCCCTACCACCTGTACGCGGGAGGTGCTCACACGACGAATCCTGATGTACTCTATGTACTAACTGCGCACCCTCGGCGATGTTCTCCCCTCCCGGCTGCTGTGCTGATGCCCCTCCTTGCCCCTCATCTTGCCACAGAACTCTATATCTTCTGTTAATGGGGCTTAGCAACAAATTGTGTAAATAAGGCATGCATTATTATGATATCATGATCACACAGCATGCTCGTTAGAGGGTTCTTCCTAGAAGGAGTTTGATTAGTACATTTTAATTGCAAATTATGTATTCGATTTATTTAAATATATGTGTACATGCCTGAAAGGGTTGAAAATTAAACGTAAAATGATTAGATTCAGTGATGAATGGTTTTAGCTGGTTCCTTGGGGTGCTAGAAATAATTATACATGCAAAATCAACAATTTCCATTCCCCATCTCACTTGCACTTGCAGAAACGCCCATCGGTCTGTCTCTGTCTAATTGCGTCATCTATACGTGGACGGCAATGTAACTTTCTAGTTTCTTTGTCCCCTATCCACTAGTGTATAAGTGCCACGGGGCTTAAATATTAATAAAGTAATTGAATCAATCTGTGGTTCGATTAATGGCACGTGACCACGCGCTAATTCAGTGGTCATGCTTTGTGATATTGTTAATTATGTATTCCCGATGCATGTCTTAATAAACAAAAAGAAATGGTAGGATTCAAATCTCCCGCCGCAGCGGAATGACTAGTGCACTTCTGTATTGCTTTCATATAAGTGTCGACTCCGTCATCTAGATGGCGCGTCGAGTACCGTTTTGAGCCATCCGTGCTACTGCGAGAGGCTTGAGCCGGTAAGTAGAATTCCTATTGATATGCTCATTTATGTGATGAAAATATATGTGTTAGCCAAAGCACATATATCTTAGAATGTACGGTATCGTGCCCGATACAAATCTTGCCTAATTTAGCACGTTTATGCAACGATCTTATACGCGTGGATCTTTCTTCCGCAGGCTACTTGCGATTAAGAATAATTTAAATAATAATCTATCCTAACTTTGCATGTTTAGGTAACTCCCTTATACGCGTGAACATTGCCTTTCCAAGCTACCTGGGTTTTTGAGTTATTAAAATAATTGTCTTGCCCAATGTACCTCGTCTACGTATCTCCCTTATACGCGTGGACCTCACCTCCCCTGTCAACTTGAGTTTAGAATTATTTAAATAATGATCTTGCCTAATTTTCTACGTCTAACAAACTAAAGTAGCTGGGGTAAGCGGAGTCCATGCGTATAAGGGAGATAACGGGCCAAATTAGGCAAGACAATTACTTAAATAGTTCTAAAACCCAAGTAGCCGAGGGAAGCAAGGTCCCACGCGTATAAGGGATTTATAGTCGTGCAAAATTAGATAAAATCATTATTTAAATAATTCTACAACCTAAATACCGGGGGTAAGATCCACGCACAGAATCGCGTTACGTTGACATGCAAAAGCAGGCAAAACAATTACTTAGATATTTTTGGAAACCAAGTAGCTGAAGGACGGGGGTCCCCGTAAACGAGGGCATTAGAATGTTTTCAGTATTATTTACATAATTTTGGTACTTAATTCAGCACATCCAGGTAACTTCTTTATACTCAAGTACCTCGCTTCCACTGTCTATTTGGGTTTTAGAATTATTTAAATAATAATCTTGCCTAATTTTGCACGTCTACGTAACTTCCTTATATGAGAGGACCTCGCTTCTCCCGGCTACTTGAGATTAAGAATTATTTAAATAATAATTTTGCCTAATTTTACACGTCTAGGTAACGGGGGAGATCCAAAGTTTCGACGATTCACTATAAAATTGAAGTCAGCTATAGACGTTTTTCAGTTCGACAAATGATAATGCAGATTGTTTTTAATTTCGAAATTCTAAATTACGAAAATCATATTTTCGAATGTAACAGTTCATCTACTGTCCAAAACGTCGAATTTCATCAATCGACCTCAAAGCAAATATAAGCTGTTTCTAATGATTTATTTCGAAGTATCTATATTGTAGCCCTATTAAAATTCTATTAATGAAATTCGATGTTTTGGACAGTAGGTGAAGTGTTACATTCGTAAATATAATTTTCGTAATTTAGAATTTCGAATTTAAGAACAATCTGCATTATCATTTATCGAACTGAAAAATATCTATAGTTGATTTCAATTTTATAGTGAATCGTCGAAACTCTGGACCCCGTTTAGGTTATTCTTTTATACGCGTGGACCGTGCTTTCCTAGCTACTTGGGTTTTAAAATTATTTAAAAAATGACCTCGCCTAATTTAGTACATCTACGTAACTCCGCTATACGCATAGCCTTTGCTACCCCGGTTACCTGGGTTTTAGAATTATTTAAGTAATAATCTAGCCTAATTGTACACGCCTACATACTCTCTTATACGCGTGGATCTTGCTTTCCCCGGAAACTTGGGTTTTAGAACTATTTAAATAATTGTCTTGCCTAATTTTACACGCATACCTACATTCTTATACGTAAGTATACCTCACTTCCACTGGCTACTTGGGTTTTAGAATTATTTAAATAATTGTCTTGCCCAATTTTGCTCGTCTACTTATCTCTCTTATACGCATGGACCTCCCTTCCCTCGTTTACTTGTATTTTAGAATTATTTATATAATGATCTTGCCTAATTTTCCACGTCTAGAGAACTCTCTTATACGCGTGGACCTTGCTTTCCCGGCTACTTGGGTTTTAGAACTATTTAAATAATTGTCTTCCATAATTTTGAACGTCTAGGTGACTCCCTTATAAGCGTGGAACTTGCTTTTGCCGGTTACATGGGTTTTATAATTATTTAAATAATGTAGCACGTTTAGGTAACTTCCTTATACGCGTAGACCGTGCTTTCATGGCTACTTGGGTTTTAGAAATATTTAAGTAATGACCTCGCCTAATTTAGTACGTCTACGAAACTCCACTGTATGCGTTGCCTTTGCTTCCACGGTTATCTAGGTTTTGGAATTATTTTAGTAACGTTTTTGCCTAATTTGGCATGTCTACTATTATTATTCCCGGTCAAAAATATCAGGTAGGAAATCCAAATGGATTTTCCGGCTGGATTCCAGGTGGATTTCCTAGCTGGATCAAGTGGATTGACGTAAATTTAAGTAGATTTTTTAGCTAGATTCTTATTTTGATCCACGTTGCGGAGATTTGCTAACTAATTTTTAATGATCCACCTGAATTTCCTACCTGGATATTTTTTACAAGGTTTATGTAATGATCTTGCCTAATATTACACGCATACGTACTCTCTTATACGCAAGTTATACCTCACATCCACTGGCTACTTGGGTTTTAGAATTATTTAACTAATTGTCTTGCCTAATATGGCACGTCTATGTAACTCCATTGTACGCATAGACCTCGCCTCCCCCATCTTCTTAGGTTTTAGAGGTATTTAAATAACTGTCTCGCCTAATTATGCACGTCTACGTAACTCTCTTATACGTGTGGAACGTGCTTTCCCGGCTACTTGGGTTTTAGAATTATTTCAATAATGATTTTGCCTAATTTTGTAAGTCTACGTAACTCCCTTATACGCGTGGACCTCGCTTCCCCCGGTTACTTGAGTTTTAGAATTATTTAAGTAATGATCTTGCCTAATTTTACACGCGTACGTACTCTCTTATTCGCAAGTACCACACTTCCACTGGCAACTTGGGTTTTAGAATTATTTAAATAATTGTCTTACCTAATTGTGCACGTCTACGTAACTCTCTTATACGCGTAGACCTTGTTTTCCCCGACAACTTGGGTTTCAAAACTAGTTAAATAATTGTCTTCCCCAATGTACAACGTCCAGGTAACTTCTTTATATGCGTGGACCTTGCTTTCCTGGCTACTTGAGTTTTAGAATTATTTTAATTATGATCTTGCCTAATTTTTCGACGTCTATGTAACTCTTATATGTCTTGTACTGGAGACTCCCAAATGATTTTGTGATTTTCAGCTTCGGCTATCTTACAGCAGAAAATTAGCACAAAATTATGTCCTTTTTTAATAATCGCTAAATCGAATATTCGCAAAATTACCAGAAAGCGGTCTGCTAGCTTAATTTTAAGCTAGTGGATAGCACGTTTCTCGGAAACGGCTATAGCAAAAAAATCCGTTTAGGCGTAGGATAATATACTATACTTGCCTTATTTTATACTTTCGTAGAAAGTTTTATATTAACAATATTATTATTTGTAGAGTTACAAAAAATGATCACCATTTGCAAAGAGTACTTATTGAATAGATAAGATTATAAGAAATAAAAGGACTAGACAAAAATTGTGTTGTTAAAACTTACTTAAAAAATTGGTTCTTCTTAAAAACGTGTTGACTACTTTAAAAAAATATTTAAGCGCTCATTAAACTTTTTGGTGCTCAGTTTGGCGGATGTCGAGAGAGAGAGAGAGAGAGAGAGAGAGAGAGAGAGAGAGAGAGAGAGAGAGAGAGAGAGAGAGAGAGAGAGAGAGTCTAATACTGGCCTCAGTTTATACTTTTGTAAAATGTTATGAGAATTTATTATAGTATATTTTTAATATTATTATTAAATGGAAGTATTGTTATTCACAAAAGTTTTATATTTGAATGTTTCTATAAGGAGACCGATACAATGATTAGATTAATAACATTTTTTGAAATAATACAATCAGACGTGTATTTTTCTAGGTACGATAATAAATTTACAATACTATTAATTTGTAAAGTCGTATGAAAATATAATTCTTTTTATTTTTATAGAATCCAGAAAAAACTTATACTTGCCTTATTTTATACTTTCGTAGAAAGTTTTATTATTTCTACTTTAATTTAGATAAATGGATATATCAAAAAATATTTTCGAGAAAAAAATGTTAATGCTTTCTTTTTAGAGAAAACATTTTTCAAACATTCTCTAGTTCTTTCAAAATAAAGTTTGTTAGTATATCATTCTTGTACAGAACGTCTTGTTTTAAAAAAATATTTAGGCTCTTCTGAAAGTTTTTCGTGGTGTCCTTATAAAGTTGTTAAGTAAGAAAAGATGAGAGAAAAGGGGAGGTGTGTTGATTTTTTTTTACAAAGCGACTTAACGGTGGTTTAAAGAGATAATATAAAAATAATTTATTTTGGGTAGCATATAAGTTTTCCATAAATTTTTTATTTTTCATATTAAAATTTGTTTTCTAATTATTGTTTTTCGAAAAGAAACTTTGCAGTTGTTAAGAGAGATAATAAAAATAATTTATTTTTCAAACACGTAGGTTTTGCGTGAACTTTTAATTCTTATTATTAATTAAGGAACTGGCAAGGAATGATATAGTGTACACTTGCCTATAAGTTATGACTTGCGTAGAATACTTGTAGATTCCACAACTTTGTAAGAGACTATATAAGAATAGAAAAATTAAAATTAAAAAAAGGAAAACATTTTTGCAACTTTTTGTGGAGATTTATTTATACTTAAAATTATTGATATTTAATTTACAAGTGCCATGATCAAAATAGTAAATGAAATTTTAATGTTCCTTATTTTCTACTATATTAAGGAGCTTCATTCACATCAATCATTTATTCAGAAATCTTGCCATTCTCGTTAGTTAACTTTCTTGCTTTTTTTCCCTAACATGCTTTCTTTCTTAACTATTATTTTGGTATCCAGATATTCTATTTTATACATATCTAGCTGTTGCCTGTACATGACGCTTTCTCTTGTCACAAGTAGCATCTTTTTTTGCAGCGTATTTATAAATCTAGATATTCTGTCATGCGAGTTATTTGTATCTGCAAGTGTCTTTTTTCGTTCTTCATGATGTTGTTTCATACCTTCCAATTTTATTTAAACTGATTCTACTTGAGACCTTAAGTGCCCTTCTTTAGCTGTTAACAGAGCTTTTGAGTGTTGTAATCGATTAATTTCTCGTTTAAGCCCAAGCCACCAATTTCAGTTGCCTCATATTTAGCTATTTTTGACAAAAAGCTCAGCTTTAGTCATTTTCAATTGAGAAACTCCTTGCTTCTTGTAGAAATTCCTTGTATTTCTAATACTTTTCGAATCTGGGGATCAATTTAAATCGAAAATATTTAATAATAACTTTTATCTTGTTCAAAGTTATTCGCACCAGTCCAGATATGATTGCCATTTGCATTAAAGCTTTCTCGACATTCTTGAATTGATATCACTTTTTGAAATTATTATCTGAATCTTGTGTAGAAAAATATTTACTAAGAATCCTCTGAAACATTTTGACGTCTCCCACCGTGAGAAAATTATGAATTAGATTAACTGAGCAGTTTTATTCACTAAAATTTTCACAATAACACATCATCTTCGCTTTTTAAAGTATTTCAATATTCATTTAACATATTCTTTTAACTGGTGCTTGAGTAAACATGTACAATAGCACAGCACTGATATCAACTAATTTTGTTGAAGATGACAAATTCTTTTTAAACCAAGCTCAGACCATTGTTTCAAATCAGCATTATTAATTATATTGTATATTTATGCTCACGTGTCATTCACCAATATTTTCTTCCATGAAAAAGCTTATTATAAAGTTTATGAACCTCATATTTATGCTTGCGGGTCACTATACTCACTAATATTTTCTTGTGTGCAAAAGCTTATTATAAAGTATATGAACCTCATAACACATAATTATTCACCTCCCTTAAACATAATAACTTTTATCTTGATCAAAGTTATTAGCAAGAGACCAGATATGATTGCCATTTGTGTACATAAAACATTAGTTTAAATCCACAATTGTTGAGAAAATTATTCAGTTGTGAATACTATAGAGAACTTTTGAAATTATTATTGATTGAAACAAGCTAAATTAATAACCCATAATTGTCACAAATAATCTAGTATAATGAAGAAAAACAATCAATTTATGAACTAAGAATCACTGAGAATTATTAAAGTTTTCTTGACATTCTTGAATAGATATAATTTTTTCAAATTATTATCTGAATCTTGTGTAGAAAAATATTTACTAAGAACTTCTCTGAAACATTTTGACGTCTCCCACCGGGAGAAAATTGTAAATTAGATTAACTGAGCACTTTTATTCACTAAAATTTTCACAATACCACATCATTTTCACTTTTTGCAATATTTCAATATATACATTTAACATAATCTTTTAACTGGTGCTTGAGTAAATATGAACAACAGCATAACATTGATATCGAATAAGTTCCTTGAAGATGTCAAATGCTTTTTAAACCAAGGTTCAGACCGATATTTCAAATAAGTCTCATAAATTAAATAGTATATAAGTTCGTGAGCTAGGATAGTTCGAGCGCAGTTACCCTCTAAGCTGGTGCTCGGTCGGAAAGGTAGAGCACTACCTGGCTGGCGGCCGGAAATTGCAGGGAGGCCAATAACACAACTTTACCTTACCGACAGAAATGTCTACGTAGTACGGTCGGTAAGGTAGAGCGCTACATTGCCGGCGGATGGTAATTGCAGGGTGACCCAACATTATCAGCTGTTGATAAACCAAATCTACCTTACCAACAGAGCAGAATACTATATAGGCTGTTAACCCAAATTAAAAATTTTGAATTTCGCGCCGAGAGTGTAGTTCTGCGATAACCCATATCTACCTTACCAACAGAGCAGAATACTATACTCGTATAGGCTGCTAACCCGAGCGATGTCGGCAGGACGGCCCAACAGTCGAAACCCAACTCTACCTTACCTGCAGTCAATAACCCAACCTTACCGGTAGAGCACTCTACCGGAATGCTAAATTTTTAATTTAATCTTTTATAATTGTCATGTTGAGGCATAGAATTGGTATTCGTGGAATACTTTTGAGAATATTTTTTCCATCTTGAATCCTCTTTTTTCTCCTGTTCAATAAGAGAAGCGTTTGAACTTGAGCTTTGACCCATCTTGTACGATGTCTGGGACACGAATGAAGCATCTACTCACAATCCATAGATGTCTTGCAATTATCGTAGAATTTTTTCAGAAGTTTGTCGTTATGAAGTGCGCAGTTGGTTTCGTAGGCACCCTCGTGGTGTGGATAAACTGTCACAAGCTTGATCTTGTCCAGCGGTGGAAAACCATCTCCGAAACATCATGAACGTTGAATTTGAAACGTTCGAGCCATTTTTTCTTGATGGAGCACATAACGAGTACTTGAGTAGCATCGTGTAGACATTCTCGAAGAACACTTCCGATGTCGGTGTAGGAACGGTCTCCCGACTTCCAAGAAATACCATGATAGAAGTGCTTCAACCAAGTATTTTCGCTCTTATACTTATCAGTGAGTCGTTTCCAAGGAAAAGGTTCCTTGAAGAGAAAGATCAGAGGTTGGTCGTCATCATCCAACGGAACTATTGCCAATTCTTGACAAAAAAAATTATTACCGGGGTGTTTGAAGCCCTGCATATCGACGAAGTACTTCATTTTTAGCTTCTTTACACCACCACTGTCGGGACTATACTGAACGTCGTATTCTCGAAAATTTAGACGAGTTTCTTCACGTCTCCGCTAACAGGATTGTGCTGGACAATACGATCGTGCAAAATGAGGCAGTAGGCTGGTGTTACAGCGGGAAAATTATCTCTCGCGTCGAATTCCAAACCAACGTCGACGGGTGCACTCTTCAGAGATTCGTTTTGCTTAGAGGAATCGATGATGATGAGTGGCGCGTGAGTGAGATAGTTGATCTTTTTCAACATAGGCTCAGAATCTTTAACATAGTATGAGTTCTGAAAATTGGCATACTTGTCGTATAGTACGGCATATTGATTACGTGTTATATCTAAATTGAGATTTCCGTATGGATAGTATCGTGAATTGAGAAAGAGTTTTAAATTGCTGATATTGCAGTGATCGAAGCGACAAGCATTCGTAGCTCTCTGACATTTTTGATCCGTCTGGAAGGCGAGAATAACGAGGCGAGATTTCTCCAGCTGGTTGGATGTTTTGACAGTTCACACATGTTTAGACGTAGTTGTTAGAAGCGGATACTCAAAGAACGCCCACATGCGGAAACTCATGGTAATTGGTCGATCCTTTTCCATGAAGCCGAGTAAACGAATATTGAGTATAATTTTGAATTCTTCGTATACTTGCGCCACATGCGTTTGCTTAACGGCATTCAAATCATTCCTCGATCTGGTGAGTGTGAGCTTATGATTCGTGTTGACCACTATTTTTCGATAGTCTTCGGTAAAACCCATAATCATAATCAGAGGGATGGATACATCGAAGTAGCCATCATCGTTACACATGTTCAACGTTTCCTCAACGTCGAGCCAACCAGCATTCTCCATTATCTAATACTGACAGGGATTGAGTGATACCAAATCTTTCATGAGACTCGTTAAGCCTACATTTTTACATCTATCGATTTCGATGGCATTGATCTCATAGCGAATTTCTTCGAACAAGTGACAGATGGCATTGTTAACAAACTTTGTTCTCTGTACAACACTTTCATCAGTTTTAGTCAGTCTTCCCCATACATTTAGCGAGCTGTGAGATGGTAGAAGGCACAAATCTTGATGTTGAATAGATATACGTATTTCATCGCTGTTGTTGAAAGCGGAAGACGTATAGGGTTGATGCGCATGAATTCATAGTGCGATACCGATTCCTCAAATTCAACAGCTATCTGAATGTTCAAAACTTCTTCCATTATTCTTTCACGTACAACAGAAAAATATACACGTTATCCTCCACCAGGATCGCGGATTCTTAGTTCCAAGTTTTCTAGGAACTGAAGGCTTTGACGTGTTAGAGCTTTGACTGCTCGTTGACGAGTGATCGTTGGCCGCCATGGCGGCCTGCTTATATACCCTCTTCCCACCTTACTTATATAAACAACACCCATCAGGCTTGCTTTATGTTAAGCCTAATTGTTACAATTTATCCCCGAAAATTCACCTAATTTCCGTCTTGATCGACCATACGCACTTGAAAATGATCAATAGTCTTGACTGTGATTGGCAGATACTGCTGAAAGGAACTCGTGTATCAAGTGCACTCTTCGTTCGTTTATATAGGCGCCAGCTGTCATGTTGCACTCCACTCCCAAAGCATTAGTTTTGTGAATGCTCACGGATAGATCAGAACTGTGAGTGATGTTTGGTTCGAGTATGCGTTGAGCGAAACCCAACAACTTGCCTATGGAATCCTGCAGTCGAAAATCAACTTGATGAGTACACTTGATTTCACTGCGTAGTATGTTGTTATTTGGCTTTATACCGATTAGTATGCCCTTGAGTGAGAGAAATTCATGTAAATAGCTCTCTATGTCCTCGATTTCATAACTACTAGTATGCAAAATAACTATCTCTTTATCCATGTAAAACCTATTATTATCCTCATCATTGTTGGGTATGAAGTTGAAAAATAAAAGTTCTACCAGACCGAGAACATAGCTCTTATTTCGTGAGAGTTCAATTGGAGGAAAGTATTGTGCTTCAACTAGCGCCGAAGTTCCCGAAAGACTCAAAGTCAGTGAATCAGCCATGATATAGAGAATGAGCAGTTATCGCTCACCCCCCTTATATACGTTTGAGACTGTTGCACAGAAACTGCAAACACAAATGTCCACAATTGTAAGTCTCAAAATCCTGATACCACTCGTGATTGTACTTGACTCTGTCAAGTCCGAGATACAACATCAAATCGAGAGGAGGTTGAAGATCGACAAAGCTATCAAAGTATACAATGCTGACTGTCATCGATATATTTTCGAAATACTCATGAGCAATTCCTGTGAAAAAGAAAGCAGGCGAAAATGTAGAAGCTGCTATGAAGTCTGTGTTGGGCGAAAGTGGTCGAGTGCCGAAGAATCTTCATACTGACAGAGGAAAAGAATTCTACAACAAGAAATTCGAAAGCCTCATGACGAAGTACAAGATAAATCTCTTCAACGTACAGCAATCTCAAAGCCTCGATATGCGAACGCTTCAATCGAACGTTGAAGAATGACTGACTCTAAGACATCGAGGTCGCTGCGTAAACGAGCAGTGACTTCGTGTACACTGCGTAATTCCATTTGCAAAGTGTCCAAATTGACTGCGTCATTTAACTGTTTCGGCTGTGCTACGTTGCAGAGTCGTTTGCTATCAACATCGTATTGACCATCGGCGGCGAGAAGAAAGAAAAAGATTGTTCAGCTATGAGTAATCTCAAACGTTCCACCAGCTCGTTCGGATCATTCCAGTACACATAGTCCATAGTCGTATTCATTCTTGCCAACTTGTATCTCGGTAGACCCGCACCTTGTTTCTCAAACATAGGAGCAATGATGTATTTGAATTTGTTGCTTTTGTGAAAACGAATCTTTTCGTTACTATCGTAGCGTTTCTTGTGTGCCAACGATGCTTCAAGTATTTTTCGATAATTCTCCATATCAGTATTAGTAATCTGACTTTCGGTGGGTTGCTTTGTAATGAATAATTCGAGTAATCCATCAGTTTTCACATACTTCGCCTCGTTCACATCCATATAGCTACCCTCCAAGTCTATAGGGGAATTTCCAATCATGAATAGTCCATCCTCTTTGAATACACCATAAATGTTGTCTACGTATCGATCTTGACTGAGCATTTGCAAGTATCTATTATTGCTTTCATCATTGCTCGTAGCCGATTCAAAAGACGTGTCAGCTGCTTGCAATGTATCATCCTGCATATCATCATACTCTTCATCGTATTTGATATACTTGTCATCGCGTTTTTCATCGTGTTTAATAGCTCTACTCAATGTTTGTTTGACTATGAGCTTTTCAAGCGGCTCAACGATTGGTTGAAAAGTTTCTCCCGACACTCGTTTCACATTGTCTTTTGAAAGCTTCGACAAATTGTATTTGTGTCGAATAGCATTCCTAGCTTTAACAAGCTGGTGGAGGACATTCTTCTCTCGTCGAAATTCAGACATGTTGACAGTTTAATGTTCAACGAGTGATTGTAGACATCTACATCCATCTCGTATTAATAGCAAAACAGTCGAAACTCTTTCTATACCTCCCACCATTAATGCGCCTGTCTTTGTCGATCACGAGAAATCCATACCCGCCATCTCCTCAGCACTTTGAGTACAAATCTTTGAATCGTGTAAAACTCATATCTGAATTCACCTGATCCTCCTACACATGTTTGAGATTCATGTCATCGTATCGAAATATTGCCAACAAATTAACACTATCTTGTACCAGATGCTATGGTATGTGAGCGTACGAGTGACAGAGATAGAAACAATCCACATTCTGGTATCTGCCCATGCAGAAAAACGCTCTGACATTGTCTTGCTTCTCACATGCTATGTCATCGAATACAATAATGGAATTCGGCAGTGCATTATCAGGTGCAACGACCTCGTTGTGTTCACTGAACACAACACTGAACACTGAAGGGAAAGTATTGAACGCCATCTATCGGTTGCAGAAGTTTCTTTAAAAATCTGTACTTGGACTGATTCAGTGATTTCAAGCAGTTGGTGTTACCCCAATTGGATGGACCGCAAAATACTGCACGTATGCTGTCAGGAAGCAACTCGCCATGTCTCTTTGTTTTCTTCTCCTTCTACACAATGGTGTCAAAGTTCACCACCGGAAGCTTGAGAGATTGCGTTTGAAAGTTCATGTGTGCTGTCTGGATAGCGACTGACTCTCTGAGGTATAAACAGGAGCTTATATACCCCTCACTCCATCAGTCGTTAGACAACCGCCGACGTGTGATGATCGTACATAGACGAAAGAAAGGTCGTGGTCTCGTGAAGTGCACTCTTCGTTCGTTTATATAGGCGCCAGCTGTCATGTTGCACTCCACTCCCAAAGCATTAGTTTTGTGAATGCTCACGGATAGATCAGAACTGTGAGTGATGTTTGGTTCGAGTATGCGTTGAGCGAAACCCAACAACTTGCCTATGGAATCCTGCAGTCGAAAATCAACTTGATGAATACACTTGATTTCACTGCGTAGTATGTTGTTATTTGGCTTTATACTGATTAGTATGCCCTTGAGTGAGAGAAATTCATGTAAATAGCTCTCTATGTCCTCGATTTCATAACTACTAGTATGCAAAATAACTATCTCTTTATCCATGTAAAACCTATTATTATCCTCATCATTGTTGGGTATGAAGTTGAAAAATAAAAGTTCTACCAGACCGAGAACATAGCTCTTATTTCGTGAGAGTTCAATTGGAGGAAAGTATTGTGCTTCAACTAGCGCCGAAGTTCCCGAAAGACTCAAAGTCAGTGAATCAGCCATGATATAGAGAATGAGCAGTTATCGCTCACCCCCCTTATATACGTTTGAGACTGTTGCACAGAAACTGCAAACACAAATGTCCACAATTGTAAGTCTCAAAATCCTGATACCACTCGTGATTGTACTTGACTCTGTCAAGTCCGAGATACAACATCAAATCGAGAGGAGGTTGAAGATCGACAAAGCTATCAAAGTATACAATGCTGACTGTCATCGATATATTTTCGAAATACTCATGAGCAATTCCTGTGAAAAAGTAAGCTTCCCAACAGCCTTCCAGTTGAACTTCACATCCCGGGTTATCAGTCCTATGGACCAGGAACCAAATTAGCTAAATGCTTGGCTAGAGAAGATTCAGGAATTAACTCTCCCGACACAGCTTGTAAGGAGCACGATATAGCATAATCGCAGAATCGAAAAAATATCGAAGTTAGAAACGCTGCACACAAAGTTCTTGCGAACAAAGCTTGGGGAAGAGGTACCGCTGAAGACACTGGAGTAGGTGAAAAAATGACCGCATATGCTATCACGAACGCCATGAAGTTGAAGAGAAAATTTGGCATGGGTTGTAAAAATCCATCTACTTCTCTGAAAAACATAATAAAGATGACCAATAAATCTATGTTCACGGGAAAATGTGCTAAGAAAGTCGTCAAATCTGCTCTAAAGGGTGCTCGCGAGGCAGTCAAGAAAGCTAGGGGTAAGCAGAACATCATTATTCCACGAATACTACCAGTGCCTACAAAAGTAGGTGGCTTTCTACCATTTCTAATTCCTCTGTTTGCCGGTTTGAGCGCTGCTGGTGTTCTTGCAGGTGGGGCTGCTGGAGTCGCGAAAGCTGTTAACGATTCTCAAGCTACAAAGTCGCAGTTAGAGGAGACTCAGAGACACAATAGAGATATGGAGAATGGAGGTAATGAATTGTATCTAAAACCACACAAGATGGGGCTGGGTATTCAGCCTTACAGGAGTTTAAAAAAAAAAAAACTTCGAGGTCAAAGTGCCCGATGGTGCTCTCACCGATCATGATTTGCTCAAGTATGCAAAGCTATTAGAAGTTCCAAATTTTCGTGGCGTGTTTATGCGAAACGCACTGCCATTTACTGGTCCACATAATCGCGCGTCAGCCATAATCAATCTTGATGATGTAAGCGAGGTAAAGACGTTGTATACTTTGATAGCTTTGGCGATCTTCAACCTCCTCTCGATTTGATGTTGTATCTCGGACTTGATAGAATCAAGTACAATTACGAGTGGTATCAGGATTTTGACACCTGCAATTGTGGACATTTGTGTTTGCAGTTTTTGTGCAACAGTCTCAAACGTATATAAGGGGGGTGAGGGAAAACTGCGCATTTTCTATATCGTGGCTGATTCACTGACTTTGAGTCTTTCGGGAACTTCAGTGCTAGTTGAAGGACAATACTTTCCTCCAATTAAACTCTCACGAAATAAGAGCTATGTTCTCAGTCTGGTAGAGCTTTTATCTTTCAACTCCATACCCAACATTGATGAGGATAATAATAGGTTTTACGTGGAAAAGATGTAGTTATTTTGCCTACTGGTAGTTATGAAATCAAGGACATAGAGAGATATTTACATAAATTTCTCTCACCCAAGGGCATACTAATCAGTATAAAGCCAAATAACAACACACTACGCAGTGAAATCAAGGGTACTCACAAAGCTGATTTTCGACTGCAGGATTCCATAGGCAAGTTGTTGGGTTTCGCTCAGCGCATACTCGAACAAAACATCACTCACAGTTCCGATCTACCCGTGAGCATTCTCAAAATTAATGCTTTAAGAGTGGAGTGCAACGTGACAGTTGGCGCCTATATAAACGAACGAAGAGTGCACACGATACACGAGTTCTTTCCAGCAGTATCTGCCAATCACAGTCAAGACTACTGACCATTTGCCAGTGCGTATAGTCGATCAAGACGGACATTTGGTGAATTTTCGGGGATGAATTGTAACAATTAGGCTTCACATAAAGCAAGCTTGATGGGTGTTGTTTATAGAAGTAAGGTGGGAAGAGGGTATATAAGCAGGCCATCATGACGGCCAACGATCACTCGTCAACGAGCAGTTAAAGCTCTAACACGTCCAAGTCTTCAGTTCCTACAAAACTTGGTGGAGGATAACGTGCATATATTTCTGTGGTATACCAAAGAATAATGGAAGAAGTTTTGAACATTCAGGCAGCCGTTAAATTTGGCGAATCGGTGGCGCACTATGAAATTCATGCGCATCAACCCTACACGTCTTCCGCTTTCAACAACAGCGATGAAATACGTATATCTATTCAACATCAAGATTTGTGCCTTCTACCGTCTCACAGCTCGCTACATGTATGTGTAAGACTGACTAAAACTGATGGAAGTGTTGTACAAAGAACAAAGCTTGTTAACAACGCCATCTGTCACGTGTTCGAAGAAATTCGCTATGAGATCAATGCCATCGAAATCGATAGATGTAAAAATATAGGCTTAACGAGTCTCATGAAAGGTTTGGTATCACTCAATCGCTGTCAAAATTGGATAATGGAGAATGCTGGTTGGCTCGACGTTGAGGAAACGTTGAACATGTGTAACGATGATGGCTACTTCGATGTGTCTATCCTTCTGAGTATGATTATGGTTTTACCGAAGACTATCGCAAAATAGTGGTCAACACGAAGCATGAGCTCACACTCACCAGATCGAAGAATGATTTGAATGCCGTTAAGCAAACGCATGTGGCGCAAGTATACGAAGAATTCAAAATTGTACTCAATCGTGTTGAATGGCTCATGCCCTATGTTGTGGTCGCCGACAAATATAAAATTCATTTACTCGGCTTCATAGAAAAGGATCGACCAATTACCATGAGTTATCGCGCATGGGAGTTGTTTGAGTATCCACTTCTACCAACTACGTCGAAACATGTGTGAACTGTCAAAACATTCAACCAGCTGGAGAAACCTCGCTTCGTTATTCTCGCCTTCCAGACGGATCGAAAAGGTCAGAGAGCTACGAATGCTAGTCGCTTCGATCACTGCAATATCAACAATGTAAAACTCTTTCTCATTTCACAATACTATCCATATGGAAATCTCAATTTAGATATAACACGTAATCAATATGACTCTAAGCAGACGATTGCTCTAAGCAGAACGAATCTCTGAAGAGTGCACCCGTTGACGTTCGTTTGAAATTTGAAGCGAGAGATAATTTTCCCGCTGTAACATCGGCGTACTGCCTCATTTTGCACGATCGCATTGTCCAGTACATAGCGAAGACGTGAAGAAACTCCTCTAAATTTTCGAGAATACGACGTTTAGTATAGTCCCGACAGTGGTGTTGTAAAGAAGCTAAAAATGAAGTACATCGTCGATATGCAGGGCTTCGAATAGCCCGGAAATGATTTTGTTTTGAAAGAATTGGCAATAGTTCCGTTGGATGATGACGACCAACCTCTTATATTTCTCTTCAAGAAACCTTTTCCTTGGAAACGACTCACCGATAAGTATAAGAGCGAAAATACTTGTTTAAAGCAGTTCTATCATGGTGTTTCTTGGAAGTCGGAAGACCGTCCCTACACCGACATCGGAAGTGTTCTTCGAGAATGTCTACACGATGCTACTCAAGTACTCGTTATGGGCTCCATCAAGAAAAAATGGTTCGAACATTTCTAATTCAACGTTCATGATGTTTCGGAGATGGGTTTTCCACCGCTGGACAAGATCAAGCTTGTGACAGTTTGTCCACAGCACGAGGGTGCCTACAAAATCAAATGCGGACTTCATAACGACAAACTTTTGAAAAATTTCTACGAAAATTGCAAGGCATCTATGGATTGGGAGTAGATGCTTCATTCGTGACCCAGACATCGTACAAGATGGGTCAAAGCTCAAGTTCAAACGCTCCTCTTATTGAACAGGAGGAAAAAGAGGATTCAAAATGGAAAAAATATTCTCAAAAGTATTCCACGAATACCAATGCTATGCACGTGACCGAAAAATACTTTTAGTCAAGAATCTGCTCAGAGTCCGTGCGGCTACGTAGCAAACGTTTTTGTGGTTTCTGTATAAAAATGGAAGCTGAATCGAATGTTTGATACTAGGAAGATACTAAAACGAATAATAATTTTGTTTCTCAAGAGTTTACTGCCCTCCAATTCAGACTCAACATGACAATTATAAAAAATTAAAATAAAAATTTAGAATGTCAGTAGAGTGCTTTGCCGGTAAGGTTGGGTTATTGACTGCTGATCCAAGGTAGAGTTGCGTTATCAACGGCAGGTAAGGTAGAGCTGGGTTATCAACTGTTGGGCCGTTCTGCCGACAGCGCTGGTATTAACAGCCTACATAGTATTCTGCTCTGTTGGTAAGATAGATTTGGGTTATCGCAGAACTACAGTCTCGGCGCGAAATTCAAAATTTTTAATTTGGGTTAACAGCCTATATAGTATTCTGCTCTGTTGGTAAGGTAGATATGGGTTATCGCAGAACTACACTCTCGGCGCGAAATTCAACATTTTTATATTGGGTTAATAGCCTATATAGTATTCTGCTCTGTTGGTAAGGTAGATTTGGGATATCAACAGCTGGTAATGTTGGGTCACCCTATAATTACCATCCACCGGCAATGTAGCGATCTACCTTACCGACCGAGCTAGGTAGACAGTTCTATCGGTAAGGTAAAGTTGGGTGTCGGTTTTTCGCCTCCCTGAAATTACCGGCCGCCTGAAGGTAGCGCTCTACCTTACCTTTCCGACCGAGCGCCAGCTCAGAGGGTAACTGCGCCCAAACTCTCCTAGCTCACCTACTTATATATTTATGCTGGCGTGTCACTATACTCACTAATATTTTCTTTTATGCAAAAGCTTATTATAAAATTTATGAACCTCATATTTATGCTTTCCTCTAATGTAAAAAAGGAAAACTTTACAGAATACTGGATTCTTTGCTATAGTATCTGCTCTCTTCGCCGCAGTCTGCCGAAGCAGCGCTCTGAAGTTAGTCAAATGATACCATTTCGGAGTCAGAATAATCGCGGCGCCAACGCTGGATCGATCAGATGTTGGCGCACCGCCCTCTTAAAGGAAGATATGGTTGGTAGATGGCGCAGGGAGGCAGGGGAGGGAATTCCAGAAACGAGCACCTTGAACCTGAAAGGCTCGGGTCTCCGTTTCTGTAGTCACTCCAGGGATGTTAAGCTCTGGTGGTATACCACTACTGGAGGCGTGGAGCCTATGCTTACTAAATAAGAAAGCTAGATACTCATGTTCGCGTAATGGAGTGATTTTGTTGTTACGTCGGGGTTTTGGAATAAACCCCCAACTGTTGTTTCGTTATGAAACTGTTGCTCTCTTTTAAGCCTAGGCCTATTTCATCCTAATAGCTCGGGATAGAGCTAGATACCTACACTAATGGGGTGGATTTCGGGCAGCAAAGGGCGCGTCGCGTAATTATCAAAATTATTTCACTTTTCAAATTTTTTATCAGTGAAATATACCCACTAAAACGGTGGCAGTAGCCCGAACTTAGTATGATATATTCACTGATATAATTTTTACTTATTCGAATTTGCTTCGATTTAAATATACAATTATGGGGAAATATATCGGCAAATATTCTAATTAGAAACCTGACTTAATAATTAGTTATTTTACTTACGGTTGAATCTTGATGTTTTCTGCTTACTCCTCAGTGATGGAACGAAATAGGAGCATGGTTACAAAATAAACTCAAACTGACACATATAGTTTTAGTTTATATTTCTTTTTATTTCAAAAACTTCTTAAAAATTTACTTTTATCCTACCAATTCTCTCTTGAAATTCTAAACAAAAATTATGTCCATCAATCTTGGAGATTATAGATGGGAGTCTAAAATAAAATACAAAGGCGTCAGTGAGATGAGGCTCACATGGGGTCGGACCGTCAACAACAACTGCCTGAACTAGACCCTGCCAGGCGTATTTATACCCTAAAATAGGCTACTCCCTAACTTTAGAAAAGGGTATACTCAAAACTACCTGATCAGCTCCCAATTGGTTCTTGGAATTCTGACCACTGCCCTTTCCGGGAATTCTGAGAGAGAATTGGTTAATGAGCTGCGAATATTCAGCACGAGGTTAAAAATAGTAAATGTTAATAACTAATACATTTTTTTGAATGAACCTTAATTAATAAACAACTAAATTATTTTGAAATTTATTTTTTTCTAAAATATTAATTTTTAATTGGTGAAAGTGTTGAAAAAGGCGGAGCTAATACAAATTATTAAATAGTTTAATAAATAATAATTATTTAACTTAAATTTTCGTTTGAAATTTAACTACGTTCTCCGGGTCGAAACAGCAATTTTAGTTTTTATATTTTTAAATAATGTTTTATTAATTTGATAATCCAAGAGTAAGTACATGTAACAAATATATACTTGAAAGAACATAAGACAATTTTTTTTAGACAAATTCAGGCAATAGTCACTATGGTATTGTTACAATTAAAGACAAAAACTTCAATAAGTTCTTTAAATTTTATTATTTTTTATCCGATCTTAACGAAATAGAGCTTATTTTGTTCGTTAAGAAATTTCAGGGAGAGTATCGATGGGAAAATTTATGATACGAATTACCAGTAAGGCGCAATATCAATTTATTTAAGAAAAGCAAGTCAAGTTTTCATCAAAACTTTCTTAAACAAATTGATATTGCGCCATACTGGTAACTCGTATCATAAATTTTCCCATCGATACCTCCCCCCCCCCTGAAATTTCTTAACGAACAAAATAAGCTCTATTTCGTTAAGATCGGATAAAAAATAAAAAAATTTAAAGAACTTATTGAAGTTTCTGTCTTTAATTGTAACAATAGCATAGTGACTATTGCCTGAATTTGTCTGAAAAAAATTGTCTTATGTTCTTTCAAGTATATATTTGTTACATGTACTTACTCTTGGATTATCAAATTAATAAAACATTATTTAAAAATATAAAAACTAAGATTGCTATTTCGACTCGGAGAACGTCCTTAAAAGGAATCAGAGTGGCAACAGATTTTAATATAAAAACATGAAAATAATTAATAAAAAGGTTGAAAAAGCTTTAGTTAACTAATATGTTGTGAAATTTAGTTGTTTTACATAGTAAAAATAAAGAATATAGTAATTACGGTTAGTGTAAGTATGGGTAACGCAATTGTTAGTAATAATTTTTGTTTATAAGTACATTTTCGTAGCTTAGATATATTTCAACTAATCTAACAAAAACTTATCGATATTAATGTATACCTGAATTATAAACAAACTAACTTAATTATAATTGACCTCTAGCTGCTGACTACATAATAGTTTAATTATGTAAACCAACGTGGACGTTTTATAATAGGAGTGTTACTATCTTCGAGTTCTTGATTTATGAATCGAGAAAGACTAAAAATTGAAAGAAAAGCACATACATGAAAGTTTATATTTTTGTTGAAGGTTTCTTGATTTAATTTTCGAAACAAAGGATAAGATTGGACCTATTGCCTATTGTTATTTTACCTAAAAGAATTAGAATTGCATCCACTGTTTATAAACGTGTTAAGAGAAAAATCCAGTATAAGCGTGGGTAATAGAAAATGCTGGAAAGCGAGAGAGACAGAAACAGACGCTGTCGTACGTAATTACAGGGTTTCCCCAGTTTATAGTTTCGAGTGGTAGAAAAAATTTTGAAAGCGAACAAGGGAGAGAAAACGAGAGAGAGAGAATGGGAGCAGGCGCTCCTGTATGTGGCTATAGTGTTTCCCCGGTTTATAAGCTTTGGAGTGGCTGAGTATACCAATGCGTACTCGGATTTTGGATAATTATCGCTTGCAGATGTTTGAGTTTGGCTAGTGTTTACTGGGGCTATCGTAAAAGAAAGAAAACGAAAAGAAGCTTTATGAACCACGACGAAGAAGGAAGCGTTGTACCCTTACTTCAAGATGTTTGCGTTTGGGATTTCTCATGCGGCAGAAAATTTTTGACCTGGGTTTTTATGACCCCAAACGAAGAAAATTTTTGAAGATGAACAAATTCTAAAATGATCTAATCCGATGATTGTTGGATGCGAGGAAATAGTGAGCATTTCTTAAATATTGCGTTTGAAATGAATGATACAATAGCGTCTCACTTTTTAAATGCCAAATAAAATTTTACAACATAATTGCCTTACTACTAAGAGTAAAGTGTCAAAATTTTATACTTTGAAAAGGAAACATACAAAACTAAAATTTACACAAGATTCCAAGTTTTATTTACAAAACTGAATCTTATATTTTTTTTTTATATTCTGAAATTGGTTTACGAGATTCATGTAATAATGAAATAAAATAATTTTTATTATTTTAAAGAAGACTATTTTTTTTTTTTTTTGACAGGATGTAACACCCCCCTCCTAAAACGGTTGCTGCTACTAACAAACGTAGCAAACGTTACCCTGAGTAACTTAATAATACAAACAAACAAAAAAAAAGGCAATTTCGAACTGGACCGATTACAACTAAAGCAAAGCTTATAGTGTGGAGGTAACTATATTAAAAATGATTTTCCAAGGATTACTCCAGGGTGATAATCCACAAGAAAAATTATGTGCCCAGTGCGAAGAAAGGTTTTTGAGTTGTGATCTCTTGATCATTGCCACGTAAGTTCGGATAATGGGTATTGGTAATAATGGGAGCTGATGGTTCGGGTAATTCTTCTTTAGTTGAGGATGTAGATGGAATTACATTAACCTCTTGTAATTCAGTAGGAGGTTCAGCAGGAGGTTAATTACTCAAGTGGATGAGTAAATGAGTAATGGATCCAAAGAGTGCTCCAAGTAATTGGACTGACCAATCATAAACTGTATGGAGAGTGTAACCGTGAACGAATATATTAACTATTGCTTTCACAATCTGAAAGATCATTATTAAAGCAAGAAAGCTGGCACTGGCATTGCCAAAAATGAGAAATCGTGACCAGAACTTCTGCCATGTGGTACTGATGATTAACGCTCTACAGCGTTTTCATTCAACAGCTTATTGAGGGTGGATTCCTCCTTGTCAAGAGGGTGACCCCTCATTTCACGAGCGACGTCGTTTAACAGTCCTGATTTTTCCATGGGAAACATAATTCTTTCCCGAAGTTGATCTAGATCGTGCTGATTGTAAATACCAAGTGGCAAGTTCAGCGGGGTTGATATATGTCCAAGTAGGTTTGGACATAGAATGTATTATGGTTGGTGGTATGGCCTCCGTTGGGGAAGGTAAAATCTTATACCAAGAATTCCCAATAAAGTAATAGGATGGTAGCAGGGAATTACAAGGCATTCGAGTGCCTTTCTGTTTCAACACATGTGTTCTGGGAGTAAGGAAATAGGTTTGGTTATTACGTGTTACCTCCAATTCGGTGTAGCAATAATTTCCGTGCTGTACCTTCACTTCGACCGGTACACATTTCACTATATGGACTACTTACCCGGCAGAAACTCCCATATAACCTGGTCCTTTCATAAGATCAAAAGCGAAATCATCGCTTAGCTATTGATAATGAATTCTTAATCGTTTGACGTTCCAAATTGCATCTTTGTACAAGAACGTCTCGATACAAACTTCTCATTTGCTCGCGGATATGCTTTTCAACATAAACGAACTTAGAATTTACATAAGAGAATATATCTAAATTAGTAACGCTTATAGTATCTGTAGTGGCGAAGCTATTCCCCTTCGAAGTTTCAAAGATAACTAATTTAGGGTGCTCAGTAGTAATTATTTGGTAACCGCAAACGGATTCATAGTTTCTGGCAGTTAACGCAAAGGTAACCCCTTGAGTGGCCAAAGAAAACACTATTTGCGTATTGCCCCCTAAATCAGGGTTAAACATTTTATTAGCATAACCCTCATAAAGGACACCGTATGTATTAAATTTACATGAATCAGTAGGGATAGTTTGCCAGAAGATATATCCACCCTCTATATCTAGGCAATTACCTATAGACAGTGAGCAAACTGTTCCTGAGCGCAAGTTTATATGATTGTTATCTAGCCTATCTTGGGATTCGTAATCCATCAACGTGATTTTAATAGTGCCCTGTACGACTACATTCTCCCAAGTACCATAAGGGTTAGAGTAACCGGCTCCGCTACATTTTCCCTCAGTAGTTAATGAACCTGCTAGGATAATACTATAAGTAACGGTAGAATTTGGTTTTACACCTGCTATTACTTTAGTATTTGGCAAACTATAAGTTCCATAACGATGTAATATTTCGCACGCATCTTTGGAAATGTCCTATATGTATTCATTTTCCCCATTTAATACGATAGAGTTATGGGAAAAACTACCGCAATGATATATGGTACGATGTATTTCAATTTGCATTGGATGACATGAGTCGACGCATACTCGTTGATTTGTAGCAATTGGACGAACTGTTGAGTGACATTGGGTTGGTAGTTAGGCACCTCGCATTCGCCCACATCCTTAAGCGATAGTGTGGTAACGTTCAATTGCCGAGCCTCGCAATCATATCCAATTAGAGCAGAGGTTCTACTCAGCAGAGTTAAAACAATTAACACTACAAAGCTCATTTTTACTTTGTTGAGTCTATGAAGTTTTATTGAATTAACAAAATAAAATAATAATTTTTTTTTTTTTTTTTTTTTTTTTTTTTTTAGTTTATATTTTTGCTCTGTAACAGAAAGAAATATTAATCTTTGAACTTTATTTTCCTGTACCCTATAATGTAAATATTGAAGTTACAAAAGTATAAGTTAAACCAATATAGTTATTAACCCCACCACTAGTAATGAGCTAACTCCAAAAATTGCAGATAGTCCTAAAACTAACTATAATAAAGATAACTATAAAGCAAATGAAAAGTCTGAAGATATTCATAAAATTATTACAAAAAGAGTATAAAAATGTATCATTAAGAAACCCAAACCTAATCAAATAATTTAAATGATTTTCCAGAAGTAAATTATTTATCAAATAAATTCGACCCTCTTATAACTAACTTATTGTGTTTTCAACCCTTAGTTTTTTATTTTTCCGTTTTGTTTTTAATTCTTGATTAATGTGCGAAATTCGTAAACGATTTGCATGCACTACTTTGCTGGTTTTATTTAACGAAATTCTAATGTTTACTTTATCTATTATTTCCAAAATTTTATGTGGGCCTGTATAATGGTCACCGAATTTATTGGGTTTAGGACCCTTTAATAGGTAAACATAATCCCCTACTTTAAAATTTCTAGGATTAATGTATTTATCATAATATTTTTTAGATCGGTGTTTTGCGTCAACTAGATTATCATAGACTAAAGTTCTAATTCCAGTGAGTCTAGTGACTAGATCTACTAAATACCCATTATAAGTGGGAAGCAGATCTAAATCTCTAAGTGGATCACTTGAGGGCAATCTAGCTAGTCTACCAAATACAAGCTCATAGGGAGTATGCTTTGTACTTTCTTGTACGCAGGTGTTATATTTAAGGGGGCTAGACACCTTTTTCCTCTGAAATAAGAAGGCACATTTTAATACATAAATGTAAACTAATTATTTCATACTTTTTACATATAAAAGTGGGTATATTTACCTTACCTTAAAACTTTCTCCGATGGGCCTTTTATATGGTCCAGAACCATAGTCATCGATGAAACAAGTTTTTTCACTAACCGTAAGCTTTGAAATTTTCCTGTGGATGGATTGACTTCAGATTTGAACTAAATTACTCCTGAATAGTATAATTCTCATATGAGTGTAGGGATTTAGGATTAAATGTCGGAAAAAATTTTTACATCAGAAAAATTATGAAAAAATATAAAAAATTTAAAAAAATTAAAAAAAAAAAACTCTTGAAAAACAGCACAATTTTTTTTTTCTCATTAGATCAAAAATCCCTACACTCATATGAGAATTATACTATTCAGGAGTAATTTAGTTCAAATCTGAAGTCAATCCATCCACAGGAAAATTTCAAAGCTTACGGTTAGTGAAAAAACTTGTTTCATCGATGACTATGGTTCTGGACCATATAAAAGGCCCATCGGAGAAAGTTTTAAGGTAAGGTAAATATACCCACTTTTATATGTAAAAAGTATGAAATAATTAGTTTACATTTATGTATTAAAATGTGACTTCTTATTTCAGAGAAAAAAGGTGTCTAGCCCCCTTAAGCATGGCCAAATCAAGCCATTCATCTCAATCCGAATCGGCATTTGTATATTGTTTAAGAAATTCCCCTAACGCATGATGGGATCTTTCTAAAGAATCGTTTGACTGAGGATTGTAAGCGGTTGTTTTTAATTTCTTTATTTTTAAACGTTTAGATACCCTTTCCATAAGTTTACTCAAAAAGTTTTGCCCTTGATCGGTTAAAACTATTCTAGGCGCGCCAAGGATACATACAAATTTCTTTATAAATGCATCGGCTATAGTGGTGGCCAAAGTGTTTTTTAATGGAACCGCAAGACAAAATTTAGATAACTGATCCTGCATGGTTAAAATGTACTCAAAATCAGCTTTGGTTTTTTGTAATGGACCAACGATATCCATTGCAATTTTATCAAATACCGTACCTGGTGTACCTGTGATTATCATTGGTTGTTTAATCTTTAACCGTCTTAGTTTCTTTAATTGACAATTAAGACATTGCTGAATCCGACGTTGAATGTCCTCTTTCATATTTTCCCAATAGTATCCGGTTTTAATCCGATTGTAAGTTTTTGATACACCGCGATGACCACCGATTGGAGAATCATGCATTTCGTAAAAAATCTTGTCCCTCAAATCCGGTTCTACCTATCGTAACGAATTTTTACAAACTACTATTTTAATGAGTACTTCGTAAAATACTTGTTTTAATAACCCTAAGACCTCGATCCAATCGAAATTTTCTATATCCTTACTATAAGATATACTACATGTTTTTAGTTTAAGTTTAATATTAATTCTTTCAAATCTGTAAATACCTTAAATAAATTTTCCTTAATTATAGAAATAGAAACCTTTTCCCCTTCCCTTATGCATAAGGAAAAGTAATAGTTACCATTATGTCTTTTAGAATAACCTACCTTAAGATAATTTAAGATTTGTTTAGGTTCTATTTTATTATTTTCTATTAATTTTAAGGCACCATCGTCGCATGGGCTGCCATTAATGTCTACAAAATACATTATGTTATCTTTCCGGCAATGAATTAGGTCTTTTACCTCAATTATTTGACAAGTTTGATTCAATTTTTGAAGAAGGTGAATGAGAAACCTCGGATTGAATATCAGTATTTAAAATTATCGGTAATTAGTGTAATTATTTATAGAGGAATATGTAGCCTTTCCAAATTGTGGAGGTAACAGCGCTTCTCCTTGAAAATCATCATCTAGACTATTATATTCTATGTAATTAGGTTTTGGTTTATTTATAATACGGTTTGAAACCCGCTTTTCAATAGGCTCCGTTACATTGGGAATGACCTTCATTTTATTATTTTGTTCTTCAGAGTTTATTAACTGAGATCTATCTGCAGATTTCAATACTAAATTATTTTCAATAGAGTTAGGTATTTTGGTATTTTCCTCAAGAGTAAGCTCCTCAGTTTTTTTCTGAGAATCTTCAGATTTTTTGTTTATCTTTTTATTTTGTATATTGTTAGGATTTGTTTTAAGTTTAGTTGCTGAACTAGATTTTAGATTTTTTTCTACTATTTTAGATCCGTCAACAATATCATTAGTAACCTTATTTTCCTCATTAAGTAGCTTAGCTTGTTTCCTGGTGATTACATTACAAATAGGATTTCTAGATAGCGCATCTGCATTAGCGTTCCATCTCCCGGGTTTATATATAACCTCATAATCAAATTCAGAGAGTTTAAATCTCCATTTCTGAATCCGTTGTTGCAATCCGCAGTTTTAAACCAAACTAACGGTTTATGATCTGTTACAAACGAGATCTTTCTGTTATAAATGTAAGATCGAAAAATCTTAGCACAATGGATCATAGCTAAAGCCTCTTTTTCGTATACTTCATAAATCATTTCCGATCCTCTAAGCACGCGAGAGGCATAACTTATTGGAAGGTCTTTGCCAATTTCCCCTTGAGAGAGTATTCTGCCAATGGCATAACCTGAGGCTTCCGTTGTTATAATGAAAGGTTTAGAAAAATCAGGATACTGCAAAATAGAAGCATTGCATAATGCATCTTTTAATGACTCAAAGGCTTCATTTGTCTTTTCAGTCCAAATAAAATCAGTATCCTTTTCCAGTAATTTTGTTAAAGGTTTTGACATCGTCGCAAAGTTTTTAATAAACCTTCTATAATATCCGGCTAAACCGAGGAATTGCCTAATTTTTTTAATAGTTTTGGGCTGCGGAAAACATCTAACTGCCTCAAGCTTTTTAGGATCAGGACTGACTCCATTCTTACTTAAGACGTGACCTAGATAGCAAATCTCATCTTTTAAAAACTCGCATTTCTTAATATTTAATTGTAGATTAGACTTATCTAATCTTTCCATGATTAGGTTTAACTTTTCCTCGTGTTCATCTAGTGTGTCTGCAAAAATAATTATATCGTCAATAAAGGTGAATAGAATTTTTCCTTGTAGACCTCTAAAGGTTTCATCTATATATCTTTGAAAAGTAGGAGGAGCATTCTTCAAACCGAAGGTCATACGAACATACTTATAATGACCATAAGGTGTACTAAAAGCGGTTTTGCGAGCATCACGGGGATCCATTAAGATTTGATGGAACCCTGATGCTAAATCGAGAACCGTATAGTATTTATATCCTCCAACCTGATCAATAATTTGGATTATATCAGGCAATGAGTATGCATCAGTTATAGTTTTTTCGTTAAGCATGCGAAAATCCGACACTAATCGCCATTTTTGTTTTAAAGAAGCATCGAACTTCTTAGGGACCAGCCAAAGAGGAGAATTATAGGGAGAACACGACGGTCTAATAATTCCCTCTTGCAAAAGTGCATCGAATTGTCTACCAACCTCTTCCTTAAGAGATATGGGGAACTTGTATTGTTTGACATTGACGGAAATATCATCGGTAGTTATTATTCTATGCATTACCGTGCTAGCGGCACCTAAATGTTGACTAGTAGTAGATTAGTAATGTGATCCCTCACCATATCATTCAAGTGATCCATTCTCAAAAATTTTAAAATGGAATCATTGTCCTCCCTACTCATAGTGTGTGTGGATGAGTTTATATTTTGTTGATTTGTTTCGAGGATATCAAAAGCATCCTCAATTTCCTGATTGGACGCAACAGGTACACCTAGTTCGGCAAAAGTTTCCGCATATGTTATCTTAAATAGTCTGAGAATTGGATTTATATCTTCATTGATGCTTTTGGTTTTAACATCCGAATCTAGAATAGCAATTTTGTAATTGGAATAATACTCCTCCAGATTGGATAAATCATAAGAATTCTTTTCAGGGAATTCCATAGTCTCACTGTCAATTTCATTTCCAAAATTAACATCCATACTAATATTGGAAACTAAACTTGAGTGGGGTAGTGTAATTTCCTACCTTGAGGCATTTATTCTCATAATCAATCAAGGCTTTAGCTTGGGTTAAATACGTGGAGCCGAAAACTCCATCGCCAGGAATAGGGAAATCATCTGGTACTACATGAAATAATGAAGGAATTCCATAAACCACAATTTCAATGGCACCAAGAGATTTAGTTGTTTCATCACATATCCCTTTTAATAAAACTGACCTAGCTGGGTTTATTTCTTGACTTTTGAGTATTAATTTCAATTTAATGAGATTGGCTTCGGAGCCACTATCTATCATAAAATAACCCTTAGTAAAGAAAGGCGGATTGAAAATTTCAATAAACGGTAGACAATTTAAAGCCTTCTCAGTTACCATATTAGTAACTGCGTTAATTTCTACCTCATAACAAGGATTATCATTTTGACAAAAATCCATTTTTTTGTCACCTAATGTAAATAATTTATTTTCAAAGTCTAATTTAGCATTATGAGCTCAAAATAATTGTGACCCTAAAATTCCAGCAAATGGAATTTGAAAATTATTAGGGACTACTATAAATTCTACATTCCTACCTAACATTCTTTTATTAACTATTCCTAAAGATAAAACCGGATTTTCGGAAATACCCATGATTAGTGTTGGTCTTGTTGTATCTATAGTTTTTATGTCGTTGATAAAACCTATACGAAGGATATTTATTTCGGATTCCGAATCCAACATGAAACCAAATAATACATCATTTCTACAATCTTTGAAAGAAACATGCGGAATTAATTTTGACGCAAAGTGGAGCTTAATGCTATTAACTCGTCCGCGGTAAATCCCTGCACTTGGGTTGAGCGCTGAGGAATAGGCTGAGTCCCTTGAGGTGCACTCGGGCCTGAAGGGCTCTGCTCGTTTCCCGACCTCTTTGCCTCATTATTAGCCCTTCTTCGGCATTGGTCGATTGAATGACCTTTAATTTTGCAATAAGCACAAGTAATATTATTTCTACAAGAAACTGCCGTATGGTCGGTATTTGAACACAGCTGGCATGTTTCTATGTTAACAGCTGGTTTATTTACTTTGTTATTTTCGCGCACGTAACATCTATCAGCAGTATGCCCTTTGTTTAAACAAAGCTGGCAGGTAATTGTATTTGGTATTGCGGTGGCTTGCTCGTCTAACCGACAAAAACGAGTGATATGTCCTTGTCTCCCACAAGTTTGACAAACAGCAACTTTATAACATTGGGCTGCTAGATGCCCAGGTTTCTGGCAAATTTGGCATATCATGCTCATTTTGCATTGGGCAGATTGGTACCCTGGTTTTTTGCAAATTTTGCAATTATTCTCTGGTTTTTGGGCTCTTACGGCAGCAAGCTGACATTTATCAGTGCTGTGTCCTGATTGATTGCAAATTGTGCAAACTAAAACCCTATTCGCTGATAATAGGCTACAATTGTTAGCTTCATGTCCTGTTTGTTTGCATAGTTGGCAAAGGAATACTTTTTTTATCAGTTTTTCCTAAACTAGATTGATCCCTTCTTAGATCTTTCCTAGCTATAAGTAATTTTTCTATCTTGATTGCTTCCTTAACTGCATCTTTTACATTAGCGGCCGCTCCTAAACGTTGCTCAATTTCCGGCTTCAATCCAGCTTTGAAACATTCAAGTAGGGTATTTTCTACAGAGGCACTGTAAGCTTCGGGTAATGTTCCATTTTCTATTTTCTTTGCTTCCAGGATCCTTGCCCCTAATATTCTTACTCTATTCGCGAAGGTTATAACTGCTTCGTCATCTTTTTGAAATTCGTTACCGAGTTCTCCGAGTAACTGAACTACTGATTTAGCTGGAGCATAGATTTGTTTTAAATAATCTTTGAACTCTTCGACCGTCCCAAAAGCTTGCCCTGTTATGGCCTGTCTGGCTTCTCCTGTAACTCTGGCCCTTAGTAATTTTGCAAGGCTAGGCTCAGCTATGGCCTCGACCATAGCCTTTACCTCCGTGCATCCTTCCAAAAACTGTGATATAGGAATACCTTTTCCGTCAAATTCTGGGACGATTTTTAAGGCGTCCTTAATATTCACATATTGCGGAGTGATTGCCATTGTAATATTAACTGGCCCTCGAGGAACCTCGGAATCACTGTCACTAGAATCTACTGATTTCTGGAACAACAGAGTCTTATTTTCCTTCCCAAATTCCAATTTAGATGTATCAGCCTTTAGGTCTGATTCGTCCCCTTTTACATTTCCTGACTTCGATGTACTGGGCAATTGGTCGGATTTATCCTCTATTTTTACTGGGGAATAGGGAAGTTGCTTAGTAGATGCAAATAGATCGAATTGTACTATCTCTTTCCTTGATTCTGGGTGTTCACGGGCTTTTTGTCGAGTTATGCGCTTATCACTCATATAAATGTGTTTGAAATTTGCGATTTACATTATAACCGGTTTGAAATCATAAAACAGGATAGGAATGGACCAAAAACCGTGTAAAAACTAATTTAGCAGTTCGCCCCCCCTCCCCATAAACCACCCCCAAAACCACCCTTACAGACAAGTCAATTTTCCCATAGTGACACACACGAAAACTAAAATTCCCAGAGTCCAAATAACTTCGTTAGGAAAAATTTTGCGACTGGTACTTGAAGGAAAGGTCCTACACGACCTAAAAAAAAATTATGAACGAAATAGCTTTTCCGGAAAAGCCCCCCCCAAGGCGATATACTGTGTCTTAAACACGAAAAAAAATTCCCAGAGCCGCAATTACGTCGTTCGGAAAAATGTTTCGACGGTTTCTTGTAGATAACGCTCCCAAATGCTTAGAAAAAAATTATGAACGAAATAGCTTTTCCGGAAAAGCCACTCCAGAGCGATATACAGTGTTGAAAACGGGAAAAAAAATTCCCAGAGCCGCAATTACGTCGTTCGAAAAAATGTTTTGACGGTTTCTTGTAGAATAAGTCCCCACATACTTAGAAAAAAATTATGAACGAAATAGCTTTTCCCGAAAAGCCCCCCCAGTGCGATATACAGTGTTGAAAACGGGAAAAAAAATTCCCAGAGCCGCAATTACATCGGTCGGAAAAATGTTCTGACGGTTTCTTGTAGACCAAGTCCCCAGAAGCTTAGAAAAAAATCATGAACGAAATAGCTTTGCGGAAAAGGCCCCCCCGGGGCGATATACAGTGTCGAAAACGGGAAAAAAATTCCCAGAGCCGCAATTACGTCGTTCGGAAAAATGTTTCGATGGTTTCTTGTAGAACAAGTCCCCACATGCTTAGAAAAAAATCATGAACGAAATAGCTTTTCCGGAAAAACCCCCCCAAGGCGATATACTGTGTCTTAAACACAAAAAAAATTCCCAGAGCCGCAATTACGTCGTTCGGAAAAATGTTTCGACGGTTTCTTGTAGATAACGTTCCCAAATGCTTAGAAAAAAATTATGAACGAAATAGCTTTTCCGGAAAAGCCCTCCCAGGGCGATATACAGTGTTGAAAATGGGAAAGAAAATTCCCAGAGCCGCAATTACGTCGTTCGGAAAAATGTTTTGACGGTTTCTTGTAGACCAAGTCCCCACATGCTTAGAAAACAATCATGAACGAAATAGCTTTTCCGGAAAAGCCCCCCCAGGGCGATATACAGTGTTGAAAATGGGAAAAAAAATTCCCAGAGCCGCAATTACGTCGTTCGGAAAAATGTTTTGACGGTTTCTTGTAGAACTAGTACCGACATGCTTAGAAAAAAATCATGAACGAAATAGCTTTTCCGGAAAAGCCCTCCCAAGGCGATATACTGACGAAAAAAAATTCCCAGAGCCGCAATTACGTCGTTCGGAAAAATGTTTCGACGGTTTCTTGTAGATAAAGTTTCCAAATGATTAGAAAAAAATTATGAACGAAATAGCTTTTCCGGAAAAACCCCCCCAGGGCGATATACAGTGTTGAAAACGGGAAAAAAAATTCCCAGAGCCGCAATTACGTCGTTCGGAAATATGTTTTGACGGTTTCTTGTAGACCAAGTCCCCACATGCTCAGAAAAATATCATGAACGAAATAGTTTTTCTGGAAAAGCCCCCCCAGGGCGATATACAGTGTCGAAAACGGGGAAAAAAATTCTCAGAGCCGCAATTAAGTCGTTCGGAAAAATGTTAAGACGGTTTCTTGTAGAAAAAGTACCCACATGCTTAGAAAAAAATTATGAACGAAATAAATTTTCCGGAAAAGCCCCCCCAGGGCGATATACAGTGTTGAAAACGGGAAAGAAAATTCCCAGAGCCGCAATTACGTCGTTCGGAAAAATGTTTTGGCGTTTTCTTGTAGACCAAGTCCCCATATGCTTAGAAAAAAATTATGAACGAAATAGCTTTGCGGGAAAAGCCCCCCCAGGGCGATATACTGTGTCTTAAACATGAAAAAAATTCCCAGAGCCGCAATTAAGTCGTTCGGAAAAATGTTAAGACGGTTTCTTGTAGAACAAGTTCCCACATGCTTAGAACAAAATCATAAACGAAATAGCTTTTCTGGAAAAGCCCCCCCAGGGCGATATACAGTGTCGAAAACGGGAAAAAAAATTCCCAGAGCCGCAATTACGTCGTTCGGAAAAAGGTTTCGACGGTTTCTTGTAGATAACGTTCCCAAATGCTTAGAAAAAAATTATGAACGAAATAGCTTTTCCGGAAAAGCCCCCCCAGGGCGATATACGGTGTTGAAAACGGGAAAGAAAATTCCCAGAGCCGCAATTACGTCGTTCGGAAAAATGTTTTGGCGTTTTCTTGTAGACCAAGTCCCCACATGCTTAGAAAAAAATTATGAACGAAATAGCTTTGCCGGAAAAGCCCCCTCAGGGCGATATACTGTGTCTTAAACATGAAAAAAATTCCCAGAGCCGCAATTAAGTCGTTCGGAAAAATGTTAAGACGGTTTCTTGTAGAACAAGTACTCACATGCTTAGAAAAAAATCATGAACGAAATAGCTTTTCCGGAAAAGCCCCCCCAAGGCGATATACTGTGTCTTAAACATGAAAAAAAATTCCCAGAGCCGCAATTAAGTCGTTCGGAAAAATGTTAAGACGGTTTCTTGTAGAACAAGTACCCACATGCTTAGAAAAAAATCATGAATGAAATAGCTTTTCTGGAAAAGCCCCCACAATGCGATATACTGTGTCTTAAACACGAAAAAATATTCCCAGAGCCGCAATTACGTCGTTCGGAAAATGTTTCGACGGTTTCGTGTAGATATCGCTCCCAAATGCTTAGAAAAAAATTATGAACGAAAGAGCTTTTCCGGAAAAGCCCCCCCAGGGCGATATACAGTGTTGAAAAGGGGAAAAAAATTCCCAGAGCCGCAATTACGTCGTTCGGAAAAATGTTTTGACGGTTTCTTGTAGACCAAGTCCCCACATGCTTAGAAAAAAATCATGACCGCAATAGCTTTTCCGGAAAAGCCCCCCCAGGGTGATATACAGTGTTGAAAAGGGGAAAAAAATTCCCAGAGCCGCAATTACGTCGTTCGGAAAAATGTTTCGATGGTTTCTTGTAGATCAAGTCCCCAAATGCTTAGAAAAAAATTATGAACCAAATAGCTTTTCCGGAAAAGCCCCCCAGGGTGATATACGGTGTCTTATAATGAAAAAAAATTCCCAGAGCCGCAATTAAGTCGTTCGGGAAAATGTTAAGACGGTTTCTTGTAGAACAAGTACTCACATGCTTAGAAAAAAATCATGAACGAAATAGCTTTTCCGGATAAGCCCCCCCAAGGCGATATACTGTGTCTTAAACACGAAATAAAATTCCCGGAGCCGCAATTACGTCGTTCGGAAAAATGTTTCGACGGTTTCTTGTAGATAACGTTCCCAAATGCTTAGAAAAAAATTATGAACGAAATAGCTTTTCCGGAAAAGCCCTCCAGGGCGATATACTATGTCTTAGACAAGATGAAAAATTCCAAGAGCCGCAATTACGTTGTCCGGAAAAATGTTGCTACTGTTTCTTGTAGATAACGACGCCAAATGCTTTGAAACAAATTATGAACGAAATCGCTTTTCAGGAAAAACCGCCTTGTTTATTTAAGAGATCGCCCACGGCTTTGATCCTAATCGGTTTTATATTTATTTACTTTGTCTGCCTTTTTAAAATTATATTCTAGTGCAAAAGATAAATCTTGATTAAATTTTGGTATATGCAAATGTTTTTATTCGTATCGTACGTTTTCATTTTTTTATTTATTTAGCCCGAGTAATACATAGTAATACATAGTAATACATGTTATCGTTTGCTGACTACCAGACTTACATAATAAGTATTTAGCAGCAAAAACATCCTATAAAGATAGTCAATGCTACCTGTACATAGGACTGGTGTAATCACAAACTAACTTAATCTAACCTAAAACTAAGATATAAAATTTGACAATTTTAGTATATAAAACCAGTTTTTTTTCTTTTATAGTGTATAAAACCTGTCCAAAACTTATGAATTTATTTATCTAGATTTAAATTTTACTACAATATATATTAGTATTTATTCATTTTTTAATTTTTATTATGTTGTTGTAATTTTTGGTAATGTCTAAAGCTTTTAGGTTTGGATCCCTTTTTGGCAAACAGTTAAATACTTGAAACGCTCTGATATAATTGTTTTTATCACGAACAGCTTTTGAACACTTAGGTGGTTTTATAATTTTATTTCTGGTTCTACAGTCTGTTGATATGTATCTTTCTTCAGTTCATCGTAGTGGTGCATTGATATGCAAAAATTTGAGTTAAATTTGTCGGGTGATCTAGTATAAATCTATTTTTGTTTACAATTGTTAATACTCTATTCTGAGTTTTTTTAAGCAAGTTTAGGGCAGTTTTAGTAGTAGCACCTCCCCATGCAATATTTCCGTAGCTAATTATGCTGTGGAAAAATGCATAATATATTACTTTTAGTACATCTGATTGCACATATCTAGACATTTTTACAATATATATATATATATGTAAAAATGCTTCAACATAAGCATTCGTAATTCTAGATATATCTGGATTAATTAAATCTACATCCAATGAGCTCCACTTTACCACGTATGGCATCCACTTTGTTAACAAATGGTCAACGAACTTTGGAGCATAATATTTATTAGTTACGATGGTGTCATCATTCTCTTCTATCTCTCTTTTCACTTCATGAAATATGGCATCGAACTTGATAAAAAATGGAGAATTTCTATAAATCGTATCGTTAACTTCGGCTTCATCAAGATTAATTCCAAAGTTATCCTCATCGACTGACTCGTCAATGCTTTCTAAATCTTTCAAATCTTCGAAATGTTGAAATTTACGGTTTGATAGAACAGCAAGACTATCAGCACTTTTATCTGCACTTTTGCACAGTAAAAATTTACAGACATGTCGAAAAATTTCATCCATATCCTTGAAATTTCTCGCTAAACCAATCAGAGCCAAACATTCTAACAACGTCTTTCTGATTTCTTTATATTCTCTAAATTTCATTTTTATTGTTTGCGATGCGTTTTTCATGAAATGCGCATAACAACTTTTTACTATAATCATGTTCTTATCTGGAATCGTACCTTTTTCACAATAATCAAAGATTATACTTAAATACTTTTTGATGGAAATTCCATTCCATTCGTGTAAAATCGAATGAATATAAGCCCAAGACCAATCAATCGTAATAGCTTTTGCTATTGGCCATCTTTTCGAATGTTTTAAAACGAAATATTTAAATTTTTTCAAAAATAAACTGATCGATACTATTGTTTGTTCACTTGTTATCATGTGCGCTAATTTAATAATAGTATTTTTAATTTTAAATAAAATGCAGTGATAAAGTATACGTTTACATTTCAAGTCTTGTGGCTTCCTAACAACTGAACCTGTTGCGTCCATGTGCAAAATCAATGGTTTCTCTTTAATAAATATGCTTATTTCAGCTTCTCTATACATAATTACTGTTAATGGTAAACTAACGTCTTGTATAAACGGGTCTGCTAATTTTTGATTGGCAATCCATAATTGGAAAAGATCTGATAAATCGTATGAATTTAATTTTAATCGTTCTTGACATTTTTTTCCGATTTGACTTTATATGCAACATCAAATGTACGTAAGTCTTGCATGTGTCCATCGTTCCTCAGATCTATACTTGTCTTTTGTTCAACCTCTGTCATATAATCAATAACTTTACGGTTCCTTAATTCTTTTTTCCACTTCCGGGGTTCTTCACCTCTTAACGTTCTAAATAAAGGATCACCAGCTATCTCATGACAGTGTTTTATAGTGTTATTACTTAAAATTGTTAATCTTGAAATGGACTCATCGTAATGGTCAATGCTAAAACGAAATTTTTGTTTATGTGTGTGTCTACATGTTGCATAACAAACAGAATCATGTTTATTATGTCTAAAACCACCATAAAAACCTAAAATACATGTACAGTGTAAGGTATGTAGCATTATTTTTTCTATTGAAACTCTTGCTTTATCTTCATGTATCATTCCAACTGCAAATGTTAAGTTTTCCGATTTAACATTATAAGTACCCAGATCTATTGTATATATTTTATGCCTTTTATTTATTTTTTCCGTACTTTTTTTGTCAAATTCGATGCTTCCTTCCTCTACACTATTGGAATCAGTCAAGCTTTCATTATCAGAGTCTAACGCTTTCTCATCAACATGTAATTCTATGAGCTCATTTGTCTTGTTCTACTTTGGTTTTATTGGAACAAAACATTTTTGTAAATCTAACGTTTCATTGTCATCGTACTTAAAAGGATCATCATTACAATTTTCTTTTTCGGCCGTTTTCTTTTGTGTATAACATGGTTTATTCTTTCTATGTGAAAAACTGATTACATCTAGTACGTTACTTTTCTCTGCAAAATTGTTTTTCCTTTCAGGAGTTATTTTTTCATTTGTTTTTTGGGTTTTCTCACTCAGAATAATATTTTTTATTTCAGCCTGTTTTTCTAAATTTGCATTTGATTGCTTATTTATTCCAGGTTTGATAATTTGATTATTATCGCTCCTCCTTACATGTGCTTTGTCATCTTTATTGCTTTTGTAACTTTCAGTTATATCATTAATTTTACTGAAAATTACTGCATTACAGCCTTTTAAATTGTAATCATCTAACTTCAATACTTCGTCACATATTTCAGGAATTTCGAGAGAACTTTGTACATCCAATTTAACTCCCCCATGTTCACTTTTTACTGACTTAAATGTACGTCATCTATTTTGCAAACTTTCAAATCGTTTCTATTATTTATATTTAAATTAAAAGAATCATAGAGCAAATTTGAAAGTTTTTTCTCTTGTATATCATCTTCACTTTCTTTACATTCGTTGCTATTATTTATGAAGTTGACAGGATCATCTATTGAAGCTTTGCTCCACACGTGTTCATCATTATAAATGGTATTCTTAAAGTTTTCCTCTACAGTCTTCATTACAACAAATTTATTTTCATCTTCTAGGGTATTCGTTGTTTTAAACAAGTTATTAGTATCCATTTTCTTTTTCACATACTCAGCTTGTGTTGTGTTTCTTTCATTAGAAGTACTAAAGTTTCTTAAATCTTCAAATAATACGTTCTCCTCGTTGAATCTATTTGCATCATTTGCATGAGTGTTCTGAAAACTTATCTCTTTAGCTTTCGGTTCATTGTATTTACTGTCATCTTGTACAGTCTCATCACTCTTGGAACACTTAGAATTAGTATTCATTGATTCATTCGTCTTCTTGAAAAGTAATACCCAATGACCACTTCTGCGTTTTCCAGTCGACATTATTCTCATTCTATTTTCATTTTCTCTTTCACTGGTAAGCGTTATAACTTCTTGAATTAAATCCTTGCCTTCACGGAATATTGTTACCGTGACATCATATACTCGTACAAATACACCGATTTCATAATCGGTACCAAACTGGTTATTAGCACCCATATACTTCTCGTAATTTTGAGCGTTTGTATATTTTTTTTCAACGCAAGTACTATTTAATAATTCTTGTTCTTCATCCCAATGTTCGATAGTAAACTTGACAATATCTCTTCGTACATCAAAATGAAATTCTTCTGTTTCATATAAATAATATGAAAAGCATCGGAATAAACAATCTCCATCTCTTTTCACATCTCTAACAGAATAATTTTCTGAGTTAACATTAATAATCTGCCTTTCTTCTTTCTCGTCATCTTTTCTTTTCAGCAATTGTAACTCTTTTCGTGCCGTTTGTAAGGTATTAACTACAGAATCTTGTAATGGCCCTTTCTTCGCATTACCATCCACATTTTCAGCATCATTATAACTTTCATCATTTACAACATTCTCAAAACTTACCTCTCCAGTCTTCACCTCTCCTGTCTTCAGAACGTCACATTCACTCTCTTTCAAGCTACTCACAACTAATGATTTTAAAATGGACTTCTTACTATCCCATAAATGGCTTACTCGACTACGTAGCTTCTTGTCATTTTTGACTTTCAATAGCTTTGAAATCTACAAAAATAAAATTTATTAAAATTAAATATTTATGCGTTCAATAACGTTAAATAAAATAAAAACATTGGTATAAAGTTATTAGAAAGAGTCTTCAGTATGAAGCTACTTCTCGAGTGATAATGGGAGGCAAAACTTCCGGATATTGCTTTTAGTACTTTTTAGTACGTTCATTCTTCACAACAATATTCTAAATACCCTATGAAGCTGAAGTTAGCAGCCGCACCTAGCAGTCTCGTAAAATTACATACAAAAATTGGACGAAAAATAAATTTAACAATACCTTCCAAATTATGTCAACACATTTTTGACTTTTATTAAATAAAAATACATATTTAGTTTTGAATTATCGCGCCTTTTATCCAAGAGCCGATCCGAGATGAAATCTATAGAGGCTTCACTTCTTCGGGTTATCACTTTTTTAAGAAAGGAAATCGGAAACTAGGGCAGTTCATTCTCTGAAAATTGATATAGAGACTCTTCTGAGAAAAATTTTTAGAAAGTTAACACTTCCAATTATTTATTTATAACGTCGTAATTGTAATTAGAAGCAACTGCTCCGACATTCTGCTGTTTTATCGATTCTAAAATAGAAACCAGGCCTGTTCAATCTCCTGTGAAAATTGATATAAGAACTCTTAATAGCCCTAGAAAGGTGGTGAAAATATTTCACATAGTGAACATTTCGAATTCATTATTTATAAGCACACAATTTAGAAATTGCGAGCGGCTGCTCCGCAATTCTGAGGGGTTTTTTCCTATTCAAAGGCAAAATTAAGTAATTAATACAGAAGCACCATATAGCCCAAAAAGAGCAATGAAAAAGTTTAAAAGAAATAAACACCTGAAGTTGTTTATTTATAAATCTGTACAATAGAGATGTTCATTTTATGACAATGAATAGACTTAGTTTTTCTCTGGCAGCTGATAAACCGACGAAATCGCACAGCAACCGCATGGATGGAATTTTACAACTAAGCTTTTATAATTAAATAATGGAAGGCGTTGATATAATTGAGAAGATATTGTTAAATTAATTTTTCGCTCACTTTTCGTATTTTTATAATGAATATTTAATTCATGGGTCGTTGTAGAACCGGATTAGGTTTGATAATAATATTTTTTAATGAGAACCACTGCAAAATTTGACGAGGCTGCTAGATGCGACTGCTAACTTCAGCCTTATACCCTCCTTAATAAAATATTTGTTTTTTTTTTTTAAGAATTTCCCCAGAAAAACTTTCTTTAATCGATGAAAACGTCATTTCTATGACACCTCTTCCCATAATATATGTATTAACTTAAACCAAGGTTGTGAAATAGTAAATTACGATACTAGTGCCTTAAGTGACCCATTATTGCACGATGTGAAATTAGCGCCCGAGCGCAGCGAGGGTGATAATTCACGTCGTGCAATGGGCGTCTGAAGGCACTAATGTCGTGCGATATTTTATAGCACGTTTACCTAAGTCTGCTGACACGCCTATTCGTACCTTAAGCAGTCGATTATTGCACCGTGTTTATCGCACACGCTACGCTCGTGCGCTAACTGCACGGTGCAAAAATGGACTGCTTAAGGTACGAATAGGCGTAACCTAAGTGCGGACTTAGGTCACACCGTGCTATAAATATTAATTATACCATTATCAATTAAAAATTTCAATTTCAATCGTTAATTAAACCAATATATTTAACAGAAAATTCGCCCTCGAAGTGAGAAATAGTCAACAAAACTCAAATTTCGGTCCTTATTTTTCAGCAGAATCGTTTATAATTACTTTTTACTTTCAAATAGTTTCTATTCTAGGGTAGTGGTCCGTATTAGTGTACCTGTCCATATTTGTGTGCCCTATTATTAAAACTTATCCTAGAAGTGAACGAGTAAAAACGTAACACTAAAATATTTTTTTTCATAAAGTATAGTTAATTAAGTTTAAATAGAATTAATTACTTAATTTGTTTTCATTTACTATAACATTAAACAAGAACTTTCAAAAATATGTTTCACGGTTTGCGGTGTGTCACGGTGTTTCCTTGTCAAAACTTGCTAAGAAATGACATTTTTAAAAGTAACATTAAATAATAATGTTTCGGAAGGATTTTAATGTGGGATACAATTGATTATATCATAAAATAATATTATGTTATATAATAAACCTTAATATAAAGGTTTTCAATTGATTTTAATATTTAATTAATGGTGTCTACTAATAGGGCAGTGAAAAACGACTTGTTCAGATTTGTGTGTGCAGAAATACAATACGAGCATGCTCGTATCGGCGCTTGAACAGAAAAGTTAGGTTAGGTTGTCTGCGCACAAACGTTGTTTCATATCGCATTGACGACCTTCAGCAGTTTTTACCGTATTGGAATTAATTAACATTCAATGTAAACAAGGGTTAGAAATTGATTATAAATGTACTACAGTTAACAAAATAATTTTGTTGGCAATGATAATATTATCAAGACACACTAATGTGGGGCACACAAACGTGTACATCCACATTAATACGGGGCACACAAAAATGTACTTTGTTGTCTGCTAGGGCACACAAATGCGTACAAAATTTTTTTTTTATATTGCTTGTAACTTTCGTAAATATTAATATTTTTCTATAAAAAAAATAGCGTGCGTGCGTGCGTGCGTGCGTGCGCGCGTGCGTGCGTGCGTGTGTGTGTGTGTGTGTGTGTGCGTGTGTGTGTGGGTGTGTGTGTGTGTGTGTGTGTGTGCGTGATATAGGTATGTGAATTTTCATTAAGATTTAGAGATTTTTTCTTGAGATATTCAAAATTTTCGTATTTTAGAAAACTATTTGCTTTGTTGCATTATAACTAGAAAAAAATTGTTTTAATTTTTTTTTCAAATTTGGTGGAGAAGTAGAGTTTATATGATTTTTATTGTGTTCTTTGTGGCAAAAAGAATCGTTTATGAAGTTCGGGTATATTCAGGTTAAAACTGTTTTAGTCCTCTTTTCAAATCGGAAGTTTTCGGGAACGGCTTTTATTTTTATACATGAAATTAGGAGGGAGATATGCTGGCCAATTAGGGGCCGAGAAATACGTTTAACAATACTTTTGGCTGCACTTCGATATTAATCGCATTCTCTCTTTTATAAATGGAAACATGAAATTTATAGACAATTATGTGTATCGTATAGGTAATATATTTTAAAAGAGGTGATAACTTACAAATTAAATGGTAAAATATTTTGAGAAATAAAATATTTTGAAAAATCATGCAATGCAGATTATAAATAGCTATATTAAGGTCAATTTACAGTGTGCTTCGGAAAAATATGAAATTAGCAAAAATATGAAGTACAATAAATAATAGTATATTACGATACGTGTGACTAAAGTGGCTCTTTTTGGCACGGTGTGAGGTTAGTGCCCGAGCGCAGCGAGGGCCATAAACGCCGTGCAATAAAGAGCCACTAAGTCACGAGTATCGTATACTATTTTATAGCACTGCCTGCCCAAAGCCCGCTGTCATGCCTATCCGTGGCTAAAGTAGTCCTTTTTTGCATCGTGAGGTTAGCGCACGAGCGTAGCGAGTGTGATAAACACGGTGCAAAAAAGGACTACTTTAGCCACGGATAGGCGTGACTAAAGTGCGGGCTTTGGTCACACCGTGCTATAAATGTGTTTTGTTTAACACTTGAATTAAGGTATTGATAATAAATCATATGTACAATTGTTAAGTAGTTATTACTACTGTTTAAGTTTATAATAAATTGCAGCCTGAAGAGGTTGGCGGATCGTGCCAACGAAACGTTGCTTAAATTAAAGAAAAAATTGGTGTTTTTTTTTCCTGCCTCCGTCAGATCGAGTTACTTCATATTCACACCAATTGGAGAGCAAGAATTATCTCACACTTTATATAATATAAGTCATTGGCTTTAGCCATGCTAAGTCGTTTTTCTCCACCATTGCAAACTTCAGACCGTTTATAGTATTTGACAGCTAACATTCCACTGATTATTCTTCTGTAAAAAAGTTTCAAGTTTTGTTTTTTTATTTATTGTTTTGCATTGATTTGAAATGGATATTCCAGACTGTCATATTTTCGACACATTTTACTTTATTACTAACGAAAAGGTAAAAACGCTGTACAAGCTCTAAAAAAGTTATGCGATGTTTATATGGTGAAGACTCATTAACAGAACGCCAGTGCTAGAATTGGTTTGCTCGTTTTCGTTCCGGAGATTTTAAGATTTTAACCTCAAAGATGCACAACGCTCTGGACGCCTAATTGAAGTTGACGACGATAAAATAAAAGCAATGATCGAAAAAAATAACCGACGCAGTACGACCACGAGAAATCGTAAAGAAGCTTAACACATCACATACATGCGTTGAAAAACATTAAAAAAACTTGGTTATGTTAATAAGCACGATATTTGGGTTCCTCACAAATTGAACGAAATTCAGCTCATCAAACGAATTTCCATCTGTGATTCATTGCTCAAACCGTAACGAAACCGATCCATTTTTAAAGCGAATCATAATAGGCGATGAAAAATGGGTTGTTTACGATAACGTCGTGCGAAAAAGATCATGGAGCAAGCGAGATGAGCCTGCACAATCGACATCAAAAGCCGATATTCATCAAAAAAGGTTATGTTGAGTGTTTGGTTGGATTTGAAAGGTATTATTTATTTTGAGTTGCTTCCAAGAAGGAACCAGACTATCAATTCGGATATCTATTGTCGCCAGCTAATGAAATTCGATAATGAAATCAAGAAAAAGCGTCCAGAATTGGCAAATCGTAAAGGTGTCATCTTCCATCACGATAACGCCAGGCCACATACATCGATACATCTTTGGTCACTCGCAAAAAATTATTAGAGTTAGGCTGGGAAGTAATGCCTCATCCACCGTATAGTCCTGACCTTGCACCATCAGATTATCATTTATTCCATTCACTTCAAAACCATTTGAATGGAAAAAACTTCAATTCAGATGAAACTGTCAAAAATGAGTTGACTTAGTTTTTTGCCTCTAAAAACCAAACTTTCTTACGAAAGCGGAATTATGAAGCTGACTGAAAGATGGCAAAAGGTCATCGAACAAAATGGCCAATACATAACCGATTAATGTTTTTTATTTGTATTATAAAAGTGCTTTAAAAATCATGAAAAAAAAAACGAAATTACTTTGTTGCCAACCTTATAAATATTTTAAATTCAAAATATATACTACACATATAGGAACGATAAATTAATTTGCAGGAAGCTACGCGCCAATGAACTGGCAACGGTTTTTTCATCAACTTTGATTTACAGCGAAACTTAAAATGAAAATAAGAGTATAAAAAATGTATAAAATGTACAATCGAGTATTCTTTATAAAAAAATTTCATAATATAAAAAAATTAGTTTACTTCATTTGACTTCTTAAAGTAGAACAAAAAAGATCTACTTGCTAATTGGTATCTTTTCGAATTCTGAATTCACCATTTTCAACCGGATTCTTATATAGGGTACCTTCTTTTACCAAGCCGAAGATTTAAGTTATGCAAAAAAATAAATCGAAACGAAAAATATCATCATTAAGCTTGTTAATGTCTTTTTCAACTCTCTTCCGTGGTAAACCCCTTTTCTATATGCACAGGCGACTGACAGATATGAATTTGCACCTCAAAATGCTTAATTAATTATTCATTTAATTATAAAAATGTTTTTTCTCCTAATATTTCTGATAATAAAACATATTTTTCGTGTTCAAAGTATATGTATTTTCAACATAATAAATTATGTAAAGCTAATTATTTATTACATGAATTAGGCAAGATAAAATACCCAGTACCCGGCCAAAGATAAAATTGGCAGTAGTATTCGGGCAATAGTAAAAAAAAAATATTATTATTCAAATTTGAAAACGGACTGATTCATTTGTGTTAATTATAATATTAGTTACGAAGTGAAATTAATATTGTTAATTTAGATCCTAGTCCTCTTAAGTCATATATTTTTTATTAATAAAAATATTGTTTAGGTCCATCAAAATTCTCGACTTTACGAGTTTTTTTTTCTTTTTTAACCAGTTTGAAAAAGAACACCATCAGATTCTCGGCATATCGTCAATAATTAAAAATGATGCTACTGCGTTCATAAATTATCATGCAAGAGCGTCCTTAAAGGCGGCAGCGAGAGGCCGTGAGTGCTTTGCGCGCTGCGCCTGACCGCATTGTTTAGGTGGTATCGGACAGACCCTATGACACAGCGCCTTACAGAGCTTGGAGGTTTTTCATCGTATAGCGCAGCAGCGCAGCGTTCGTTTTTATGCACAAAAGAGTGCACGCGCCACACCCATACCCACTATAGGGTCCTCTTTCCAATCCCCGCACCAGCGCACGGCGCACGCGCTCTCCTGTGTATAAGGTATACCTATATAATATCCTATACATATACATAATGAAAAAGCGCGCGCCGCTGCCGCTGCGCGGGGTTTGGAGAGAGGGCCCATAGATGTATATGGGAAAGCGTGCGCGCCGTTGCCGCTGGCGCGGGGATCGGAGAGAGTGCCATGCGCGCGCGCGTTCCTGCGATGTTTTGATACTGACGGCCACACGCATTTTACTCCCAATAAGGGACAATGTATACAAGCACTTCGCTATGTCATTCAGTTCGTATATCGATGATGATCTGGACGAATAAGGCGCTAGGTACCTCAAATTGCCGTTCAAGAAGGCGCTACGTCGTTTTCGCGTTCAAAAAGGCGCTATCTCGTTTTAGCTTTGAAAGCGCGCTACGCCGATTTTTGGTTCATTTCTATCGAAAATTTAGGTGGCAACATCGCTAACTGAGTCGAAATAAAATAAACTTAAATAAAAACAATTACCTACAATATTTCTCATAAACAATGAATAGTTTATTTATTCGAATATTCAGTAATTATTTATTGATTTATTATACGTTCATCTTTAAATAATTATCTCAATTTTTATTATAAATTATTATGATTAATATTTTAATAAATATTATAACTTTTTAATATAATATTTCATTTTTATCACATTATTCCAACATCAATTACTTGTAAACATTCAACATTTTTAACAAAATTAAAACATATATTTAACAATACACTAATACTCTATACAACAATACACTAATTATCCTGTACAACATTGCCTTGGTAGTTTTGCAGGTGGTTCGCTAGGTGACGAAACTGTTGAATGAGATAAAAAGAAACAAATTGTAGAAATAAATAAAAAAGAATGTTTACAAGTAAAGGAATAATGTGATAAAAACGAAATATTATATTAAACATTTATAATATTTATTAAAATATTAATCATAATAATTTATTAAAATTGAGATAATTATTTAAAGATGAAATAAAGATAAATCAATAAATATAATAAATAACATATAATAATATATAATATGGCCGAATCCATCTCAAATCAGACAGCCCGCGTATGCCTATTTCACCTATCATGTTGAAATAAAAATATTTATGTTCTACTCGAAAAAATATTTTACACGTGTTTTTTTATTTTTTTGTTTCATCAAAATTTCATGCGTTCAGCGATGCCGAAAAATTCCGAGAAAATTCTTTCATTGAGAAAAAAAATTTTCAATGTGATTTTCAGACTGCTATTGTTTCAGCAGTTTTTCGAGCTTTTAAACGTGTAACACACAATTTCACTCAGTTTTGAGCCCTCTTTAACGGCCTTAATGTCATTTTCCAAAAAAATAAAAAATCCACGAGCTATGCACTTTTTACTGAAAAATTCATTTTTTAGGGAAGTGCCTTTTTCTCGAAAACCCCATGTTTTTTTTGCACAATTTTTGTTGTCGTGATAGAGGACGGTAATGCCTAGCTAGACATATTTGTGAGATTCGGTACTTTTTCCCTGGGATAGCGATCACTAATGAGATAACACACAAACAAATTTTTCACGCCTAATGCTTATATATAGTCAATGATATTAGAGTCAATGTAAAGGTATTTGTCTTTGTGTGTATGTAATATACAGGTACACATAACTATGTATTTATTTGTTATTTGCGTCTTTTGATTTTTTATTTTTATACCTTTTTTTCATTTGTATACCTATTTTACTACCTTTGTTTTTCTGCTTCATTGTTCTTAATTCAGTAAGCGGACGATCAGCGGTCTTTGCTGTCAAACAATGTATTTTATCGTCACATGTTTTTTTAACCCATATATGAGTTTTTTGAATTCCAGGATACTTTGGAGTTGTAAGCCAATCAATATTTTTTTCTTTTCTGAATTGTTCTATTTCAGCATCTTGTAAATGTATTATTTTAATAGCATCAGTATATTTTTGAACATGTATTGCAAAATCATTTGCGTTTTGAATAGCTTCTTCAAGGGGCTCTCGAAGATTATGCGAAGTAGCATAATGCTTCTTCCCACACCATCTACAGCTCCTTTGCCGTGCCCAGTAGCAGAGAACAACCATTTTATATCACACGGTGCTCGTTTTAGTTCATCTAATTGAAAGCGATTTTTAAAGTGACTCGCAGCGCCGTCTGATACGATGGTAATTTTTTTAATTGAATCACAACAATTTTCTTTCAAGAATTTTATAATTTTTTGTACTGCTAGCAAAGCATACGCTGAATCATGTTTTCGGTCATCACTTATAACTGCGAAACTTTGTGTCGAATCCCCTTGATAAGAGACTGCTGTGAAAATAGAAATTTGATCATTAACCCAATGATTTCCTTGAACAGCTTTATTATGAATCACAGCCCAGTTTTCATCGAAGTCTATTTGAAGAACTAAATGATGTGAGTCTTTTTTAGCACTTTCTCTTTCTGTTTTTATAGCTTTGCGTTGTATATTTTTTACATACATGTGAGTACTAACCCTAATGGTCCAAACCGAAAGTTCATCTTTAAAAGCAGAAATTGATAGTGTCTTTTTAATCAGGTTTCCATTATCCCACAAAGCATATGTAATTTCTTCTGTGCCTTCTACATCTTGCAGTTTTAAAACATGAAACGTAATTCCCTTAATCCCTGGACATAGTTTACATTCTTGTAAATAACATAAATCAGATGGCTCAGAACACATTGTTGCATTTATTATTTGTGACCGACTTTCATCCAACTCTGTGACGTTACTCCCTCTAAAATTAATTAAGCTCGTAAGAAATAAATCATAATTTGCGCAATAGATACAGAGACAAACTTCTTTGATGGGGCTAAGTAAGACATACTTTGGTCGCAAACTATAAAATTTCGATTTTCCAATTCTCAATTCTGGATAATCATTTTTAAATACTTTATACGTCTCTTTTAAACTTCGAGTAAGAAAACGCTTAACTTTTTTCTCTTTTTTATTGTTAACTTTAATTGTAACAACGTCACATTTATTAGGACTTTGTCTTGAACAATTAAAATCATCATTTAAATAATATTCCATAACAATTTTTTCCATGTTTTCATCAATCGGATGGCCTGAATATGCATCTGGTTCTGAATAAATTCCTTTTTCTTTAACAAGATTTCTCGATTTGTTGATCATATACATTGTTATTTCTGGAAATAAAGATAAAATTTCATGTTTTGTAAAGGATGAAGATAGCAAAGTCAGAATTTTTATTTTTTCTGATACCGTAGAACACTTTTGCAAGGCTAGACCAAGATTTTGTATCCATTCTGTACAATGGCATACAGTTGATTCATTTGCTGTTATAGAAACGTCATAAACATTGTTCAACTTCACATCAAGGGTATTAGACAATGGTGAAAGTAGTTTTTTTCTTCTTTGTTACGTAATTTTCAATTGATTTTTCATGTATAAGATTTTTTCTTTTAAGAGGCGATACAGAACCTAAGAAAGATGTACTTATTTCATTATTAAATTCTTCAATGCGTTCTGGAGTACTTGGTAAAAAATCTTCCTCTCTATCAACTACGTTATCGGTAACTTCATTATCCGTTATAAATTCATTGTCAGTACTACTCACCAATTCTAAAGCACGATTGTAACAATGTTGACACAGATATGTAGAAGGTGTCAAAGGTAAATGAGGATAGAGGTGCTTCAATGGATGAGCAAGATTCTCAAGTTGTTTTAAACGTACGGAACTAGATTTGTAAATAATTTGTTTGTGTTTGTCTAAAAAGTCTGCACATTTGATTCTCTCTGTTGAGTAATATTGAGACATCGTAGTTGAGTTGATAAGGTGTAAATATGTAATAATTTTCCAAAAGATGATGGTTTTAAATAAGACGAGATGTGTGATATATAGCAGAAACCGAACTTTTCTTTGTAAATGTTAAGTCAAACCATATCCATCTAGCGGACAAATGTACTAGTACATATACTCCTATAAGTAGGCGCACGTACATGTATATTACATACGCACAAAGACAAATACCTTTACATTGACTCTAATATCATTGACTATATATAAGCATTAGGCGTGAAAAATTTGTTTGTGTGTTATCTCATTAGTGATCGCTATCCCAGGGAAAAAGTACCGAATCTCAAAAATACGTCTAGCTAGGCATTACCGTCCTCTATCACGACAACAAAAATTGTGCAAAAAAAACATGGGGTTTTCGAGAAAAAGGCACTCCCTTGAAAAATGAATTTTTCAGTAAAAAGTGCATAGCTCGTGGATTTTTTATTTTTTTTGAAAATGACATTAAGGCCGTTAAAGAGGGCTCAAAACTGAGTGAAATTGTGTGTTACACGTTTAAAAGCTCAAAAAACTGCTGAAACAATAGCAGTCTGAAAATCACATTGAAAATTTTTTTTCTCAATGAAAGAATTTTCTCGGAATTTTTCGGCATCGCTGAACGCATGAAATTTTGATGAAACAAAAAAATAAAAAAACACGTGTAAAATATTTTTTCGAGTAGAACATAAATATTTTTATTTCAACATGATAGGTGAAATAGGCATACGCGGGCTGTCTGATTTGAGATGGATTCGGCCATATATATAATCAATTAATATTATTTATTTATTCAAATATTCGAATAAATAAATTATCTATTTATTGTTGATGAGAAATATTGTAGGTAATTGTTTTTATTTAATTTGCCCTACGAGGCTCGCGGCTCGCGGCACGCCGTGTAGAGACAGCTTTAAGTTTATTTTATTTCGACTCAGTCAGCGATATTGCCAACTTAATTTCAGATACAAGTGAACAGTTACCGACATAGCGCCTTTTTGAATCCAAAAACGACGGAGCGCCGCTTTGAACCAAAAATCTACGTAGCGCGCTGTTGAAAGCCAAAACAAGGTAGCGCCTTCTTGAACGCGAAAACGACGTAGCGCCTTCTTGACTGGCAATTTGAGGTAGCGCCTTATTTGTCCTGACCATCGATATTCTTATGAACATAGGTACTGCTCTGCTCTACTTTGATCTACTCCGTTCACATCTGTTTTGATATGAATTTGGCCACGTTTGATTGGTTGGATGGATACGAAATTACATATATTGGAGTAAAGCGAAATGACTAATCAGTCGAAGGCGGTTAAGGGGGTGTCAAACTCCATTCTGCGATTTGACCGACCCATAGGTCGGTAAGGTAGGAAGTACATACTATTGATGAAATATGACACAAGCGCCATCTCTGGAAAATCGTAATAGATTTTAACATAGATGGCGCTACATATTTCAAAAATATTAAAGATACGCGTTTTTTTATTACAAACAATTGTACGTATTTCGCGTATACGTATTTCTTTTTATAATTAATTATCCGTATTTTGCGTATACGCATTTTTATTGTTAATAATAGTGCGTATTTCACATACATACGCATATTTATTACAAATAATTTTGCGCATTTCGCCTATACGCATTTTATAATAAATAATTTGGTGTATTTCGCCGATACACATATTTTATTCTAAATAATTATGCGTATTTCGCTTATACGCACTTTTCAGTGTTATCAATTGTGCGCATTTCGCCTATACGCATTTTATAATAAATAATTTGGTGTATTTCGCCTATACACATGTTTTATTATAAATAATTATGCGTATTTCGCTTATACGCACTTTTCAGTGTTATTAATTGTGCGCATTTCGCCTATACGCATTTTATAATAAATAAGTTGGTGTATTTCGCCTATACACATGTTTTATTATAAATAATTATGCGTATTTCGCTTATACGCACTTTTCAGTGTTAGTAATCGTGTGCATTTTGCCTACATGCATTTTATAATAAATCATTTTGTGTATTTCGACTATACACATGTTCTATTATAAACAAATGTGCGCATTTCGCCTGTACACATTTCTTATAATAATGAGATGCAGATTCATCACTTTATTATATAGTCTCAGTTATTATTGACATTTCAAAATTCAGGACGTCGCCTCGCATGATTGCAAATGCTTTCTTAAAAATTGTAGTGCGCTTCGTACGTTTTTGTGTCCCGGTGAAGGGACAGATCGGATGCGAGGTCTAGGTGTTTAGATGGCCGATGATGGAGTCCGGGTTATGCGCTCCATAGGTTTTTGTACCCAGGTGTTGAGACAGCTCGATTACGAGGTCTAGCTGTTCCAGGTGGCCGGTGATAGAGTGTAAGTGATGCGTTCCGAAGATTTTTGTGTCCAGATGTCGGAACAGATCGTATGCGAGGTCTGAGCGTTCCAGGTGGACGATGATGGAGTTTACGTGATGCGCTCCGTAGGTTTTTGTGTCTAGAGACCAAGACAAATCGAATGCGAGGTCTAGGTGTTTCAGATGGCCGATGATGGAGTCCGGGTAGTGCGCTTCGTAGGTTTTTGAGTCCAGGTGTCGGGACAGCTCGAATGCGAGGTCTAGCTGTTCCAGGCGGCTGACGATACGCTTCGTAGACTTTTGTGTCCAGGTGTTTTGACAGATCGGATGCGAGGTCTAGGTGTTCCAGACGGCCGATGATGGAGTTCGGGTAGTGCGCTCCGTAGGTTTTTGTGTCCAGGTGAAGGGACAGGTCGGATGCGAGGTCTAGGTGTTGCAGATGGCCGGTGATGTAATCCGGGTGATGCGCTCTGAAGGTTTTTGTGTCCAGGTGTCGGGACAGATCGGATGCGAGGTTTAGGCGTTCCAGGTAGCCGATGATGGAGTTTACGTGAAGTGCACCGTAGGTTTTTGTGTCCAGAGGCCAGGACAAATCGAATGCGAGGTCTAGGTGTTCCAGATGGTCGATGAGTCTGGGTAGTGCGCTCCGTAGGTTTTTGTGTCCAGGTGAAGGGACAGGTCGGATGCGAGGTCTAGGTGTTTAGATGGCCGATGATGGAGTCCAATTTAATATTATGATTTTCAAAATATTACCTGCATCTGAAATTTTGTGGCACAGTACTGCACTTTTTTGTACATATTCTGGATATAGTTTACAAAATTTCTACCAAGAGATAATTTAGATTTGGTTTTTATTTTTTTGGTTGAGGGTTTAATTGTTTATTGAAATTTAAACAAATTTCAATCTATTTAGTTTTTTATGAATAAAAAATGTTCCTCAAATTTTAGGTCGATATTTGCAAAAATAAAAAAGCTATGCAATATTGAAAATTCAATTTTTTTGCAATTTTTGGTTAAAATCCAAGTTTATTCATTTTTTAACTGAAAATCTTGAAACTTTTGTATAGTACATTGATTGGCAAAAGGTTTGAATTTTTCTGTAGAATGTGCCAGTATTTATTTTATGACCCTTTTTGAAAGTCTCTGATTGGCTGCTTCTTAGTATACCTTCATCAAAGGATATTGAGGCTGCGGCCAAATATTCTTTATTCGACAAATTTTTTTGTATTCTTCTTCGAAAACCCTTCAAAATGCTTTTTTGATCAATACTGGCCGAGCAAAGGGAAAAAAGTGACAATTTTTGAAATATCAAGAAAAATCCATAATTTCAATTTTTGATAACATGATTAATGAAACTGAATATTATTCATACATCTTATGGCATGGACCGTACCACTGAATTTTGTTAGAGCATCAAATAGAACATTAGAAATATCTATTTTCAATAATATTAGGCTTACACAATAAGCAATACCTAATTATGAATTAATAATAAATTAAGCTATAGAGGTTAATTACTATAAAGCTGTTAAAATGAAATCAGGCAACAGACTGATAATTTCATTCATAATTAGGTATCGCTTATTGTGTAATATTATTGAAAATAGATATTTCTAATGTTCTATTTGATGCTCTAACAAAATTCAGTGGTACGGTCCATGCCATAAGATGTATGAATAATATTCAGTTTCATTAATCATGTTATCAAAAATTGAAATTATGGATTTTTCTTGATATTTCAAAAAATTGTAACTTTTTTCCCTATGCTCGGCCAGTATTCATAAAAAAGCATTTTGAAGGGTTTTCGAAGAAGAATACAAAAAAAATTTGTCGAATAAAGAATATTTGGCCGCAGCCTCAATATCCTTTGATGAAGGTATACTAAGAAGCAGCCAATCAGAGACTTTCAAAAAGGGTCATAAAATAAATACTGGCACATTCTACAGAAAAAATTCAAACCTTTTGCCAATCAATGTACTATACAAAAAGTTTCAAGATTTTCAGTTAAAAAATGAATAAACTTGGATTTTAACCAAAAATTGCAAAAAAATTGAATTTTCAATATTGCATAGCTTTTTTATTTTTGCAAATATCGACCTAAAATTTGAGGAACATTTTTTGTTCATAAAAACTAAAAGAAAACGAGTTTTGAGAGATTGTAAAATTTTGAGCTGCTGACTTCACGTGAAATATCCCATATACCTGAAACAACAGGAGGGTGTAACAAAATTTGAGACCAAGGGTTGAACTTCAAATGAACCTGAGTATGGTATATAAGTTGATCCGCATTTTAAAATATACACCTTCCATCATATAAACGCATAACTGCAAATTGAACATTTTAACAAAATTTATATTATTAGAAGTATTGTCATTAATAATTACTTTGCATTATACTTGTCATGCTACTGAATGATTGGCAAAAGTAGAGCTACTATAATTTCATTGAGCTAGGCTCATAAGTTTCTTTAGCTTCTTTTCAAATTTTATGAGTTTTGTTGAAAAAAAACGGAAAAGAATTAATTTTATGTCAAGACATCTAGTTTCTTATAAATAGATAACTAAATAAACTCATGTAATTGTAATTCTTTTCTGTTATAATTAAATATGTTCGCCCATACACCTTTCCTTATAACTAATAATTGTGCGTATTTCGTCTATACGCATTTTTGCATTATAAACAACTGTGCATATTTCGCTTATACATATTTTTGATATTGTAAATAATTGTGCGTATTTCGCTTGTACGAATTTTTTATTATAAATAATTGTGCGTATTTCGCCTATACGCATTTTTGTATGATAAATAATTGTGCGCATTTCGCATATACGCATTATTTATTATGAATAATTGTGCGTATTTCGCCCATACGCATTTTAATATTTACTATTTTTTTTATTACAAACACATGTCAATTTGAACGTAATTACGTTCGAATAAATATTTATTTATAATCACGATTTTTACTTATAGTATAAAATTACGTGATTAGTAATACTTTAAGTTTTGACATGTCCAACACCTATTAGCCAAAAACTACGGAGCGCACCACCTAAATATCGTCACCGGCTTCCCCGAAGACCTGAACCACGTATTAGATACGCCCTGATATCCAAACGCAAAAGACTACAAAGCGCACCACCTAGACCTCGTCATCGGCTACCCTGAACACCTGCACTGCGTATTAGATGCGCCCTGATATTTTAATGCAAAAAACCTAGACTCCATCATCGGCTACCACAAAGACCTAAACCACGCATTTGATACGTTCCAACATCTAGAGACAAAATACTACAGAGCGCACGACCTAGACATCATCATCGGCTACCCCGAACACTTTGACTACGTATTAGATGCGTCCTGGGATCTAAACGCAAAAAACTTCGGAGCGCATCACCTCGACTCCATCATTGACCACCTCAAAGACCTAGACGACGCATTCGATGCTTTCAATTATCGATAAGTAACACTTCCTTATAATAGTTGTCATTTCCGTATTAGCAGGTAGCAACCGTTACCGCTATAGTATTTCTCCCTTACAATTGAAGGTGGAAGCAATGTATACTAAAATCGTGTGACGCTGTTACGTCGGTATATGCCGCTGATCCAACGATCGTATAATTGTGTAATTGTTGTAGTATGAAAAGCAACATACCGTAAAAGTATGGGTCCCTTACTAAGATTGCTAAAACCACCTTACTTATATAGTAAAGGAACTCCTATACTCCACGAGTAAGCCGTTTTAACTGTAGCAGTAAGAGTTTTCTTTCCGTGTGCACCCGCAGAAAACTGTTACTTTTTGGGGAGATATAATTCGTACCTAAAAATCAGGTGTGCCCTAAATACTGACATTAAGTCTAGGCACCAGGGGGGTTTCCGTGGCCGATGAATATCCACGCCTCCACCAAAGCTTTTCTTACGTATTTTTGTCTGCTGATTCTGAATTTCGAAGGTGGACAGTCGCCAGAATGTTAGTTTTTTGTTATTAACAATTTAATTGTTTAAACAGCGGCCAAATCAATATGATTAATTATAACTGAATCCTAACTGTCTAAAACTGTAGTAAATTGATCTAGAATTATGCACGTTTGCGCTCGAATTCGCGACTTATTGCACTAAATTTGCAATAATTCGGGTTCTAATCAAAATTTTTCAATTCTGAAAAAACGAGCATATTCTAGATCAATTTACTACAGTTTTAGGCAGTTAGGATTCAGTTATAATTAATCATATTGATTTAGCAGCAATTTAAACAATTAAATTGTTAATAACAAAAAACTAACAGTCTGGCGACGTTCCACCTTCGAAATTCAGAATCAGCAGACAAAAATACGTAAGAAAAGCTTTGGTGGAAGTGTGGACATCCATCGGTCACGGAAACCCCCCTGGCGCCTAGACTACATCTCGAGTCTGTCGCGGGAGCGCAGACATTCAAGTATACCTTCGTCGTCCCTTCTCCGTCGTGTCCGCCTAGGTGATGTCCTCGGGAAGTGGTAGTTGCGTTGGCTGCCCTCGAGGAGAGTAGAATGATATGAAGACCTGTTGTCTTCTGCAGGAGCTCTTCGCCTAGAGCAAAACAAAATATATTAATAATGTTTTAGGCAGTGGGGATGAGGAGAGCAGTATCAAACTGCCAGGAACAGAGGAGTAGACAGATGGAAAGTTGGAGGCTAGGTTCGGCTATACTACAGGATAAAGTCAAAATCCGAAGTGAAGTACTTACTCGAGTCTGTCACGGAAGCGCGAACTACATTCAACTACACCTTCGCCCTCCCTTCTCCGTTGTGTTCGCCTAGGTGATGTCCTCGGGAAGTGGTAGTTGCGTTGGCTGTCCTCGAGAAGAGTAGAATTATATGAAGACTTGTTGTCTTCTACAGGAGCTCTTCACCTAGGACAATACAAAATATATTAATAATGTATTAAGGAGTAGGGATGAGGATAGCAGTATCGAACTGCCAGGAACAGAGGAGTAGACCGATGGAAAGTTGGAGACTAGGTTCGGCTGTACTACAAGATAAAGTCCAAATCCGAAGTGAAATACTTACTCGAGTCTGGCACAGGAGATCAAACTATATTTATATACACCTTCGCTCTCACTTCTACGATATGTTTGTCTAGCTGATGTCTTCAGGACGTGGTAGTTGTGTTGGCTGCCCTGGAGGAGAGTAGAATTATATGAAGACGTGTTGTCTTCTGCAGGAGCTCTTCGCCTAGGGCAAAACAGAATATATTAATAAAGTGTTAAGCAGTATAGGAATGAGGATAGCAGTATCGACCTGCCAGAAACAGAGGGAGTAGATAGATGGAAAGTTAAGATATCTGTAGAAAATGGAAAGGGTCTTTGGAATGAAAAGTCGAAAAAGTGCATGTGCATTTCCAACTAAGACCTCATCACCCTCGCTTAAAGTTTACCAGAATGTTAACACACAATCCAATACATGTTGAGGCATTGTATATTAAATTTTAGATCTTTTCAATCACCCAGTGGAGGCAGAAATAACTTTTTTTCTTGAACATTTCTTAAAAAGAGCATACAAATTGCAATATCTCCACACTTGCTAATTATTTAGATTTGAAACTTGATAAACAATATCCCTCAGCATGTATTACATAGTGTGTGTAAAGTTTGAAATATTTGTAGAGAATGGAAAGGGATCTTTGAAATGAAAAGTCGAAAAAGCGCGTGTGCATTTCCAATGTAGACCTCCTCACCCTCGCTTAAAGTTTATGAGAATGTTTACACACAATCCAGTACATGCTGAGGCATTGTATATTAGGTTTCAGATCTACTCAATCAGCCAGTTTGGAGGAAATTACTTTTCTTTCTTAAAAATTTCCTGAAAAAGCACAAAAATTGCAATATCTCCAGACTTGCTAATTATGTAGATCTGAAACTTGATAAACCGTCCCTCAGCATGTATGCCATTATGTATGGAAAGTTTAAGATACTTGTAGGGAATGGAACGGGATCTTTGGAACGAATTGTCGAAAAGCCGCATGTGCATTTGCGACAAAAACCTCTTCACACTTTCTCATAGTTTACCAGAATGTTCTCACACAATGCAATGCATGCTGAGGCACTGTATATTAAATTTAGATCTTTTCAATCAGCCAGTGTAGGGGAAATAACTTTTTTACTTGAACATTTCTTAAAAAGAGCATACAAATTGCAATATCTCCTCACTTGCTAATTATTTAGATCTTAAACTTGATAAACAGTCCCTCAGCATGTATTACATAGTGTGTGTAAAGTTTGAAATATTTGTAGAGAATGGAAAGGGATCTTTGAAATGAAAAGTCGAAAAAGCGCGTGTGCATTTCCAAGGTAGACCTCCTCATCCTCGCTTAAAGTTTATGAGAATGTTTACACACAATCCAGTACATGCTGAGGCATTGTATATTAGATTTCAGATCTACTCAATCAGCCAGTTTGGAGGAAATGACTTTTCTTGAAAATATTTTGAAAAATACACAGAAAATGCAGTGTCTCCACACTTGCTGATTATTTAGATCTGTAATCTTTGGAATGAAAAGTCGAAAAAGCGCATCAAATCTATAGTTGGCCGTTGTTATTTATACTCCAGATTGCTAGATAGGTATACCTATATATACGTAAAACCTAACCTTCAATTTTCTTTAGCCGAAGAATTGACGCTTGATTAAAGAAAAAAATAGGCAAGGATTGACGCTTGAATAAAGAAATAATAGTCCCTTCCATGTCAGACTTTCAAAACAGTGATTTTTACACGTTTCTAAGTGGGTTATAGGTTATTTGTACGACAGATCTGTCGTACAAATAACAACGCCGTAAAATAAATAAATTCTTGAATGACTTACTTTTCTGTCTTACGGCGGGGCCAAGTCCAAGCGGCACGGTCCGTTGGGTGTGCACGCACACGGTGCGGTACGGACGCTACGGTCTGCGAGGTGGGCGGCTGATGCGGCGCTCCAGGCTGCGCCGTCTGCGAGCGGTCCAGGCGGTAGGCACACCGATGACACGTCGATAAGCAATGGATAGAGGAGGGCACAGGTGGCGAAGGTGGCGGCGGAGGTGGTGGCGGCAACACGGGACCGCCTCCCGGAGGGCCTAGGCCCAGGCATCGGCGATAGACAGCTCAGCTGTGCTGCAGCCAGCAGCGCATGCGCGTACACACACACGGGCAAGGCCGCGCCGCTGGCCGCTGCCGTCGCTGCCGTCGCCGACTCGCGAATCTCGCGATGCTACATATTACCCATATGGTACAATAATCTATTTTTTTTTTAATATTATGCATAATCATGAGTGCATTGCCCTCCGTAATGACATTATGAATCATTCTGCAAAGTTTCACGTCGATATTTTAAGGCATCTGAGAATGGCATTTGAACGAAATTTTCGTTCAAATGCCATTCTTAGACGCTTTTGAATATTGACTTGGCATTTTGCAGAATGATTAATAATGTAATTACGGAGGGCAATGCACTCATTATTTTTCATATATCGTTATATTTTTTTTTCTATTAAAAACAATATATTTTTTGCTCGGTCGGTAAAAATTGAGTTTGACACCCCCTTAACATCAAGACGGAGCAGAATCGGACGGAGCAGAGCTGAGCGGAGCAGCCAAGGGAGTATAAGGTAACGCTTAAGCTGCCTCTACACGGCGTGTCGCGAGCTGCGACTTGCGCCGTAGACAAAGACAGATATAAGGTAAAAGTACCAATAGATGGCCGCTTAGTGAAGCTAGAATTTTGATGTTATATTTTAAATGCGAAATATTATTAAAAATGCATAGAATCAGTAGCTAATAGAATTATTATTACTTTTTACTTCCAAAAAAGGTATTTATTTTGTGAAAATAAGCTTTTATGATGGAAAAATTAATTAAATTATGAATACACTACTTGTACTAGTAGTTGGACCGTGTTAAAAAGTCATGTACTAGTGGTCGAAATTGTTAGTCCCAATACTTGGACCATATAATTTGTACTCTATATTTATTTTGATTTTTATGTAAAAATAATAAAATCGCTAAATTTTGGACTGGAAATACTTTTTAACACTAAATCAATCGTTAATAATATGAAATTACAGCAAATCAATGTATAATAATCATATTATGGTTTTCCAACCTGCTAACTCTACCAATACGTAGGAACCCTAACCATCAAAACATCGGTGAAATACATATGGCCAAGTATTGGGACATGACGTTTAAACTATACTAGCAGATAACCTTGAATTATTTTTATTAAAAACAATAATTATTGGGCTCATTAACGACTTATTGAATTGGGCTTATTAACGACTGTAATTGAATTCGATGCATCTTAGAAGTGTCTTAAAACTTTCAAGAGTCATGAATCCTTACGAAAGCATTAAGGACCTCTCATAGAAAGCCGTGATCCCCGCGAGTAGCATTTTCAAATCGTCTTTTTAAGTATTAAATTTTCACTAAGAGTAATAATACTATTTAAACAATAAGCATTAATTATTTTAGAATCATCTTATAGAATTAAATATTATCCAACTACTATACATTCTTTAAAGTAATTGAATATTTATCTAGATGGCCACATACTGGGCACTGGCCGCTCATTGGTACTTTTACCTTACATATACAGAATCCTATAGGATTTCGTATATCTGTCTTTTTCTAGGGCACGCGGCTCGCGGCTCGCGGCACGGCGTGTATAGAGGCAGCTTTATGTATGTACATTGTCACGCCCGTATGTTGTTGTGTAAGCCACAGTGAGCGTGCGTGCGTGCGTGCGTGTGTGTGTGTGCGCGCGCGCGCGTGTGTGTGTGTGTGTGTGTGTGTGTGTGTGTGTGTGTGTGTGTGTGTGTGTGTGTGTGTGTGTGTGTGTGTGTGTGTGTGTGTGTGTGTGTGTGTGTGTGTGTGTGTGTGTGTGTGTGTGTCACCGCAATACCGCAGCGGGCCTCACCAAACGCGGCGTCTTCTGTATATAGCGCGCCTTCGGTCCTTTGCTCGTCGACGTGGTGTTTCCCCGAATTAACTACATATAACTTTGCTCTTGCAACAGCGATTAGAATTATCTGAATTTAAAGATCGTTGCAGAATATCAGAAAAAGTGCTAGAAAAATAGAATTTGTAGCAGAGAAGGTTTCGATCGAAAATATTTATAAAAAATTAAAGACAGAGAATATTTTTACAATGATACTGTTTTGTGTTGTAATGAAAATGGATCTTGGACTGTAGAGGTTCAAAAGAAAAGGCGTTTCGTGTGGAGGTAAAATTGGCAACTTTATTGCGGGTGTCCGTTGTGCAGTCGTGAGCTGCTGCTGTCTCTCTTCGCCGTCGCGCGTGAACTGAGGAGCCGGCCGGCGCTACGAAGTGCCGTCGGCGTGTCTTTGTTGAAGGAGGGGCGGTGAGAGAGGACCGCGTGGAGAGCGCTGATTGGCTGCGCTCTTGCTCGTGCCGTATATTGCCTTATAAGGCGTGATGGCGTCAGCGTCTCCTCTGTTTGAGGCGTTGGATCGCCAACATTCCGCCCACCTTCGCCAGACTGGCGAACGGACCTCAGGTGGAAGGCTGGAGGAGAACGACCTTGGTGATGGGGCGACGAAGAATTGTGTTAGCGGTGCGAAGATCCATCACACGGGAGATACCATCCTTCCCGGGATGGATGGCGATGACACGGGCCAGCGGCCACTTGGCTGGCGGAGTGAGCTCATTTCTTATGAGCACGAGATCGCCCACCGCTATAGGAACCTGCTGTTGCCTCCACTTTTGACGGACCTGAAGAGAAGTGAGATATTCCTTCGACCATCGATGCCAGAAGTGTTGGGCCAGCTGGCTAATTAGGAGCCAACGCTTTCCAGGTGTGATATTGACTTCCTTGACATCTTCTTCCGGAACTAAAAATGATGAGCGTTGTATAAGAAAATGTGAAGGTGATAGGAAATCAAGGTCAGTTGGATCGTCGGTGAGAGCAGTTAAAGGTCTCGAGTTGAGGCAGGCCTCGACCCGGCACATGAGTGTGGCGAGTTCAGAAAAGGTGAGAACTTGCTCTCCAATGACTCGACGCAGATGATGTTTCGCTGACTTAACTGCTGCTTCCCAAATACCTCCAAAATGGGGTGCACTTGGAGGGTTGAAAATCCAAGACGTGCCTTCCTTGGCAAGAGAATTTACAATTTGAGTTGAGTAAGAAGCAGAAGAGCTAACCATCTGTTTTAACAGAGCATCTGCACCTACGAAGTTCGTACCTTGGTCAGAGTATAGGTTTTTGCAATGACCTCTACGAGCGGTGAATCGGTGGAAAGCAGCGATGAACGCTTCACTAGTGTAGTCCTCAACTACCTCGATGTGTACAGCTGGTGTAGCCATGCAGACAAAAATCGCAATATAACCTTTCATGGTTCCCTTTCCCCTAGTCTTAGTGAGACGAAGCTGGATGGGGCCGGCGTAATCGACACCAGAGCCCTCGAAAGGCGGGGAAGGGCGTACTCGAGCCTTTAGCAACTCACCCATTAGTTGAGTTGGCACACGGGCGGCATGGCGTGAGCATGGTAGACAAGTTCTGATGACTTTCTTGACTGCGGATCGACCTTTCACTATCCAGTACTGACGTCTGAGTGTTACAAGGGTTAATTGAACACCACCATGAAGAGTGCACTGATGAGCATCTCTTATTAATAAAGTTGTAAAGTGACAATCAGCTGGAAGGATGAGAGGATGCTTGGCATCTTCTCCGAGAAGTGAGTGAGAAAGACGACAGCCCACCCTGATCAAATGATTTTGGATCATGGGGTTTAGCGATAAGAGTGTGCTTTTAGACGAAAGTTTATCTTGCCTAACTAATTGTTGAAGTTCAGCCTTAAAGTAAGCAGTTTGAATTAGGTGGATCAAACAAAGTTTGGTGTTTCCAATCTCACTAGCACTAATCTCCTCAGAAGTCGGAGTGTGATGGCGTAGTAGGGATTGAAAAACAGAGAGAAAGCTAACGCCTGAGTTTGGAGACGTTGTACGCACTACTTTCGAGCAGATTCTATTAATGAATCGAAAGCAATATGAAGCCATACGTAACAACTTATCTGACGATGAGTATATGAGTATAAAGATGATCTTATACCTACGCCAGGCACAGATCAAAGCGACGGGATTCTGACGAAGATTGGGTCCAATGTGTAGAAGATCGTTGACCGAGACACCTGATTTGGACTTACTCGAGCCATTAAACACTGTACGTAACTTGGTCGTCGTACTTGTTTCTTTCCACACACCATGATGTGGTAAGAAGGCTTGAGGTTTGTTAGAGGATGGATCAAATTTTGTAGAGAGTGACATATGACCAAGGTCAATGTACTCTTTCATGAAATCACTATAAGCTATTTTGAGTGTTTCGTCCTTGGCGAAGTTTGCTTCGAGACGATTGAGTGCGCGTAATGCAGCAGAATGAGAGCTCTCGAGATGACCAGATCTCAACTGGTCTCGACTTTTCCAGGGTAGGCTTACTATATATTGCTCTGTTTCATCTTGACGAGCTGTTTTTTTATAGAAGTCCTCGCATGCTTGTTCGTCAGGCGAGTAAGATTTTTTGTCGACAGGTATTTCCTCCGCCCTCCAAAAATCTTGTACGAGCTCCAATAGTTTGGCTTCATGCTCGCAGTTGTTCGAACAATGAAGAGATATTGAGTCTAGCCCTATTTCTGGCGTTGAAGAAGAGAGATTACCTGTCAAGAGCCATCCAAGTTTGGAACTAAGTGCTATCGGCTGAAGACTTTGGCCCTTAACTATTTGATTTTCAATGATTTGCGCATAAGCGCTCGCACCGAGTAGAATATCGATACGTGAAGGTTCGAGATACTTGGGGTCAGCTAGTTGCAGTCCTCTTAAGTATTCGAAATTTGTATTACCCCCTACGACGGGAGGCTTATACGATGAGAGGTTTGGCAAAACAATGCCATCAACTTCCAAAGAGAAAGTTGAATTGAAATGCGGTTGTATAGTAAGACGAGCTACTTTAGAAGAAACAGCAACTGTCTTTTCACCTATACCTTGGATGTGCGTATGACTGGTTCTACAATTTAGAGATAACAAGTTACACATAGCTTGTGTAACAAGTGAGATTTGAGATCCGGGGTCAATAAGTGCACGAACTAGAATTTTGGTTCCGTTAGGACCAAGGGCGTTAACCCTAGCAGTAGCTAAAAGTACTCCTGTACATTTAGTACTTTTTCCACTATTGAGGGAGACTGCTTGAGAAGCAGGTTTATCATCAACTTTTATGATGAAAGCTTGAGAAGCAGGTTTGTCATCAACTTTTGTGATGACGAAATTGCCACAGTTGGGGCTAGAGGTGCTGGTCGCTGAGTCAATCTGATCAGTCTGCAACGAACTGATTGCTTGATTGTTGTCAGAGTGCACCATGGTGTGATGCTTAGCTTTACAAAGAAAGCATCGAAAGCTGGAAGTGCAATTTTTAACGTTGTGCTTCCCTAAACAATTGTAACAAAGATTAGAAGATTTGATCAATTCCTTTCGCTCAGGAACCGTTTTATTGGTAAATCGTTCACATCGATTTGTAAAATGTGATTGATTGCAAATCGAACATTTCTTTTTTGAGGGATTCGTCGGAGAAGTCTGATGAGAATAAACCGACTGAGCATTGTCATGCTCTGGTTTTCGAGATTTTGAATTAGATGACTGAGGTTTTGAATTATTTGTTGAGGACGATCTAGTACCAGCTTCAATGGCCTCTAGAGTGAGGGTTTGACTACGAAGAAAGGCTTGAAGTTGTTCCATTGTCGGTGGATCAACACTATCACCAAGATGCCTTTCCCATTCTTTACGCGTATTTAAATCAAGACGATTCAACGTAAAATGAACAATTAAATCATTACCTAACGAAGCCGCTCTATTTAGAGAGGTCAGATTAGCGATGGGATTGAAAATTTCCCTATAAATCCGTTTGATTTCCGATGAAATATCTGACTTCATAGAATTGACTGCGAAGATTTCCGAGATATGAGAACTAACAATACGACGTTGATTTTCGTAATACTCGGTTAGAGTTGTCCATGCACGTTCATAATTATCACCAGCAATGGGAAGAGATTTAATTTTCTCAAATGCTTCACCCGTAAGGTGAGTGCGAAGATAATGCAATTTGAGAACAGGCGTTAAGTCTTCACGTCGATGTATGACTGAACGCAAGACGTCTCTAAAATTCTCCCAATCCGAGAATTTCCCCGAAAACTTTGGTAAATCTACTTTCGGCAACGATTGAAACGAAACGTTCGTAGATCGAGCAGTGCTTGCAGGCATTGGCTCAGCAGTCGAATTAGAAGATCCTTGAGCAGCATCTCTAGTTTCAAAAGTTTCTAAGTAATCAAGAAAGTCTCCTCTGCGGAGGTAAAAGCTATCCTCAACCAGATCAAAGAGATTAGTTGTAAAATAGGCATGATCTTGATCAATATCCTCAACGAGCATAAGTTTCTCGTGATTTACCCGAAACGACGTAAAATTAGTTTCAAGTCCGGTTAGACATGATTTTGCATAACCTTTCGTCATATTATCTTTACCCTTAGATTTGAAATTTTTAAAGGAGTTTGTAATTTTAGCTTGGAGTGTCATCTGCTTAGCATGAAACGCCTCCATTTTGAGATCAAGTTAATTCAGACTAGTAACGAAATTGACTACTTAAACTTTGGTAGTAAACTATTCTTAACCACTCGAGAGTAGAGAAGAAATAGTTAGAGTAATTACATCTAAGTCTTAACCTAGGTTATAATACTTATGCGTTTATGAACGTGACGATGCGCTTGAGGATGCAACGAGGGATCCGACTGCTAACGTTCCCGCGATGAATCAGCTGATGATCCACAATGTTGACTGCTTAAAGATGAAGTTACTGCAGGCGTTGTATTCAGCTATCCTTGCAGCGTAGTCAGCAGCTGAATCAGGAATACATCCAGATGTGATCCAGCAGTCGAAGTTGCAGTCAAGACAAAGTAACAGCAGACAGCAATAAAACTGCAAGGTCAAGTAACGTAAGTGTTTGCTAAGGCGAAAATTGCAATCAATTTTCTCAAGACTAGCTAAATATTACAATTAAATTTATAATAAACTCAAACACAATTAACTTGTACTAATCTCACATTAAATTTACTCAATTTTGATTAAAGTAATCTTGTCTAAATAGAGATCATTAAATTTTCATTAAATGGAAAAAATATACTAGATTGACTAGACGATAGTTGCTAAATTTAATTTAAACAAATTGGAACGATACGTGTGTTCAAGTACTAGGACGAGGCATCCGAGCGCAATCGGATCGGCGTTGGGTGCGAAGAAGATGGACTCGTCCGAGTACAGCTTCGATCCGTTGATGCGCGCCCCCTGTGGCGAATGTTGGACTCGTCCGCCTCCTGATCCTTGACGATGACGTATGCGATTTCCCGGACGTAGCGCGTCCTGATTGTCGTCTTCTTGTAGACGACCCTCCTTCCCTCGTGGAAAGCTTACTATATGTACGGCGAGTACGAGCTCGATGCAGTGAAAGCGAGCTAGCTCCACGTGGGTAGTCCTTGTATTGAATGATGTGGACCCCGTAGCGAGCCGACACGTAGGTGACTCCTGGCTTGACTTGCGTGAGCCCCGTAGCGCGTAGGCTCCACGCGGGTACTCCTTGATTTGGCTGGTGTGGACCCCGTGCGTGTACGCTGCACGCGGGTGATCCGTTTCTTGTATGATGTGGACCCCGTTCGTGTACAATGCACGCTGGTTGTCCGTTTTAGAAATGCTGTGGACCCCGAGCGTGTACAATGCACGCTGGTTGTCCGTTTTAGAAATGCTGTGGACCCCGAGCGTGTACTATGCACGCTGGTTGTCCGGGTCTTGATATCTGCCGGTCACCGTACGAACGCGGTGGCTCGAGAGCTGGCTTTACAGCGCACGCTCTTGGCTACAAGACAAGATGGCTGCCGGTCAACGTACGAACGCGATGACTCTAGAGCTGGCTTTACAGCGCACGCTCTTGGCAACGTCTTGGAGTCGATAGCGACTCACTCCAAGGCATTTTCAGAAATGGGAAAAATAGCAATTGAATGTGCTATTTCCCCTAGGAAGCCTTAGAAGGTGGCTTCCGAGTACACACGACGGCGAATTAACGAAAGAGAGAGAGACAGCAACGTACGTGCGAAGTCGGCATGCTAGAGCACACGACTGTTACGGCACTCACGACCACGAACACTTTGATGCGTACCTGAAAGAAGAGTTGCTATCTCTACGCCACTCGAGAGTGGACGTAGAAGATAGGAGAAGTTTCTTCTTCTGGTGTGGCCATGGCGATGTCCTCCCACGATCCGGTTCGAAGGACCAAATGTTTTTTGTTAAATGTGGATGGATCGTGGAGTGGGCTGGTTCAATAATTGACAGCGTTTCGTGTGGAGAGAGATCTGGTGGCTTTATTAAAGCTGTCCGTCGTGCCTCGCGGCGTACAATGTTGAGTTGCTGCTGTCTCTCTCGGCCGTCGCGCGTGAACTGAGGAGCCGGCCGGCGCTACGAAGTGCCGTCGGCGTGTCTTTATTGAAGGAGGGGCGGTGAGAGAGGACCGCGTGGAGAGCGCTGATTGGCTGCGCTCTTGCTCGTGCCGTATATTGCCTTATAAGGCGTGATGGCGTCAGCGTCTCCTCTGTTTGAGGCGTTGGATCGCCAACAGATACAAAAATTTATTATTTTCTTTTTTTATCTATATTGAAAGTAACTATTTATTATCTATTTATCTATTTATTACCTAATAATTAAAGTATACTGTATTAAAAAAAAAATAGTCAGAATGTTTTTTATTCATTTTTTGTAGTTTAAATAGCGTCCACAAATTTATAATACCTTATTTTTTACTATTTTTCTATCATTTCATTGTTTCAAATACTAAATCACGTTAAAACTTCTTAGTAAATGAGCTTAAAATTCAATAAAAATTATATAAAACCATTAGTGTATTGAAAAATTATAAATAAAATAATCAAGAAAAACATAAGGAACAAATTGACTGCAAGTTTTAACTTTACAATATTGCAATATCAATTAAAAAACATTTAGTCATACTTTTGGGATCCAATCAATCGAAGCTAATTAAAAGAAGTCAATTAAGAAGGTATTTTTGCTACTAATGTGTGTGCTCTTGTGCTTCTCATCTATCCAGTCTTAACAGTTGTTCAGTAACGTTTCTACACATTATTTCATTTAAACAAATAATGTGTGTAGAAATGTCACTGAACAGTTAGAAAGATGAGAAGCACAAGAGCACACGAGTTAGCAAAAATACCTTCTCGACTGACAGTTCTTTTAACCAGCTTCGATTGATCGGATCCCAAAAGTATGACTAAATGTTTTTTAAAACATTGATATTGCAATATTGTAAAGTCAAACCCCTTTCGAAATTATTACTTATATAATAAGAATATAACTTACCTCTCTGAAGATTGGTTCTTTCAATACTACATCCTCAATTTTGCTAAAATGTTTAGCAATGATTTTGGCTATGTCATTCAAGTAAGAAGATTCAGCCATTTTTACTCACTTGAACGGTATTAATCACTTATATTTATGTATACCTGTATACTATTGTATAGAAAAAATGAAAAAAAAATGAAAAAAGATTGAAAAAAAAAATTGAAAAAAAATTGAAAAAAAAATGAAAAATATGGAAAAAATTGAAAAAAAAATGAAAAATATGGAAAAAAATGAAAAAATATTGAAAAAAAATTTAAATAAAAAATGAAAAAATATTGAAAAAAAATTTATATAAAAATTGAAAAAATATTGAAAAAAAATTTAAATAAAAAATAACAAAAAAATGAAATGTTTTTAGAAAACTTATAATAACTCTTATAACTTTATAATAAGCGGCTTTATTATGAGTTTTAATTATTTTTTATCATCAGATATTTAATAAAACTGTTAATCGGTTTATAACTTTGAGCACTTCAAGCAAACTTTAGAAAGCGAATGCGCAAATGACAACCGGAAAAGTCCACGAGGTTTTGTGCAATGGAAGCGGTAACCCCCACCAATAAATTAACAAATATGTTGATTTTTCAATGTTGTGCGCAAGCTGTGGGTGCTTTGTGCGCACATCGACTTTCATAATTATACCTGATTGGCTGTCACTATAGAGCGGCGATCGCGCGCACGGAAGTAGTTTGCGCGGGCGAACGAGAAGATTCTTCCGAGCAGTCACGTTACGACGTTCGTACCGGCAAGAGACGAATTCGAAATGGCAAAGAGATACGTGCCATACTGTCTAACAATAGGATTGTTCGACCGGAAAAATAGGTCATCGTGCGTAGAACAATTAGTAAAGTAAGAAGTTTTTCTAGTTCTAATTCTCTGCGCTAGCTCGCTCGTCCACGTGCTTGCTAAAGATAAGTATGGTATACCACCGGACCCGGCGGTCTATCAGGCGCTCATGGTATGGTTCGGCGAAATCTTCATCGGGGCCGCGTTTAGTGGGGGTGGGTGGAAGTGAACAAAAAGCGTTTTTCTCTATCCCTATGCGTCTCTCCAGCGCTATTTTTCCTCTCTCTCTCTCTCTCTCTCTCTCTCTCTCTCTCTCTCTCTCTCTCTCTCTCTCTCTCTCTCTCTCTCTCTCTCTCTCTCTCTCTCTCTCTCTCTCTCTCTCTCTCTCTCTCTCTCTCTCTCTCTCTCTCTCTCTCTCTCTCTCTCTCTCTCTCTCTCTCTCTCTCTCTCTCTCTCTCTCTCTCTCTCTCGATGAGAGAGAGAGAGAGAGAGAAGAGAGAGAGAGAGAGAGAGAGAGAGAGAGAGAGAGAGAGAGAGAGAGAAGAGAGAGAGAGAGAGAGAGAGAGAGAGAGAGAGAGAGAGAGAGAGAGAGAGAGAGAGAGAGAGAGAGAGAGAGAGAGAGAGAGAGAGAGAGAGAGAGAAAAAAAATAGCGGTGGAGAGACGCATAGGAGAAAAACGCTTTTTGTTCACTTCCACCCACCCCCACTAAACGCGGCCCCGATGAAGATTTCGCCGAACCATACCATGAGCGCCTGATAGACCGCCGGGTCCGATTTCTTGTATCTTTCTGTATCTTTCTCTGTATCTGCCGCTTTGTTCCTCTCGAGCATGCCACTAAATTGATGTGATATTTAGAAATCCTGCGGCGTCAAGATCTTCGACGTCAACCTCTGCACCTTCGACGTCAATCTCCGCACGCAATCGTTCCGAATGTAAACACCAGTTGTGTCTACGGCAAAAGGAGATTCCGCAAGATGGGAGGTCCTCATCGTGTATACGGCATCAGGAGCATCTGCAAGATGGGAAATCCGCGTCGTTGTCTAACTGCAGATAAGTTTTCGGGCATTTACACATGCGTACGTAACAAAAGCACATATGCGCGCGCGCGCGCGAAAACATACATATATAGAGAGCTTCCACAACCTCCGCGCCGGCGCAACGGCGCGCGCGCTCGCCCGTGTAAAGGTATACCTATATATAACGCTCGCCTATATATATAGGTATACCTTTACACGGGCGAGCGCGCGCGCCGTTGCGCCGGCGCGGAGGTTATGGAAGCTCTCTAGGCTGCGTCCAGAATCACGCGCAACGTGCGCGAGCGCGCGCGCTCTCCCATGTATAAGGTATCCTATATATAGGAGAGCGCTATATATAGGTATACCTTATACACGGGAGAGCGCGCGCGCTCGCGCACGTTGCGCGTGATTGTGGACACAGCCACATGTACACAGAACACACCGCGCGCGCACACGCACACGCACACGCACACGCACATACACAATATACATTATATTGTACGAATTTCGCAGCAGGGACACCAAACGGACCCATGAACAAACACCAAATTTAATTAATTTCGAATGTGACGAGCAGAGTTGCTGCGACAGACACAAATGCGACCACGGCCACGGTGAGACCTCATCAAATGGGGAGGATTTTTTGCCGGAGGGATACAGCTGGGAATCTTTAAAAAGAGCGTAAGTTTTTTTTACATAAAGGGGCCAAGCCTTAGTTCAATCCTGAAAAAAAAAAGATTATCTTTTTTTATAGTGTGCAATATTTTTGATTTGGTATAGCAATTTTTTATTTAAAAAGAATGTTTTAATGAAAGGCAAATATGTAATAAAAAAAAATCGATGTTTTTGAAGTTTTTACGGTGAGAGTTAAAGCAGTGCTAAATGAACAGATTACATGAAATTTTTTAAAATCATAGTTGTAATGTGATTTATTTATTTAAAATGATATAGATAGATAAAGTGTATTTACCATGACTAAAGTAACTTTTTTTTCACAAAATATCAGTATTTTAGAAAGTAGATATAATATACTACAAACAACAATTATCACTGCAATCTTTTTTGCTTCTGAACGGATTTTAGTTTTGAACGTCTGATTTTGTTCTTTAACTAATTTCATGGGCACTTGCCGAAGGAAAAATTAATAGTATATTACGTACCTAGGCCGAGAAATAGGATATTACATTTGCGTGTAGATTGCCGTCCGAGGTGAAGCGGAGGACGGCAAACACGCGAATATGATATTCTATTTTCCGGCCGAGGTGCGTATACTATTTTTCTTCATACCCTGGTTCGAAAATTCGCCAAAACATACACGTTTTGCGGCCGGGAAATTGCAGGTTATAGAGTCACGTTATATACTGAAAACACGTGACTGTAACATGCAACTTCCCGGCCGCAGCAAAACGTGCATGTTATGGCGAACTTTCGGCCGGGGTATAATGAAAAAATTATTCCAAACTCATAAAGTTATAGCTAGTTGTTCATAAATTCGTGCACGTGGTTAAAAAAAATATATATTTTTTTAATTGGCTATAACTTAATGGTTTTTAATAATTGAGAAGTTTTCCTTGGGCAAGTCTCGATGAAATTATTTAAAGAACAAAATGAGATCTTCAAAACTAAAATCAGTTGAGAAACACAAACGATGCCAGTGATTTATCAGTAATTGTTTGTAGTGCATACAATATCTAGTTTGTAATATATCGGCAATGTGTGAAAAAAAGGTATATTAGCCATGTACACTTTAATAATACATTGAATACCGATATTATAACTTTAAATAAATAAATTACATTACGTTAATCCAATAATCTGTTCATTTAACACTTCTTTGAATAGAGATTGGGGCATCAATGTATTAAATAATAATTATTCTAATTTTTTTTTATAGTTATCCATACGAGGCAGTATACAAAGATCTTGTCTATTATAAGGAGGATGTTGAGCGACTCGTAAAGGTTATAATATAGTAATATATTAAGAATTATTTTATTTTTATTATATTGATCATTCATGTATACATTTATTATTTATAGAAATTAAACAAAGAACGGGCCGATGTGCGGAACCACAAAAATGAGCAGATAGATGATAAGGCCCGTATCATCGAACTTCAAGATGACAAAATATCGTTAACTAACAAATTGGTAAGTTACCCTGTCGTAAATTATTAATGCTAATAACAGTTAATAATTATTAAAAATTATTTCAAAGTATTTATAACTGTTTAAAACTGTTTATAAATGTTACGAAATGTAGGATTTTGGACACATGGTTTCTAATTACAATAGTTTGTAACAGTTTCAAACAGTTTCTAGTAGTATTAAACAGATTCAAACAGTTAAAATAATTTTGAATGCGCTATATTAAAGAAAAATTGAATAATTCTTAAATTATTCTTATTAATAATGACAATAATTAATAACTTTTTAATAGCCATATTCTATTTTTCATAATAATCAATTAATAATTAATTATATTTGTTAATACTTTTAGTTTTTAGTTTTTATTTTATTATAAATTACTAATATATAAGTATTATTATATTAATAATAATAATTAATAAATATTTAATAGTTATTAAATAATTTAATAACTATTTTTAACAGTTAAAAAATGTCACAAACAGTTATAAACAATTAGTAACGTCCAAATTCCTACATTTCATAAATATTTTTAACAGTTTATAACACTTTTTAATAGTTGCTAACTTTTCTGAACAAAAATATTTCCGCTAGGGTATTTAAAGTTAATTACTGAATATCGCTATAAGGTAATAATAATAAATTAATTGTAAAATTACATTTTATTTTAGGAGCGACAATTTCAAGGACGAAGGTAAACGAACGCTATATAAAATGTAAGAATGGATTACAAAATCAATAAAAACTATTAACAAAATTTTTTTAATAAATTTTGAAGGATTTGTTTTTAATATTACACCTTACGCTAATAATAGTAATCATAATATTATAAAATGAGTGACAGCGATAGTATTGTAGATGTGTTGATGAGAATTGAATGGTCCAGCTATCAAGTACGTGAATAAATTACACCAATACTTAATTTGCCAACGTTACGGGAATTTTATGTGCCCCTGTTTCGGGCTACAATCAGTAGCTATAATTCCTAACAAGGTAATTGAAACTCGGGGATTTTTTTTTGAGCTTACGGCATGGCATAACGGGATGAAGGGGCTTTTCCGGAAAAACGATTTCGACGTGTTTGAAATTCCGAAAGAAATATTAACTTAAAGTTTCTAATTCTAGTTAGAATTCCCCGGAGTGTGGTTTACTGTTGACTGCAAGAGTGAGAAGTGAAGAAATACAGTTATTATCCGATTTTAAATTATTAAGTAGCCAAATTCGCTGAAATTTGAAAATGGCAAAAATCTTTCGTTCACTATGAACGTTCAAAATTTCAAACGTCTCGATTTCGTTCATAATTTTTTTGTAAGCTTTGGGGGACATTTACTACAAGTACCAGCCGAAACAGTTTTCCTAACGACGTAGTTGTGGCTCTGGGAATTTATCTTCATGTTTAAGACACAGTATATCGCCCTAGGGGGGTTTTTCCGGAAAAGCTATTTCGTTCATAATTTTTTTCTTAGCATTTGGAAAGGCTATCTACAAGAAACCGTCGAAAAGTTTTTCCGAACGACGTAATTGCGGCTCTGGGTATTTTTTTCCGTGTTTAAGACACAGTGTATCGCCTTGGGGGGGCTTTTCCGGAAAAGCTATTACGTTCATGATTTTTTTCTAAGCATGTGGGGACTTGGTGTACAAGAAACCGTCAAAACATTTTTCCGAACGACATAATTGCGGCTCTCGGAATTCTTTTTCGTGTTTAAGACACAGTGTATCGCCTTGGGGGGGCTTTTCCGGAAAAGATATTTCGTTCATGCTTTTTCCTAAGCATGTGGGTACTAGTTCTACAAGAAACCGTCTTAACATTTTCCCGAACGACTTAATTGCAGCTCTGGGAATTTTTTTTCCCGTTTTCGACACTGTGTATCGCGCTGGGGGGGCTTTTCCGGAAAAGCTATTTGGTTCATGATTTTTTTCTAAGCATGTGGGGACTTGGTCTACAAGAAACCGTCAAAACATTTTTCCGAACGACGTAATTGCGTCACTGAGAATTTTTTTTAACGTTATCAACACTGTATATCGCCCTGGAGGGGCTTTTCCGGAAAAGCTTTTCATTCATAATTTTTTTCTAAGCATTTGGGAACGTTATATACAAGAAACCGTCGAAATATTTTTCCGAACGACTTAATTGCGGCTTTGGGAATTTTTTTTCAGGTTTAAGACACAGTATATCGCCCTGGGGGGGCTTTTCCGAAAAAGCTATTTCGTTCATAATTTTTTTCTAAGCATTTGGGGACTTGATCTACAAGAAACCATCGAAACATTTTTCCGAACGACGTAATTGCGACTCTGGGAATTTTTTTTCCCGTTTTCGACACTGTATATCGCCCTGGGGGGGCTTTTCCGGAAAAGCTATTTCGTTCATAATTTTTTTCTAAGCATTTGGGAACGTTATCTACAAGAAACGATCGAAACATTTTTCCGAACGACGTAATTGCGGCTCTGGGAATTTTTTTCCCGTTTTCGACACTGTATATCGCCCTGGGGGGGCTTTTCCGGAAAAGCTATTTCGTTCATGATTTTTTTCTAAGCATGTGGGGACTTGATCTACAAGAAACCGTCAAAACATTTTTCCGAATGACGTAATTGCGGCTCTGGGAATTTTTTTTCCCGTTTTCAACACTGTATATCGCCCTGGGGGGGCTTTTCCGGAAAATCTATTTCGTTCATAATTTTTTTATAAGCATTTGGGAACGTTATCTACAAAAAACCGTCGAAACATTTTTCCGAACGATGTAATTGCGGCTCTGGGAATTTTTTTTCGTGTTTAAGACACAGTATATCGCCTTGGGGGGGCTTTTCCCGAAAAGCTATTTCGTTCATGATTTTTTTCTAAGCATGTGGGTACTAGTTATACAAGAAACCGTCTTAACATTTTTCCGAACGACTTAATTGCGGCTCTGGAAATTATTTTCCCGTTTTCGACACTGTGTATCGCCTGGGGGGGGGGGGGGGGTTCCGGAAAAGGTATTTTGTTCATGATTTTTTTCTAAGCATGTGGGTACTAGTTCTACAAGAAACCGTCTTAACATTTTTCCGGTTATAAGATCATAGCTGAAAAACAATTTTACAAACTTATGCAAATTTAAAAAACATTGAGCCTTCATATTAATGGAGCATTGACATAAAATTCCAAATACCGTCGCATGATAGTACCACAAACTCGTCTTTTTCTAAATCTAACGTGATAATCTTAATGTCTGGTAATGCTGATATCATTTGCTCTTCCGGCGGTAAATCTTTGTTTCTTTTGTAAGCGTGATCACTGAGTGCTCTTGATAAATTGAGTTCACCATTAACTCTACCATCAGCAGTACCGTTTCCACCAGCTTTGACTATTTCTTCTATTTCTGTTTGATCTTCTGGTTTGTGGTCAAAACTTAATTCAATAGCTTTACTATTTCTGCAAATAACGCATCTAGAATCACCTGCATTTGCTACATATAATTCATTTCCTTTCAATACCGCGACTTCTCCTGTATATCCACTATCAGAACCAGGCTATATAAAATTAAAGACCAATTTTACTCGCTAGGAGAGGCTCAGGGTTCCGGAACACCAATTTTCTTGAAACTTGTAGAGGTTGTAGGTAATAATACCTCACATTGAACCTCTACAGAGTTGTAATAGACCCTAACACGTTCCCAGAAAAAAGCTGCAGCCATTCTATTTTAAAAGAAAATCTGAAACATATGTACGGTATTCACATTTTTTTCCATTTTCTACTGTTTGTGCTGTAAAAAAATTTATCCAATTACTTTATTACTTATAAGAATAAAAAATTCATAAATTATATTGAATATTAAGAGTCAAGTAAAAGAATTAGTTTAAAAAAATGTTATTACCTGAATATATTCCATTTTTAGCGATATTTCCATTATTCCTGGTTTGCAACTCCAATGTTAGATCAAATGCCAGAGCTCATTATTCTCTTTGTAAAGGCATTTTTTAATATTTCATAATTTTGCCATATGCTGTAGAAAATTAAATTTTCTTGTAGAGGACTCTTCTTCTAGAGAAATTTCTAAATGGGAGTCAATAAGACATCGCTGCTTCATGTTAGATGAGGTTGGTTACTTCTATATCCTAAAAAGAGAAAAAAACACACAAAGAATCTATTTTTAAAGTAAAAGAAGTAAAGTATAATGTTTTGTGTCTCCTCAAAAACTTTTGAGGTTATACTCGTACTTATCTTACAAATATGGCCCAGTGATGCTTCTACAATTATTTATAACAAAGAAACTGTAAAGATTTGCTGTCAGTGATACCTACACGTCCATGTTTATGCTAGACTGCCAGATGAGTGTTGCAGTTTGCAATATCCTTGAAATCTGTGATAACACCCAATGTCTACATGAGCTCTGACATAATTTGCCGTTGATAGCCAATTAACATAACCATTTGTCAGCTAAAGTGCAAGTATATATCACTGACAGCGACAACTCCACAAGGCTTGATGAAATTGAACTTCAGACAATAACAGTTTTTGTTATAAATATATTACACATATATATTTCTTGTATGCTAAACAGGCTTGTCGCTTTCATGTATAGATACATCTTGAAACTTATAGCAATTTAAAACTCTTCTCAATTGAACTATATCCTATAAGTAGTGAGCTAAACTCAATTATCTGGCTTTTATCTTTCTTGGAAAAAAATATCTATTTATTTTTATCCGATAAGAATTATTACTGCTTCTTCCTTAAAATACTTAATTAAATCTTGCCACTGCATATATGTTTTTCTGTATTTACTTTCATACAGCATTCCTATATTGAACTGAAGATACTTTCCAAATTTCAACAAAACTATCACTGCACGCTTGTACTATAATTACACTTATAAATACTTTTCTGATATATATCTTCACATATAATACATTAAATTTTCATTCCTAAATTCACTTATGAATACAAATAATTAAACACTAATAAAAAAACCTTTCTTCATGAGGAAGCAAAAACTCTGCAAAACAACCTGTTGAAATCACATTGTTATGTATCTTTGCTTATATGAACTGTCAGCTGTGCAACTGTGTTTACACTGATATTAGCAGACAAGTTATGTATAGGCACAAAAGGACGTATTCATATAGTAAATTGCTGTCACAAGACGATTCCACTCGATTTCGAATTCCACAATATGGTTTTTTTTTTTTTTATTTTTATAATAAATTCCGTATGTAAATGTAATTATTTTGTTATCCTTATACTAATATGGCTTAAATAATGTTTTTGATATTTTATAACACATTTAAGAAAACATTTTTGTATCAGAAGCGTTAAAGCATAAAAAAGGCAAAATAAAAAAGAAAATCAATTTTTTCGTCATTCCCAAGCAGAAATGATCTTCTATAATAAAAGTTCAATAACCGATATAAAAGTTTATAACCGATATTAGCAGATTATAAATTCAGAATTTCAGACTTTTATAAAAGTTTAAAACTGTTATAAATAGTTATAAATAGTTATTTACTTTTATAAGTTTTTTGGATCGTCGTGAAAATTTGAATCTTTGATCAGTAAAAAAAGTTAGTAACTGATAATAACTGATAATAACTTTTCCGAATGTTTACTAATTAGTACTAATTGAAATATATAATTATTTGTATTTTGGAATTATATCCATACTAATAATATTTCTTTCATACATAAAGTGAATAACTAATAAACTTTTTGAAACTATTAATAACTATATTATTATTAAATAAAAAAACTTTATAACAGATAATAACTTTTTGTTGATTGATTTTATGGTTCTGCGCCACGGCCCAAAAAAGTAAATCAAAGTTTATTACTGTTATAAACTTTTTTTAGCTGTTCATAACAGAAAAAAAATGTTTATAACTTTTATAAAGTGTTACTGTAGTCTGAAATTCTACCTTTATAAACAGTTATTACCAATTATAAACTTTTTTAAAAATTATTTATTCTTATTATTCATTATTTACTAAGTTTTATCTCCGCCTCGATTTTAAAAATAGTAAGCTCCTTCGGCCATATCATGCACTTTAAATTATTGTTAATGTTTGATCCAAACTAGTTTGTTTAGGTTCAGAATAACATATATAATTGAAAAATTCAATAAAAAAATTTTATTTTAAAACATTTTTAGCTATAAGACCGCCTTAAAACGAAAATATAGATAATGTTTTAAAACAAGGTTCAGAGTATATTTTTATGTTATTTTTATACTATCAAATACGCCCCTTTGGTTTTGACGATGCTTAATTATTTAATCATGTAATATTAGATGTATACCACTACATTTAATGGATTTTACCATGATATTTTAGAATATACCTGAATGGAAAAAAGAAATATACCAAAATGTAGAAAATCGTAAGGGACAGGGGATACGAGGTCCACGCATATCAGGAAAAAAAAAAAAAATGTGTTTAAAAGTAATTTGTGTTTAAAATTTTTTAAACAATTTTAAACACAAGTGGGGGGGGGAGGGGGCTGAGGACCACGAATATTAGGGAATCATGTATATGTGCAATAATAAGGAAGACAATTATTTCAACAATTTTTAAACCAAAGTTGCCAAGGGACGCGAGGTCCACGCATATCATGGAATTGTGAAGATGTGTAACAATAAGCAAGACAATTATTTAAACCATTTTTAAACCCAAGTAGGTGGGGGATATAAGGTTCACGCATATAAGGGAGTCATGAAGACATAACAAAATAAGCAAAACGATTATTTACATAATTTTTGAACTCAAGTAGCCGAGGGACGTGAGGTCTACTCATTTTTGGAATTTTACGTAGATGTGCAACAAAAAGCAAAACTATTATTTGAATAATTTTGAAACCCAAGTCGCCGGGGGACATGAGGTCCACGCATATTAGGGAATTACGTAGATGTACAACAATAAGGCAGACTATTAATTAAACAACTTTGAAAGCAAATTTGCCGAGGGACCCGAGGTCCACGCATATTACGAAATTACGGAGATGTGCAACAATAATCAAGACCACTATTGAAATAATTTTAAACCTATGTAGGCCGGGCATATGAGGTCCACGCACATAAGGGAGACGAGTTGTAGAGGTTAAGAATTTAAAGATTTAAAGAAATTTGAGGAAATTTAAAGAAATAAAAGTCTTGCTTACGTCGCTCGTCTACGTAACTCAGTTATATGCGTGGACCTCGTATCCCCTGCCTAGATAAGTTTATAATTGTTTAAATGAATGTCTTGCTTATTGTTGCACGCCTACGTTATCCCTAATATGCGTGGACCTCACGTCCCCCGGCTACTTAGATTTAAATATAAGTTAAATAATGGTTTTGCTTTTTTTCAAATCTATATCACTCTCTTATATGCATTGTTCTCATATCCCCCACCTACTTGGATTTAAAAATGGTTTAAATAATTGTCTTGCTTAGTATTGCACATCTTCGCATTTTTCTAATGTGCGTGGTCATTTAATCCCCCGCTTACTTGGATTTAAAATTATTTAAATAATTTTTACGATTTTTTATCATGTCTACATGGCTCCCTTATATGCGTGGACCTTATATCCCCCAGCTACTTGGGTTTAAATATGGTTTAAATAATTATCTTGCTTAATGTTGCACATATTCGTAATTTCCTAATATTCGTGGAACGCATTTGACCCTCCTACTTGGATTTAAAATTGTTTAAATAATTGTCTTGCTGATTGTTGCACGACTGCGTCATTCCCTGATATGCATGGACCTCATAACCCCCGCCTACATGGGTTTAAAATTTTTAAATTATTGTCTTGCTTCTTGTTGAACGTTTACGTCATTCCCTGATATGCGTGAACCTCGCCTCCCTCGACAAATTTGCTTTAAAAATTGTTTAAATAATAGTCTGCCTTGTTGTTGCATGTCTATGTAATTCCATAATATGTGTGGACCTCGCGTCCCCCGGGCAACTTGGGTTCAAAAATTATTTAAATAATATTTTTGCTCATTGTTGTCCATCTACGTAATTTCCTAATATGCGTGGACCTCAGTACCTCAGACACACACACACACATACCACGGGTTAGCTACCTCTGCGTCCGAGCGGGTGTCGAGGGCACTGAAGGGCGCGGGCGAGGGCGAGGGTACAGCCTAAAACTGGGGATGACACTCTCAGGCCGTTGTATAGTATAGGAGCCCGGGGCGATCTAGCCCATCTGCTCTTGCTGCCCTATCAGCCGGTGTAAAATCCCGCCTTGTGTAGCAGTGCTGGATGCCGTCCAGACAGGGCCATGCTGCATGAGGGCTCCCTAGCCCTCAACAAAGGTACGAGGCATCGGAAAATGCAACCGCCACTCGGGCGTCTGTCCAATTGGCTGGCAATACTGAGGGGGTGATAGGTGGTGGAGACGTCAGAGCGTCCGGGCAGCATTCGCTGGCCGTCGACAATACCGACGTTGCTCACAAGTTTACTCCTCCCGGGGGGGTCGGCTCCGGTAGAAGACCATGGATTGGCGAGTTCACTTTTGGGCGCCATTACCGCCATCGCCAAATCCGAAGTCTTTCCCCCATCAAAAGGGGAAAAAACAGGTAAGAAGCGTAGGAAGAAGAGACATGCCAGCGAAGGGGTCACGATGAATTTTAGCAGGGCGATGGCCAGTGATCTCAAGCTGGCCGTTATCCCTGCGGATTGTCCAGAAAGGCGCCTTAGCGAAAAACAGGGGGAGCCGTGGTAATCGCGGTGGGCTCGGCTATTGACGAGTACCAGGGCGACTATATACCACGGTTCCTGGAGAATTGGTGGGAGAGGGTGGCGCAAGTCTTCCACTGCAAAAGCCAGGGGGACAAGGTGTGGCTGACGGAAGCCGTCAGTAAATTGAAGCCTTGGGAAGGAGCCCAGCTGAGAGTGGTGGTTTGTGTCAAGCTCCAGAAGCTGTCTAGGGCGGTGATTTACTTCCCGGGGAAACACACCTCCGAGGTCGTAATGAGGCGCCTAGCGAGATGGAATCCAACACTATAAGTTGGGAAGTGGAAGGTCCTCGGCTCCAGAGAGGTCGAGGATAAGCTAAAAAGGAGAATTGTTGATTGATCAGATGTTGATTCTCTCAGGAAGATCGACTTCAGGCCCTTCTGCATGTCGGCACGGGCGCACTGCACCATTAGGACCGCTAAGAAAGTGGTGGTGCAGGCAGAGGACCGGGCGGAGGCGCCCATGCAAGTAGACGTCTCCTCCACAGGGGAAGGAGTGGTTCTCGGCTGCCGATGTTTAAGGGTTGCAAGAGGGGCACGCGGGGTGGGGGAGATCCGGGGGCAGCAAATGTGGCTACCTCCACTATCCCCTTCACCCAGATTAAATTGCAAAACTGCATAAGCGTTACGGCGGTATTGCCTAAGCGTTTGGCGTTAGTGCACACAGGCATAGCACTGATCCAGGAATCCTGGGTCAGCAAGGGGAGGATAGCGGGTCTTGGAACTTGTAAACTTATTTTTGGAGCCGGGGACCCACCCAGAGCCTGTGTGGTTCTTAAAGGGTTGACCGGTGAGGCTTGGCCTAGATACTGCGATAAAGATCTTGCAACAGCAGTAGTCTGGGCTAGGAGGAGTATCGGGGAAACGGTGGAGCTGGTCATGGGGTCGGCGTATTTTCCCTACGATGTTAGGGAGGAGCTACCTCCGGTCCTGGTGAGAGAGTTAATAGGTCATTGCGAGCGGCATGGCAAACATCTCATTTTGGGATGCGATGATAACTCGCACCATACGGTGTGGGGCAGCTCGGACTACAATGGTAGGGGAGAAGCTCTTCTAGAGTTCATCTCAGGAACGAATCTGGATATACTGAATAGGGGGCGGGAACCCACATTCAGGAATAGGATCCGGGAGGAAGTGATTGACATAACAATCGCCTCCAGAGGCGTGTGAGCGTGGATAAACGACTGGAGAGTCTCGGATGAGGTATTCATGTCGGACCACAGCCTCATTTGCTTCGAAGTTGTTGGAATGGTACGGCAGGTGACACAATGGAGAAATCCGAGGAGAACTCGCTGGGCGGAGTACAAAGCGAAATTGGCGGTCGGGCTAGAGAAGGTCCTCAACTCGGTTGAGGATGTCGACAGGGCGACGGTGCTCTTGGGGGAAAAGATAAATCTAGCTTTCGAGAGCAGCTGCGACCTGGAGGCAAAGAAATTGACCGGAGGGGCACCCTGGTGGAACGACTCGCTCAATAAGCATCGGAAGAAGGTCAGGAGTCTCTTTAACAGATCAAGGAGAACCAGAAATGAGGATACTCTCCGGGCCTTTAGGCCTTTAGGTCGACTCAGAGAGAGTAAAAAGAAGCCATTGAACAGGCAAAAAAGGAAGGGTGAAGTATCTCGGATACTGCGAGGTAAGGCAGACTTCTGTCCAGAACAGCGAACTGGTCGGGGCTGATTAGGCTCCCATCTGGACAATGGGCAGGGAGCAGCGAAGAGGCACTGGACCACCTGCTGATCACACACTTTCCGGGTATGGCTTTCGAGCCACCGGAGGATGGGATCAGCTAGGTGGGGAGTGCAACATTCGAGGCGGATGCGGAACAGGTAGTCCAGGTGGACAGGATCAGGTGGGCGGTGAACACGTTCGAACCATTCAAGACGCCTGGGGAGGACGGGATTTTCCCGGCCCTTCTTCAGCGCGGATTGGATGAGCTTCTGGAGCCTCTCACCGTCATCTTCAACGCGAGTATTAAGTGGAGCTGCTCTCCGGCTTCGTGGAGGATGGGACGGGTCGTGTTCCTACCCGAACCGGGAATGCATACATACGAGGTGGCAAAGGATTATCGACCTATCAGTCTTACGTCCTTTGTCTTGAAGACACTGGAGAGGCTGGTATACTGCTTCATCAGCGATGGACCATTGGCGGAAAGGCCGTTACACACTACGCAGCACGCGTATCAGGTGAGTAAGTCGGTGGATCTGCTCTGCGCGGATCAACGGAGCGCATAAGCAGAGGAATGAGGAATAGGGGAATGGTCCTGGGAACTTTCTTGGAAGTGGAGGGAGCTTTTAACTCCATAACCACGGAATGCATTTGCAAGGGTGCAAGGGCGCATGGCGTATCATGTGAAATCGAGAGATGGATACGTGCACTGCTGCGATGCGATTGCAGAGTGGGAGACCAGAGAGGCGATAGGATACGTGAGTAAGGGATGTCCGCAAGGGGGGGGGGGGTCCTTTCTCCGACCTTCTGGGCTCTGGCCCAGGATGAACTCTTACGAAGGTTAAATGAGGCGGGTTTTTATACTCAAGCCTATACAGATGATCTGCTGTTGTTGGTCACGGTATTTGGGAGTCATTCTTTACTCGAAATTGAATTGAGCGAAGCACCTGGGGCGGTTAAATGGAGGTTCATAGCCTTCTTCTGGGCGTGTAGGATGGTCTTCGGCTTCACGTGGGGCCTCAGGCTCCACATGATCCTGTGGCTCTTTACCGCTGTGCTGCGCCCCAGGTTGCTTCATGGGGCTATAGCTTGGGCAACCAGATGTCAGCAAAAGGGAGGCACTAGGATACTGGACTCGATCCAGAACCTGATACTCAGAGGCATCACGGGAACGCGTGTTTTAGTACCCCTGAGACCAAGGAGAGGCTGCTAGGCATTCCGCCTCTAAGACTGGTGGTCAAGGCGGAGGCCTGCAGAGCAGAAACACGAGTCCTAAGTGACCTGAGAAGATGGCAATATTGGGACAGGGAGCTGGTGGATGGGAAAGGATCTGATTTGCCTTTGGCAGGAACTTTGAGGTGACCATTCCTGTAAGGACAGACTGTGTTGAGGTTGCCCACAACAAGGAGGACCTGGTCTGGTACACGGATGGCTCTAAGAGTGGGGTAGGTACCGGGACGGCAGCTTGGCTAAAGGGAAGCACGACTGAGCTTGTATTTTGACTGGACTCGCATGTCACCGTTTTCCAGGCAGAGGTAAGAGCAATAAGGGAATGGGCAGAAACCATGACCTCGGACGGGTTAGAGGGGAAGCGGATCACCATCTGCTCAGATAGCTAAGCGGCACTTCGGGCGGTGGGGGCTGCGAAGTTTTGCTCGGAAGAGGCATGGCGCTGCAGGGTAGCATTTGATAGGCTATGCTCCATGAACAGGGTTAGTCTGTATTGGGTATCAGGGCACGAGGGAGTAATAGGCAATGAAAAGGCAGATCGTCTGGCAAAAAGAGGCGTAACCCGATGCCGGGCGCTGTACCGCAGGGTACCAATGGCAGGGAGTGTATTGCGAGGATCCTATTGGGGGAAGAGGCTCCAACCGCTTGGTTTAAGGAGATGCTAAGGCTCCCCAGGAGGAGCATGAAAGCAGCGGTAGAAAGGTTGTCAGGCCACTGTGAGGTCGGACATCACCTATATAGGATAGATCTCGTGAATACGGATCGGTGCAGGAGTTGTGGGGAAGAGGAGGAGACATCAGCTCACCTACTGCGTCGCTGCCCAGTGATGGTCGCAATCAGACAGAGGGTTTGGGGACCCTTCTTCCTGGAACCACACTATCTTAGAGAACTTGATTTAGCATCGATGTGCAAAGCAATCGCACTGATCAAGGCAAAGGTGGGTAAAGCATAATGGGCTTCGGCCTGAGTGCTAGGAAGGCAAGTCCCCGAAAGTGGCCGCTGACCGTCCCCACTACCATTATGACTATGACTATATGCGTGGACCTTGCCTCCCCCAGCTAGTTGGGTTGAAAATTATTTAAGTAATTGTTTTTCTTATTTTGTTATGTCTACATGACTCACTTATATGCTTGGACCTCAAGTCCCAGGCTAGTATGGTTTACAAATTGTTTAAATAATGGTCTTGCTTATTGTTGCGCATCTACGTGATTCCCCAATATTCGTGGACCTCATGTCCCCTCCTACTTGGGACTAAAATTGTTTAAATAATTGTCTTGCTTATTATTGCACATGTTCATAATTCCTTAATAGGCGTGAACATCATAACCCCCGCCTACTTTGGTTTAAAATTGTTTAAATAATTGTCTTGCTTCTTGCTAAACGTCTACGTCATTCCCTGATATGCGTGGTCCTCACGTCCCTCGGCAAATTTGGCTTAAAAATTGTATAAATATAAGTCTGCCTGCTTATTGCACGTCTACGTAATTTCCCAATATGCGTAAACCTTGCCTCTTCGGCTACTTGTGTTTTGTTTTTTTTTGCATGTCTACATGAGTCATTTATATGCGTGTACCTTATATCCCCCAAGTGCTTCGGTTTAAAAATTGTTTTATAACGGAGTTCCAGGATAAAATACGGAGAAATACTATCGAACTCGTTTGACTCTCGTTCCCGCCAATTCACACATCTCGAGCATTTGTTGACATCGCTCTACCGATGTATTCGCGATCTGCGCGGGGGGCTGCGCGACTTTGGCGGTTGCAAAGTCGCGCTCGATTAATTTTTGAATCAGATTGTCTCGGGCTGTCAAACCGCGCGTACGCGAGTTAATTTGATCATCCGCGAAGAAAACGGTATCGTGCGTCCTTACCGGTGCAGAGCAGCGCCCGTCCACGTACCGTCCACGGAGAGCAGCGCACGTGAACAATCCGAGCCACTCCTGGGGTCCGAAGCGTCTGTAGGTGAAGGTTGGATGTTAGGACTCGGTCTGAACACTCCGAAGTCGACCGGAGGATAAGGCCTGACGCAGGAGCGGATTCGTGAACGAACGACGAGAGGAGTGCACTCCTCTCCCGGTAAGCCTCTTTGTACTTCCCGCGCAGCGATTTAGTTGTGTATTTTCGACTCGCAGCGGCGAGTGGCCGGTGGTGCGTTCACCGGCCCAGCGAAAATACATACCTTGATCCGCCCGCGCCGAGCGGCGGATCCCGTCTTCTTGTCGGCGCGCAACGCGACGCGTTTTTGATGTAAATGATTAATTAGAACAGACCTTGTTATTGTGCTGTGAAATAATTGAGGCTATTCTTCATTTATCGACCTTAAACTAACCTTCCCCCGGATACCGCCGCCTCCGCGGGAAAACGACTCCGCTGGTCGTTTTCATATCTGAGCGTAGCGACCACGCGCTTTACACTTTGAGCGCGCGGTTTTAACTCAGCGATCCAATTAGTTGGAAAGCGAAGTTCGCGTGCGATCTTCGCGTTGTTTTCGGGATTTCAGGAGCAGATCCCCGGGCAAGTCATTTTAGTCTGACACCCGCGGCACCGTGTTCTAGGGCATCGCTGGCCTGTGGCTTTTTGGAATTTTACCCCAGAAGCCATCCCGTTACAATGGCGCCCAACGTGTTGGGTTTAAGGAGAAGTTTAGCGGCCGGTACATTCGATACCGGCCTATTCAAATCACGTTTCGTTTAAATTCGCCCTCGCGCGAATCACTGCACCGGACTAATCAGCAGACGGCCAGTGGCCATAAGCCGTTAGCTGATATGCGCAGTGATTTAAACTCGTCAAGTCGAGGTGCCGGGCGTAAACAAACAGACAAGAAGATTCGCGGCACGCATAGAAACATAAACACAAAACAGCAGATTGCTTGTTTTTGCAGGTGTTTATGTTTATGCTCGGGCAGTATTGTGTATACTCGTCCCGAGCCTTTTAAACTGCTGTAAAGCCAGGGCGAGAGCATTTAAACGACGATTGTAGTTGTTTTTGTCGTTATATGTGGCGAAATTAAATTCCTTTTTTTTTTGAAGCGAGATTTTAACGACCGTGCCTGTGCGTGTAGCCGGTCGAAAGTGAAAACACTTTCATTCCTTTTTTTTATTGCGGGTTTTAGTCAAATCGGTATCTTCGCTAAAAATTTTTTTTTTGGAATTGCCACGCTCTCTCCCTAGCTAGCTGCATCGAGATACGTCATTCTCGAGCGGCTTGGGACAATTGTGTGTGGAAGTTAGGATTCTAACATTGTAATTTGCGTAACAGACGGCCAATTCGGGAGAGAATCTCAGCAGTTAGTTGCGCACACACACACAATTCGTCGCCAAATTTTTGTATAATCGGTCTAGCTTCGGAAGATGGAATCATCGACCTCAGAAGAACTAGCCGAATCGATGGAGCAGAGGCGCAAAAATCTAGAGTTGAGCTTCCAAGCTGTAATAGAAGCAAATATAGCTCTAGATTTAAGAAGCACTGGATATATCGAGGGGGATTCTAGGCGAGTCACTCAATGGCTAATGGGAAATTACAACCCGGCCCACTTCACACAGGAAATAAGTGGAAGTGCAATTGAGCAGTTCACAAGGAGACTCGAATTGAGGAATAAGTACGTCAGCGGAACGATCCTCAACGCAAGCAGAGCTCCAGAAGCGAACTACAACGAAGATCCCTCGGCCCACAGCCTGTTTCAGCAATTGACGTCGAACAAAGCAGTCGACAACTTACTGAGATCCATGAAGACACATGTATTGCAGATCATGGATCAAAGAGCAGGCAGTCCTCCCGACGTAAGAAACGAGGCTCTCACGTTACTATGGAGCCCTTTAACTCCAGCGGGAGGACCGGGTGAGGTCCAGCTGCAACTAAAGTGCAGCACAGCCTGGGGGAGGGGAGATTCCCCGATCTCCTCCCAGTCCGAAGGATCCGAGAACGCGAGTCGCTCGGGGAATGCAGACCGCTCAGGGATTTCAGACAGCTGTGCCGCAACTTTACCATTGCCAGCAATTTCAGCGTCCATCCACGAAATCGACGTCGGAGTAAGCACAGCCTTGGGGAGGGGAGATCCTCCAAGCTTCCCCCTGTTCGTGAAGTCTGATACTCCCCGTCGCTTGGCGTATACAGACTGCCTGAGGGCACCGAACGGCTGTGGTGAATACTCACAAGCTCACGGCGACAGAGCAAATACAGCCTGGGGGAGGGAAGATCCTCCAAGCTCCCCCCTGTCCGGAACGTCCGATATAAGCCGCTTGGAGAATATATCGGAAGCGGACGGCTGTATTACCGTCTCTCAGACTCCTGAAGACGAAGAACAGCCAAGCCTTCCAAAGAACAGCGAGGGAAAGATTGACAATCTGGTGACGGCACAACTGGTGGACAGCACGCCGATTATCTCGCAACTCTTTGACGCATCAACGGAAACAGAAATTGAGCGTCGTTGCGAGTGTAAGTGTAATCGGACGCGCAAATTTGAGGAGGAGAAATTTAGACGCTTAAGCGAAGAAGTGAGACGGCTGTAAGACGAGCTGCACCAGCTACGAGTGCAAATGTCGTCGCTTCACGATTCAGCTGCGTCTAACAAGATTCGAGTTGCAGGCGCAACCAAGCGCTCTGCCAAGTCGCGACCTCGATCGGGCCAAGGGACTAGAGACAACCTCAAGTTGTTCCAAAGCCCGCAAAATTCCAGCTCGACAGGAAAAAAGGAGGCGTATTCATCGGCTACGCAACGACCTCCAAGGTCACCCAAAGGAGACCAACACAAGAAACCCTCGAGCGGACCCGATTCGAACCAAGAGGTGGGTTCGAATCCGTGGACGATGGTATTTTCTCGACGCCGCAAACGGCGGTCAACTAAGCCAAACTTGGCCACTCAAGAATACCGCTCATCAAGGTCGAGGAACACGCTCGGATCATATAACTCCTCACCACCGAGTCCAACCAAAAAATTGTGTTGGACGTGCCAGTCATCGACGCATCTTCACTGGGCCTGTCCGCAGTGGCAACAGCGCCCGAAGAGGACAAGAAGACGAGACGACCTCCAAAACGCCCTTCTGAAGAGGAGCGAAGGCGGTCGTCGACCGGAGCCTCAGCGCCATGAGAGCCGACAGCCTCCGCTCCATCAAGCGTCATATGACGAGTCCCGACCACCGTTGGAGTTCAGCGGACTCACGGTGAAGAGCGACCCTCCGTGCGCATGCTGACGATCCCTCGACGTGGATCAAGTGGTTGCCGCTTTGATGCAAGCGGTAACCAGCGCGTATCCGGGCCTGTCGCTCAGCTCGTCAACGCCCCCGTTGACGTAAAGTCGCTTTGAACGAGAGCCTCGGTATCGAGTTGCTTCTCTTCCGCTACGCAACGTCTGGGAGAGGGGTATAACGGAGTTCCAGGATAAAATACGGAGAAAATAAGAATCTCGGTTCTCCGTATTCTATCGAACTGGTTTGACTCTCGTTCCCGCGAATTCACGCATCTCGAGCGTTTGTTGACATCGCTCGAACGATGTATTCGCGATCTGCGCGGGGGGCTGCGCGACTTTGGCGGTTGCAAAGTCGCGCTCGGTTCATTTTTTAATCAGATTCTCTCAGGCTGTCAAACCGCGCGTACGCGAGTTAATTTGATCGTCCGCGAAGAAAACGGTATCGTGCGTCCTTACCGGTGCAGAGCAGTGCCCGTCCACGTACCGTCCACGGAGTGCAGCGCACGTGAACAATCCGAGCCACTCCTGGGGTCCGAAGCGTCTGTAGGTGAAGGCTGGATGTTAGAACTCGGCCTGAACACTTCGAAGTCGACCGGAGGATAAGGCCTATCGCAGGAGCGGATTCGTGAGCGAGCGACGAGAGGAGTGCACTCCTCTCCCGGTAAGCCTCTTTGTACTTCCCGCACAGCGATTTATTTGTGTATTTTCGACTCGCAGCGGCGAGTGGCCGGTGGTGCGTTCACCGGCCCAGCGAAAATAGATACCTTGATCCGCCCGCGCCAAGCGGCGGATCCCGTCTTCTTGTCGGCGCGCAACGCGACGCATTTTTGATGTAAATGATTAATTAGAACAGACCTTGTTATTGTGCTGTGAAATAATTGAAGCTATTCTTCATTTATTGACCTTAAACTAACCTTCTCCCGGATACCACCGCCTCCGCGGGAAAACGACTCCGCTGGTCGTTTTCATATCTGAGTGCAGCGGCCGCGCGCTTTACTCTTTGAGCGCGCGCTTTTAACTCAGCGATCCAATTAGTTGGAAAGCGAGGTTCGCGTGAGATCTTCGCGTTGTTTTCGGGATTCCAGGAGCAGATCCCCGAGCAACTCATTTTAGTTTGACACCCGCGGCACCGTGTTCTAGGGCATCGCTGGCCTGTGACTTTTTGGGATTTTACTCCAGAAGCCATCCCGTTACAGTTTAAATAGATGTCTTGCTTATCATTGCAAAATTTCGCAATTTCCTAATATGGGTGGACCTGCGTCCTCTGGATACTTGGGTTTAAAAATTATTTAAATAAAGGTTTTACTTATTTTTATACGTCGGCGTAATTCCCTAATATGTGTGTTCCCTAAGATGCTAGATCCACGCATATTAGGAAATAACGTACACGTGCAACAATAAGCAAGACAATTATTTAAACAATTTTTAAACAAAAGTTGCCGAAGGAGGCGAGGTCCACGCATATTAGGGAATTGTTTAAACAATTTAAATACAAGTAGGCGGGTGATATAAGATCCACGCATATAAGAGAGTCATATAGAAATGAAAAAAAAGCAAAACCATTATTTTACTTATTTTCAAACCTAACTAGCCGGGGGACGTGAGGTCAACGCATATTAAGGAATTATGAAGATGTGCAGCAATAAGAAATTATTTAAACCATTTTTAAACCCAAGTAGGTTGGGGATATCAGGTCCCCGCATATAAAGGAGTCATCTAGACATAATAACACAAGCAAAACTATTATTTTAATAATTTTTAAATTCATGTAGCCGTGGGATACGAGGTCCTCGCAGATTAGGGAATTACGTAGACATGCAACAATAAGAAAGACAATTATTTAAACCATTTTTAAACCCAAGTAGCTGGGGGATATAAGGTCCAGGCATAGAAGGGAGTCATGTAGACAGGAAAAAAAGCAAAACGACTATTTAAATAATTTTTAAACCCAAGTAGGCGGAGGTTGTCAAGGTCCAAACATATTATGGAATTACGTAGACGTGCAACAATGAAGCAGACTATTATTTAAACAATTTTTAAAGCAAATTTGCCGAGGAACGCGAGGTTCACGCATATCAGGGAATGACGTAGTCGTGCAACAATAAGCAAGATAATTATTTAAACAATTTTAAACGTAAGTAGGAGGGGTCATGATATTCACGAATATTAGCGAATTGCGAAGTTGTGCAACAATAAGCAAGACAATTATTTAAATCATCTTTAAACCTAAGTGGGTCAGAGATATAAGATCCACGCATATAAGGAAGTCATGTAGATATGAAAAAAAAGCAAAACGATTATTTAAATAATTTTTAATCGCAAGTAGGCGGGGGTTGTGAGATCCACGCATATTAGAAAATTGTGAAAATGTGCAACAATAAGCAAGACCATTATTTAAACAATTTTAAATCTAAGTAGGAGTGGACATGAGGTTCACAAATATTAGCGAATTGCGAAGATGTGCAACTGTAAGCAAGACAATTATTTTAACCATTTTTTAACCCAAGCAGATGGGGAATATAAAATAAACGCATATAAAAGAGTCATGTAGACATGAAAGAAAAGCAAAATGAATATTTAAATAATCTTTAAACCTAAGTAGCCGGGGGTTGTCAAGGTCCAAGCATATTATGGAATTACGTAGACGTGCAACAATGAAGCAGACTATTATTTAAACAATTTTTAAAGCAAATTTGCCGAGGAACGCGAGGTCCACGCATATCAGGGAATGACGTAGTCGTGCAACAATAAGCAAGATAATTATTTAAACCATATTTAAACCGAAGTAGGTGGGGGATATAAGGTCCACGCATATAAGGGACTCATGTAGATATTATAAACAAGTGTAACGATTATATAAATAATTATATACCCAAGTAAGTGGGGGATTAAATGTCCACGCATATTAGGAAAATGCGAAAATGTGCAACAATAAGCAGGCCATTATTTAAAGAATGTTAAACCTAAGTAGGAGTGGACATGAGGTTCACAAATATTAGCGAATTGCGAAGATTTGCTACTGTAGGCAAGACAATTATTTTAACCATTTTTAAACCCAAGCAGGTGGGGGATATAAGATACACGCGTATAAAAGAGTCATGTAGGCATGAAAGAAAAGCAAAACGAATATTTAAATAATTTTTAAACCTAAGTAGCCGGGGGAGTCAAGGTCCAAGCATATTATGGAATTACGTAGACGTGCAACAATGAAGCAGACTATTATTTAAACAATTTTTAAAGAAAATTTGCCGAGGAACGCGAGGTCCACGCATATCAGGGAATGACGTAGACCTGCAAGAATAAGAAAGAAAATTATTTAAACAATTTTAAACCCAGGTGGTAGTGGAAACAAAATAAGCAAAACTATTATTTAAATAATTTTTAAACCCATGTATCCAAGAGATTCAAGGTCCACGCACATTAGCAAAATTACGTAGTTTTGCAACAATAAGCAAGACAATTATTTATACCATTTTAAACCCAAGTTGGATGGGGGCATGAGGTTCACGAATATTAGGGAATCAGGTAGATGTGCAACACTAAGCAAGACCATTATTGAAACCATTTTTAAACCCAAGTATGTGGGCGATATGAGGTCCACGCATATCAGGAAATGACGTAGACGTGCAACAAGAAGCATGACAATTATTTAAACAATTTTTAAAGCAAATTTGCCTATGAACGCGAGGTCCACGCATATCAGGGAATGACGTAAACGCGCAACAAGAAGCAAGACAATTATTTAAACAATTTTAAACCCATGTAGGCGGGGGTTAGGAGTTTCACCCATATTAGGGAATTACGAACATGGGCAACAATAAGCAAGACAATTCTTTAAACAATTTTAAACCCAAGTACGATGGGGACATGGGGTTCACGAATATTAGGGAATCACGTAGATGTGCAACAATAAGCAAGACCATTATTGAATCCATTTTTAAAATTAGGTGGGGATATAACGTCAACGCATATAAGGGAGTCATTAAAACATGAAAAAAAAGCAAAATGATTATTTAAATAATTTTGAAACACAAGTAGGCGAGGGATACGAGATCCACGCATGTTAGGAAATTACCTAGACGTGTGACAATAAGGCAGACTATTATTTAAACAATTTTTAAATCAAATTTGCCAAGGGATCTGAGGTCCTGCACGCGTATCAGGGAATGACGGAGACGTGACTCAATAAGGAAGATAATTATTCAAACCATATTTAAACCCAAGTAGGTCGGGGATGTAACGTCCACGTATATAAGGGAGTCATGTAGACATGATAAAAAAGCGTAATGAATATTTAAATAATTTTAAACCCCAGTAAGCGGGGGATTAAATGTTCCCGAATATTAGGAAAATGCGAAGATGTGCAAAATAAGCAAGACAATTATTTAAACCATTTTTAAACCCGAGTAGGAGGGGAACATGAGGTCCACGAATACTAGGGAATTGCGATGATGTGCAATAATAAGCAAGACCATTATTTTAATCTTGTTTCAACAATGTTAAACCCATATAGACGGGGCTCGTGTGGTCCACGCATATTACGGAATTACGGTGATGTGCAACAATAATCAAGACCACTATTTAAATAATTTTAAACCTATGTAGGCCGGCCATATGAGGTCCACGCACATAAGGGAGTCGAGTTGTAGAGGTTAAGAATTTAAAGATTTAAAGAAATTTAAGAACTAAAAGTCTTGCTTACATCGTTGGTCAACGTAACTCAGGTATATGCGTGGACCTCGCATCCCACGGCTACATGAATTAGAAAATTATTTAAATAATCGATTTGCTGATTTTATTATGTCTACATGACTCCCTTACATGCGTGTGCCTTATATCCCCAACCTAATTGGCTTTAAAAACGGTTTAAATAATTTCTTGCTTATTGTTGCATATCGTCGTAATTCCCTAGTATTCGTGGACCTCATGTCCCCCTACTACTTGGGTTTAAAAATGGTTTAAATAATTGTCTTGCTTATTATTGTACATCTTCGCATTTTCCTAATATGCGTGGATATTTAATCCCCCGCTTACTTGGGTATATAATTACTTAAATAATTGTTACGCTTGTTTATCATATCTACATGAGTCCCTTATATGCGTGGACCTCATATCCCCCACCTAGTTTGGTTTAAATATGGTTTAAATAATTATCTTGCTTATTGTTGCACGTCTACGTCATTCCCCGATATGCGTGAACCTCGCGTCCCTCGGCAAATTTGCTTTAAAAGTTTTTGAAATAATATTCTGCCTTATTGTTGCACGTTTACGTAATTTCATAATGTGCGTGGATCTCGCGACCGCCGGTTACTTGGTTTCAAAAATTATTTAAATAATATTTTTGATAAGGGTTGTCCGTCTACGTAATTTCCTAATATTCATGTACCTTGCCTCCCTCGGCTACTTGCGTTTACAAATTGTTTAAAGAATGGTCTTCCTTATTGTTGCACATCTGCGTGAATCCCTAATATTCGTGAACCTCATTTGCACTTCCTACTTTGTTTTAAAATTGTTTAAATAATTGTCTTGCTTATTGTAGCACATCTTCGCCATTGCCTAATATTCGTTGACCTCATAACCCCCGCCTACTTGGGTTTAAAATAGTTTAAATAGTCGTTTTGCTTTTTTTTATGTCTACATCACTACTTTATATGCGTGTACCTTATATCCCCCACCTGCTTGGGTTTAAGAATGGTTTAAATAATTGTGTTGTTTATTGTTGCAAAACTACGTAATTTCATAATAGGTGTGGACCTCGCGTCCCCCGGCTACTGGGTTCAAAAATTATTCAAACAATATTTTTTGGCTTATGCTCATTGTTGTCCATCTACGTAATTTCCTATGATGCGTGGACTTTGCCTCCCCCGCCTACTTGGGTTGAAAATTATTTAAATAATCATGTTTCTTAATTAGTTATGTCTACGTGACTCCCTTATATGCTTGGACCTCGCCTCATTGATTAATTTGGTTTACAAATTGTTTAATTAATAGTCTGCCTTATTGTTGCACATCTACGTAATTCCCTAATATGCGTGAACCTCGTGTCCCCCGGCGACTTGGGTTTCAAAATTATTTAAATAATAGTTTTGCTTTTTGTTGCACGTCCACATAATTTCCAAAAATGGGTAAACCTCGCGCCCCCGGCTACTTGGGTTCAAAAATTATTTAAATAATCGTTTTGCTTATTTTGCTATATCTTCATGACTCCCTTACATGCGTGGAACTTATATCCCCCACCTACTTGTGTTTAAAAATGGTTTAAATAATTGTCTTTCTTATTATTACACGTCTACGTAATTCCCTAATATGCGTGGATCTCGTGTCCCCCGGCTACTTGAGTTCAAAAATTATTTAAATAATATTTTTGCTCATTGTTGTTCGTCTACGTAATTTCCTATGATGCGTGGACCTTGCCTCCCCGGCTACTTGGGTTGAAAATTATTTAAATAATCGTTTTTCTTATTTTGTTATGTCTACCTGACTCCCTTATATGCCTTGCGCCACTGATTAATTTGGTTTACAAAATGTTTAAATAATAGTTTTGCTTATTGTTGCTCGTCTACGTCATTCCCTGATATGCGTGGACCTCTAGTCCCTCGGCAAATTTGCTTTAAAAGTTGTTTAAATAATAGTCTGTCTTATTGTTGCACATCTACGTAATTTCCTAATATGCGTGGACTTTGCCTCCCCCGCCTACTATGGTTGAAAATTATTTAAATAATCATTTTTCTTATTTAGTTATGTCTACGTGATTTCCTTATATGCTTGGACCTCGCGTCATTGATTAATTTGGTTTACAAATAGTTTAGATAATGGTCTTGCTTATTGTTGCACGTCTACGTCATTTCCTGATATGTGTGGACCTCGAGTCCCTCGGCAAATTTGCTTTCAAAGTTGTTTAATTAGTAGTCTGCCTTATTGTTGCACATCTACGTAATTCCCTAATATGCGTGGACCTGGTGTCCCCCGGTGACTTGGGTTTCAAAATTATTCAAATAATAGTTTTGCTTTTTGTTGCACGTCTACGTAATTTTCAAAAATGAGTAGACCTCGCGTCCCCCTGCTACTTGGGTACAAAAATTATGTAAATAATCGTTTTGCTTATTTTGTTATGTTTTCATGACTCCCTTATATGCGTGGACCTTATATCCCCCACCTACTTGGGTTTAAAAATGGTTTGAATAATTGTCTTGCTTATTGTTACACATCTCCGCAATTCCATGATATACGTAGACCTCGTATATTTCTTTTTTTCATTCAGGTATATTCTAAAATATCATGGTAAAATTCATTAAATGTAGTGGTATACATCTAATATTGCATGATTAAATAATTAAGCATCATCAAAACCAAAGGGGCGTATTTGATATTATAAAAATAACATAAAAATATACTCTGAACCTTGTTTTAAAACATTATCTATATTTTCGTTTTAAGGCGGTCTTATAGCTAAAAATGTTTTAAAATAAAATTTTTTTATTGAATTTTTCAATTATATATGTTATTCTGAACCTAAACAAACTAGTTTGGATCAAACATTAACAATAATTTAAAGTGCATGATATGGCCGAAGGAGCTTACTATCTTTAAAACCGAGGCGGAGATAAAACTTAGTAAATAATGAATAATAAGAATAAATAATTTTTAAAAAAGTTTATAACTGGTAATAACTGTTTATAAAGGTAGAATTTCAGACTACAGTAACAGTTTATAAAAGATATAAACATTTTTTTTCTGTTATGAACAGCTAAAAAAAGTTTATAACAGTAATAAACTTTGATTTACTTTTTTGGGCCGTGGCGCAGAACCATAAAATCAATTAACAAAAAGTTATTATCTGTTATAAAGTTTTTTTATTTAATAATAATATAGTTATTGATAGTTTCAAAAAGTTTATTAATTATTCACTTTATGTATGAAAGAAATATTATTAGTATGGATATAATTCCAAAATGCAAATAATTATAAATTTCAATTAGTACTAATTAGTAAACATTCGGAAAAGTTATTATCAGTTATTATCAGTTACTAACTTTTTTTACTGATCAAAGATTTAAATTTTTACGACGATCCAAAAAACTTATAAAAGTAAATAACTATTTATAACTATTTATAACAGTTTTAAACTTTTATAAAAGTCTGAAATTCTGACTTTATAATCTGCTAATATCGGTTATAAACTTTTATATCGGTTATTGAACTTTTATTATAGAAGATCATTTCTGCTTGGGAATGACGAAAAAATTGATTTTCTTTTTTATTTTGCCTTTTTTATGCTTTAACGCTTCTGATACGAAAATGTTTTCTTAAATGTGTTATAAAATATCAAAAACATTATTTAAGCCATATTAGTATAAGGATAACAAAATAATTACATTTACATACGGAATTTATTATAAAAATAAAAAAAAAACCATATTGTGGAATTCGAAATCCAGTGGAATCGTCTTGTGACAGCAATTTACTATATGAATACGCCCTTTTGTGCCTATACATAACTTGTCTGCTAATATCAGTGTAAACACAGTTGCACAGCTGACAGTTCATATAAGCAAAGATACATAGCAATGTGATTTCAACAGGTTGTTTTGCAAAGCTTTTGCTTCCTCATGAAGAAAGGTTTTTTTATTAGTGTTTAATTATTTGTATTCATAAGTGAATTTAGGAATGAAAATTTAATGTATTATATGTGAAGATATATATCAGAAAAGTATTTATAAGTGTAATTATAGTACAAGAATGCTGTATGAAAGTAAATACAGAAAAACATATATGCAGTGGCAAGATTTAATTAAGTATTTTAAGGAAGAAGCAGTAATAATTCTTATCGGATAAAAATAAATACATATTTTTTTCCAAGAAAGATTAAAGCCAGATAATTGAGTTTAGCTCACTACTTATAGGATATAGTTCAATTGAGAAGAGTTTTGAATTGCTATAAGTTTCAAGATGTATCTATACATAAAAGCGACAAGCCTGCTTAGCACACAAGAAATATATATGTGTAATATATTTATAACAAAAACTGTTATTGTCTGAAGTTCAATTTCATCAAGCCTTGTGGAGTTGTTGCTGTCAGTGGTGTATACTTGCACTTTAGCTGACAAATGGTTATGTCAATTGGCTATCAACGGCAAATTATGTCAGAGCTCATGTAGACACCGGGTGTTATCACAGATTTCAAGGATATTGCAAACTGCAACACTCATCTGGCAGTCTAGCATAAACATGGACGTGTAGGTATCACTGACAGCAAATCTTTACAGTTTCTTTGTTATAAATAATTGTAGAAGCATCACTGGGCCATATTTGTAAGATAAGTACGAGTATAACCTCAAAAGTTTTTGAGGAGACTCAAAACATTATACCTTACTTTTTTTACTTTAAAAATAAATACTTTGTGTGTTTTTTTTCTCTTTTTAGGATATAGAAGTAGACAACCTCATCTAACATGAAGTAGCGATGTCTTATTGACTCCCATTTAGAAATTTCTCTAGAAGAAGAGCCCACTACAGGAACATGTAATTTTCTACAGCGTATGGTAAAATTATGAAATATTAAAAAATGCCTTTACAAAGAGAGTAATGAGCTCTGGCATTTGATCTAACATTGGAGTTGCAAACCAGGAATAATGGAAATATCGCTAAAAATGGAATATATTCAGGTAATAACATTTTTTTACACTAATTCTTTTACTTGACTCTTAATATTCAATATAATTTATGTATTTTTTATTCATATAAGTAATAAAGTAATTGGATAAATTTTTTTTACAGCACAAACAGTAGAAAATGGAAAAAAATGTGAATACCGTACATATGTTTCAGATTTTCTTTTAAAATAGAATGGCTGCAGCTTTTTTCTGGGAAGGTGTTAGGGTCTATTACAACTCTGTAGAGGTTCATGGTGAGGTATTATTACCTACAACCTCTGCAAGTTTCAAGAAAATTGCTGTTCCGGAACCCTGAGCCTCTCCTAGCGAGTAAAATTGGTCTTTAATTTTATATAGCCTGGTTCTGATAGTGGATGTACAGGAGAAGTCGCGGTATTGAAAGGAAATGAATTATATGTAGCAAATGCAGGTGATTCTAGATGCGTTATTTGCAGAAATAGTAAAGCTATTGAATTAAGTTTTGACCACAAACCAGAAGATCAAACAGAAATAGAAGAAATAGTGAAAGCTGGTGGAAAAGGTACTGCTGATGGTAGAGTTAATGGTGAACTCAATTTATCAAGAGCACTCAGTGATCACGCTTACAAAAGAAACAAAGATTTACCGCCGGAAGAGCAAATGATATCAGTATTGCCAGACATTAAGATTATCACGTTAGATTTAGAAAAAAATGAGTTTGTGGTACTATCATGCGACGCTATTTGGAATTTTATGTCAATGCTCTATTAATATGAAGGCTCAATGTTTTTTAAATTTGCATAAGTTTGTAAAATTGTTTTTCAGCTATGATCTTATAACCAAGTGAACTATGCAAAGACACCAAGTCTCTTATTAAGAAAGTATTAAATCTCTTTTTTATTTCATTAATGAAACTATCGCACTTTTATTAGGTACATATTTAACGTGTACATATTTATAAAACTTATAGCCTATACAATTTGTACTTGTAATTTGAAACAAGACGTATTTTATTTTTATTGTTATAAATAAAGTTTATTTTTGAATCCCTGTCAAAGTGTTGTATCCAGTATGAATGTGTGACAATTGTTATGTACGTAATGATAATAATGAACTACGACGATTCTTGAAAGTTTGTTGTAAATTCTAAAATTATAAAGAGCAATTTGTAAGTCCTATAGCTGGCATTGTAATGTACACGTTTTTCTGAAATGGAAAAAAAACTCATAAAGTATATATTCAAATTATTTTTATTCATCCTATCCTAAATTAGAAATTTCAATAACAGTTAATAACTTTAAAAATTACTTAAAACTGTTTGTAACTGTTTGTAACTGTTTGAAACTGTTTATAAATTTTACAAAATGTAGGATTTTGGACACATTTTCAAATAGTTTTTACAAGTTTGAAACAGTTTTAAAAAGTTTCAAATAATTTCCAATGATATTTAAAATAAATTAATAATTAGTAATTAATTAAACTATTATGAACTAATAATAATAATTAATTAAACTAATGACATTTGAGAATTACATTTATGAATGATATTTTGAATAATATTTAAGAAGTATTAATAATATATAATTCATTTAACTATTATTATTACAAACTGTTAAAAACTGTTACAAACAATTATAAATTTCATAACATTTTTTAACAGTTTATAACTCTATAACTAATAGTTTTTAACTTTTTGGAACAAAATTATTTCCGCCTGCAAAAACTACAAAATTATTCGAACAAAATAAGTAATACAGATCTGAATTCTCTCCATAGCTGATAAAATATGTTTCTGTATGTTAACATCATCTTATGTTCACCATAAATTTCATCAAATTATCTCTAATGTAAAAAGGAAAACTCAACAGAACGCTCGATTCTTTGCTATAGTATCTGCTCTCTTCGCCGCGGTCTGCCGGAGCAGCGCTCTGAACTTAGTCAAATGATTTCGTTCTGGTTCGCTCTGAAGTTAGTCAAATGATTCCGTTTCACCGGGAGAATCCTCGATTCCTCGCGCGGCCAACGCTGTGTTGACTAACACCACGACGCCTGCGGCGCCCCCTTTCAGTTCCGCAGTATTTTACGTTGATTTCGGAAAAATTTTACGGAAAAAACGTTGTGAAAGAAACCCTAAATGTCCTGAATAATACAAAAATGTCCTGAAAGGTAGCGGTAAACATATTCCTAATACAGTACAGTCCTGAAAACATGCAAATGTCCTGAAACATAGCGGTAAACCAATGAAAAGTCCTGAAATATAGCGGTGAACAGATATATATATATATATATATATATATATATATATATATATATATATATATAATAAGTTGCAGAGAATAAATCAATAAATCTTTTATCTCTATCTTTTCAAAGTAATAAATTTTGTAACAAAAGGAAAGTAAAATTCAATCTTCAACTTAGAATTAGATTTTTTTAGATTAGATTAAATTAGATTTTTTAGACTTAGATTAGATTTTTTTTTATTATAAAGTTTCACTTAACTATTAACTTAAGTAGAACACAATAATATCTTTGTGTTGTATACTTAGAAAAAATCTTTCAATTTGTAAAATAGTAAAAAGGTAAATACGAATTTACTTAAATTTGTATTTCCTTCGATTAGTTATTATTAAATTAAATTTAGAAAAAAAAAGTACTCGAATATTATTTTAAACTTTTTGAATTCGAGTGAAAATTTAGTAAATAAAATTGTTTTATGCGTAAAAGTTTGAAATCTTTTGGTATATAAAAAAAATATTTTTTGTTTGTTTGTATTTCAAAATATAGAATTACGATATATAGTCCAGGCGGTAGAGCAGTAAAACCAAGCTTTGGTGGACCTTCTTTGAAGTAGAGCATATTATAACGTAGAAAGTTCCGAAATAATATGTAGAAAAAGAATCCGAGTTTGCCTATTCAAAAAAATGTTTAGCAGACATCTAAATTCAGTATAGCAACAAATGTACCGAAATAACGTAAAAAGGCCTATTTTTCGGCATATTTTCTCTTATAACTTGAGAAGGAAGCGTTTAATCGAAAATAGTCATAGGACATTTTTTGTTTATCTGATGTTTTTCTACGAAGTTAATGTATTTCCGAATCGAAAAATTTTATTTTGCGCTAACAATGAGTAAAAAACCGTTAAAAATGATATGTAAAATGTAACTAATTTTTAAGGGGCGTAAAAATCAATGAATGTCAATGAAAATTTGTGAAATGGTAGCTCATTATATGATAATACTACATAAAAAAATTCAGGATGATCGACGGTGTAGTTTTCCAGTACGGCTGTTGTTAACTAAAAATTTATAACAATTTTGTCGCGTGCCATGGGTTTAAATAAAGACTCCACGCGGTCGCTGAATTTTGTACACATACTTTGGCTTATAGTTAATAATATGCAATATCAAAAATAGCCTTTTTTGCATTATACGGGTGCTTTAGAATTTTTTTAAATTTAAAAAATTTTTTTTTTTATAAATAAATGCAATTACATGAAAACGGCTCGATGAAAATGCAATGTTAAAAAAGGCTTGAGAAGCTGATTAAAAAACGCTTTAATCGAGCTAAAACCGACCCGATTCAAATGACTACAACCGGAGATATTAGAGCTTTAAATCAACCTAAATTTACGGCTGACTTAAACGTGAAGTAGACAAATAAAAAATGTAGTGTTGTAGCTAATTGTAAGAGCTTTCAATATCCGTTGAGTGCATTTCCGGCACTTATTTGCTTCATTAAATAAAAATTATGAAAGGAAGCCTGATCGTTGAAATTTCTCGGTGGAACGGCGCGGGAGGCGGAGTGGGGATGACTGCGAGCAGCTGTGCTGCCGCGCGGCACTGTCTCTTCAAAACGGATATGCGCGATAAAACTTAACTTTTCTCGGGAACGAATTAACTTATAGACTTCATTTTTTTTAAATTTGATATTGCGAATCGAGAGGAATAGGAATTTCGCATTTAAAATTATGTAAATAAATAAATTCTAAGTGAATTTTACGCATGAAGAATTAAGCAATTTTTTTTTTCATTAAAAATTTATTTATGACATGAAATTAATGTTTTTAAAGTAAATTAATAACTAACAGATTATTCTAAATTAATGATTTTGCAATTTATTTGTAAAAAATGTGTATTTTTATTATAAATATATTTAAATTAAACAGTATATTTTTTCATTGTATGTAAATATATTGTTATGTTAACATCTATACAAACTAAATAACTTCAGTTCAGGTAAACGAACTGTATTAGTGGTTCGGCAGGTAAAAGCGGTCTATTGTACTCCAGGTAGGTAACCGTTTGTATTGACACGAAAGGTACGAAGGTCAACGCACTCTGTAATCCCCCCCCCCTGTTTGAAATCTTAGTATATGTTTCGCTTACACGGCTACATGGCCAGTCGGGTGAGACGAACCAATCAGAGATGCTGTCGTTCTTGGAATGAACGGCATCCCGCAGCACTTATGAAAAACGTCCTTTATAATAGTATAGGTTGTGTAGAGTAGTCTGTAACGTCTTTCAGTCGGTTAGTCTGGAAGCGTCCTTAGTAGCAATCACTTGGCGTCATAGTTTACCAGTTAAAAGTTAGTTTTCAGAGTGTATTTTCGTATACTTATATATAAAATTGGAGAGAATATATATATATATTCATGTAAGTATTCTGTTCCTATGATTGAAATACTAAAAATTTTAGAGAACATTCCTATATCAATAATATCATTTCAATAAATTATAAAGTCGATGCTAAATACTATATAGCACATATTGTTTTGCAGCTTCTATTCTAATGTAATGGCTGATCAAGTGGATTGTATGATTTGTGAAAAGTCATCAAGCATAAGGAGACAAGGCAAAAAACATTTGCAATTTCGGAAATTCAGTTCCATTAATGTTCATGCTAATTGTGCGAAATCTTATACATGGGAAAAGAATATACAAGCAGCAGAGAATAAATTAAAATCATTGCCAGGTATTTCTACACGTGCTTCTACAGGCGTCGATTTTAACTTTGCAAAATTTTGTTATATTTGTGGAAAAGATGCTAGCGATGATTTTATAGAAAAACAAAAAAAACTAGCTGCAAATATTCGACAAGTGGTTTATTTTGTATCTAAAACTGGCAGCAGGACTACTTTACTCAACAAATTACAAGAAGTCGATGACAGAGAATGCTTAGAAGTGTATAATCGAATAATAAAAGTTGAGGATTTGGTAGCTGTAGGCGCTCGATACCATCAAAGCTGCTATAAATTATTATATAATAAATTTAGAAAAGAGAGTAGAAATGAAGACACTAATACCTATAAAGCCGCAAAATTTATTGCAAATTATATAACGGAAAATAAAGAAGAATGCCAGTTTAGTGTACGAGAAATATTGCAGAATTTTGAAAGTGTCGAATGGCCCAACACAAAATATTTAAAAAATTATTTAATTGATATTTTTGGAACAGACATTATTATTCACACTTCCAAATACGGGCCGATAATCACATTTCTCAACATTGGACATAAAATTTTAACTGACAATTGGTACAAAAATAAATGTAAGGATGAAACAGCAGAGCGCAAACGAATTATCCAAAGTGCTGGAAAAATTATTTTGGAAGATATTCGTGGAAAAGTGTACGATTGTAACTCTTGTCCGTCTCCAGATAACTTTCTTTCAGATGTTTCAACTGTTATTCCAGAAACTTTACAAGAGTTACTAAAAGAAGATAAGCGTACGGCTGATAAATGTATTACTAAAATTAATAGTATTGCGCATGCTATTATAGCAGCTGCTCGGCCGAGATCATTTTTATCGTCTTTGCAAATTGGACTAGCAGCAATGCTTTCAAAAAAATATGGATCGAAGGAACTCATACAAATATTGAACACTCTGGGTTTCAGCGCCTCGTATGAAGAATGCCAGTTATTTGAATCGTCTGCTTTGTTGCACCCTCAAACTCTGCTATATAATAATTCTTATATCCAATATGTATTTGATAATGCAGACCACAACATAAACACCTTGGACGGCAAAAATACATTTCATGCGATGGGAGGTATTGAAATTGTAACGCCACGTTCATCTGTCACTGGTAGCACACCCGTTCCCAGGCTAAAGAAAATTCCCAGTGCTGATGTTATAGGATCGTTTGGTAAAGTAAATTTGCAAATTTTTCAAAAGCGTTCTAATATAGGCATGGAATCAATTACTGTTAAAAATTTAAATAATGTTCATTCAATGTCTCTGGATTTAAAAATATCAGCAACCGAGTTATTATGGTTAGTAGGTAAGCGCAAATACGATATTGATTTTGAAGGTTGGAATGGGTTTATGCAAACGATAACTGACCATAAAACGTCTAGTGAGAGCAGAATTAATTTTTTACCTTTTATAAATGCACTACCACGTCAATACGATACGATTTACACAGTTTTATATGAAGCTTATCGAAGATGTAAAGCAATGAGTCAAACCCATTGTTTTGTAACATTCGACCAGCCTTTGTATTATAAAGCAAAAGAAATTCTTGAATGTTGTAAGGAATTGTCGACAGTGATTCTAAGGCTTGGAGGTTTTCATTTAGCCATGTCTTTTATTGGTTCTATTGGTTTTATTATGGACGGAAGTGGAATCAAAGAACTTTTCTGTGAGATTTTTGCAGAAAATTCTGTAGATAAAATTTTAAACGGACATGCTTATGCCCGCGCCATTCGAGCGCATATTTTAGCTCATTTGGCGTTGGGAATGATCATTCTTTCGTCATTTAATTTTACTGAAAACGAGGTTGAAATAATAAATAATATTTTACATATATTGGCAATGAAACAGTAATCAATTTAGAAAACGAAGAATTTTGTTGCATTCTTCGTAGATTTCAAGAGCACATAAATAATTTTGCAAAGAATGGTCCTACTGCGAAACTGTGGTTGCAGTATTATAATATGGTGACATTGTTAAAGCAGTATATTGAAGCAGAAAGGTCGGGCAATTGGGACCTTCATTTACAAAGCATAAGAAAAATGCTTCCTTTTTTCCATGCTAGCGGACATTATCTCTATGCAAAATCCGCTCAGTTATATTTGCAAGATATGTACGAGTTAGAAGAGCGAATGGATGTATTAGAATATCAAAACTTTGTTCAAAATAGTTATTTTACAATTAGACGTACAGACAAATTTTTTTCGGGTGTTTGGTCCGACATGGCCATTGAACAGATACTGATGCGATGTATGAAAACTAGTGGAGGATTAACGCATGGAAGAGGCATTACTGACAGCACACTATCGAAATGGATATTAACCATGCCCGTTTTAATTGATGTGACAGAATCAATGCAGAAGTTTTGCAATACTAATTGTTCAACTTCTGAACAGCATGTTGACTCCAGAGTTTCTCGACTATCTAGAGATACAGATGATTTAAATAAATTATTAAAATTTTTCTCGATGTACGAACCATTTGTATGTAATGATAAACTGATGTCGATTAGTTCTGGGTGTAAAGCTGATGACACAATAAACTGCCACGAAGCATTGGAAATTGGTAATAAAATTATGGAAAAAAGTTATGGATTGAATTTCAAAAATTTTAAATATCAAAGAAAGAATAGAGTAGTGCCGCTTTCAAACGTAACAGCAATTAAGCTGAAAAATGAAGAAGTGATCATCAATCCCACTCTTTTATTTCAAAGAATTGCTGTCGCCACGGAGGGTGATAATGAATTGAAAAATTATCTAGCTTACGAACTTGCGCCTTTCCCGTTATCTTTATTCGACAATTCCAATTTCTGAAAAACAGAAAAGTCTAAATTGTACGATTTCTTTGAGCCGGAAAATGTTCAAATTAATCTCGAAAATTGCCGGCATGTTGTAGATGGAGGCTATTTATTGCATAAAGTGCAGTGGCGCCAAAAAGATTTATTTGAAAATATATTAGATAGCTACGTAAATTACGTTAAGAAGCACTATACCTCTAATAGTATTGTTGTATTTGATGGATATCCGGAGAACAAAGCAACAAGTACAAAAAATGCAGAGCGTCAACGGCGACAAATGCGGCAGCAATGCAGAGAGATTATTTTTGATTTATCAATGTCACCAACGTTTCCACAAGAAAAATTTTTATCTAATGATAAAAATAAAAATCGCTTAATACAGTTTTTGAGAAGTAAATTGGAAAATGCTGGATATGTAACTAAGCAGGCTGTCGAAGATGCTGATTGTCTTATTGTGGAGTCTGGACTCGAAATCAGCGAGCCACAAAAACCAACAATCATAGTTGCCGAAGATATCGACATTTTGATAATTTTAACACAAAGGGCGTCGCCAGAAAATTCTATTTATTTCTTAAAACCCGGAAAGAATAAAGACTCAGAAAAATTTTTTTCTTGTGATTCTTTGATCCATAAAAATTTAAAGGATGTTGTGGCATTTATTCATGCTTTTTCTAGGTGTGATACCACATCAGCTTTTTATAAGCAGGGGAAAGGAAAAATTCTTAAAATATTGCAAAACGATAGTGAATTGAGAGCTAAAGTAAAAATTTTTTATTCAAGCAGTGCCACAAAAGCAGAATTAACAGCAACCGGCCAGGAAGTTATTAGAGCGTTATACAATCCTAAAAAAAAGCACAACATAAGTTTGAATGAATTGAGGTACACAATTTTTAAAAAATGCTCACGACAAAAATCCTTTAATTTGGCTTCTTTACCCCCAACAGAGTCTGCATCTAATGTGCATTCATGTAGAGCATATCTACAAATCCAACAGTGGCTAGGTAATCCATTGAACCCGGTAGATTGGGGGTGGAAAATGCAGACAGACTGTTTGGCCCCAGTCTACGTTGAAGGTTCTTTGGTCCCTGATAATATTTAAAAAAATATCAGCTGCAGATGTACAGAAAAATGGAAGAAGACATGCGGCTGTGTAAAACACGGCTTGCGATGCACAGATTTCTGCAAAAATTGTCACGGGCAAACCTGCAGTAATAGCGATGTGCTGCAGGTTTCATTGGACGAAAATATAGATAAGTTAGAGAACGTGGAAGTCGAAATAAATGAAGAAGAACCTACACCTATTTTTTCGGACAGTGAGAGCGACGAAGAACCACAAACAGAAATCGAAGCAAACGATACACAGCCTGTAAAAAAACGAAAATTTGTATAAATAGTTAATAAATTTATTAGAATGTTATTTTTTATACATACTTTATTTTCCAGTTCCTCTCTCCATGTTTAATAGATTCATATTTACCAATATATAAACAGAAAAGATTACATTTTTTACAAATAAATTGCAAAATCATTAATTTAGAATAATCTGTTAGTTACTAATTTACTTTAAAAACATTAATTTCATGTCATAAATAAATTTTTAATGAAAAAAAAAATTGCTTAATTCTTCATGCGTAAAATTCACTTAGAATTTATTTATTTACATAATTTTAAATGCGAAATTCCTATTCCTCTCGATTCGCAATATCAAATTAAAAAAAAAATGAAGTCTATAAGTTAATTCGTTCCCGAGAAAAGTTATGTTTTATCGCGCATATCCGTTTTGAAGAGACAGTGCCGCGCGGCAGCACAGCTGCTCGCAGTCATCCCCACTCCGCCTCCCGCACCGTGCCGCCGAGAAATTTCAACGATCAGGCTTCCTTTCATAATTTTTATTTAATGAAGCAAATAAGTGCCGGAAATGCACTCAACGGATATTGAAAGCTCTTACAATTAGCTACAACACTACATTTTTTATTTGTCTACTTCACGTTTAAGTCAGCCGTAAATTTAGGTTGATTTAAAGCTCTAATATCTCCGGTTGTAGTCATTTGAATCGGGTCGGTTTTAGCTCGATTAAAGCGTTTTTTAATCAGCTTCTCAAGCCTTTTTTAACATTACATTTTCATCGAGCCGTTTTCATGTAATTGCATTTATTTATAAAAAAAAGAAATTTTTTAAATTTTAAAAAATTCTAAAGCACCCGTATAATGCAAAAAAGGCTATTTTTGATATTGTATATTATTAACTATAAGCCAAAGTATGTGTACAAAATTCAGCGACCGCGTGGAGTCTTTATTTAAACCCATGGCACGCGACAAAATTGTTATAAATTTTTAGTTAACAACAGCCGTACTGGAAAACTACACCGTCGATCATCCTGAATTTTTTTATGTAGTATTATCATATAATGAGCTACCATTTTACAAATTTTCATTAACATTCATTGATTTTTACGCCCCTTAAAAATTAGTTACATTTTACATATCATTTTTAACGGTTTTTTACTCATTGTTAGCGCAAAATAAAATTTTTCGATTCGGAAATACATTAACTTTGTAGAAAAACATCAGATAAACAAAAAATGTCCTATGACTATTTTCGATTAAACGCTTCCTTCTCAAGTTATAAGAGAAAATATGCCGAAAAATGGGCCTTTTTACGTTATTTCGGTACATTTGTTGCTATACTGAATTTAGCAGACATTTTTTTGAATAGGCAAACTCGGATTCTTTTTCTACATATTATTTCGGAACTTTCTACGTTATAATATGCTCTACTTCAAAGAAGGTCCACCTCGAATGCTCTACCGCCTGGACTAATAGTGGATTTGGTAATAAAGAAGATTTTTATATTTGTAGAACTGGTAAATTAACTTTTAGATTTAATATAATTTTCTATAGAAGTTTTAATGAAACCCCTCTTCTCTAATTTTTATAGAGGATTTTTAAAAATTTTTAAAATTCAGTAATTTTTGTTTTTAGATTTTTATATATCTGTATAGAAGTTTAATATACTTCTCTTTTCAAATTTTATAAAGGGTTTTTAGATTTTGTAGATTTAGTAAATTTTGTTTTTAGATTTAATATAATTGTAGATTTAATATAATTTTGTATAGAAGTTTAATGAAACTTCTCTTCTCTAATTTTATAGAGGATTCAAAGATTTAACAAAGATTTAGTAAATTTTGATTTTAGGTTTAATATAATTGTAAATCTAATATAATTTTGTATAGAAGTTTAAATAAACTTCTCTTCTCTAATTTTATAGAGGATTCAAAGATTTAATAAAGTTTTAGTAAAAATAGAAGTGTAAAAGTACTTCTCTTCCCTAACTTTGTAGAGGATTCATAAATTTTGATTTAATAAATTTTAGTTACAATTTTTAGCTTCTTTTGTTAGTTTTAGATTAGTCGAGAGGCCGTTGCGCGTGGTCATCCTTTTGTGACACAGAGGCTTTGGGGCGTAGACTTAAACTTTGAAAAATTAATTAAAATTTTTATTTTAGTTTAACTTGATTTCATTTTATTTTCAACTTATTTAATTAGTTTTTTCTTAAAATTTTGTTTAATGTTTTTTTCTGCTTTTAAATTTGAAAACACAATAAGTTTCCTTTCAACCTATAAACTTTTTGCCCTAACATAAAATTGATCCTACCTAGTATTTGTATCTATTATCCCTCCGGGGCTTCCAATTTTGTTACGTCGGGGTTTTGGAATAAACCGCCAACTGTTGTTTCGTTATGAAACTGTTGCTCTCTTTTGAGCCTAGGCCTATTTCATCCTAATAGCTCGGGATAGAGCTAGATACCTACACTAATGGGGTGGATTTCGGGCAGCAAAGGGCGCGTCGCGTAATTATCATAATTATTTCACTTTTCAAATTTTTGATCAGTGAAATATACCCACTAAAACGGTGGCAGTAGCCCGAACTTAGTATGATATATTCACTGATATAATTTTTACTTATTCGAATTTGCTTCGATTTAAATATCATACAATTATGGGGAAATATATCGGCAAATGTTCTAATTAGAAACCTGGCTTAATAATTGGTTATTTTACTTACGGTTGAATCTTGATGTTTTCTACTTACTCCTCAGTGATGGAACGAAATAGGAGCGTGGTTACAAAATAAACTCAAACTGACACATATAGTTTTAGTTTATATTTCTTTTTATTTCAAAAACTTCTTAAAAATTTCCTTTTATCCTACCAATTCTCTCTTGAAATTCTAAACAAAAATTATGTCCATCAATCTTGGAGATTATAGATGGGAGTCTAAAATAAAATACAAACGCGTCGGTGAGATGAGGCTCACATAGGGTCGGACCGTCAACAACAACTGCCTGAACTAGACCCTGCCAGGCGTATTTATACCCTAAAATAGGCTACTCCCTAACTTTAGAAAAGGGTATACTCAAAACTACCTGATCAGCTCCCAATTGGTTCTTGGAATTCTGACCACTGCCCTTTCCGGGAATTCTGAGAGAGAATTGGTTAATGAGCTGCGAATATTCAGCACGCGGTTAAAAATAGTAAATGTTAATAACTAATACATTTTTTTGAATGAACCTTAATTAATAAACAACTAAATTATTTTGAAATTTATTTTTTTCTAAAATATTAATTTTTAATTGGTGAAAGTGTTGAAAGAGGTGGAACTAATACAAATTATTAAATAGTTTAATAAATAATAATTATTTAACTTAAATTTTCGTTTGAAATTTAAAAGGAATCAGAATGTCAACAGATTTTAATATAAAAACATGAAAATAATTAATAAAAAGATTACGAAGATTATGAAGATCGAATTTTTGCACAGAGGTCACAATGGCTGACAAAGGTAATGTAACTTACGATTGACAATGCACAATACAAGCAAAAAATGAATAACTTATTGACTGATAAAGAAACTTACACTCGAATTACCAAAAATCCACTTAGTAGATTTAAAAAAAATGCACAAAAAATACTGAACAATTGGAATGACAATAATTTTCTGAATAAAAAATACCATAAAAACGAATTAACTCAAACTAATACAACTTTATCCAAGATATATGGACTACCAAAAATTCACAAAAAAGATACACCTTTAAGACCCATAGTATCATGTGTTGGTAGTCCAACATACCAAATATCAAAAACATTAGACACACTTATTCGCAATAGCATTCCAAAACCAAAATCTTATATAAAAAATAGCCAAGACCTAATAGAAAAGATTAAAGATATTGTCATTCCAAACGATCACACTATAATATCTCTGAATGTGACATCGTTATTTACAAATGTTCCTAAAGAACTTGTAATTAATAGTATAGAAAAAAGATATCAACATATTAGATCCAAAAATATTCCATTAACAAAAATAATTGAAGCATCAGAATTCTTAATGGACAACACCTTTTTCCAATTTGATGGCAACTATTACAGACAAACTTATGGATCACCTATGGGTAGTCCTATAAGCCCTCTATTCGCAGATATGGTAATGGTAGATTTAAAAGAAGAATGTATAAGAAAACTAGATTTTAAACCAGTGTTTTATTATAGATATGTGGATGACATTATTATTTGTATTCCCAAAAACAAAATAAAACAAGTCCTTGAAAATTTCAATTCTTATCATAGTAGACTTAAATTTACACAGGAAGTAGAACAAAGTGATACCATAAGTTTCTTAGAAGTACTATTGATAAAAGAGAATAACAAAATCATTACAGATTGGTATCATAAACCTACCTTCTCAGGTAGATTTTTAAATTTTAAATCAAATCATCCAACGTCACAAAAAAGAGCAATGGTTTATAATCTAGTCGATAGAGCGATTTTACTATCTAACAGGCAATTTTGGGAAAAAAACATCAATTTAGTTAAGAACCTATTAAAAAACAACCAATATCCAGAAAGATTCATAGATTTCTATGTCAAAGAAAGACTAAACAAGCTTAACTATAATAGTAAAGATAACAATAGAAAAACAGTAAAAAGAAATGTAATACTAAGTTTACCGTATATACCGCATATCTTTGAAAAGGTCTCAAATAATCTAAGAAAATTTGGTATTAGATCAGTTCCGCAAATTAAAAATAATCTTAATGGTATAATAAAAAGAGGTAAAGATAGACAAAAAACGAATGAACGAACTAACATTGTATATAGGGCCGAATCCATCTCAAATCAGACAGCCCGCGTATGCCTATTTCACCTATCATGTTGAAATAAAAATATTTATGTTCTACTCGAAAAAATATTTTACACGTGTTTTTTTATTTTTTTGTTTCATCAAAATTTCATGCGTTCAGCGATACCGAAAAATTCCGAGAAAATTCTTTCATTGAGAAAAAAAATTTTCAATGTGATTTTCAGACTGCTATTGTTTCAGCAGTTTTTCAAGCTTTTAAACGTGTAACACATAATTTCACTCAGTTTTGAGCCCTCTTTAACGGCCTTAATGTCATTTTCAAAAAAAATAAAAAATCCACGAGCTATGCACTTTTTACTGAAAAATTCATTTTTTAGAGAAGTGCCTTTTTCTCGAAAACCCCATGTTTTTTTTTGCACAATTTTTGTTGTCGTGATAGAGGACGGTAATGCCTAGCTAGACGTATTTGTGAGATTCGGTACTTTTTCCCTGGGATAGCGATCACTAATGAGATAACACACAAACAAATTTTTCACGCTTAACGCTTATATATAGTCAATGATATTAGAGTCAATGTAAAGGTATTTATCTTTGTGCGTATGTAATATACATGTACGTGCGCCTACTTATAGGAGTATATGTACTAGTACATTTGTCCGCTAGATGGATATGGTTTGACTTAACATTTACAAAGAAAAGTTCGGTTTCTGCTATATATCACACATCTCGTCTTATTTAAAACCATCATCTTTTGGAAAATTATTACATATTTACACCTTATCAACTCAACTACGATGTCTCAATATTACTCAACAGAGAGAATCAAATGTGCAGACTTTTAGACAAACACAAACAAATTATTTACAAATCTAGTTCCGTACGTTTAAAACAATTTGAGAATCTTGCTCATCCATTGAAGCACCTCTATCCTCATTTACCTTTGACACCTTCTACATATCTGTGTCAACATTGTTACAATCGTGCTTTAGAATTGGTGAGTAGTACTGACAATGAATTTATAACGGATAATGAAGTTACCGATAACGTAGTTGATAGAGATGAAGATTTTTTACCAAGTACTCCAGAACGCATTGAAGAATTTAATAATGAAATAAGTACATCTTTCTTAGGTTCTGTATCGCCTCTTAAAAGAAAAAATCTTATACATGAAAAATCAATTGAAAATTACGTAACAAAGAAGAAAAAAAATACTTTCAACATTGTCTAATACCCTTGATGTGAAGTTGAACAATGTTTATGACGTTTCTATAACAGCAAATGAATCAACTGTATGCCATTGTACAGAATGGATACAAAATCTTGGTCTAGCCTTGCAAAAGTGTTCTACGGTATCAGAAAAAATAAAAATTCTGACTTTGCTACCTTCATCCTTTACAAAACATGAAATTTTATCTTTATTTCCAGAAATAACAATGTATATGATCAACAAATCGAGAAATCTTGTTAAAGAAAAAGGAATTTATTCAGAACCAGATGCATATTCAGGCCATCCGATTGATGAAAACATGGAAAAAATTGTTATGGAATATTATTTAAATGATGATTTTAATTGTTCAAGACAAAGTCCTAATAAATGTGACGTTGTTACAATTAAAGTTAACAATAAAAAAGAGAAAAAAGTTAAGCGTTTTCTTACTCGAAGTTTAAAAGAGACGTATAAAGTATTTAAAAATGATTATCCAGAATTGAGAATTGGAAAATCGAAATTTTATAGTTTGCGACCAAAGTATGTCTTACTTAGCCCCATCAAAGAAGTTTGTCTCTGTATCTATTGCGCAAATTATGATTTATTTATCTTACGAGCTTAATTAATTTTAGAGGGAGTAACGTCACAGAGTTGGATGAAAGTCGGTCACAAATAATAAATGCAACAATGTGTTCTGAGCCATCTGATTTATGTTATTTACAAGAATGTAAACTATGTCCAGGGATTAAGGGAATTACGTTTCATGTTTTAAAACTGCAAGATGTAGAAGGCACAGAAGAAATTACATATGCTTTGTGGGATAATGGAAACCTGATTAAAAAGACACTATCAATTTCTGCTTTTAAAGATGAACTTTCGGTTTGGACCATGAGGGTTAGTACTCACATGTATGTAAAAAATATACAACGCAAAGCTATAAAAACAGAAAGAGAAAGTGCTAAAAAAGACTCACATCATTTAGTTCTTCAAATAGACTTCGCTGAAAACTGGGCTGTGATTCATAATAAAGCTGTTCAAGGAAATCATTGGGTTAATGATCAAATTTCTATTTTCACAGCAGTCTCTTATCAAGGGGATTCGACACAAAGTTTCGCAGTTATAAGTGATGACCGAAAACATGATTCAGCGTATGCTTTGCTAGCAGTACAAAAAATTATAAAATTCTTGAAAGAAAATTGTTGTGATTCAATTTAAAAAATTACCATCGTATCAGACGGCGCTGCGAGTCACTTTAAAAATCGCTTTCAATTAGATGAACTAAAACGAGCACCGTGTGATATAAAATGGTTGTTCTCTGCTACTGGGCACGGCAAAGGAGCTGTAGATGGTGTGGGTGGACTTATAAAGCATTATGCTACTTCGCATAATCTTCAAGAGCCCCTTGAAGAAGCTATTCAAAACGCAAATGATTTTGCAATACATGTTCAAAAATATACTGATGCTATTAAAATAATACATTTACAAGATGCTGAAATAGAACAATTCAGAAAAGAAAAAAATATTGATTGGCTTACAACTCCAAAGTATCCTGGAATTCAAAAACTCATATATGGGTTAAAAAACATGTGACGATAAACTACATTGTTTGACAGCAAAGACCGCTGATCGTCCGCTTACTGAATTAAGAACAATGAAGCAGAAAAACAAAGGTAGTAAAATAGGTATACAAATGAAAAAAAGGTATAAAAATAAAAAATCAAAAAGACGCAAATAACAAATAAATACATAGTTATGTGTACCTGTATATTATATACACACAAAGACAAATACCTTTACATTGACTCTAATATCATTGACTATATATAAGCATTAGGCGTGAAAAATTTGTTTGTGTGTTATCTCATTAGTGATCGCTATCCCAGGGAAAAAGTACCGAATCTCACAAATACGTCTAGCTAGGCATTACCGTCCTCTATCACGACAACAAAAATTGTGCAAAAAAAACATGGGGTTTTCGAGAAAAAGGCACTTCCCTAAAAAATGAATTTTTCAGTAAAAAGTGCATAGCTCGTGGATTTTTTATTTTTTTTGAAAATGACATTAAGGCCGTTAAAGAGGGCTCAAAACTGAGTGAAATTGTGTGTTACACGTTTAAAAGCTCGAAAAACTGCTGAAACAATAGCAGTCTGAAAATCACATTGAAAATTTTTTTTCTCAATGAAAGAATTTTCTCGGAATTTTTCGGCATCGCTGAACGCATGAAATTTTGATGAAACAAAAAAATAAAAAAACACGTGTAAAATATTTTTTCGAGTAGAACATAAATATTTTTATTTCAACATGATAGGTGAAATAGGCATACGCGGGCTGTCTGATTTGAGATGGATTCGGCCATTTTATTTTTTACTTCGTTAGAACTAACATATCTAACTAGGGGAGCTGCGCCCCCCTATATAGATATATACAATCTCAATTAAAAAAAAATACTCGTGGCACATATGCACATATACACTAATACCGCGAAAAGGAGAAAAACAGAAGGAGAAAGCTCAATACTGATCTGGCTTAGCTCTGCGACCTGCGTGCATGAGTACTATTGCAGCAGTCGTAACGGCTACCTCGGCTAGGCTATGTTCGCACACTAAGTACCTACAGCGGAAAAACACATGCGACTCGCGCGGCCGCGAGTGCTCCCTGTGTGTAAGATATATCTATAGGATAAGATATGGACTTCACGCGCTTTCTGCTACTCTATAGCGAGTAGTGCTAGTGCGACATGCCGTTGAGCGCATGTGTCCATGGTGTATTGCTATGTGTGATGTCAACAACTGCATCCGTGGTGAATGTCATCCCTTTCATCGTGTCCGCCGATTAACGATGATTCGTCGGAGATGGGAAGGCAGTGTTTTAACGTCGAGAGCAGATTTAGTAAGCCCTTTCTCGTTCCTCACCTCTCTGATGGGTGAGCTGATGGTACTTTCTCTTGTTGCAGGTATCTGTGGCAGGGAGAGTAGTGTAAACGACGGGCACTGCCGCAGACTGTTTCTCGGGTGTGGAAATGTTGTCTGGGTCATCTATTTATTAATTAATGTGTGGTTTCTAGGTGCTCAACTTTCCTTGTTTGGCTCTGATACTAGTGACTATGTGTACAGTTAATCTGTTGCTTGTGTCTTCAGCGACTCTCAGGGAGGAGCTGTTTCCAACAGTGAAACAACTGTTGAAGGTCTCCACCAGTCCTTCCCCTTTAGTGGTTAGGTAGCTGGTACAGCGGGTGAACAACATCCATTGCTGAAGACTTTTCATTTGCATGGTATGTTTTTTGTGTCCTCTATTTATTAGTCATATGTGATTTTTAGGAGCTCAACTCTCCTCGGTTGTCCTTCAGAATAGGGACTGATCTGCTGCTCATGTGTTTTGTTGATCTCTAGGCTGAGGCAGTCCCTGATATTGATACACAATTGACGATCTCTGTCAGTATCTTCCTCCCAGGTGGCGTGGTTACTGACGTACAGAAGACTGGCATCCATGGAATAGTGCCAGCCCAGATCGTCCAGCCCTATTTTGCTGCTTCTGTAGCTCTAAGTGATCTTTGAGTGTTAGTGCTTTAGAGTGTGAGGGGATAGGTAATAGGAACTGGGGGATATAGAAGTGCTGTGTGTATGGTTCAATGCAATATGGGTAGCTAGTTGTCCCTGGTGATATTGGCTAGTCTAGTTAATTTCTAAGTTTAGTCAGGGTGTAAGAACTCGTTTCAGGATATCTGTTGTATTAAAATACATCACTATGTATTTCGCAGACTTCTACCCAGTGAGACTTACCTATTTAATAGTTTCCTACACAGTGTAGACTGACAGAGTCAGCTAGAACATTGCATATTTTATGCATTGAAATTTACCATATTACAAAATTTATATAGCACATACAGTACACAGAAGTTTTTTTTGTAATTATGATTGTAAAATTTATAATAAAAAATGCAATAGATAAAAATAGCATGTTTAAAAATATAAAAATGTAAGGAAACATAAAAAATAGTTGATAATACATAATAAAATATAAAAAATTGTAAATAAATGAAAAAATACGTAATAGAACGTATAAAAATGTAAATAAACAAAAAATACGCAATAAAATATAAAAGAAAGTAAAAATACGTGAGAAAGTGTAATAAAATATAATAAAGCGTAGGAATATGTAAAATAATGTAAAAAGAGGTGAAAAAGTGTAATAAAATATAATAAAGCGTAGGAATATGTAAAAAAATGTAAAAAGACGTGAAAAAGTATAACAAAATATAAAAAACCGTAAAAAAGTATAAAAAAGTATAATAAAGTGTAGGAATATGTAATAAAAAGTAAAAAAAATGTAAAAAAAATGTAAAAAGACGTCAAAAAGTATAAAAAAGTATAATTATGAGTAGGAATATGTAATAAAAAATAAAAAAATATAAAACGACGTGAAGAAATTGTAACAAAATATAATAATGTATAAAAATTTGTAAAAAGTTGTAAAAAACTGTAAAGTAATTTTATAATTAAAAATATTACTTATGTCGACTGCAATTTAATATCAACTGATAAGAATTTTTCCATCGGTCTTACAGTCTTACAAATTAAATTAAAATAATTAATATTTATGGCAGTCAGATTGCCCTTGTTTATAATCACCCCCGCAGAATCTGAAATAAAAACTTAATTAAAATCTGGAAAAAACTTTGTTAGCAAAGGACGATCTGACTGCCCACCACCACCACATTGTCCGACGTTTCGAGCCTGCTCCGGCTCCTCCTCAGGGACTGAAATAAAACCCGCGATACACCTCCTTATATACCATGCACCCATACCCCCTTCTTTTCTCTTACCCCACCACCCTCCACATTCCCCTCTCCAACTTGCCATTCTCACTTAAATTAATAAAGAATGATAAATGTTATCTAATTTACTTGACTCTATCATTAAATTTACATTATTCCGATTTCTTAGAATGTGAATACTTTCAAGGGCAATCTGACTGCCATAAATATTAATTATTTTAATTTAATTTGTAAGACTGTAAGACCGATGGAAAAATTCTTATCAGTTGAAAGTAATTTTATAATTAAGGATAAAAATGAAAAAGTAATAAAATGTAAATAAATTGTAATAAAATGTAAGAAAGTGTACGAAAACGTAAAAAGTGTCCGAAATCCAACAAAAAAGTACACTTACTTACGTTTGTTTACATTTTCTTACATTTTCTTACACTAATTTACAGTTCCTTACTTTTTCTTGCATTTACTTACGGCTTTTACATTTTATAATTTCCGCCAGGGAAGGTGTAAGGCATGGTCATTTTCATATAAATATTTATATGTTTAAAGATCAGATAAAATGTATAAATGGGTTGCTTCTACATGTTAACTACTGATCTATGAATCTATCACTCTGTTTTTAAATAGAAAGTACACACTCGCGTGAAAATATCATATGAGATCTCATATGAGATCCCTCAATACGTAAAATTGCATATGACATCACATATAAGGTCTCATACGAGATATGCGCTGTCTGAAATTCTTATATGAGATCTTATATGATATTTACACGGGGGAAAAGGATATAAAATAGGTAGCTTATAAAACGGTTAGTAAAATGTAAAGGACTTTTGAGCAGGCTATAAATTTATATAAATTTTTTATTTTATTCTCGTTTAAAAAGGACGGACACAAGGAAAAATATGTATTGTTAATGAATTTATGCAAAAATTTAGTATTCTACATTTAAGTAGCCCATGTAACTGCAAACCGTCGGGCCCGCCAAGTATGTACGGGAGATCGGAGGACCACCCCTGCTAGAGTAGCTCTAGACTTCTCTTGTCCTTCCTAGATGCGTAATATTATAGAAAGTTCGAAATTGAGGAGGAATAATGAAAAATAGTGATGTGTTGGTAAATATGTAATTTTTTTATATAGGCTTTGACTTTTCGCAAATACCTGAAAAAATTCTTATGTATTTTAGAAATAAAAAGAAGGCATTATATTTATATAATTAAAATAATTTTCGCCCACACGGGCGTAAAGTACGTAGGTACTATAAAGTTTTGTAGGAACTGTGTGAGCTATTGGGCCTCTTGGGCGTTATGTACCACTTTATGCCCGCTGGCTGAATAATTTTAAAGTTACAACGTGGGTATAAAATGTAATTTTACATGCGAGGTACGAAAAGTTCTTATGGCCGGTACTTGACTATAATTAATTGATTTCAGTACTTTCTTGTGTTTAATTTTATAGAAGAATGAAGAAATTTGAATAAATTAATTGATTTCACAACTTTCGTTTGATTTGCAGTGAACAATTTGAATGTACTTACATATAATTTGTTGAGCCTACATTGACTCAAAGAAGTAAAAGACTTTTTTACTATAGTATTTATTTGACTTCTTTTAAAAAATCAAAAATATTATTTTATAGATTATACAGAAAAAATTTCTATACTTGCCTTATTTTATACTTTCGTAGAAAGTTTTATTAACAATATTATTATTTGTACAGTCATGAAAAAAAATTATTACCATTTGTAGAGAGTGCTTATTGAATAGATGAGATCAGAATAAATAAAAGGACTATAGACAAATTATGTTGTTAGAATATATTTAAAAAATTAGTTTTTTAAAGAACGTGCTGATTGTTTTGAAAAAATATTTAAGCTCTCATTAAAGTTTTTGGTACAGAGGAAGTGAGAGAGGGGGGTAGAAAGAGAGGGTGGGTATTAGCTTTATATGTGTCCAAACATTGCAATTGTATGTATTTAAGAAATTTTTTTTCATTTTCATGCATTTTGCAATGCAAAAAAGAAGACACAAACAAATTTTGAACTACTCGGTTACATCCCTAGTTAACATATTTATCTATTTATTTATCTATATTTGAATAGGGAAGATTTTTACGGTAAAACTCAATATAGTAACTATTACAATATCAATATTTACGAGTAAAGTATTGTAAGTTAACGTTACAATGCGTATATTTGGACATATCTAAACATACGCATGTATTAACATGCGTAACTATTAAGTTACAATGCTATGTTAACAGTAACCAAATCCTTTTCTCAGTGTATGCATGTTATAAGTATGTTATGTAATGAATATATTATAAATGTTACGTGAGTATATAATATATAATCAAATATGAAAAAAAAAATTGAACGAACAAATCAATACCAATTAACATTCTGGATATAGATTGTGATTCGCATCCAAAGCAAACCTTCGCAAGATTTTATATCCATGTTTCGTTAGATTCGCTTCAATAATTACAGCTATTGCTTCTTCTACAGTGAGAGATCGCGGTTGTTTTACTGCATGATTCAATTTCTCCATAATTTGGTTAGCTTCATATTTATCATTAATTGAATCCATTAATTTCCAACCATTAATATTTCTATCTTTTCGCAAAATTGTTTTTGTACAATCAACAAATTGCTCTCGCCCTATCGATTTTGTCAATTCCGCATTTCTTTTCCTTTTTCCTTCTTTTAATAGCCGTTCGTAAGAAAGTTTGGTTCGACCAACAGCATTATTATCTACGTAGGTAAATAATATAAATAATTTATATGGTACACATAACAAAATATATGTTTTAAAAAATAAAAAAATAATTTTTGTATGTCCATATTCAAAATAAGTTATTTAAGCGCGTTAAATGTTACAGTAATCTCTGCAGCTGTACATGCATTATATTTACCGCAAGATTATATATAATTCTGCATTTATTACGAAATTTAATCAATAACAACAATGTATATGTTGGTAATTTGAAAAAAACATTGTTTAAAAAATTAAAAAAAATTAAAACATGATCATTTTGACATCTAAAATGTATATAAATATTAACGAAAATAAATAAAGTGTACTCTATGAACCATCTAAGGTCAGTTAAATTTAATCAACAACTAATATTACGAATAATAATACCAGAGAGATTAAGATATTAATTCCGAAAAAACCCACTTATCCATGAATGTAGTCTCAAAATATACTCAATTATAGTTTTGATTCACATTTAAAAATTTATTGAATTTTATGGCAAGAGTTACAGAGAGTTTACAATTCCAGAGAGTTTAAATTGAAAAAATAGTTTTACTTTTGACTCAAATTGGTTTAAATATTAAATTCGAAAATCCTATGTAATTGCTGTGTTTAGACATAAAAGTTCGTTTTCTGAAAATCACCCATATATTTATATAAACTAGTAAAATCCAAAAGCGCTGCGTACGTACTATTTAGTTTTTGAGGTTATGAATATAATTTTTCAGAATAATTTCATTTGAATTAGTTTAAACGATGTTATAATCAAATAATTTTTCAAAGCATAAAAAGATGAATTTTTTATTCTATTTTGATTTAAGTATTTAGTTTTAAATAATTAAAAATAAATAACTCGATTTAAAAAATTGAAAGGTATCGGAAGTAGCAAATTTTCGCGCTTATTCCTTATAGACCAATCAAAACGAATCTATAAAGGCTTCACAACATCCGGCTATCACATTTTTAAGAGAGGAATATATACAGCGTCAATTTTTTTACTTTTTTTCACCGCAGATATCGAAAGAGCACACCCAAAAATAGTCAGATATGTCTGTCGCGATTTTTTCCCCCTTTTTATCTTCAAATAATGCATCTTAACTTACCTGCACGAATTACGCATTTTTGACGTTAACGGGTTAAAAATATTACATGATATTATTTTTATAAAATGAATCAGATTTTAAACGTAATATACAAAAAGCTTTATTGTTCTCACCTGCCGCAACTGAAGAAGCAACTACATTATCATCAGCATTATCAAGCTCCCTTAATTTTGCCAAATCTAACACGAAATTTGAATTTAACCAGGACAAATTTACACTCTCGAAATCTTCAGATTTTTTTTTTTGTTTTTAGGCATGAGTTTCATTTCTTTTGCAAATTATTGAAAAAAGTTGTTCTGAGTCTATATTTTAAATACTTTTTAATCTCTTCATTATCCTCAAAATCGTACATTCATGATAATTCATTGATAACAGCTTCCTTTTTCTCATCAAAACTGCCGTCTTGGTTTTTAAATATAAAATATACCTCACTATTTTTTATTTCAACACGAGCCATGATTCTATAACAAATTTGTAAAAATGGACATAATAATTATGTACCTTGTTGGTCGAAGGATACAAGCAAACTAACTAAATTGAAAATACGATAGAATTTGTAAGTGTTATTGTAACCTCTATTCAAAGTCATTTTGACACAAATACAAACTATAATATCCCTGGTAGAAATTCATGTATAGGAAATGGCCAAGAAGTTAGAAAATAGCTAGTAAAACTGGCTAATAAATAGTTATGATGAAACGATTTTTCGACCATTATTTGGCTATTTCTTAGATCGACGAAAGTACAAAATATTCGTATTTTATTTACTTACTGATTTTATGTATGTATATACGTATATGTAAATATACATATATTACGTTTCTGATTGATCATCATACAATATATATAATATTATGATTAATCATGTATTATATTATTCATATATTCACTTATATGCAAGCATACATTTAATACATAGGAAATTATATGTTTCATTACATACAAAAATAATTAAAATTATGTTGAGCACTATTATAGAATAAAAATTTATTAAATATAAATTCTCGTGTTGTAATACTTACCTTTATAATATCTATTTGCAAAAATTAATTTAAAACTTCCATACATATGAACATACATATAATATGTGTGTGTGTGCACACACACACACATGCACACACCCATCCACCCAACTACGCACGCACGCACGCACACACGCACACACGCACACACACACACACCTGTGTCCTCCCCAGGCGGATAGGGGAAAGCTCGTCAGATATGAAGGGCACCGGGGAAATAAAATATCCGGAGCGGACCAAAACTTGCTAGGGGAAGGCACCCCGAACACAAACCAATCATGGACGTAGTGAATGAGAGATACGAATTACCCCAAGTGGGTGCCCTCAGTAGAGGGGTTAATCCCACCATCGATTCCGATCGGGTGGAAGCCCCGGTGGTCGGTGCAGGCTCCACGGATTTTGGGGGGAGCCACATACACTATAGAGATGATAAACTTTTGGCCCTTACTGCGGCTCAAAAGACGAGCGAAGACACAAATATGGAAGTAGTGTACGAAATGGAAAACCAAGAAAAGGAGCAGGATAAAGAGACTTGGTCGTTAAAGCTCCTTAAAGAGAAAGTCGAAGCTCTAGTGGCGTTTATCTTGGATAAGAAAACATACACACAGAGTTGAAGACTATGGCAAAGGCTGCTAGCAGAGCACTAAAGGACTTTACGAAGACCAAATCAGGTACTCAGTCGAAGATCAGAAGTAGCAAGAATCGAGAGAGCCAAACCTCTCCCTCCTTCGTCCAGAGACAGATGGAGCAGACTCCTAACAAGCATTGGAGAACATCACTGCTGCAGGACACGACGATTAGGAAGAAGACGAAAAGGGTGGCAACGACGCAGTCCCCACCGCCCACCCTAGCCAGAGAGACATCTTGGGAGGTGGCTGAAACTCGGAAGACGAAGAGGAAGAAGAAGAATAAAGAGGAAGACAAAGGGAACAATGGTACCTTAAGTCAAAAAGGCACCAGAAACCAAAGACTGCCACGGACAAGACCAACCCGACCGGATGCCCTTATTATAAGGGCTGTCGACGGTGAGTCATATGCTGATATCTTGAGGAAGATGAAGGCGGATCCAAAACTGAAGGTAGTTGGCGAAAGCGTAAACAGGGTACACAAGACGGCGGCTGGAGACCTGCTTCTGGAACTTCAACGCACAGCAGAAGGGAAGGCAACGGAACTTCAACAAGTGGTACAAGGAGTGCTAGAAGAGGGTACCAAAGTAAGGACCCTACAAGACGTAGGTCTTTGAAATAAAGGACATTGATGTAGTAACTAGCAAGGAGGAAATTGTAGAGCCGGTACGCAATGAGTTCCAAGATAGCGACCTAGCCCCAGCTGAGGAGATGATAATAAAGTCATTGCGGAAGGCATACGGTGATACGCAGACGGCTGTTATTCAAATGCCATCAAAAATGGCTCAACAGATGATAGTAAAGCAGAAAATCAGGATAGGCTGGGTAGTATGCAGAATACGAGAGATGAAGCGGAACGCACGTCCACTTCGCTGTTATAAATGTCTAGGATTTGGACATATCAGCAAAAGCTGCACAATAACACAGGATCGAAGTAACCTCTGTTACAAGTGTGGAACCGAAGGGCATAAAGCAAGAGACTGTGAAAACAAACCGAGCTGCGTACTCTGCCAGGACAAAGGTTCAGTAGGAAAAATGGACCATGCTGCAGGTAGTTATGCATGCCCAGTCTACCGAGCGGCAGTAGCAGTACTAGATAGACGAAAAAAATGAAAATAGCGCAGTTAAATCTAAATCATTGTGCGACTGCACAGGACCTACTGAACCAGTACGTCCACGAAACAGAGGTGGATATAGCAATCGTGTGCGAACAGTACAAAGATCTAGACGAACCATCGTGGAATATGGACAGCACCGGTAAAGCAGCGATCTGGGCATGCGGTGATACTGCTTTTCAGGAAAAAATGATAGACCGTGAAGAAGGATTTGTACGCGTTAAGGTAGCAGGTATACATATTTACAGCTGCTACGCTTCCCCCAATGCGTCAATCGAGCAGTTCGAACATCTGTTAGATCGGCTTGTGCAAGATGCTGCAGGAAGGAAACCGATACTGATCGCAGGTGACTTCAATGCGTGGGCTGTGGAGTGGGGCAGTCAAAGGACAAATCATGGTGTGCATCATAGCAGGTACACCACCCATTGACCTCTTAGCCATGGAGAGAAAGGACGTGTACGAAGCAAGAAGATGTGCAAACGACAACATCGGGAGGGAAATCTGGGAGGTCGCAAGAAAGAAGACGATGACTGTATGGCAAGCAAGATGGGATGCCAGCGAAAAGGGTCGATGGACACACCGTCTCATACCAAAGATAGAGGACTGGATTGACAGAAGACACGGGGAAGTTAATTACTACCTCACACAACTTCTCACCGGACATGGATGCTTTCGAGCTTACCTGTACCAATTTAAGCTAGAAGACTCTCCAAGCTGCCCAGTATGTTTGGATGCAAACGAAGATGCAGAGCCCGTCTTCTGTGACTGCTCGCGATACCGACAGGTGCGAGAAGAACTCGAGAGTTATCTCCAGATCAGAGTGACTTCCGAGTCTATTATGACGACGATGCTGACTTCAGAGAATGGATGGAGCGCTGTCAGTAATTATGCTTCGAGCATACTCAAAAAGGTCAGGTAAGACGAGGAAGGAAGAAGAAGACGAGAGATGCGGCACGAAGCTGACGACCGGACGATGCGGTAAGAAGTAGACGGAAGAAATGACGACCTCATGCAACAAGAGTAGGCAGAAGCCATACGCTCCCCCGCGAAGGATTGCTTTGCGGCTGTACCGCGGGGATACTGAGCTAAGAAGATAAGAGGTGGAGTTTTAGTGGGTATACCTGGCACTGGCCCGTGCCAGGGGAGTCCCATACGAGGGGAGTCCCGTACGGCTCCTATCAGTGCATTAAGCATTTCTCCAACTCTTCGGAAAAAAAACACACACACACGCAAAATACGTTGAAAGTTGATACATCATACTTACGTGTAAAATATCGCCATAAATGTGCGTATTTTATGTGCACATAAAAATTTTTTTGTGTTAATCTTTGAAACTTTTATAGTTCTCAGTCGTATATTGCACGTAAAAGTAGGTATGAACGAATATAACATGAAAACCGCGCGTTAGAAAAAGTGGATTTACGTTATCCAAAATTTTTTCATTTTCGGCTGACTTTCCTGATATTTATTAAAAAATTATGAAATGCCCGGGAAAAAATGATCCATATACGGTCATATACATCGATATATAAAAATCTTGCATGGAGATATATGAGCATACGTGATTATATATGATCATATATGGATTTCGTCTCTATATAAATATATATACTTGTATATTAGCAAATATAGTCATATACGAATATATATGATGATATATAGACATGTATGATAAAATCGATATACATTCATGTACGTCCATGCACGGTCGTATACGGTTTTACATATTTGTATATAATGATATATGTTCATATATGGATGAATATGGACACGTATAAAGATGACTTACAAAAGTATCATATATATCCATTTATGATCATATATAGTCATGTATGATTATACTTGCTTATATACAACCATGTGTTTTTATATAGAAACAAAATTATATGATCAAATGTGGTTATATATAATCACGTATGGTCATATATGTCCATGCAGATTTTTATATATGAGTATATATGGCCATACACGGATCATTTTTTGCCGGGTGTAGAGCAGTCGAAGGAAACGGAGATTAATAGGTAATCAGAATACCTACAAGAATCACTTTACACCAAAATTTTTTATCGATTTGAATTTTGAATCCCGAATTTTTACTAGTTTTCGTCTAATTGAGCCCACTGTGCGGCGGTCACTCTCGTCTGAGCGCCAAAGCCGAGCGCACGTATGTAATAATGTAACACTGAAGACGTTAATAAAGATTACGTTAAACTAACGCGAGTTGCTCATTATTAGTCCCCGACATTACATTGATGACGAGGATAATTAGGAACGCGTGTGTGTGGAAAAGCGACAAGAAGATGTACAAGGGGAAGGCCTTGAGCGAGCTGTCGCAAAAGGAGTGGCAAGAGTTCATTCAGATAGTCATTCAACAAAAAGAAGAAGTGGATGCAAGAGAGAAACTAGTGCACGAAGAAGAGCATAGACTGTCAGAACAAGCCAAGAGACTAGAAGCGGCAAAGCAGTTAATAGAAATCGGATCTAATGACAGAACACAGGGACAGCTAATAACAAAGACAATCGTGCAAGGTACTATTGGAAAAATGCCGGAGTACTTGCTAGAGGAGGACTGGTCATTGTGGTACGAGCGACTGGAACAGTACTGCTACGCAATTTGTGCTCCCCGGCAACACCGGCAACAATGAAAATCGAAGAGCTAGCCAGTATAATGAAAAAGCACCTCCAACCGCCCCCGAGTATAATCGTAGAACGTTATCGCTTCAAAGAGTGCAAACAGTCGGCCGGAGAGGAAATCAAGAAATACATAGCCAGGTTAAAGCAAATGTCAAAGCATTGTCATTTCGGTTCAAGCCTGAAAAATAATTTCCGAGACCAATTAGTCTGGGGGCTGACAAGCGAAACCATCAAAAAGCGACTTCTTGGAGAAATGGATTTGACATTTGAGCGGGCTACAGAATTGGCTTTGGTAATGGAAACGGCAAGTCGAGAAGCATCCAGCATGCAAACAGTGACGGCGGAAGCAGTTAACTTCGTTGGGGATAAGAGGAAGCAGCAGCCAGGCAAGAGTTCCAGGAATTCATGCTACTGGTGCGGCCGTCCGAATCGTCAAGCAGCAAAATTGCAGGTTTAGAGACTATAAGTGTAACAAGTGTAGTAAGGTAGGACACCTTCAAGTCGTATGTAAAGGTAAGAACGTGGCGAGTAGTCGAGACGAAAGTAAACAAACGCGGGTCGGAGGTCACAATTTCGTAGAAGAGTCAGGTTCGGCAGACGAAACTTTCGAGCGAATGTTTGTTGTGCAAAGCGACGGAATTGGCGAGGACACGTGTGAGCCGTTCTGTATAGACGTCATGGTGGAAAGCACGCCGCTGAAATTCGGGATCGACACGGGGTCGTCAATAACCGCGATATTCGAGAAAAGTTGGCGTGAGTCTCAGCAATTGCATAAGTTACCGTTAGAGAGTACGACGCGCAATTCAAAGCGTATAATGGGGTTCGGATGATTCCGCTCGGAATTCTACGAGTAAATGCCCGATGCAAAAACAGGAGCGGGCGCTTAGAATTGTTTTTGTATTACCGGGCGACACCAATATACCGATAATTGGGTGCGATTGGCTCCAGGTTTTAGGTATTATACGTTTTGAAGGGAATGACAGAGCCCTCACAATCCATAGTGTTAGCGAGGTAGGCACGTCAATTCAAGGAATCCTGTCTGCGTTGCCGTCGGTATTTTCGGATAAACTGAGGACGTTTCGCGATGCTAAGTTTTCGTTGCAAGAGAGAGAGCGCAGTTCCGAGATTTTGCAAAGCTAGAACGGTGCCATACGCGATGCGTAAGAGATTGGAAGATAAAATTAATAGGTTGAGTAAAGAGGGAATTATTGAGAAGGTCACTGCGAGTGAATGGGCGACGCCTGCAGTAACTGCATTAAAATCTAACGGACAGATTCAGTTATGCGGAGGTTATAAGATCACGCTGAACCCTAACTTGATTGTAGACAGACATCCGATTCCACGACCGTCTGACCTATTAGCGAAATTAGAGAATGGTAAAGTGTTTTCCAAAATAGATCTCGCGCACGCGTATCAACAGATGGAGCTAGATGAAAACCCAAAAATGCTACGATATCGACGCTACGATATCGACGCACAAAGGGTTATATAAGTATAATAGGTTAAGTTATGGCATAGCATCGACATCCGCGGTTTTTCAGAGCAAGATGGAAAGCGTGCTAGAGGACGTAGAGGGCGTGGCAGTATACTTCGATGACATTTTCGTTTCGAGAAAAACACGCGAAGCTCACGACCGTAACCTTCGGAAGGTACTCGAGAGACTCGAGAGGCACGGCCTCACACTCCGTAGGGAGAAGTGTGTTTTCGCAAAAGAAAGTATTAGTTTCCTAGGGTACGAATTGAGTGAACAGGGGGTGCACATATCTCAAGAAAAAATTGACGCGATGGTTAATATGAAAGCACCCAAGGACTTGGCTGAATTGCAATCGTTCTTAGGTGCACTTACTTTCTTCGCCTATTTTATTAGAAATTACGCACAGATTGTCAGCCCATTGTACGAATTGTTAAGATCGGACGTTAGATGGCAATGGACCCCAGAGCGCAAAGAAGCCTTTGAAAACGCAAAAAAAACATCTGGTATCACACGACGTACTTGTTCATTACAACCCCGATCTGCCGATAAAAATTACGTGCAATGCGTCTCCCAGAGGCCTCGGGGCTGTACTGTTCCACGTTTTCCCTAACAGCAAGCAAAAGCCAGTTGCCTATGCGTCTAGAGTCCTCACACGAGCGGAACAGAATTATTCCCAACTAGATAGAGAAGCACTCGCCCTCGTGTTCGGCGTTAAAAAATTCCACCATTACGTGTATGGCCGAAAATTTCAATTAGAGACAGATCACAAACAGTTAACGTATATATTTGGTCCAAAAACGGAATTCCGCAAATGGCGGCTAACCGCGTACAAAGGTGGGCAATTCTTTTAGCCGGTTACGATTTCGAAATTAATCACATTAAGGGGAAAGATAATGGCCCCACGGATGCCTTGTCTCGAGTTTTGAACGAAATTAAGAGTGAACATCACCAAATTGAACCCGATGAATATTCGTATTTAAATTTTATATGTGAAAACACGAACATAATAAATGAGAGTATAGTACGGGACGAGAATCGCGCGATCCATTATTAAAAACAGTAATTGATTATTTACGCAGGGGCTAGCCAGATAAAGTTCATGAGAGCTTACAATCTTTCAAGAACAGGCGTTTGGAATTAACAACCGAGAACGAGTGCATATTGTGGGGCCACCGTCTAGTCATACCGCCCACCCTACAAAAAGAAATTTTGAGCGAACTACACACAGCGCACTTGGGAATTGTAAAGATGAAGTCTTTGGCAAGGTCTTTCGTATGGTGGCCTAACATAGACCGTGACATAGAAAGCGTAACTAAATCGTGCTCTTTATGTTTAGAGAATAATAAAAATCCTCCGAGGTCGGTTTTACACGTTTGGGAGTGGTTCGGAGGACCTAGCGAAAGACTCCACCTAGATTTCTGTGGCCCGATAGAGAACCTAATGTACATGGTATTAACGGACGCATTTTCGAAGTGGATAGAAGTCCGTGAAATGAAAGATATTACAACAGAAAGTACAATTAAAATACTGAAGGAATATTTCAGTACCTGGGAACTCCCTAAATTAATTGTCTCGGATAACGGTCCAGCGTTTAAAGCGGAAAATTTTCAAAAATTCTTAGCGCGACTTAACGTCAATTACGTAAGCACTCCATCTTACCACGCTCCGAGTAATGGCGCCGCGGAAAACGCTGTTAAAACATTTAAAGAAAAATTCAGATTACTCCGAAAAAAAATGTCGCGCCACGACGCATTATTTACATATTTGTATAGCTATAGGTCAACGCCGCACTGTATTACTGGGTGTAGCCCAGCAGAACTACAGATAGGACGTCGACTGCGAACACGACTAAGCACGATAGAAATGGTACGGGAAAAAGTTGAAAAGAGCCAGGCAAGACAAAAACACTATTTTACAGGCAATCGACAAAGAGTCATGGCAAGGGATTATTCGACGAATCAATGGCGCCGAGGGCAAATCGTTGACAAGTTAGGCGCGGTAACTTATAATGTTCTTACCGAAGACGAAAGAATATGGAAGAGATACATTGACTAATTGCGCCCGAGGGAGGAAGCGAATAGTTGCAAGACAATGAGTTCACCAAGTATTGTAAAACCGTTGTCGATCGACTGTGATAACATGTTAAGCGAGTCATGTCCTACCGCGCGGAACGATGAAAACCATGTAAACGCTACCAGCGTAAGATCGCGGGTTACGGATGTGTCAAAACCGGGGGAAGAACCATTTGTCAACGATAGTACCGAGAGGGCCAAAACCCAAGCCCCGAGCTCAGGCATTCATCGCGAATCCGCAAGCTGTCGCAGCGCTTGGATTTATAGTCGAATAAAGCCGGAGGAGTGTCATGTATACGCGTCATGAGTTATACAAGCGAGACGTTGTAATTGTAGATCGCGCCTCAGCCGGCAAGCGAGAGAACGGCGGCGCGCGGTGGCCACTCTCGTCTGAGCGCCAGAGCCGAGCGCACGTATGCTTGTATGTAATAATGTAACACTGAAGACGTTAATAAAAATTACGTTAACCTAACGCGAGTTGCTCATTATTAGTCCCCGACATTACATACATTATGACGAAGGGAGAAAGTTTATTGATATTCGATCGATTTCGGTATAGTTTGTAACAGTTCATGACAATCCAGAAACTTTCGTAATGGTTCATAAAGGTTTATTGATATTCGATCGATTTCGGTATAATTCCTAAAAGTTCATGACAATTCAGAAACTTTCGTAATGGTTCATAAAGGTTTAAAAAAAAATCTAACAAACTGGTATTATGCTATACTTGCTTTCTTAATGATTCCTTATGCATTTTTATGTATTTTATTTTTCTATCAGCATCTCTTCTATCTTTATAATAATAGATAAAATTTCATAAAAGATCGTTAAGGATCACATTATAGGTTAATTTTTCAAGGTTCGCATGAAACCGGAAAGGTTCAGAAAATCTATAAATTGTTTATTCTTGCTCTAATCAACGTATTTCATTCAAATCTTCGTTATTCTAAAGAGTATATTGAAATTATTTTCATCTTAAATATTTCGGAAAGGAACTTGATGGATCGTATAAGTTTACAATTTTTTAAATAGAGAAATAAATCGTTTAAAAATTTATTGTAGACAAAAGACTTTGGTAATTCGGCGATTCATAGCACTGAAAGTAAAAATCTATTTTTAACAAGGTTCGGAAAGGTTCACCATTTTCCGGATATTCCACTCCACATATTCGGAAGCGTCCGTAATGGGTCTGAAAGGATCGGAAAAAAACCATTTCGATTCATTCCGAACCTTAACGGGCATTTTAATCAGGATATACAAACTTTAAGCAAAGTCTAAGCTTCCTTTGAACTTTTAACCGTCAAATTGGATCCGACATTTTGAATGTCGAAAGTCTTATAGCAAAATCGTAATGAGTGTCTTCGAAACTTCTGTATTCCAATTTTGAGAAAAATCTAAGCTTCCTTCGAACTTTTGACAGCTCTTTTGAATTTCGGAAGTCTGTTAGCAAAATCATAATCAGCGACTTCGAAACCTGTTTATTCCAATTTAGAAAAAAACCTAAGCTTTTCTCGAACTATTAACCGCCATATTGGATCCGCCATTTTGAACTTCGAAATTCCAATAGCAAAATCTTGATCAGCAACCTCACAAGTCTGATATAAAATTTTGATATATTATTTTATTTCATTAAAAAAAAAGTTTGTATCTATGGCTTGGACAGGAATAGCTTCTATTTTATTACCAAAGGGTATGGCCAGTCATCGTACATTTAGATTACCTTTAGATTTAAGTAATATTTAAGTCCAATGGAAGCTGCATGGTAACAATTTCCGTTATGCGGTAGAAGTCATACAGTTATAAGATTATCTATTCATACAGAAAATCAACAGAAGATTATTTTTGATAAAAAAAATATATTAAATGAATTAAATAAATGGGAAACTACATTAACAGTATGGTTTAAATTAAATAAAAATTTTACGAAAAAAATGAAATATGTAAACATACCACAATACTACATTTTTTCTAATGAAAAAAAATAGTTTTTTGTTACTTATGGTAACAATTATTAAAATAATAAATTATCTATGACTTTATGAAATAATAATTTTTATCAAAAGTATATAATTTAAAACATGTTTTATTATATTAATTTTTTCAACATGTCGGGGATTGGCGAGCGGAGTGAGCAGGGGGGCGAAACCCCACTAGTATATATATATATTGTAATGACGCTATTTTATCACTAACTATTTTATTTAAATAACTGATATGATTTTTTCATACATCTAGAAAATTAGTTTATATGTTAATCGCTAGGGGACATTGTATGATTCACTAACAAAAATAGCCGACCAGTATGTATATTGCTTGATCTCAAAAGTGTAAATATCCTCTTATTTTCTGCTTTTATTCTCAAATGTAATCTCTATTCCTCTTTGCTATAGTGAACAGGGGCTATGCTCTTGCTCTCTCAGTGCTTTATGACTTGATTATATGAGGCACAGTGCTGAGGTGTGAGAAGTACCTCAATCACCTCTGAGGGGAGACGAAATCGATGTACTGATTAATAGTTTTCTCTTTATTATTTTAATAAACTGAGATGTTTTTTTATAAAATTTAATTATTTTGTTTTACGGATTATTTCTTCCTATTGAGATCCGAAAGAGAGTAAATTTCTTTCCCCTTATTCTGGACCTATCTAAATTAATTTCTTTAATAGAAATCTTGTATGTTACAATATATATATATATATATATATATATATATATATATATATATATATATATATATATATATATATATATATATATATATATATATATATATTGTAACGTTGCGCGTTTCCTGCACCTCCGTGATCAAAGTCGCGACTTTGATGAGTCATTTAACAAGCTATGAGGCGGAGGGTGACACGCGAGACCTCGACACTGAGCTATGCGTACACGGTTGTACACAGCTAATCCCGGGGTTTTGCTTCTGTCGAGGTACACAAACACACTCACGGGGCGATCAGATGACGACAACGTACAGCAGTCGCACCGCCCCGGAGTCAGCATCGACGGTGAAGAGCAGCAGCGTTGAGAGAGAAAGACGGGGAAAGATGAGGCGTGATGAGCACCGAGCCACCTCTTCGCACGGTCGCAGACGACGCACACGGTAAAGCACTGTGCGCCGAATGCGAGCGTGCCCACGTGCGCTCGGCCGCCATTATGCTCCACAGCAGCAGCCGAGGAGTCATGCCAGCCACCGTCGCTCACGCACACGCGCCACCGAGCCGCGGCAGCTCATACAGGCTGCGCGACGGCCACGAGGACAACGACGCGAAATAGAGAGAGACGGAGTGCGCGACGACGCACCGATGCTGCGCGGACTGAGTAAGGGGGGGGGAGAGGCGACCGCGGCAGTCTACGTACTGCGGAGCGAGAGAGTGAGAGAGAGAGTGCGCAGCGGCGCATCAGTATGACCAAGGGGGATAGCGTGCGCAACGGCACACCAGCATAAGGGGGAGAGGGCGAGCGCGAGCCGCGACGTATGAGAGCGAGACAGAGAGCGCGAGCCCGGCGGTAGCCTGCGAGCTGCACACAGCCGGGAGTATAGGAGGGAGAGAGGTACGGCGCAGTGGCGCACCGTTGTATGAGAGCGAGAGAGAGAGCGAGAGCCCGGCTCGGCAGCCTGCGAGCTGCACACGGCCGGGAGTATAGGAGGGAGAGAGATACGGCGCAGTGGCGCACCGTTCTATGAGAGCGAGAGAGAGAGCGAGAGCCCGGCTCGGCAGCCTGCGAGCTGCACACGGCTGAGAGTATAGGAGGGAGAGAGATAATGCGCAGCGGCGCACATGTAGGAGGAAGAGAGAGAATCGCCGATAAGCACGACCGCCGCATCAAAGCGTGGAGGCGCGCCGCCGTCTAAAGGCGCGCCGCCATTAAGTGGAGAGAATTACGCCAGGTTATGCCGATTTAAAATCCGCGCGCAACAGGTGGCAGCAGGAATCGGCCCGGCGATCGTGGCCGTCGCGCCGGGCCAATCATAGCCACCGTTCGAGCAATTAGAGCCCTAATTGGGTTAAATGAATAAGTTTCACCACAAATGGAACAAGAAAATCGCGACGCGCGCCGATACCTGCTGCCAACCTGCCCACCGGCCGGTCTGATGTAACGAGAGGGAGAGAGACGGAAGCGAGCAGGCACCGTTTCCTTCTTCTTCACTCAGTCCTGGATTGTCGCCTTGTGCACGTCTCAGTATAGTTTTTTTGTCGTGCGAGTTTTCGAATAGTTTTGGAGAGTTTGTGAATCGTGTTTAGCGGGAGAGCTGTTGCGTAGTAGTTGTCGGGAGAGTTCCGTTAATTGCAGTTGCGTGAGTGGAGAAGTAGCGTCGGAGAGTCCAGAGAGAGAGAGAGAGAGATAGATAGATAGATAGATATTTATTTATTGTGTTTGGTTCACAAAGTGTACAGAATAAAATAATACAATAAATCGCCAAAGTTAAGATAAAATAAAAGAATGTCACAATTTAAATACTAATAGAAGATATCACAGTCAAAATAATACACATCAAAATAATACTAATAGAAGATATCACAGTCAAAATAATACAAGTGTTTACAAGTGTTATCACAGTTGCAAAGTGTGATCACAGTCAGAGTTATATAATAATAATACTGAATACAGTAAGTCATAGAGGCGAGCACCGTAATAAAAACACAATATTAGCAATAAAAACATTTGGAATACTTATCAGTCAAGGATATTAAAACTATAAAAACATTAAAACTCATACATTCATCCAGTACATTCGTTCGTCCAGACATACTTATGAATTACAGTCATACAACTAATCTAAGAGTACGGACAAAACGAATAAATAGTGTATATGGGACAGCACAAGAATACATGTATCTGTCCCTTTCAAGGTGACCTATTCTAGGTCAGATATGTGCCTCTTTACTGCACGCTTGAACCAACTGAGAGATGGTAGATTACGAATCTCAGTGGGTAGGGAGTTCCATAAATGCGCTCCTCGCACCTGGAACGATTTAATTCCGTACGACTTGCGCATCAGAGGGGGCTCAAGTTCTTTTATCGCTCCTCTCACATTACCTCTGGGCACATATCTAGTAAAGAGGCCTACTAGACAGTCCGGAACATTCATTCGCACGATTTTGTACATCAGTACAGCCATAAAATATTGCCTCCTCGAATCAGTGCGTAGCCAGCCCATTGAGGTTCTGTGAGGAGTGATGTGATCATCCCTCCTAAGTCCCACTACGTACCTCACACCTGAATTCTGCAGGACCTGCAGTCGGATCCTCAACTCCTGAGAGGCGTTCAACAATACAACAGAACAATAATCCAGATGAGGGAAAAGCAATGCCTCAACAAGCCGTTTTCGGAGAGTCTCGGTAGTGTACTTTCTGAAAAATCTTAGATGGTACATGATCCTGTTGCATTTTTTAGTTACTTTATCGACATGACTTTTCCAGGTTAGCCTGCAATCTAATACTACACCGAGACTCTCAACAGAATCTGAAAAGGGAACCTTCATACCACAGCCCATGTCAATGCAGAGCGAGGAATCGCTTTTAACGCTAGTGATGTATCGATTGTTACCGAAAACAATCGCTTTCGTCTTACCTGCATTGAGTTTGAGTGAGGCACGAGTAACCCATTCCGATACTGTCCTTGCAGCCCGCTGAATCAGTGCCACCCCCTCCTCCAGTCCATCGCGTCTAATCTGCCAATAAACTTGCAGGTCATCTGCATATAATAAATGTTGAACACCCAACGGACCGAGTTCACCCGCCAGGTCATTGATATAGAGGCAAAACAATAAGGGTCCTAGTACTGACCCCTGTGGGACTCCTAAGTTTATGCTAAGCCATGAAGACTCACCGGAAAATTTAGAGGATACGCGTTGCATCCTGCCTTCAAAGTAGGAGTTGATCCACAAGAGGACAGCCCTAGAGAACCCCATCAATCTTAACATCTCGAGAAGTCGGGAAGGTAGGATGGTATCGAATGCCTTACTAAAATCAAACAGCAGAAGAATTGTCATCAGCTTTTTGTCCATGCCTGTTCTTATGTCGTCTGTTAGTTTAAGTATGGCCGTTTGCGTGGAGTTAAATCGTCGAAAGCCAGTTTGTTTTGGGTCGAGTATTTTAAATGTCTCAAGATGCTCCATCAGTTGTGAATGTGCAATCTTCTCCAGCACCTTTGAGAGAAAGCACAGCAAGGTGATAGGTCGAAAGTCTGAAGGAGATGAAGGTGCCTTGCTTTTCTTCAGAGGAACAATGTTTGCTCTCTTCCACAGGGCTGGGAAGACGTTAGTGGTCAAAGAGGAGTTGAACAGCTTAACCAAGAAGTTGTCGATGACTGGCAGTGCTTTGACAATGACGCTTTGCGGAATGCCATCCGCCCCGCGTGCCTGTGATGAGAAGTGAGATATCGCAATGACTACATCGTTAAAAGTTATGGGTTTAAATGAAAAACCCTCTGAATTACCCAATGAGATAATTCTGCGACGAATCTCACTGTCATCTCGCGGATAGACCGACACGCCGGCAAAGTGACTGTTAAGCTCATCTGGTGAAAATCCGTTCAGATCCTCATTATGCTTGGGTAAGAGCCCCAGGCCACGCAACTCTTTCCAAACATTACCATCTGATAGGGCATCTAAAAGTCTGGTTTGGAAGTAGGACGTCTTAGCGAGATTAATTTGTTCGTCAAATTGTTTCCGTAGCGTGATGAATTGATCGTATAAAACTTGTTGTCCAGTCCGCTTGTAGCGTTTGTAACGTGTGTCACGTCTACGGAGAAGCTGGCCAAGCTCCGCATCAATCCACGGCAGCCTGCCCTTTTTAGGAACAACAGTTTTCTCCGGCGCCAGGGTGTCCATAGCTGCCGTGAGATTGGTACAAAGATAGTCCAGAGCTTGCTCGGTATCAACGACGTCACCATCGAAGGGTATCCAATCACAGCTATACAACTGAGCCGCGAGATCTTCAGGGGCTATATTTTTATAGTCTCTGTATGTAAAATTGGACTTTTTTGGCACAACCGACTTAAGTTTGATGGTAACATCTATAAAGTTGTGATAGCTGTGAAAGTTAGCTGGAATGTTTCGGCCGTCGATAATTATGTCATTGTCGTCGACGAAGATAACGTCAATCCAGGTGCCAGGTTTACTTTTGAAATGCGTGGGGCCGTGCTGGACCAGCTGCAACGACAATTCAGACGCAAGGTTGCGAACAAACCTCGCATCATGTCTACCGCGTTGGAGGTCCGCATTCAGATCACCCATGATTATTTTCTGACTAAAGTCACCTGACACGGATCGCAATGTATTGAGCAGATTCGAGTTTTTTAGGAAGGCTATTTTTGGCGGTCTATAAATTACTCCAACAAGAATAGGCGGGTTTTGACGATCGCTGATGGAGCAAAATACAAATTCCGGCAATTTAGGTTTACCCTTCCGCTCGGTGCCTGATGTTGCTAAAATCTCACATCGCAGATGTTCCCTTACATATAAGGCTATTCCTCCGCCATTTACATTGCGATCCTGCCTGGTAATTTTAAAACCTGGGATCCGAATGACGTCGTCTGAAACAGAAGAGCCCAGCCAGGTCTCAGCAATACCAAGTAGTTCGTAGGAGGGATTATCGCTAAGAAATTGACAGATTTGATCAATGTGAGCACGCAGAGAGCTCACATTGATAAAGCCCGCTTGTAGCCCACTCTTTCTCCCTACGTGCTTTCCGGTCGGTACCCCGTCTAGTCACTTAGCATCTTTGTCTTTTGACCCCTTTTTACTCACTTTAGATTTAGGTTTTTTTTACAGATTTATTTTTAGCGGTATCGGTTGTTTCACCATTACTGGAGTTTATCACAATATCGTTAATCTGTGTTGCAGGTATTTGATTATTAGTCACCTCGGGATTCACATTCTTATGAGACACCGCAACAGCTTGTAGATCAGTAGGTGTACGGAAGACAAATACTCGCGCGCCATCTCGCATTTTGGTTAGAAACTGCCCCTGTCTATGCCATATATATTTAAAGCCCAATTTTTTGGCTAAAGATTTTAAATTTTGGAACTCTTTATAAATTATTTACTTGGTAAATACTCGTTAATAAAAATAGAGACCACAGGTAAAGCAATGTTCCCACCAAAATGCAAGGGATCTAGGTTTTTTGTATTTAATCCAGTAATTTTGTGCTTATTTTTCATTATTTGACTGACGAGGTCACGACTTGAAAGCCTAACTAGTAGGGCAGAGGCACCACCTGAACCGCCTCGGACTTCCTTAGACTCAGTTTCGTGCGCGTTGCCGACATTCTTATTGAGCTGTTGAATATCTGTAATCTCCGTTTTTTTAATAGATGACTGCACACTGCACAGCACAGCGTGCACGAAATCAATGCGTTCAATATTGGCTGTTGCACAATCTAGAGCGCATGATATTATAAGCCCATCGTGCTGCTCTGCGTACGAGCCTTCTTTACAACTTGATTCACAAGGAATGTTTTTGATGTTTCCATGTTTGATAGTGTTTGTGCTCGAAGATTGTGCGGTATGTTCAGAGGTTCGTGCAGATACACCTTGATAAGGAGAGACAGAGTCAGAGACGGTTTCCACCACGGTTGCCATGCCAGAAGTTGAATTACCAAAATTTTGATCAATGGAATGGAATTCTTCTGGAAGATTTCCTTCAAATCTTTTAAGTTTGGATATTATCTTTTTAGTCATTTTATTCTCTAGTTTTGTGAAATTGTCATTAATTATTGTGTTGATGTTGTTTTCAAAATTATTTAATTTATTTTTCAATATGCTATTTTCTTCCATCAAATCACACTGTTTAGTCTGCAACTCTACCAGCTGGGAGTTTTGACTGCGCACTAAAGGGTCGAGTTCGAGCAAACTATCAAATACCTTCTTTGTTTGTGTCTGTAATGCTGGTAGAAATTTTACAGAGTCACCCAGGTCGTCAAGTTTGCGCGAAAGCGGCTCCATAGTAGTAGTGAGAGTTGAGGAAAGAAAAGAGATGGAAGTATTAGACGGCTGGACTGCGACCGTGCTGGCACCTAACTTTTGTGAGTTGTAAATATTATTCGAATTGACTAGTGACTCGTGACTAGATAGTAATTTCTTTATCCGCTCTTTGAGGAACTTATTTTCATCGAGGACTTCACGCTGATCAATTTGAAACATGTTAAATTTAACTGATTGCTCTTCAATCTCCTTCTCTAATCGGGTGATTTGGCTAATTAATGGACCTAAAGCATCTTCGATAGCTATTTTAGTTGGTGTGCTGAGAGAAAAACTTCCAGTATTTACTGCGTCCAGCTTCGTCATAGTTTGGTGTTGAAAGTCGTCAATAGTTCTTGTGAGCAGTTCGAACTGTCTGCTAAATAAATCAAGCATTGAGGCCGGTAACGAGCAGTGGTGCACAGGACTTAATGGAGTCGCCAGTGTGCTCTTGCTATCGGTAGTAGTAGGAGTAGATGCCGTTATCACGTTTTGCTCGTTCATGGAAGTAGTAGAAGCGTTTAATAGCCGTTTGTTAGGAGACGTTTTGCTTATTAAATTGTTTTTTCCTTTATTTCCTGTGTCCGGTTTTCCATTTATCTTAGCCGAGATACTGGTATTGTTTAATGATTCTGTGCTGTAGTTTTTGGTGGTATTATGAGTAATCTTGATGCATTTTTCACAGGCAAATGTCGATTTTCCTATTACTGTCATTGTGTTACAGACGTCATGGTAAGCTTTTAAGCAGATTTTGCACCTGCGTAAAATTGCGTCTTTACGATCTCTTTTTTTGCACGTTAAGCATGAGACTGTAGCTACTGTTGGCGCCATAGCGTGTTTCAGTGTAGGACGATATTTAGTATAAGTCTACTAATATTAATACTTTCGTCACAGGAAACAGTCAAAATTTCAAGGTCAAGATCTTTGAAAGTATCCCCAAGTCATTATTTTATTATTTACAAAATTTAAATTGAGCGCGCTAGAATTATGCAAATAAACAATTTATGCAGCACCTTTATTTAAAAATAATTTTTATCTATGCGCATCAATATTTCGGGTGGCCTATACGAGCTTTGTCGACACTATAAAGTTTGGCCGTGTATACCTACTTGCAAGTTGAGAAACTCCCTCTGTCGGCCACTTCGAAAAGCTTCTCCCCTCTCTTCTCATCGAACGGTCATTTCGGGTCCAATTTCTATCGCAGCGACTGGAAAGGCGATGACTGCGCGTGCGCTGTAGTTGGAATGACGTGCGAATTGGCTTTTATATACTTCGGAGCTTCCGGAAAAACTTAACCTCTCACTGGATTGAACGACTTTTTATAGGACTCCTACGCTTTGAATATCAAAGGTATGCAGTTGTCACTCTGGGTGCATGGAGTCTGCAGGAGTCCGCAGTATTCTATAACAATTTGAGCTCCCACGAGTCGGTTAATAGTTGTAAAAAGGCGACTTACTTGGGAGCGAGCGAAAAGTGCGTCAGTCCTTACCGGAAGAGAGAGAGAGAGAGAGAGAGAGAGAAAGAGAGAGAGAGAGAGAGAGAGAAAGAGAGAGAGAGAGAGAGAGAGAGAGAGAGAGAGAGAGAGAGAGAGAGAGAGAGAGAGAGAGAGAGAGAGAGGAGAGAGAGAGAGAGAGAGAGAGAGAGAGAGAGAGAGAGAGAGAGAGAGAGAGAGAGAGCGTGGCTCAATAAACGAAACTTGATCTTTCACAGTGTTATTAAATTGTTTTTCTGTATTTTTATTTTTTTTTGTTGTTTCTTTCCTTGTGTCGTTCGATTGCGGGGGGGGTCGTCGGTTCGGTTAGTCCGTCGAGGCGCGAATGGCCGGCTACGTCGAACGCAGGGGTACGTAATTTTCCTGAAGTCGCCGAGGGTATCGGTCGTTCCAGGCCGTTCGCAACAGCGCCCACGCCCAAGGGAGAGAGGAAGAGTCCACCGCCAGGCAAAGTGGTTCGGAGAGGGAACGCGTGACCGCCGTAGTCTGGCGCCCCTAAAATAAATTTGACCGCGGCCACGCGTTGCCATCCGGGAAACTAAAGTCTTTTGTGGGAAGGTGAGAGAGGCGCGATACTCAGTCGTGACTCTAAAGCCCTCAGGGCGAGGAGATAACGTTGTACAGGGGGGGTGGAAAATTTGCAGGGATACAACATATACATTTAACATTTCATAAGTGCTTTGAATTATATCCGCAGACTGCTCTGAAGGGGGTTATATCGTGCTATATTAATGTGGTTAACTATTTAATTTTTATGTCATAAATTATTAAAATATAATAATGTAAGGCACATGGATATGACATAGGCGAATCCATTAAACCGAGAAAACGTAGTGAGATACAAAATTGTTAACCGAACACGTAGATATTGTTCAATAAGTAAAAAGTTGCTTTTACTTTTTAAGCTATTTACCAATTTTTTATTTTTCATTCAATTTTAATGTTTAACGTCTCGTTTTGCTTCTTAAAAATTTGTCTAGAGTACAATTATTTAGAATAAACTTCAAGTGTATTGTGCTTAATCTGTAAATAATTACATGTTGCTTCTAATATATTAATTATTTCATAATATAAGCCTGGATGGGTCGTAGACAAACGTTCAAGGAGTAAAATAAGTCGTTAAACATTAAAATTAAATGAAAAATAAAAAGTTGGTAAATACCGAAAGTAACTTTTTACTTATTGAACAATACCTTGGTAAAAATGCCCGTTAAGTTTCGGAATGAATCGGAACCATTTTTTTTTCGATCCTTTCAGATCCATTAATGATGCTTCCGAACCTATGTAGAGTGGAATATCCGGAAAATGGTGAACCTTTCCGAACCTTGTTAAAAATAGATTTTTATTTTCAGTGCTATGAATCGCCGAATTACGTAAGTCTTTTTTGTCTACAATATTTTTTAAACGATTTATTTCCCTATTTCAAAAATTGTAAACTTATCCGATCCATCCAGTTCCTTTCCGAAATATTTAAGATGAAAATAATTCAATATACTCTTTAGAATAACGAAGATTTGAATGAAATACGTTGATTAGAGCAAGAATAAACAATTTATAGATTTTCTGAACCTTTCCGGTTTCATGCGAACCTTGAAAAATTAACCTATAATGTGATCCTTAACGATCTTTTATGAAATTTTATGTATTATTATAAATATAGAAGAGATGCTGATAGAAAAATAAAATACATAAAAATGCATAAGGAATCATTGAGATAGCAAGTATAGCATAATATCAGTTCGTTAGATTTTTTTAAACCTTTATGAATCATTACGAAAGTTTCTGGATTGCCATGAACTTTTACGTACTATACCGAAATCGATCGAATATCAATAAACCTTTATGAACCGTTATGTAAGTTTCTGGATTGTTATGAACCTATACAAACTATACCGAAATCGATCGAATATCAATAAAGTTTTTCCCTTTGTCATAATACATAATTAATTCTAATAAGATTATCGTTTATATGTAAAATGATAATAACACATGAAGTATTTTTTTTATTTAAAACTTTATTATTGAATTCCAAAATTATTTGGCCTAACACTAACATACTTTACGATTCTTAATAAATATTGGAATAAATATTAATAATCTTGGGCATTTGTTCCGAACGATTCCACGGTTACTAATAACCAGAAACATGATGGTTCACCAAAGTCCTGAATTGATCGTAATGATTCATTATACTTCAACAAGGTTCGGAACCTACTAATAGCCAGGAACATGATAGTTCATCAAATTCCTGAATTGATTGTAATCATTAATTATACTTCAACAAGGTTCGGAACGAACCAACCAATCCTGAATAAATATACCAAATTATTTCGAAACAAATCTTAATAGATCGGAATGGTTCTAAAGAGATCATCAAAATTCATTACAGTTTACCTCCATATCATACAAGTATCGAAATTATAACTCTGATGCCAACGTCCGTTTTAGAGTAATGGCTAAGGCGCTGGACTAGTAAGCTGAGGACTCAGGTTCGAATCACGGTGACATCAGAAATTTTTAATTACTTTATTTGCAATTTCAGGCTTTTTATAATTTAATATTCTTATAAATTATGTTATAAATTAAAAATAATTAACTTCAATCACAATATATCAATCTTTGTAGGGACTTTAATTTTTTCACAGCACGTATCATGAATTTATAAGTTATTTTCACATCTCTTACTTTAACTTTTTAATTAAGATGTTCACTAGTTTCTAAATATATTTTTATAGTAAAATTGAAAGATTAATTTGAAACTTTTTATACTCGTAGATTAAGATGTATTCTACTATGTATTACTTTTAAGCTTTTTTAAATAAATATGAAATAATCTTACATATCTTTTTTATTTTCCCTTAACGTTTCCACATCCCAATGTCCTCTATGAAATATTTATTCTTATAATAGAAAATTTTCCTTAAAAACTAACTTGTTTAAATATTTTAAAGTTTCTTTTGAATTTAAAAATAGTCATTTGATATTGTTAATATAAATTTTATTGAATTGCTCATCATTAACTTTTTTAAATTTCTATGAACTTATAAAATATCTTTGTAGAATCTTATACAATATAAAATATACTGATTGAATATACTAAGATAAAATATACTTATAAAATATAAGACTACTTATAATTAACAAATTTAAACACTATATGAATATTATAAAAATATTCTATATTCACTTACAACATAACATCACATGAGGGCCCCATGCCCCCTGCAACATGACATACGTACGCATTTTATCGATGGAGTAAATGTTCAATGCGCCCTCTACAACCGGGCCTCTCGCATGGTGACTTTGCACCCTACCTTACCGACGGACGGTAAGTAGTGCTTGGTGGGTAAGTGGCGCGGGAGCCGCTCTGGCGCGGTAGCCGCGCTGCCCCTACTACTAGTAATGATTTTCTTAATACGGTTATTAATCATGATCATTGTTACTTAAAACAAGAAATTATTATTCAAAATAATATTGTATTAGAGCCGTTAATTCATGAAATTAACGATGTTCCAGAAGTCATACAAAATTTCATTGGTGAAATGAATGTTGAATGTATTCACTGTAAAGTCAAACACTTTCCAAATGAAAGAGTTTCTAATAAAGGTGATTCATTTAATGATTTTTGTAATCACGGCAATGTTGAAGTTTTAAGTCCTGAATTTCCTACTGAATTAAGAAAATTGTTTGATTCTGAACACGAATTATCTAAACAATTTTTTCTTAATATTCGTCTTTATAATAATTTATTTTCTTTTGCCTCTATTAATGCAAATTTAGTTAATTTTAGTGATAGACGACCTGGTCCTTATTGTTTTAAAATACAAGGACAAATTTATTATCAAATTAATACGGCTTTATATACTGCAGTCAACGAAAAACCCTCATATGGTCAACTTTTTATTGTTGATGCTAATGAAGCACTTCAGCACCGAATGAGAGCATTTAATGCAGATGTACACATAGATATTGTTAAAATGCTTGAAAAAATTATGCGTGATTATAATGTTTTTGCTCAATCATATGAAATGATGGGAGACGAATTGAAAAAATAAGAAATCGACGAGGAATTACAGTTACTCTTTTCATTAAAATCAGGAGAACATGATAAACGACGTTATAATTTTCAGAGAACAAATGAAGTGGCGGCTATATTTTCCACTACTGCTGATGGAGAAATACCTGATGCCTACGTGATTATACGTAATAAAAATACAAAAGAATTGCAAAGAGTTAGTTCCATTGATCCGAATGTTGAGCCATGGATTTATCCTTTATTTTATCCTTACGGTTCGAGAGGTTGGCACAAAGATATGTACCGAAAGGATGGTAAAAGTAGAATTTCAAGAGCTGCCTACATTAAATATAAGATTGCTATCAGAGATGAATTTAATCCTTTAATAAAAGGTCGACGGTTATTTCAACAATATTTAGTTGACTCTTACGTCAAAATTGAAAAAGATCGTATAGAGTTTTGTAAGTCACACCAAGCACAGCTACGAGTTGCATCTTATAAAGGTGTTATAGATTATTTACAAAAAAACCAATAATAATGAAAACGTAAGGGTTGGAAAAGTTCAAATTTTACCATCATCTTTCGTAGGATCTCCACGTTATATGTTGCAGTGTTATCATGATGCTATGGCTCAAACACAAAAAAATGGTAAACCAGATCTGTTTATTACAATGACGTGCAACCCACGTTGGAAGGAAATAGATGATAATTTATTACCAGGACAACAAGCATCAGATAGACCTGATATTTGTAGTCGAATTTTTCATTTAAAAAAAATGCTTTGCTTGATTTTCTTGTAAAAGAAAAATTTTTTGGAGAAGTAGCAGCATATATTTATGTTATCGAGTTTCAAAAGCGTGGCTTACCACATTGTCATTTGCTTATAACTTTATCTCAAAATAGTAAAATTAATACCGTTCAAAAAGTCGATAGTTATATTTCTGCTGAAATTCCAGATCCAATTTTGCACCCACAGTTACATGACATTGTCATGAAAAATATGATACATGGACCTTGTGGCGATTGGTGTATGGTTGATGGAAAGTGCTCAAAAAAATTTCCAAAACAATTTCAGAAAGAAACTATAATTGATGTTAATAGTTACCCTATTTATCGTAGAACAGATACTGGAAAAAACTTACATGCGGCCAAATAATTTTAGAGTAGATAATCGTTACGTAGTTCCTTATTGTCCAATATTATCTTTACAATTTAATTGTCATATAAATGTTGAAATTTGCTCAAATATTGAGTCTATAAAATATATACATAAGTATATTTACAAGGGGCATGATGCTGCATCTGTAGTTATTACTAATAACACAAATGAAACACTTATTGAACATGATGAAATAAAGCAATTTGTTGAAAGGCGTTACGTTGGTCCATCTGAGGCAGTTTGGAGAATTTTATCAAAACCATTACATGATAAAAGTCATGTTATTGTGCGATTACCAGTGCATCTTCCAAATTTTCATAATGTGACAATTCACACTAATCCTGATGAACAAGAAATTCAAAATGCACTGGACCAAGTAACAATGTTAATGGATTACTTTGCTCTTAATGCACGAGATCCTGAAGCTCGGAATTATTTTTATACTAATATTCCTGTAAATTATGTTTTCAAGACGAAAAATGTGAATGGAAAAAAAGAATCCAAATGGCACAAAAGAAAGCGATACACAAATTGTATAGGTCGCATGTACACAGTAAGCCCATCCCAAGTTGAATTATTTCATTTAAGAATTTTATTGATGAGAGTGAAAGGAGCTACAAGTTTTGAACATTTAAAAACCGTAAATGGAGAAATTAAAGAAACTTTTACAGCTGCATGTTTATCTCTTGGTTTAATTGAAAACGATGAAGAATGGACAAATGCAATGAGGGAAGCAACAATTTTTATGATGCCAAGACAGCTTCGAAGTTTATTTGTTCGTATTTTAATGTATTGCAATCCATTAGAGCCATATAAATTGTGGGAAGATTTCAAAGATGCTATGTCTCAAGACTTTCATAGACGTTTTTCGAAAGAACAAAGTTATACTAAAGCTATTATTGATATTCAACGTATACTTAAACAGGAAGGTAAAACTTTAGCTGAATTTCCGCAATTTCAAATGTTAATGAGTACAATAAATGTCGACTTGTCAATAACTAATGAAGTTTCAATTGAAGATTTCATAAATATTGGTAATCTGAGAATGTCTAAATTAAATGAAAAGCAAAAACAAATTGCTGATAAGATTTTAAGTACAATATTTAATAACTGTGATGGAACAGAAAATGACAATTGTTTTTTTATTGACGGGCCAGGAGGTTCTGGTAAAACATTTTTATATGAAACTCTTTCATATCTTATAAAAGGTAATAACAAAACAGTATGTATGATGGCTTTTACAGGCATTGCAGCTACATTACTTCCTAATGGTAGGACACTGTACAAAATATTTCAATTGCCAGTGCCACTGCATTCAGATTCGTCTTCAAGTATTAAATTAGAATCAGAAGAAGCTGCTTATTTAAAAATTGTAGATGTGTTTATCTGGGATGAAGCACCTATGGCTCCAAGATACGCCATAGAAATAATGGATAGAACTTTGCGCGATATTATGAATAATAACAAGTTATTTGGCGAAAAAATTGTCGTTTTAGGTGGAGATTTTAGACAATTACTTCCTGTTAAGGTCCGTGGAACTCGAAGTGAAACTATTGATTTATCCATTAATCGAAGTTCAAATTGGGACAAGTTTATCAAATTTTCTTTGACCCAAAATATGAGAGCTCTACCTGCAGAAATGCAATTTGCAAAGTTTTTGTTGGATGTTGGAGATGGAAAATTGAATGATGTCGATGATAATTTAGCTATTAATCACTTTCCTAATAATTGTATTGCTCCACCCGAAGTTGATATAGTGGAAGATATTTATGGCGAAATCTTTAGAAATAGAGAGTATCGCAAGTCCATCAATTATGCTATTTTAGCTGCAAGAAATGCTGATGTTAACGAAACAAATACCAAAGTTGTAGACTTATTAGATGAAACAACAGAAAAAATTTATACAAGTATTGATAGTACCGAGAATTGCGATAATGTCGGATTTACTGATACATTGTTACCTGAATATTTAAATTCCTTATGCCCTCCATCATTACCACCTTATGAATTGAAATTAAGGAAGAATTGTATAGTTATGTTTCTTAGAAACCTAAATATTAGCGAAGGTTTATGTAACGGTACTAGATTGTTGATTTTACATTTATCTAATAATTTATTAAAATGTGAAATATTAACAGGCGATAAAAAAGGAGAACTCGTATTTATAAATCGTATTGCTTTATATCCTTCGGAAACTGATTATCCATTTATTTTTAAAAGAAGACAATTTCCCGTTAAAATAGCTTTTGCAATGACAATTAATAAAGCTCAAGGACAAACGTTTGAAAAAATAGGAGTCGATTTAACAAAAGAAGTATTTAATCATGGGCAATTATATGTGGCTTTATCTAGAGTTCGCTCATGGGATTCATTGCGAATTTATTTGGATATTTACGATAAAAAGAAAACAAGTATTAAAAATTATGTATACAAAGAACTGTATATATAAGGTTGTTTTTTAGACAGGACGTTTGTATCACGTATGATAATTTTAATATTTTAACCTAAAGTATAGAAAAATATTAAATTTCAAAATTTTTACTTTGATGAATTGAAAAAAAAAAAACAAAAAAAGGATCGATATACATTCAAAATGTGTACAAAAAATTACGATTCGTATTATTACCATCATTATTATAATTATTTATTAAAATATTCATCCTAAATATTATCGATATTTACAGAGATAATTTCATTTAATACATGTAGTGTTTATAATATATAGCTGCTCGTAAAAAAAACTTCATTATATGATGATACCTCAATTAAATTTTTTACTGCGTGTACGCATCTATATTTTTACTATGAATATAACATTAAATTCATTTATATGTTATATTTTCGATTTTGACATTGATCGATTTTTTTCCAATAGGTATTTTAGCACCAGGCCAGGTCCTCCATATTGATTGATCTATTTATTCGTAGAAAAATGATATCCTTATACTGTCCATTTTTATTTTTATTCCTTTATTTACAGCGACACCGGAACAACGAATGGGGATAATATGTACAGTAGGGCAGAGTTGGAATCTCGGAATAATACAAAACACGCAGAACAAGATATAAGGAACGGGCTCTATGTGGTGGACTAATTAACTAACTTATAACCTATTACTCTATACATGTTAACATTAACAGTCAGAGCACGTGCACGTCACTTTATTAATTATACATCTTTGTATTATATTAATTATAATCAAAATCAACTAAGTGTAGAGTTAAATGTGATGGCGATGAGCAAGGAAGACTTCACCTCCAATGATGTTATAGATAACATCCAAATTGGAGACACCACTGTGTAAGTATATCTACTAATAATCTTTTCTTTTCTAATCAAAATTTATTTTTTGATTGTTTCAATATTTTCATTACATCAATATTTACTTCAATTTTCTTAATTTTCTTTCTATTAGAGATATTGTTGGATATGTAGCTAAAGTGAGTAATAACTGTCACTCTCCTAAATCTGCCAAATTTCAAAAATTTGTTGTAAACAATGATCAAGGCAGGGAACTCCAAGTTATCGCATGGAATGAAAACACTAATTTACTAAAAACAATCAAAGAAATGGGAACAGTAAGATTCTTTATTGGTGTATTACATTTTTGTCTTAATTTAATATAATTATGGTATTTATATATTTGTATATTTGTAATTAATGTAACTGAATTATTTTTTTTTACAGATTGTTTATATTGGTTCGACAAAAGCTGCTGCTATAAAAAATAAAATTTATAACAATGGAAACGTTAACTTTGAACTGATTATAAAACAAAATTCAATTCTAGAGATACACGGTTCATACTAACAGAGGAAAGATGTTGAAATACAGGAAGTATCGATTTTAGAAGCTGTACATAACATTAACAAGACAATAACTAAGTAAAAAATATTTATGTATATTACATTTAAATAAACCTTTCATAACAATTATTTATTTCATTTTTTAGAAATAGAAGGTATCATTAGAGATCAACCTAAAAAATTTAAAAATAAGAGATTATGATTTTATAATAGGATCTATCACTGACTGCTCTTACAAAATAGAAGTAAAATTTAATTTCGATTGTTCCAATTTAAATTTAAAAAAAGTTTTTTCCGTTGAAATTGTTGGTGTCATGGAACACTATCCACCAGGGCCACCTATACTACACGTTACTAATGCTCAGCAAGTAAAAATTATTGAAAGAGAGAGAGTACCGTTTAAAGATGTCTTACAAGGTTATCAAAATATAATTCATTAATGACATTGTTCTTAGTTTTTATACGTATGATATATATATATATATATATATATATATATATATATACATAATGTTACATATAAATTAACAATATAATTAGCATCAATCTGGAAAAATTCTGAGCAATTCTACTTACAATTTGTAAACTTTTTCCTATTTAATGTGCTATATAATTAGCATCAATCTGGAAAAATTCTGAGCAATTCTACTTACAATTTGTAAACTTTTTCCTATTTAATGTGCTATACAAAAAGTTTCAAGATTTTTAGTAAAAAAATCATGAAAATTGCTGTTTTTTGAAAAAAATCAAAATTTTCAAATCTTCAATTGATTCTAACTTTTTAATCATTGAATATTTCGCTCTTAAACACTACGGTTGTATTTTGGGGCTAATTTAGAACTAGAAAACCCCATTTTAAGCCATTTTAAAATTTCGACCTGTCACAGTTGACGTGAAGTTACCTATATATATATATATATATATATATATATATATATATATATATTAAATAGGAAAAAGTTTACAAATTGTAAGTAGAATTGCTCAGAATTTTTCCAGATTGATGCTAATTATATTGTTAATTTATATGTAAGAAAATACCATACAAAATATGCTTAAGGCGGCTGTGACATGATTAATATCCCTCGATAGAGGCTAACAATTTGATACAAATTGTTACTTTTAAAACGAGACCTTGATGAAAGTGGAATGCAAACTCAGAAATAAGTAACAGACAATTGAAACTGTACATATGTATATATATATATATATATATATATATATATACATATATATATATATAGTTTCAATTGTCTGTTACTTATTTCTGAGTTTGCATTCCACTTCCATCAAGGTCAGATTTTAAAAGTAACATTTTGTATCAAATTTTTAGCCTCTGTCGAGGGATATTAATCATGTCCCCGGTCAAAAATATCCAGTTGGGAAATCCAACTGGATTTTCCAAGAGGGAAATCCAGCTGGGGAAGAGTGGATTCCAGCTGGATTTTGGTGGATTTCCCGTCGGATTCCCAGTTGATGATACCAAATATTCCCACCCATTTTTAACTGGATATTTAAGTGGATTCCCACCTAGATATAACAGGATTCCTATGCATTATTAACTGGATTTCCATTGAATAGAAAAGCGAAAGTTAGATGGATTCCCATCTATATTAAACTGGATTTTTACATGGATTTCCGCCGTCACGCTGGGATTCCCATTTATTATTAAGTAGAATTTTGAGTGGATTCCCATTTAATAGAAATGCGAAAGTTAGGTGGATTCCCACCAACATTTAACTGGATTTTTACATGGATTTCCGCCTTCGCCCAGGAATTCCCATTTATTATAAGTGGATTTCCATTTAATCCAGTTAAAAATGGGTGGGAATATTTGATATCATCAACTGGGAATCCGACTGGAAATCCACCAAAATCCAGCTGGAATCCACTCTTCCCCAGCTGGATTTCCCTCTTGGAAAATCCAGTTGGATTTCCCAACTGGATATTTTTGACCGGGTCACAACCGCCTTAAGCATATTTTGTATGGTATTTTCTTACGTATAAATTAACAATATAATTGGCATCAATCTGGAAAAATTCTGAGCAATTCTACTTACAATTTGTAAACTTTTTCCCATTTAATGTGCTATACAAAAAGTTTCAAGATTTTTAGTAAAAAAATCATGAAAATTGCTGTTTTTTGAAAAAAAAAATCAAAATTTTCAGATTTTCAATTGATTCTAACTTTTTAACCATTGAATATTTCGCTCTTAAATACTAGGGTTGTATTTTGGGGCTAATTTAGAACTAGAAAACCCCATTTTTAGTCATTTTAAAATTTCGACCTGTTACAGTTGACGTGAAGTTACATATATATATATATATAACTATATATATGACGTGAAGTTATATATATATATATATATATATATATATATATATATATATATATATATATATATATATATGACGTGAAGTTATATATATATAACTTCACGTCAACTGTAACAGGTCGAAATTTTAAAATGACTAAAAATGGGGTTTTCTAGTTCTAAATTAGCCCCAAAATACAACCCTAGTATTTAAGAGCGAAATATTCAATGGTTAAAAAGTTAGAATCAATTGAAAATCTGAAAATTTTGATTTTTTTTTTTCAAAAAACAGCAATTTTCATGATTTTTTTACTAAAAATCTTGAAACTTTTTGTATAGCACATTAAATGGGAAAAAGTTTACAAATTGTAAGTAGAATTGCTCAGAATTTTTCCAGATTGATGCCAATTATATTGTTAATTTATACGTAAGAAAATACCATACAAAATATGCTTAAGGCGGTTGTGACATGATTAATATCCCTCGACAGAGGCTAAAAATTTGATACAAAATGTTATATATATATATATATATATATATATATATACAAGAATTACATCGCGCCGAAAAGATAAATATCAAATTCCATTATTTTACATGGAATGCAACTAGACTGAAGATTGGAAAAGAAAAAGAGAGAGATGAAAAAGGAAAAAAAAATTGTTCAATTCTAAAAATAATGAGAATTTAGTACCTTTTTTTTTTAACATTTTTTTATTTCAACACCTTGTATAAAAGATAGTGTTTGGTTATTTTATAACCAAATGAAATTGTAACAATTGTACAAAATTGAATTAAACATAATTCAAGATGATAGGCATAATATAATTGTAAATATGGATATAAAATAAATTATTTGAAATATAATTTCAAATCTTATGACATCCCGAAATTAGGGTTTTCGCCGCGATAATAAACAAACAAAAAAAAGAGATAATATGTTTCGTAATCGTTTTGTCGAAAGGATCCCGCACATAATGTATTGGAAAAATCATCCGGTCAAATTGAAAGAAACTTTAGAAAAACATAGATTTCTTCAGGACATCAAGATCTATCTTTTTTCAAAGTTTCGTTCAATTTGACCGAATGATTTTTTCCCATACATTGTGTGCGGGGTGCTTTATATATATATATATATATATATATATATATATATATATATATATATATATATATTGTAACCCGTGCGCGAGTTAGGTAATTCGAGATTCGAATTACCCGCGCCGAGCAGGCATGCTCACCGGGGGCGCGAGCGCGCGAGCATCCTGACCGGATTAGAACGGTCTCGCGACGCGTAATATGCCCGTCGCGTACCTGCGAAGCTGCTACGGTTTTATAGGAGTCACGGCAGCCATCTTCGTGTCTGCCATCGCGCGTAAAACATCTCCTCCGTGTCTCTCGTGAGTTTATTTGTCCGCGCCGTCCTATCATTTTTGTGAGACCCCGCGAGTGTAGTGGAGGCGCCGTAAATAGTGGATGCGCACACAAGAGAGACAGAGAGAGAGAGAGAGAGAGAGAGAGAGCGATACCGCGTAGCATGTGCCACGAGCAGAACGAGACTGCGAGCGAGGAGCCGGCAGCCAGCCCGCCTGCCGACCCAATATAGCAAGCAAGAGAGAGAGAGAGAGAGAGAAAGAGAGCGCAACTGCTGTGCGAATGACAGGGAGCGAGAGAGAGTCGATTGCACCGGCTGCTTCTTCCTAACGTAAGTTTTCTACTCTCCTCTCGTGGGTTCATTGTAAAGGCTCGCACGGAAATCGCCCCGTGCAAGCTTTCTGTGCCGTGTACGTGCGGGTGTGTGTCAGCCCGCCGTACTTTAACACCGCGCGCGAAATTAGCAGCTTCGCCGCGCGCCGTATAGTTCGCGCGTTTGAATATTAACGGTCGCGCGCGGACTAACTCATAATTGTTCTAATCAGCACGTGTATTGTGCTTGTAGAGATTAGTGATTTTAAATATACTTTGATATGTAGTTACTCGTCGCGTTGTTCATTACAACCTGTCCTTCTCCTGGATACCGCCGCCTCCGCGGGAAAACGACTCCGCTGATCGTTTTCATATCTGAGTATAGCGGCCGCGCGCTTTACTCTTCGAGCGCACGCTTTTCACTCAGCGATCCAATTAGTTGGAAAGCGAAGTTCGTGTGCGATCTTCGCGTTGTTTTCGGGATTCCAGGAGCAGATCCCCGGGCAAGTCATTTTAGTCTGACACCCGCGGCACCATGTTCTAGGGCATCGCTGGCCTGTGGCTTGTTGGGATTTTCCCCCACTAGCCATCCCGTTACAATATATAAATATATATAGATAGGAAACAATATTCGAGAAATTGTGTAATAATTAAAATGATACCTTCGTCTCTGTTTGTCTCTGTTTCCTTGATCTCAAGAGAAAGTTAGCTATCACGCTGCAATAGTCGGATGACACCTTCACACTCTCATACACAACTCGCTCGGCTTCGCACGCTCGAAAATGGTCTCACAAATAGACAGCTTTCAATTCTCACGTTTGGGAAAGATGAATTCTCAGTTAAAATCAAAGTAACTTTATAACCGCGATAATAAACAAACAAAAAAACGAAATGACTTTTTCTTCCACGCTCTTAATTCATTAAATAGGTATTAAGTGATTGGTTTATTTCACTCTGGTATGCGCGTCGACTGTATGTATATCTATCCTCATAGGCCATTCGCTCGACTCTGCCACGCCGCGTGGACAGTCCGACGCGGCAATCGAAGCTTTCTCTCCCCCGCGCGTCCCTCATCAATGCGCGCTTTGTCTCTCGCACTTACGCTATCTGGGGGGGCCAGTACGGTAAGCTTGTGCAGTTAAGCCGGAACGTGCTGCCCCCGCAGCCAGCGTCCTACCTCGTGCTTCGGCCGACGCGTTGCCGCGTGATCAGCACATGGGAATTTCCTACAGCGGCAAGCGAAGTTCAAGCATCACACCACCGGATGCATCTCCGGTTACCTTCGCTTATCGCTGCAGTAAATAGTTGCCTTCACATACCACAGTGTTTGTTCTGTTACAGTATTCTTGAAGCGAGTTAAAATTCTTGAACTGACGTTATAAGAAAATGAAAGAAGGTTAACTTGAAGCATATAAGAAAGTTAAAAAAGATGGAAAACCTCGATTCAAAAATGTAACATAACAACGATAAATATAGAAACTCTACATTTTTACAAAATTTCAACATGATTAAACCAATTTTTCCTTCCTCCTAGAGGAAGCTTTGTGATAGTAATTTTTTGAGTTGTTGTAATTGTTTTTCGAAGTATTAGGAATCAAAATACATGATTTTTGAAAAATGTCTGTATAGATGTGTGTGAGTGTGTGAGTGTGTGTGTGTGTGCGTGTGCGTGTGCGTGTGCATGTTTTTTTTTAATTCGTGGATGCGTTTTTGTTTTATTTCGAATTTTCGATTTTCTCAAAATTGATTTTTGCTTTTTTTTAATGATAAGTTCGAGATATTTGAATCGAATGGGTAGCATTCGAAATAGAATTAAAATACCTATATTATCTAAAAAAAACCGCTGCCAATTCATTGGCAAGATGCTTTCTCAATCTAATTTATCGATTCCATTTTTAAAATCTAGAAAACAAAAGTAAATTTTTCACAACAAAACTTTATTAATAAATAAAACTGTTTTCTTTGTGATTCTTTGTTCTTTGTTAAAAAATTTGACTGAATATGAAAAATATCTTTTTTGTTTTTTCATTTAGGTATCCTATACAAACAATTATTGTTATAAAAAATTTTAAAGAAATACATGAGTTTGAGAAAGAAAAGTATGTATTGGCAATAATTTAATAAATATTTGTTTTGAAACAGGTATTTAACTACCATCCTGCTCGACTTACAAGGAAGGTACCCCAGGTGCCCCCCCCCCCCCCCCGATTTCAATAATACTGAGATATGTTATAGTACATCAAAAAATAAAAGACACGTATTTTTTTTTATCGGCGGATATGCACTTTAAGGGCGTGAAAACCGCCCCCGAAAGTCACCCTCAAATTCACATTTTCTTCAATATCTTCAGTTCTCTTCAACATTTTTCAATAAAACAAAATGGAAAAGAATTGTCACAAGAAACGCAACAAAAGTATATAGGCTTCGATAGTAAGGGTTGCAACCCTTAAATTTAATAGGGGAAAAACTACATTTTCTGAGCATTTTTTTCGTCTAAAATTTTACAGAACTGTTACAAAAATATAAAGAAATGTTTTTCTAATACACAATGACAAAAGAAAGTTGACGTGTTTCGGTATTTCCGCATAATCTTTTATTATGGGGTGAACTACCCCTAAATCGTACTATAAAGCAATACAGACAAATAATACATTGAATGAACCCCCGATTTTGATAAAATTGTGATGTTATAGAGCATTGAATAGTAGGAGATAAGTATTTTTTTTATCGGCGGATATGCACTCTAAGGGGGTGAAAACCACCCCCGAAAGTCACCCTCAAATTCAACTTTTTTTTCAATATCTTCAGTTCTCTTCAACATTTTTCAATAAACCAAATGGAAAAGAATTGTCACAAGAAACGCAACAAAAGTATATAGGCACAAACTCCAAACTCACAAGCCTCAAACCTACAAATCCTCAAACCGTAAACCCCGAAACCCAAATCCACATACCCATAAATCCCGAACGCACAGATCAATAAATATCAACCTCACAATATCACGAACCCCAAACCAATAAATCCACATACCCACAAATCTGAAATCCATAAATCTCAATACTACCAGCCGAAGAACCCCAAACTCATAAACCATCATGCACATATCCCATACCTACAAACCACGATTGCATAAAAGCCCAATTTCTGAAATGCAAAACTGATTTAGGAATGGATTCAATGGATGGTTTATGGGCTTATAGGCTTGGGATTTGTCTTACTGTTGGTTTGAGATTTATATTTGGGGTTTATAGATTTGGGTTTTATGGATTCGATTAATTCTTATAATACTAATGGAAAATTTGGTGTTGTTAGTGCTATATCAACTAATAAATAAGCTGATAAATGTTTATTATAATGATGTAGAACGTTACATTTTAAATACTAGTATTTTAAAAATTTTCAATAACTTTTATGAAGTTTTACAATTAGTTTTATACATTCGTTATATAATGAACAATAATGGTAGTTTTCAAAAAAGTATTTAAGGCATAAAGATTTTTTACACAAAGCACAGCGAATTATTGCAATATTATTGCAGTTTTCAATCTCGCCATGCGTTTTACAAGAATCACCAAAGCTGAAGTCGACAGGGTTCTCAAATTTTCCAGGGTTTACGTCAAGGCAACCACTTTTGTACCAAGAATATTTAATAAGATTTTTATACCTTGGGGATGAAAATTTGTTGTGGACTAGAGATTGCAGTTTAATAATATTATTACGTTTATGCAATTCTATATCATAATTCATTAAAATTACTTTGTCTGAAAAATGTCTAACATAATTTTTCCAAATGCAAAAGCCAAATACGTCTAAAGGTTGAATTATTCCGGTAGTTCCTGTAGGAATTTTTTTTATAGTTACTTTTTTATTAACAGGTGTAACTTCTAACTATTTTAGGGCAATGCCCACTCCAAGAATCTAATAATAATATACTTTTAGAACCAACTTTCGGAAAATAAATTTTTTGTAACCAAATTTTAAAATGATCTGAAAAGAATTATATTTTTTAATCTTGTTGTATATTGTGTGGGTGTCATCGTAAAAAGTTTACTTTCGATGAATAAATATTGATAAATACCTGAAATCAGTTTTCCAGATTTTGATGCTTCAACATTTGAAGGTCGAAATAAATTAGATTCAACAATTGGTCCAAACTGGCCACTTTTTTCTTTTAAAACTAAAAAAAGTGGTGAAAGTAATTCTCCATCACTTGATATTAACCTTTAGAGGGCCGGGATTTTGAGAGAGAAATGCACCTGAAAAAATTGGGACAAAAGGTATCTTATATCATTGATTGAACGTAGACAAAGTGTCGATAAGGGGGTGTGACATTTTAGTGATTTTTCGGTCCTCTAAAGGTTAAAGGTTGTATAGTATAGCTATGTGTTGTGGACGAAACTGATTGTACAACACACTGCACCTGTTTTTCTCCTTCAGTAGCTAATGTTCTACCAGAATGCATTTCTAATTGGAATCCACTTTGATCAGAGTTGTATACATTTTCCATTCCTATCGCTTGTGCACATTGTTTAACATCAGTTACAAATTCATTTGCATGTTTTTCCAACTCTGCAGCACTTTCTAAAGTTTTTCTGGTTACAAATTTATTAATTTTTCTTGATACTATTCTGTGTATTTTCTTGAAACGATTGAGCCAGTGCTTTCAAGCTTTAAATCTAATTCCTTCAAAACTATCTGCTTTTGAGCTTGTAATGCCCATTTACGCAAGTCTGAATCATGAACGACCAATCCCGCTTCAATCGCAGCTTTGAAATTTTCCGATGTGAATTGACATATTTTAGAAATTTTCTCTCTATATGTCTCTCCTTTATTCAACCCATGAGCCCAACGTCGCAACTGCCTTATAGAATTTACTTTTTTAAACTTTTGTTGCACTGATTCAAGACTCATTGTTTTTCTTTTTACTGCTTCTCCAGTATTCCACTGCTTTTAATTTATAATCGTATGATATATCTTCTTCATCTTTAGTACATTCATTTATTGGTGAAAAAGGAGGATCTGGAAAATGATGCAGGATTTCATCTTCAACAGTTTCAGCTTCTATATCTTTAAATGGTTCTTGGAGATCTAACGTTTCATCTGTTATTATTTCCACTTGATTAAAATCATTCATTGCATCTAAAAAAATCGTTTCAATTTTATTTGCGACCTCGATTTCTTTAAAATTAACTTGACTTCTCTCAATATTTAAAGATTGAAAAGCCGTAAGAAGAAGATTAATCACATTTATTGGATTTATTTTCATGTTGAATCCTATAAAATTAATTAGTTTATTTATAAAAAAATTAAATTTAAAATCTATTTTTAAATAAAAAATTATAGGTACCCAGCGCAAAAATGACTCTTATGGGCTACAATTGCCAAATATAGTTGCGATATATTGCACATTATAATTGCCACATGTGGTAAAGTATATAAGCAATATTCTGCCGCACAACAATTCAGGTACAGTGTAAAACCAAATCTAAATATTGGAAGTTTAGAAAATGTATGCTTATAATCCTATTATCACAGATTCTACATCCCTTACAAACAATCAAGACAGGTCGAAAGATGAAAATTAAAAATTAAAAACAATTACACCATCAAGCTGACACCATCGCTATTTTCAACTAGTATTAATTTATATAATCCCAGAAGTTAATTCGAGGTGGTAGAATTATTGGAATATAATTTAAATATATTTATTATGTTTGTATTTATGCTTGTGATAGAATCAGAAAAGTTTCGAACTTTATTCATTCTTTTTTATCACGTCTAAAGCGTCAATTAAAATCTGCATGTAATTCAAGTTACGTTATTAGAATCTTAAAAAAATAAAATGTTTTCACCTAATAAATTAAATTTTTGAAATAAATATTATAGTTCTTACTTTAATTATACTATCAATTTTATCAACTACTCATAATTATAATTTATTTTGCTAAATATATGAACAATTTAATATTATTTTTACATTCTTGCTTATACCATATATGGGCCGTATATGTGCGATATTTTGCAGCTGAAGTACGTCAGTTTATTGCTAACATATTTTGCCACATGTGGCGATTATAATTTGCCATATATGGTATATACTTAGGCGATATGTAGCCCATTAGATTCATTTTTGTGCGGGACAAAAGTATAATCTATTTAAACAAATAATAACATCTAAAAAAAGATTGTAATTAAATTATGAAATTTATGTGTTTATTTATTAGACTTACCTTTATAGTAATAATAAAAATGAGATCATCAGTTTAAATTTATGTCCGATAATTATCTTGCAATGAAAACACAAAATAAATTTTTTTTTTAAATGTATTTAAACGAAATATTACAAATGATCAAAACATTTAAATCTACCAAGAACGAAAAGTAGACTGAACGTTTTTAAAAAGTATAAAATATTAAAAATATCATCGAAAAAAATTAAAGCAGAGGAAAAACAAAATAAACTTTATGTACATACTTATTATCAATACTCAAGATAAGATACGATGGTCGAGACAATCTGAATAAATATGTTATGATCATTTTGTACAGTAAAAATTTTTAAAAACTATACAATTTTATATATTACTAAATTTACATATAAATTATTATTGTTATATGTATATAATTATTATAAATTCATAATTTTATTAATATTATATTATTATTAGTATATTATTATTATTATTGTTATTATTATCATTATTATTATTGTTGTTGTTGTTGTTGTTGTTGTTTTTCCGAGGTACTAAGTGAATCTTCCGGGGCGCCCGTCCTTGCTTTGGAGGTGGAGCAAGAAGGGAGGCCCACTAAGACCATCACGGAGTAGCGGGCTCCGTGGTGTGAGGAATTTCTACCCCCTAAACACCCAAAACCTATCCCTACGGCAGCCTCAACCCGGAACCGCTTTCGCATTACTTCAGGTCGGGCCGCAGCCCTACCGCCCTTGGGGGCGTCATCCGTCCTTCCTACGTTCTTTCTTTCTGCGATGCCCTATCTAATTAAGCATCTGTCTCGTTTTTTCGCGCGCAGTACCACTTCGATGAAGGTATTTATCGCGTCCCATCGGTCTTTCCCTAAAAGTATGCATTCGATCACCACGTCGGGCGAGAGTCGCCCTACCATCACCTCCAATCGCTGTCTTTCCGCGGCCCACCTATTACATGCGAAAAAGGTGTGTTCTGCGTCATCCCTCTCGTGCCCGCAGTATTTACATTTCGGCGTATTTATTTTACCTAATTTAAATAGGTAATACCGAAAGTATCCGTGTCCTGTCAGAAACTGCGTAAGATAAAAGTTAACCTCTCCGTACTTCCGTCCCAGCCACCTCGTTATGTCTTGAATCAATAGGTAGGTCCATCTACCCTTCGTCCCCGCACTCCACCTCTCATGCCAAGTTTGTGCGTCTGGCGGGCTTCGCCCTCCGCGTCTGCCCGTCCTACTTCTGCGCTCCTATCGTAGATTTGCTTCCGTTCCCGTGCGAGCGAGTCGATCGAAATCATACCAGCTACCACCGCCACAGCCTTTACCGACACCGTCCGATACGCGCATGTAACTCTCAGCGCACCTCGCCGTTGCACCGCCACCATTCTCTTCCTATACTTGATAACTTCTATGGCATCAGCCCAAATCTCCGCTCCATAGAGGAGTATAGAGTTGGTCAACGCCATGAGAAGTCTTCTCTTGGATGTCCGCGGGCCTCCAACGTTGCGCATTAACCTACTTAGCGCCGCTATACGTACTTCTGCCTTTGCCGTTACTTCCCTGATGTGGGGCCAAAAGCAAAGCTTTGAGTCCAGAGTGACCCCTAGATACTACGCAGTCGGCCTCGTAGTTACTAACTCGGATCCTACGTACATCGGTAGTATCGTAGGGATCTCTTTACGTGTCAATAGTACTACCTCGGTTTTCGCCAGCGCGAGACTGAGCCCGTGCTCCATCATCCACCTAGTTACTCGTTTCATTACCTGGCCCAAGATAAGTTGTGCCAAGTCCGCGTTCCGTGCTTCTACCACCACCGCGATGTCGTCCGCATATCCTACGAGAAATGCCCCGTTGAGCATGTCCAGGCACAGCAAACCGTCGTACGACGCGATCCAAAAATCGGGGCCCAACAGTGATCCCTGTGCAACGCCTGCCGTAATTTCCCTAACCACCGGCCGTTCGCTCGTCTCGATAATGAGTTCGCGATCCCGGAAGTAGTCCTCTGCTATGCGTAGTATGTAGGATGGGACCCCGAAGCCCCTCAGCGCTGCGAGTAGGTCTGCCCAGCGTACCGAATTGAAAGCGTTTTTAACGTCCAGCGTTGCTGCCAACACCAGTGGTCGCGCTCCGTGATATCGTTCCCTTGATCGCCCCACCGCCGCGGTAACCGATCGTATCGCGCCTATCGTCGAAGAACCATTTCTATATCCATGCTGGTTTTCCGATAAACCCCCTGACTGTTGTATCGCGATCTGGATTCTGCTCCTTAATAGCGCCTCCATACCCTTGCCGATCGTGTCTAATAGGCTAAGCGGCCGATACGCGGACGGGGATGTCATGTCTCCCTTCCCCTTGCTGATAAGGACAAGCTTCGCCCTTTTCCAACGACTGATGAAAACACCTTCCCTGAGACATACGTTGTAGGTATCCAGTAAGATTTCCGGGCATCGTGAGGCGATGGCCTTTAGAACCTCCACTGGAATTCCATCGGGGCCGGGCGCCTTGCCACTCTTAAGAGATCTAATCGCTACCCGTAGCTCAGGCTTGGTAAACGAGGGTATATCCTCCTGTCGCACGTCCTCATGCAGAGTCTCTTCCCACGGCGGATGCTCAGGGAAAAGCCCGTCAACTATCTCACTTATCAACCGCACTTCCTTTATCTCCGGTGACTTCATTGCCCCTATTCTACGAGTTACGATTTTGTAGCCTAGTCCCCACGGGTCGGAGTTAACTTCGTCGCACACCTCTTTCCAGCATCGTCGCTTACTGGATTTAATCGCGAGCTAGCCTTTTTTGTACCTGTTTAAATTCAGCGTTAAAAACAGTGGCCCCTCGTCGTTCTCGTGCGCGCTGTGCCCGTCTACGAAGCCTCAAGCATACCCTACGTAACTCCGCGATTTCCTCCGTCCACCAGTACGCTGGTTGGCGGCGGTTTCTATTTCTGCTTCGCGGCATCGAGGCATCGCATGCTCTTACTATAGCTGACGTTGCCCTGGTCACCTGGGCTTCCGCACGCTCCCGGCCTGATAAATCATTTTCGTCGGACCTTTGTGGTACACTTAGCACTTCTACTAGCCGATCCACGTTTAATCGATGGGTGTTCCACCGCGGTAATGGTCTGCTCGCTTGGGGTACACCTACCCTATCTAAAACCGTAAGCGTGATGTACTGGTGATCACTGCCTGACTCTTCCTCTAAGACCTGCCAGTTACTAATCCTCGGTACTAGTTTCTCAGATTCAAAAGTGACGTCTGGTATGGATTCGCCGACCCCGGGGCGTCGATAAGTAGTGACCGTGCCCTCGTTCGCAACCTCCAATCCTAATCTAGCGGCCATCTCGAGTAAATCCCTACCCCTACTATTCGTCTCTGGCATACCCCATTCTATCGCCCTTGCGTTAAAATCTCCTGCAACCAGTAGGAGGCCAGAGATATTCCGCAATACTTCTTCCATGCGTTCAACCTGCCTAAGAAATTCGTTTCTTCGTAAGTTGGGGGATATATACACGCTCACGTAGGTAACACCCCCGACGCGCGCCCATACTAGACCCTCCCCCTTGCCTCGTCCGGTAATCTTTGACCTATGTCTACCTGCTATCCAGACCGCCGCTGTGTCGGTCTCGTCCGCGAACCACGTGGTCGTATTGCGGGCCCGATGCCTATACTGTACGCTAACCAATGACACGTCCGCGAGCCCCTGGCTCACTCGATTAGTGAGCAGGTTGTCAGCGAGTACGACGCCGTTCGTGTTTATTTGTAGAACCATCGTTATTTTTTAATTTTAACCGTCGTCATTGCAAAAACTATAAATTTTGTTATTAGAAATTAATTAAAGGAATAAGAAAATTAAGTTTGAGGAAGCTACGGGCCAATGAATTGGCCGCGGTTTTTTCACTAGTTATTATACGACAAAGAAATTGACTTTGTAAAATACGAAAATTTTCAATAGTAAATATGTAAAAAAATTCGATCGCTCTGTCTTGATGAAAATTAGCGTACAATTATCTATACCACAGACAAAATTGTCTATGAATTTGGAGCTGATACATAGAGCAGTTCTCGAGAAATTACGATTTGAAAAAAAGTTACAAAAATTTTAACCTCAAATATCTCTGAAATTTATGGACCAATCATTTTGCCCAAACGACTAACCCGAGAGCTATCCAAAATCTACCTCTACAAGAAATTTTAAAGCGATTAAGTTAATTTTACTCCCGTAATCGTTTCACATACAAAACTCATTTTTTCATTTTTCATTGTTTACCTTTTTGTTAATAACAAAAAAAACTTGATAGTTAGAAATTTTTTTTAGAAAATATATAGGTATTTTAATTCTCTTTTGAATGGGACCGATCCGATTCAGATACATAGAGCCGTTCTCGAGAAATAACGATTTAAAAAAAGGTTAGAAAAATTTTATCCTCAAATATCTCTGAAATTTATGGATCAATCCTTTTTCCCAAAGAACTCTCTCGATTGGTACACAAAATCTATCTGTCTAGAAAGAATTTCAAAACGATCAAGTCAATTTTACTCTAGTTATGCAACGACAAAAAAAATCACTTTTATTTATAAATTATTTTTTTTCTCCAAAAATAATGAATAAAGAAACATAATAATTGAGCAAGTCATAGTACTCAATATTCTTTATAACCAAAAAAATATTCATGTCAATATCTTTTTTTAATTCCAAAATATAACCTATTTATAAAAAATTACGTTTTCATCAATAACTTATGACGAAATATAGCTATCGACTTCTTTTTTTAAATTGTAGAGAATTTTATTCTGCATACAGAGAATTCATAATAATAAACAATATTAGTTCTAAATATTTAGAAAATTGAAAATAAAAATTTTCAAAATTGATAAATGGCTATAAAAAAAAGAAAATCGATTTTGATAAAAATAGACTACTGGACCCAACTACGTAAGCAAAATCTAAATAACTGATCCCTCTCTGGTTAAAATCGGTCGAGTAGATCATGAGATATCAGCCTATACGGACACCAACACACAAACACATACACGCACGCACGCACGCACGCACACACGCACGCACGCACACACGCATGCACGCGCACGCACACACACACGCACACACACACATCCATATGGACATTTTCTAAAAATAGTGTATTTCAATTCCAAATGTGCTAAACAACATTCCTAACACATTTTCTCAAAAATTTCTTTTTTTACTATCACAAAGCTTCCTATAGGAGGAAGCAAAAGTATTCAGAAAATAATCTTAGTGAACAAATTTTTAAAAATATAAAATGATATCAACCGTAAGCAAAGCATTTTGTAGTTGTAATAAAAGAATTCACAAAATATTCATTCTGAACAAAATCTTGAAGTACAAAGTGGCATCAACCATAAGCGAGGTATTTCATGGTTGCAGTAAAAGTATTCATAAAGTATTCTTTATGAAGAAATTAATTAAAAACGAAATTATATCAAGCAAATAAGGTATTTCAAATTTTGAATATAAGTATTCATAAAGTATTCTTTATGAATGAATTTTTATTATCAATGTGTTACTAAATTATAAAAAAGTAATCATTAAGTTTTAAAAAGTTTTCTATATTATTTTATTTTTTTAATGATTTTTTTAATATAATGATGTTATCGTTTCGACCAGTATCAACTGATATTGAACACGAATAACTATGTGCAGCGTTAATCCGTGTGTGTATGTGACTGCTATGCTCCCCTATTAGAGTACAGGAAGAGGATGTGCTTTTGGTGGGGCGTTAAATTAAGCAACACTCGATTTATACACCAAAACACGCTGAGTTTATTAATAAAAAACTGATGAATTTATTTGTGCTTGACCAGACCGTAAACTCTTAACAAAAGACGAAATTGCGCGGCCATGTGCTTGCGCGCTGTGAAAAAGAAAAGACGCGCTCTCGTAACGACTACTTGCTCTGTCGAAAGTCCACGCGAGCGGGGGGTCCTCACGTGATGCGTGGACACTTCCCCCGATATTTGGAGCAGTAGCGTAACACGCGGTTCGCTCCTCTCCCGCTTCCCCTTTTCTGCTTTTCGGCGAGAAAGAAATGTGGGTTTTTTTTAAAGAGGCAAGATTTCCAAACAACTGAATTTAAGTCAAAATATATCAATTTCAATTTTTTAGCTACTATATAATTGTAAAAGTAATTATTTTTTTTTTAATTTGAAAAATTTAATGAAAAAAAAATTAATTTTTTTTATTGTGTTTTGAGGCATGAGCGAACGCCTTTTCCTAAAATTTTCGTTTAGATGTGATGAAAAACATAAAATTCATGGGCTGATAAAATTAGAGATCTCAGAATTTACTACGAAATTGTTTAATTAAGATAATGGCATAGCAGGAATAAAAAAATATTTTCTTAAAGAAAGAAAATATTTACAGAATGAAATTTTGAAAAATCTAAACTTTCTTTTAGATAGCACTTTAAAATAAAGCTAATATTTTATTTCAATAAAAAATACAGACGTTTTCATACCAAAGAAGAAAATTTAGAGAATATGTTTTCAGTACAGATCTGATTTCTACTTTACCGACACTAAATATTTTAAGTAAATCGAATTTAATAAATTAACGTCTTATCATAATTTATTCATTTTCTTAAAATATTGTGTAAATATAAATAATTATTAAAAACCATTAATATATTAGATGAATAATTAAAATGAAATATTAATATTGGATAAATACGGATAATGTAGCTTAAGTAGATGAAAATGTCCAAATTCTTTCATGCGAGAGATAGCGTAACGGATAGCGCGCGTGTATAGTAACCAGTAACCCAAGGGTCGTGGGTTCGATTCTCGGTCAGGACGAAAATTTTATGTAAGTTTTTTCTGCGATAATTAAAATGCGATTAATTTATAAACAATTTCTATAATGATATGCGAAAATTTATATGAATACACTTTACAGATATTAAAAATAATTTCTCTAAACTTTAGAAAGCGCACATAAAGAATTCTTTATGATTTCTTTATCAATTTTTTTTTCGCACTCGCTGCGCTCGTGCCGCAAATGTCGGGGGCGGGCATCGAACTCAATGATCTCGAGCCCGTCGGGTGCGTTATCATTGTCAGTGGCAAACGTACTTTCCACCGGACATCAAGAAAAATAGTATACGGTACACGAGACGAAATTTCAAGGCCCGCCACTGCGTGAAGTTGGCGCCCGAGGCGAAGCCGAGGGCACCATAAGAACTTCAACTTTCTTCACTTGTACCGTAATGTACTATATCGACTTCAGTGGTGAGTTCTATCAATTTCTTATACATTCTCCCTAAAATGTCCCAGCTAAACTTATGTAGTTTCTGTAGTAACTATGGAGAGCTTCATTAGAAGTTAACCCCTTGTCGGCCGATGGCTAAAAATCTTTGTAATGAAACATTGAAAATCCCATAACACGAATTTTTCCGTGTTAAAGTGATTTCGAAGAAGTTATAAGGAGTTTCTGCATAAATTCATAAGATCCTGCAGGAATAGTGTATGAATTCTGCAGAAATTGTGGAAAAATCCTACGGAAATTGTAGAGAGCTTTTGCAGAAATTGTGGAGAGCTTCTGCATAAATTATGGAGAATTTTTGCATAAGTTCTGCAGTAATTTTACCCCAGAAATTCTGCATAATATGTGTATTGAAATATCACATATTTCATCAAAAATTTTCCTGCATAATTTTTACAAATTTTCTATAGAAATGCTCTGCACAAATTCTGCAGAAATGACCTGCAGAAAATGAGGAACTTCATGCAGAATTTTTGCATAGTTTCTGCATATTTACTGCAGACTTTCTGCATAATTTCTGCAGAAGTTTCATCAGAAATTCTGTAGAAACTCTGCAGAAGTTATTCAGAAATTATGCAGAAACTATGCAGAAACTATGCAGAAACTATGGAGAAAGTCCTGCAGAAATTCTGCAGAGAGTTCTGCAGGATTTTTTCATAATGGTGTAACGAAGAAAGTAAACAAATCCCTTTACAGCTTGCGGTTTATAAGGGATTGTACCACCGAGACTCTCTGCAGAAGGCTAGTCCAGTCTTTAGTCCAACCACACCTGGACTACTGTAATGTTGTGTACCTAGTCGCATCGGGTGAACAACGAATACGTCTACAGGGACTGAGTAATTCTGGTGTATTTTTGGGGTTAGGAGGGATGAACACATTTCCCCCTAAAGGAGGTGACTGGGCTGGCTCCGTGCAGATTCGCGTCGGCTCTACTTTGAAGCCATCTTACTCTACAATGTTACGTCCTACCAAAAAAAGAAAAATAGTCTTCTTTAAAATAATAAAAATTTTTTATTTTATTATTACATGAATCTCGTAAACCAATTTCAGAATATAAAAAAAAATATAAGATTCAGTTTTGTAAATAAAACTGGGAATCTTGTGTAAATTTTAGTATTGTATGTTTCCTTTTCAAAGTATAAAATTTTGACACTTTACTCTTAGTAGTAAGGCAATTATGTTGTAAAATTTTATCTGGAATTTAAAAAGTGAGACGTTCTTGTATCATTCATTTCAAACGCAATATTTAAGAAATGCTCACTATTTCCTCGCATCCAACAATCATCCGATTAGATCATTTTAGAATTTGTTCATCTTCAAAAATTTTCTTCGTTTGGGGTCATAAAAACCCAGGTCAAAAATTTTCTGCCGCATGAGAAATCCCAAACGCAAACATCTTGAAGTAAGGGTACAACGCTTCCTTCTTCGTCGTGGTTCCTGAAGCTTCTTTTCGTTTTCTTTCTTTTACGATAGCCTCAGTAAACACTAGCCAAACTCAAACATCTGCAAGCGATAATTATCCAAAATCCGAGTACGCATCGGTATACTCAGCCACTCCAAAGCTTATAAACCGGGGAAACACTATAGCCACATACAGGAGCGCCTGCTCCCGTCTCTCTCTCTCGTTTTCTCTCCCTTGTTCGCTTTCAAAATTTTTTCTACCACTCGAAACTATAAACCGAGGAAACCCTGTAATTACGCACGACAGCGTCTGTTTCTGTCTCTCTCGCTTTCCAGCATTTTCTATTACCCACGCTTATACTGGATTTTTCTCTTAACACGTTTATAAACAGTGGATGCAATTCTAATTCTTTTAGGTAAAATAACAATAGGCAATAGGTCAAATCTTATCCTTTGTTTCGAAAATTAAATCAAGAAACCTTCAATAAAAATACAAACTTTCATGCATGTGCTTTGCTTTCAATTTTTAGTCTTTCACGATTCATAAATCAAGAACTCGAAGATAGTAACACTCCTATTATAAAACATAGTTTGTTTATAATTCAGGTATACGTTAATATCGATAAGTTTTTGTTAGATTAGTTGAAATATATATAAGCTACGAAAATGTACTTATAAACAAAAATTATTACTAACAATTACGTTACCCATACTTACACTAACCCTAATTACTATATTCTTTATTTTTACTATGTAAAACAACTAAATTTCACAACATATTAGTTAACTAAAGCTTTTTCAACCTTTGTATTAATTTTAGTTGGATTTAATTGATGTAAATGAGTACACACATTCAATATTAAATGTACAACGTTTCGATAACTTGATTGTTATCCTTTTCAAGTACTGAAATTTATTAAAGGAGTATTTTCTACAAGTTAATGATAATACATTCGTCACAAATAATAGTCTTACCTATATTAAATTCCATGGATTACATCGTCATAAATTTATAGCCTCGACATAAGAGTTTTTTTCCTTTTCTAAACATTAAGAAACAAAAATGAAGTTGATGTATGAATTGTTGCACAGAGGTTAGCGTCAATTAAGTCATTTATAGTTAAAAATGTAACATTGCACATACTCAATAAATTGGGACAGCAATCGAATAAATTAACAAATATAAAACAACACCAATAATAAGTTAACAGATAAAACAGCATATAATAAATTAACACAGAAACTAAACTAAAGCATTCAAGAGAGTAGAATAAAAGTAAACAAGTAACTGTCAATCTAATCACATTGTGACAACAATGATACCACAGTTATATTAGACCGTTATACTTAATTGTCATAGACTAAATATTATTTTCGTGATTTTAGTTTGTTGAGCAATTGCGAATAATAACTACTTAAGTTTTGTGTATCTTCTTTTATGTTTATCGGGTTACTTTGTAGTTTTATATTAATCATCTCTGATATTAATCTTTTTCTCCAATTTTCTTCATTATCTAATATTACAGTGTTCTGAAAATTGAAATTATGTTTGAAATTTTTTACGTGTTCTTTTATAACAAATTTTTTATCATCTTTTTTCATATTCGCAATATGCTCCTTAATCCTTGTATCTAACATCCGCTTACTTTCACCTACGTAACTAGCATCGCAGTCCTTACAGTTTATTCTATGGCCGAATCCATCTCAAATCAGACAGCCCGCGTATGCCTATTTCACCTATCATGTTGAAATAAAAATATTTATGTTCTACTCGAAAAAATATTTTACACGTGTTTTTTTATTTTTTTGTTTCATCAAAATTTCATGCGTTCAGCGATGCCGAAAAATTCCGAGAAAATTCTTTCATTGAGAAAAAAAATTTTCAATGTGATTTTCAGACTGCTATTGTTTCAGCAGTTTTTCGAGCTTTTAAACGTGTAACACACAATTTCACTCAGTTTTGAGCCCTCTTTAACGGCCTTAATGTCATTTTCAAAAAAAATAAAAAATCCACGAGCTATGCACTTTTTACTGAAAAATTCATTTTTTAGGGAAGTGCCTTTTTCTCGAAAACCCCATGTTTTTTTTGCACAATTTTTGTTGTCGTGATAGAGGACGGTAATGCCTAGCTAGACGTATTTGTGAGATTCGGTACTTTTTCCCTGGGATAGCGATCACTAATGAGATAACACACAAACAAATTTTTCACGCCTAATGCTTATATATAGTCAATGATATTAGAGTCAATGTAAAGGTATTTGTCTTTGTGTGTATGTAATATACAGGTACACATAACTATGTATTTATTTGTTATTTGCGTCTTTTTGATTTTTTATTTTTATACCTTTTTTCATTTGTATACCTATTTTACTACCTTTGTTTTTCTGCTTCATTGTTCTTAATTCAGTAAGCGGACGATCAGCGGTCTTTGCTGTCAAACAATGTATTTTATCGTCACATGTTTTTTAACCCATATATGAGTTTTTTGAATTCCAGGATACTTTGGAGTTGTAAGCCAATCAATATTTTTTTTTCTTTTCTGAATTGTTCTATTTCAGCATCTTGTAAATGTATTATTTTAATAGCATCAGTATATTTTTGAACATGTATTGCAAAATCATTTGCGTTTTGAATAGCTTCTTCAAGGGGCTCTCGAAGATTATGCGAAGTAGCATAATGCTTTATAAGTCCACCCACACCATCTACAGCTCCTTTGCCGTGCCCAGTAGCAGAGAACAACCATTTTATATCACACGGTGCTCGTTTTAGTTCATCTAATTGAAAGCGATTTTTAAAGTGACTCGCAGCGCCGTCTGATACGATGGTAATTTTTAAATTGAATCACAACAATTTTCTTTCAAGAATTTTATAATTTTTTGTACTGCTAGCAAAGCATACGCTGAATCATGTTTTCGGTCATCACTTATAACTGCGAAACTTTGTGTCGAATCCCCTTGATAAGAGACTGCTGTGAAAATAGAAATTTGATCATTAACCCAATGATTTCCTTGAACAGCTTTATTATGAATCACAGCCCAGTTTTCAGCGAAGTCTATTTGAAGAACTAAATGATGTGAGTCTTTTTTAGCACTTTCTCTTTCTGTTTTTATAGCTTTGCGTTGTATATTTTTTACATACATGTGAGTACTAACCCTCATGGTCCAAACCGAAAGTTCATCTTTAAAAGCAGAAATTGATAGTGTCTTTTTAATCAGGTTTCCATTATCCCACAAAGCATATGTAATTTCTTCTGTGCCTTCTACATCTTGCAGTTTTAAAACATGAAACGTAATTCCCTTAATCCCTGGACATAGTTTACATTCTTGTAAATAACATAAATCAGATGGCTCAGAACACATTGTTGCATTTATTATTTGTGACCGACTTTCATCCAACTCTGTGACGTTACTCCCTCTAAAATTAATTAAGCTCGTAAGAAATAAATCATAATTTGCGCAATAGATACAGAGACAAACTTCTTTGATGGGGCTAAGTAAGACATACTTTGGTCGCAAACTATAAAATTTCGATTTTCCAATTCTCAATTCTGGATAATCATTTTTAAATACTTTATACGTCTCTTTTAAACTTCGAGTAAGAAAACGCTTAACTTTTTTCTCTTTTTTATTGTTAACTTTAATTGTAACAACGTCACATTTATTAGGACTTTGTCTTGAACAATTAAAATCATCATTTAAATAATATTCCATAACAATTTTTTCCATGTTTTCATCAATCGGATGGCCTGAATATGCATCTGGTTCTGAATAAATTCCTTTTTCTTTAACAAGATTTCTCGATTTGTTGATCATATACATTGTTATTTCTGGAAATAAAGATAAAATTTCATGTTTTGTAAAGGATGAAGGTAGCAAAGTCAGAATTTTTATTTTTTCTGATACCGTAGAACACTTTTGCAAGGCTAGACCAAGATTTTGTATCCATTCTGTACAATGGCATACAGTTGATTCATTTGCTGTTATAGAAACGTCATAAACATTGTTCAACTTCACATCAAGGGTATTAGACAATGTTGAAAGTATTTTTTTTTCTTCTTTGTTACGTAATTTTCAATTGATTTTTCATGTATAAGATTTTTTCTTTTAAGAGGCGATACAGAACCTAAGAAAGATGTACTTATTTCATTATTAAATTCTTCAATGCGTTCTGGAGTACTTGGTAAAAAATCTTCATCTCTATCAACTACGTTATCGGTAACTTCATTATCCGTTATAAATTCATTGTCAGTACTACTCACCAATTCTAAAGCACGATTGTAACAATGTTGACACAGATATGTAGAAGGTGTCAAAGGTAAATGAGGATAGAGGTGCTTCAATGGATGAGCAAGATTCTCAAATTGTTTTAAACGTACGGAACTAGATTTGTAAATAATTTGTTTGTGTTTGTCTAAAAAGTCTGCACATTTGATTCTCTCTGTTGAGTAATATTGAGACATCGTAGCTGAGTTGATAAGGTGTAAATATGTAATAATTTTCCAAAAGATAATGGTTTTAAATAAGACGAGATGTGTGATATATAGCAGAAACCGAACTTTTCTTTGTAAATGTTAAGTCAAACCATATCCATCTAGCGGACAAATGTACTAGTACATATACTCCTATAAGTAGGCGCACGTACATGTATATTACATACGCACAAAGATAAATACCTTTACATTGACTCTAATATCATTGACTATATATAAGCGTTAAGCGTGAAAAATTTGTTTGTGTGTTATCTCATTAGTGATCGCTATCCCAGGGAAAAAGTACCGAATCTCACAAATACGTCTAGCTAGGCATTACCGTCCTCTATCACGACAACAAAAATTGTGCAAAAAAAACATGGGGTTTTCGAGAAAAAGGCACTTCTCTAAAATGAATTTTTCAGTAAAAAGTGCATAGCTCGTGGATTTTTTATTATTTTTTGAAAATGACATTAAGGCCGTTAAAGAGGGCTCAAAACTGAGTGAAATTATGTGTTACATGTTTAAAAGCTTGAAAAACTGCTGAAACAATAGCAGTCTGAAAATCACATTGAAAATTTTTTTTCTCAATGAAAGAATTTTCTCGGAATTTTTCGGTATCGCTGAACGCATGAAATTTTGATGAAACAAAAAAATAAAAAAACACGTGTAAAATATTTTTTCGAGTAGAACATAAATATTTTTATTTCAACATGATAGGTGAAATAGGCATACGCGGGCTGTCTGATTTGAGATGGATTCGGCCAAATATGTAATAAAATGTGAAAAAATGTAATAAATTGTATAGAAATGTAAAATTAAGTAAAAAAAATGTAACTTTCTGTAAAAAACTGTAAAGTGTTACACTTTGTTACATTTTGTCACATTTTTTGTTCTTTTTTGATATTTTTTTACACTTTTTCATATTTTTGTTGTAACGAAATAAAAAATATAATATGTAATAAAATGTGAAAAAATGTAATAAATTATATAGAACTGTAAAATTATGTAAACAAATATAAGTTTCTGTAAGAAACTGTAAAGTGTTACACTTTCTTACATTTTATTATACCTTTTCATTCCTTTTTTACATTTTTTTTACACTTTTTTACGTTACGTTAAAATAAATGAAAAAATGCAAAATTTTAAAAAAGTAAAAAACGGTAAGAAAATGTAAGAAACTGTAAAAATATGTAAGAAAATGTAAGAAAGTGTAAAAAACGTCCGAAATCCAATATAAATATACGATTACTTACATTTTCTTATGATTTCTTACGTTTTTTACAGTTTATTACACTTTTTTAACATTTTCGATTTCCGCTAGGGTTGAACTGCAAACCGTCGGGCCCGCCAAGTATGTACGGGAGATCGAAGGACCACCCCTGCTAGAGTAGCTCTAGACTTTTCTTGTCCTTCCTAGATGCGCAATATTATAGAAAGTTCAAAATTGAGGAGGAATAATGAAAAATAGTGATGTGTTGGTAACTATGTAATTTTTTTATATAGGCTTTGACTTTTCGTAAATACCTGAAAAAATGCTTATGAATTTTAGAAATAAAAAGAAGGCATTATAGTTATATAATTAAAATAATTTTCGCCCACACGGGTGTAAAGTACGTAGGTACTATAAAGTTTTGTAGGAGCTATGTGAGCTATTGGGCCTCTTGGGTGTTATGTAGCACTTTATGCCCGCTGGCTGAATAATTTTAAAGTTACAACGTGGGCATAAAATGTAATTTTACATGCGAGGTACGAAAAGTTCTTATGGCCGGTACTTGACTATAATTAATTGATTTCAGTACTTTCTTGTGTTTAATTTGTGAGAAAATGATAAAATTAGATTAACGGAGCACTTTTATCCGTAGACATTTTCACAATATTTACTGAGAACTCTTCTGAAACATTTTGACGTCTTCCACCATGAGAAAATTATAAAATTAGATTAACTGAGCACTTTTATTCACAACAATAACGCATCATTTTTTTCTTTTTTGCTTCCTCCTAGAGGAAGCTTTGTGATAGTAAATGTTTGAGTTGTTGTAAAAACATGTTATAATTGTGTTCCGAGGTGTTAGGAATCAAAATACATGGTTTTTGAAAAATGTCTGTATGTGTGTGTGTGTGTGTGTGTGTGTGTGTGTGTGTGTGTGTGTGTGTGTGTGTGTGTGTGTGTGTGTGTGTGTGTGTGTGTGTGTGTGTGTGTGTGTGTGTGTGTGTGTGTGTCTGTGTGTGTGTGTGTGTGTGTGTGTGTGTGTGTGTATACGCCTGGATCTCAGCTTCTACTCGGTCGATTTTAACCGGACAGGTCTCATTTTTTTTGTTTTTTTTTTGCGTGATGGCGGGTCAAAAATCCATTTTTTGATTGGGGCGATGCGTTTTTGTTTTTTTTTTTTCAAATTTTCGATTTTCTCAAAACTGTTTTTTGATTTTTTTAATGATAGGATCTAGTTATTCGAATCTGATGGGTAGCGTTCGAAAGAGAATTAAAATACCTATATTTTCTAAAAAAAAAAAAGTTTCTAGCTATCACGGTTCTTTTGTTATTAACAAAAACGTGTTTTTTTTAAAAGCTTATAACTCCTAAACTTAACGGTCAATTTTTTTGAGAAGAATATAAATAGCTATAATCTGTTAAAATTTGAATACATTCTGTAGGCTAGATTTTGAGTAAAAAATTGAAAAATGAAAAAAATCAGTTTTGTATGTCCAACGATTACAAGAGTAAAATTGACTTAATGGCTTCAAAATTCCTTTTAGAGGTAGATTTTTTATAGTTCTCGGTCGAGTTCTTTGGGCAAAATGATTGGTCCATAAACTTCAGAGATATTTGAGGTTAAAATTTTTTTGACATTTTTTTAAAATTGTAATTTCTCGAGAACGGCTCTATCTATCTGAATGGGGTGGGTGGCATTCGAAAGAGAATTAAAATACCTATATTTTTTAAAAAAAGTTAATTTTCTATCTATCACGGTTCTTTAGTTATCATCAAAAACAAAAACGTGTTTTTTTTTATAACTCATAACTCAAATGATGTGTAACAAAATGAATTAAAATGTTTAAAAATTATATCTATTATAATTATGAATTATGCATTATGAATGCATTATATTCTGCATTATTATAATTTATTTGTGAGTTATGAACTTTTTTAAAAAAACACGTTTTTGTTAATAACAAAAGAACAATGATAGCTATAAATTTCTTTTCTTAAAAAATATGAATTATGAAATATAAAAAAAAAACACGTTTTTGTTAATAACAAAACAACCGTGATAGCTATTTGTTTTATTATAAAATATAGATGTTTTACTTCTATTTCAAATGATAACTTTATTTATCAGCTCAAAATTTATATAAATTTGATATAAATAAATAATAAATAAATAAATAAATTTAAAAATTAACAATTTTTAATATTCATAAATGAATTTAATTATAATTAAGCAATAAATTTTTAAAAAAATTATAAATTTTGTTATTAAAAATTAATTAAAGGAATCAACAAATTACGGTTGAGGAAGCTACGGGCCAATGAATTGGCAGCGGTTTTTTCTGTATTTTAATGTTCACTTGACATAATCTTTTAATTGATGTTTAAGTAAATAAATATGTACAACAGCACAGCGCTAATATCAACAAAGTTTCTTGAAGTACAGACAAAAAACTTGGCAAAGATAAAAATGAAATGTATAATAATGCGAATGTTGTGTACAAAATAAATTGTAAAGATTGCAATGCTTCATACGTCGGACAGACTAGTAGGCGGTTGAAGGTCAAAATAAAAGAGCACGCAAAGAAATACGCTGATAAAGATGAAAATTCTGGATTATTCACACATACAAAAGAAAATAGCCACTCGATTGATTTCAACGATATTAAAATTTTAGATAGAGAAATAAATAATGGGAAGAGACTCTTCACCGAAGCACTCTTTATACACACACACAAAAAAAAAAAAAACGATTTGAACAAGCAGTACGAAATAAACAGATTACCTAATGAATATAATTCTTTCATAAAGAATTGCGATATTCTGGCTTTAAAATAACAAAAATACCGTTTCAACGCCTCAAGAAGGTCTTCCTCTCTCCTGCCGCTAGCGCTGTAAGGGGCGGCTTCCCCACCATTTGTATTTACAATACGTTGATGCAGTATTAGTGTCCATCTCTGTGATAAAATTTAACATATACATGTACATTTTTAGATATATAAGCTCGATCGCAATGTAAAAACAAACTATTGACAAGCGGAATTGCTCCCCGCGAAAATACTTTGATTGTCACGACTACTTGTAAGTTTTAAGTTTTGTTATTGCCAAACTGAAATTGTTGCGTTTAATATTGGTGTGTAAAATTATTTGTTAATTTTTATTTAATTAGTTTCCTGAAGAGGGACAGAATAAAGTGTCCGAAACGTCGAACGAGAAAAATGTGTTTTTATTTATCCATAATAAATAAGAGCACTAATTTGGTATGGATGGCCAGTGGATTCTAAAATTATCATAGATAAAAAATGTTTTTTTTTAACCAAGGCTCTGACCAATATTTTAAATTCTGATTTTAAGCAGAGGTTAGAAATTTGTTATAAACACTTCATTTAACACATCATACCGCTACTTTATTTTATTTGTTGGCGCCCATCACCATAAGCCAATCACTATATAATTACATTATTTTCAACACTTAGATTCGTTAAAATTTTAACTAGAAACCACTTGAATTAATAACCAATCAGACACATCTTGCAAAATTAAAAATAAAAGTTTATGAACTAAGAATCATTGGGAGAAAAAAGTTTTCTCGAAATTCTTTTATAGTAGAAACTCATGATTGCCACACATCTTGTATCAGTTTATGAACTAAGAATTTCTGATAATAAAAGCTTTCTTAACATTCTTGTATACTTTTTCAAATAATTATCTGAATCTTGTGTAGAAAAATATTTACTGAGAACTTCTCTGAAACATTTTGACGTCTCCCACCATGAGAAAATTATAAAATTAGATTAACTGAGCACTTTTATCCGTAGACATTTTCACAATATTTACTGAGAACTCTTCTAAAACATTTTGACGTCTCCCAACGTGAGAAATTCTTCATACAATGTAAAAGCAATCAACACAAAGTGTCAATGTTCATTCAACATCTGGAAGAAACATCAGATATAAAATTTGTTTTAAATTAACAAAACGCGAAAGATGATTTTTTCACGTTATTTTTCGTGTATTTTCGGCTATTTTAGCCCCTTTGCACCCTCCAAGCGACACGTTCCGGATCGAATTTCTTATCACCAATTTTTTTGCGAGGCTATGACAATATCTGGAAGAAATATCAGCCATAAAAATTGTCTTAAATTAATAAACTTGCGAGAGATGATTTCTTTCCCGGTGTTTTGCGAGTATTTTCCGTCATTTTATTCCCTTTGCACCCCCCAAGCGAGACGTTCCGGATGGAATTTTTTTTCGCCAAATTTTTGCCAGGCTATGGCAACATGTGGAAGAAATATCAGCCGTAAAATTTGTCTTAAATTAATAAAATCGCGAGATATGATTTTTTCACGTTATTATTCGTGTATTTTCGGCTATTTTAGTCCCTTTGCACCCCCCAAGCGACATGTTCCGTATCGAATTTCTTTGCGAGGCTATGACAACATCCGGAAGGAATATCAGCCATAATATTTGTCTTAAATTTATAAACTCGCGTGAGATGATTTTTTCACGTTATTTTTCGTGTATTTTCGGCTATTTTAGTCCCTTTGCACCCCCTAAGCGTAAGGTTCCGGATCGAATTTCATATCCCCAATTTTTTGCCAAGGTTATGACAACATCTGGAAGAAATATCAGCCATAAAATTTGTCTTAAATTAATAAACTCGCGAGAGTTGATTTTTTCACGTTATTTTCGTGTATTTTCGGCTATTTTAGTACCATTGCACCCCCTAAGCGAAAAGTTCCGGATGGAATTTCATATCCCCAATTTTTTTGCAACGTTATGGCAACATTTGGAAAAAATATCAGCCATAAAATTTGTCCTATATTAATAAACTCGCGAAAGATGATTTTTTCACGTTATTTTCGTGTATTTTCGGCTATTTTAGCTCCTTTGTACACCCTAAGCGAAAGGTTCCGGATCGAATTTCATATCCCCATTTTGTTGCGAGACTATAACAATACCTGGAAGAAATATTAGCCATAAAATTTGTCTTAAATTAATAAACTTGCGAGAGATGATTTTTTTCTCGGTGTTTTGCGAGTATTTCCCGCTATTTTAGTCCTTTTACAACCCCCGAGCGAGACGTTCCGGATGGAATTTCTTATCGCCAATTTTTTTGCAAGATTATGGCAATATCTGAAAGAAATCTCAGCCATAAAATTTGTCTTAAATTAATAAACTGGCGAGAGATGATTTTTTCACGTTATTTTTCGTGTATTTTCGGCTATTTTAGCCAATTTGCACCCCCTAAGCGAAATGTTCCGGATCGAATTTCATACCCACAATTTGTCTGCGAGGCTATGACAACATCTGGAAGAAATATCAGCCATAAAATTTGTCTTAAAGTAATAATCTCGCGAGAGATGATTTTTTCACGTTATTTTTCGTGTATTTTCGGCTATTTTAGCCCCTTTGCACCCCCTAAGCTAAATGTTCCGGATCGAATATCATATCCCCAATTTTTCTGCGAGGCTATGACAACATCTGGAAGAAATATCAGCCATAAAATTTGTCTTAAATTAATAATCTCGCGAGAGATGATTTTTTCACGTTATTTTTCGTGTATTTTCGGCTATTTTAGCCCATTTGCACCCCCTAAGCGAATTGTTCCGGATCGAATTTCATATCCCCAATTTTTCTGCGAGGCTATGACAACATCTGGGAGAAATATCAGCCATAAAATTTGTCTTAAATTGATAAACTCGCGAGAGATGATTTTTTCACGTTATATTTCGTGTATTTTCGGCTATTTTAGCCCTTTTGCACCCCCTAAGCTAAATGTTCCGGATCGAGTATCATATCCCCAATTTTTCTGCGAGGCTATGACAACATCTGGAAGAAATATCAGCCATAAAATTTGTCTTAAATTAATAATCTCGCGAGAGATGATTTTTTCACGTTATTTTTCGTGTATTTTAGGCTATTTTAGCCCATTTGCACCCCCTAAGCGAATTGTTCCGGATCGAATTTCATATCCCCAATTTTTCTACGAGGCTATGACAACACCTGGAAGAAATATCAGCCAGAAAATTTGTCATAAATTAATAAACTCGCGAGAGATGATTTTTTTCTCGGTGTTTTGCGAGTATTTTCCGGTATTTTAGTCCTTTTGCACCCCCCAAGCGACACGTTCGGGATCGAATTTCTTATCGCCAATTTTTTTACAAGGCTATGGCAGCATCCGAAAGAAATATCAGCCATAGAAGTTGTCTTAAATTAATAAACTCAGGAGAGATGATTTTTTCATGTTATTTTTCGCGTATTTTCGGCTATTTTAGTCCCTTTGCACCCCCCAAGCGACATGTTCCGTATCGAATTTCTTTGCGAGGCTATGAGAACATCCGGAAGAAATATCAGCCATAATATTTGTCTTAAATTAATAAACTCGCGTGAGATGATTTTTTCACATTATTTTTTGTGTATTTTCGGCTATTTTAGGCCCTTTGCACCCCCTAAGCGTAAGGTTCCGGATGGAATTTCTTATCCCCAATTTTTTTGCAAGGTTATGGCAACATTTGGGAAAAATATCAGGCATAAAATTGGTTCTATATTAATAAACTCGCGAAAGATGATTTTTTCACATTATTTTCGTGTATTTTAGGCTATTTTAGCTCCTTTGTACACCCTAAGCGAAAGGTCCGGATCGAATTTCATATCCCCAATTTTTTCGCGAGACTATAACAATACCTGGAAAAAATCTCAGCCATAAAATTTGTCTCAAATTAATAAACTCCCGAGAGATGATTTTTTCACGTTATTTTTCGTGTATTTTCGGCTATTTTAGCCAATTTGCACCCCCTAAGCGAAAGGTTGCGAATCGGATTTCATATCCCCAGTTCTTTGGCAAAGCTATGGCAACATCTGGAAGAAATATCAGCCATAAAATTTGTCTTAAATTAATAATCTCGCGAGAGATGATTTTTTTCTCGGTGTTTTGCGAGTATTTTCGGCTATTTTAGCCACTTTGCACCCCCTAAGCGAAAGGTTCCGGATCGAATTTCATATCCCCAATTTTTTTGCGAGGCTATGACAACATCTGGAAAAAATATCAGCCATAAAATTTGTCTTAAATTAATAACCTCGCGTGAGATGATTTTTTCACGTAATTTTTCGTGTATTTTCGGCTATTTTAGCCCCTTTGCACCCCCTAAGCGAAATGTTCCGTATCGAATTTCATATCCCCAATTCTTTTGCGAGGCTATGACAACATCTGGATGAAATATCAGCCATAAAATTTGTCTTAAATTAATAATCTCGCGAGAGATGATTTTTTCACGTAATTTTTCGTGTATTTTCGGCTATTTTAGCCCCTTTGCACCCCCTAAGCGAAATGTTCCGGATCGAATTTCATATCCCCAATTTTTCTGCGAGACTATGACAACATCTGGAAGAAATATCAGCCATAAAATTTGTATTAAATTAATAATCTCGCGAGAGATGATTTTTTCACGTTATTTTTCGTGTATTTTCGGCTATTTTAGCCCATTTGCACCCCCTAAGCGAATTGTTCCGGATCGAATTTCATATCCCCAATTTTTCTGCGAGGCTATGACAATATCTCGAAGAAATATCAGCCATAAAATTTGTCTTAAATTGATAAACTCGCGAGAGATGATTTTTTCACGTTATTTTTGTGTATTTTCGGCTATTTTAGCCCCTTTGCACCCCCTAAGCGTAAGGTTCCGGATGGAATTTCATATCCCCAATTTTTTTGCAAGGTTATGGCAACATTTGGGAAAAATATCAGCCATAAAATTTGTTCTATATTAATAAACTCGCGAAAGATGATTTTTTCACGTTATTTTCGTGTATTTTCGGCTATTTTAGCTCCTTTGTACACCCTAAGCGAAAGGTTCCGGATCGAATTTCATATCCCCAATTTTTTTGCGAGACTATAACAATACCTGGAAGAAATCTCAGCCATAAAATTTGTCTCAAATTAATAAACTCGCGAGAGATGATTTTTTCACTTTATTTTTCGTGTATTTTCGGCTATTTTAGCCACTTTGCACCCCCTAAGCGAGAGGTTGCAGATCGGATTTCGTATCCCCAGTTCTTTGGCAAAGCTATGGCAACATCTGGAAGAAATATCAGCCATAAAATTTGTCTTAAATTAATAATCTCGCGAGAGATGATTTTTTCACGTTATTTTTCGTGTATTTTCGGCTATTTTAGCCCATTTGCACCCCCTAAGCGAATGGTTCCGGATCGAATTTCATATCCCCAATTTTTCTGCGAGGCTATGACAACATCTGCAAGAAATATCAGCCATAAAATTTGTCTTAAATTAATAAACTCGCGAGAGATGATTTTTTTCTCGGTGCTTTGCGAGTATTTTCCGATATTTTAGTCCCTTTGCATCCCCCCAAACGGCACGTTGCGGATCGAATTTCTTATCACCAATTTTTTTACAAGGCTATGGCAGCATCTTAAAGAAATATCAGCCATAAAACTTGTCTTAAATTAATAAACTCGCTAGAGATGATTTTTTCATTTTATTTTTCGTGTATTTTCGGCTATTTTAGCCCATTTGCACCCCCTAAGCGAATGGTTCCGGATCGAATTTCATATCCCCAATTTTTCTGCGAGGCTATGACAACATCTGGAAGAAATATCAGCCATAAAATTTGTCTTAAATTAATAAACTCGCGAGAGTTGATTTTTTCACGTTATTTTTCGTGTATTTTCGGCTATTTTAGTACCATTGCACCCCCTAAGCGAAAAGTTCCGGATGGAATTTCATATCCCCAATTTTTTTGCAACGTTATGGCAACATTTGGAAAAAATATCAGCCATAAAATTTGTCCTATATTAATAAACTCGCGAAAGATGATTTTTTCACGTTATTTTCGTGTATTTTCGGCTATTTTAGCTCCTTTGTACACCCTAAGCGAAAGGTTCCGGATCGAATTTCATATCGCCATTTTGTTGCGAGACTATAACAATACCTGGAAGAAATATTAGCCATAAAATTTGTCTTAAATTAATAAACTTGCGAGAGATGATTTTTTTCTCGGTGTTTTGCGAGTATTTCCCGCTATTTTAGTCCTTTTACAACCCCCGAGCGAGACGTTCCGGATGGAATTTCTTATCGCCAATTTTTTTGCAAGATTATGGCAATATCTGAAAGAAATCTCAGCCATAAAATTTGTCTTAAATTAATAAACTGGCGAGAGATGATTTTTTCACGTTATTTTTCGTGTATTTTCGGCTATTTTAGCCCCTTTGCACCCCCTAAGCTAAATGTTCCGGATCGAATATCATATCCCCAATTTTTCTGCGAGGCTATGACAACATCTGGAAGAAATATCAGCCATAAAATTTGTCTTAAATTAATAATCTCGCGAGAGATGATTTTTTCACGTTATTTTTCGTGTATTTTCGGCTATTTTAGCCCATTTGCACCCCCTAAGCGAATTGTTCCGGATCGAATTTCATATCCCCAATTTTTCTGCGAGGCTATGACAACATCTGGGAGAAATATCAGCCATAAAATTTGTCTTAAATTGATAAACTCGCGAGAGATGATTTTTTCACGTTATATTTCGTGTATTTTCGGCTATTTTAGCCCTTTTGCACCCCCTAAGCTAAATGTTCCGGATCGAATATCATATCCCCAATTTTTCTGCGAGGCTATGACAACATCTGGAAGAAATATCAGCCATAAAATTTGTCTTAAATTAATAATCTCGCGAGAGATGATTTTTTCACGTTATTTTTCGTGTATTTTCGGCTATTTTAGCCCATTTGCACCCCCTAAGCGAATTGTTCCGGATCGAATTTCATATCCCCAATTTTTCTACGAGGCTATGACAACACCTGGAAGAAATATCAGCCATAAAATTTGTCATAAATTAATAAACTCGCGAGAGATGATTTTTTTCTCGGTGTTTTGCGAGTATTTTCCGGTATTTTAGTCCTTTTGCACCCCCCAAGCGACACGTTCGGGATCGAATTTCTTATCGCCAATTTTTTTACAAGGCTATGGCAGCATCCGAAAGAAATATCAGCCATAGAATTTGTCTTAAATTAATAAACTCACGAGAGATGATTTTTTCATGTTATTTTTCGCGTATTTTCGGCTATTTTAGTCCCTTTGCACCCCCCAAGCGACATGTTCCGTATCGAATTTCTTTGCGAGGCTATGAGAACATCCGGAAGAAATATCAGCCATAATATTTGTCTTAAATTAATAAACTCGCGTGAGATGATTTTTTCACGTTATTTTTCGTGTATTTTCGGCTATTTTAGCCCATTTGCACCCCCTAAGCGAATGGTTCCGGATCGAATTTCATATCCCCAATTTTTCTGCGAGGCTATGACAACATCTGCAAGAAATATCAGCCATAAAATTTGTCTTAAATTAATAAACTCGCGAGAGATGGTTTTTTTCTCGGTGCTTTGCGAGTATTTTCCGATATTTTAGTCCCTTTGCATCCCCCCAAGCGGCACGTTGCGGATCGAATTTCTTATCACCAATTTTTTTACAAGGCTATGGCAGCATCTGAAAGAAATATCAGCCATAAAACTTGTCTTAAATTAATAAACTCGCTAGAGATGATTTTTACATTTTATTTTTCGTGTATTTTCGTCTATTTTAGCCCATTTGCACCCCCTAAGCGAATGGTTCCGGATCGAATTTCATATCCCCAATTTTTCTGCGAGGCTATGACAACATCTGGAAGAAATATCAGCCATAAAATTTGTCTTAAATTAATAAACTCGCGAGAGTTGATTTTTTCACGTTATTTTTCGTGTATTTTCGGCTATTTTAGTACCATTGCACCCCCTAAGCGAAAAGTTCCGGATGGAATTTCATATCCCCAATTTTTTTGCAACGTTATGGCAACATTTGGAAAAAATATCAGCCATAAAATTTGTCCTATATTAATAAACTCGCGAAAGATGATTTTTTCACGTTATTTTCGTGTATTTTCGGCTATTTTAGCTCCTTTGTACACCCTAAGCGAAAGGTTCCGGATCGAATTTCATATCGCCATTTTGTTGCGAGACTATAACAATACCTGGAAGAAATATTAGCCATAAAATTTGTCTTAAATTAATAAACTTGCGAGAGATGATTTTTTTCTCGGTGTTTTGCGAGTATTTCCCGCTATTTTAGTCCTTTTACAACCCCCGAGCGAGACGTTCCGGATGGAATTTCTTATCGCCAATTTTTTTGCAAGATTATGGCAATATCTGAAAGAAATCTCAGCCATAAAATTTGTCTTAAATTAATAAACTGGCGAGAGATGATTTTTTCACGTTATTTTTCGTGTATTTTCGGCTATTTTAGCCCCTTTGCACGCCCTCAGCTAAATGTTCCGGATCGAATATCATATCCCCAATTTTTCTGCGAGGCTATGACAACATCTGGAAGAAATATCAGCCATAAAATTTGTCTTAAATTAATAATCTCGCGAGAGATGATTTTTTCACGTTATTTTTCGTGTATTTTCGGCTATTTTAGCCCATTTGCACCCCCTAAGCGAATTGTTCCGGATCGAATTTCATATCCCCAATTTTTCTGCGAGGCTATGACAACATCTGGGAGAAATATCAGCCATAAAATTTGTCTTAAATTGATAAACTCGCGAGAGATGATTTTTTCACGTTATATTTCGTGTATTTTCGGCTATTTTAGCCCTTTTGCACCCCCTAAGCTAAATGTTCCGGATCGAATATCATATCCCCAATTTTTCTGCGAGGCTATGACAACATCTGGAAGAAATATCAGCCATAAAATTTGTCTTAAATTAATAATCTCGCGAGAGATGATTTTTTCACGTTATTTTTCGTGTATTTTCGGCTATTTTAGCCCATTTGCACCCCCTAAGCGAATTGTTCCGGATCGAATTTCATATCCCCAATTTTTCTACGAGGCTATGACAACACCTGGAAGAAATATCAGCCATAAAATTTGTCATAAATTAATAAACTCGCGAGAGATGATTTTTTTCTCGGTGTTTTGCGAGTATTTTCCGGTATTTTAGTCCTTTTGCACCCCCCAAGCGACACGTTCGGGATCGAATTTCTTATCGCCAATTTTTTTACAAGGCTATGGCAGCATCCGAAAGAAATATCAGCCATAGAATTTGTCTTAAATTAATAAACTCACGAGAGATGATTTTTTCATGTTATTTTTCGCGTATTTTCGGCTATTTTAGTCCCTTTGCACCCCCCAAGCGACATGTTCCGTATCGAATTTCTTTGCGAGGCTATGAGAACATCCGGAAGAAATATCAGCCATAATATTTGTCTTAAATTAATAAACTCGCGTGAGATGATTTTTTCACATTATTTTTTGTGTATTTTCGGCTATTTTAGGCCCTTTGCACCCCCTAAGCGTAAGGTTCCGGATGGAATTTCATATCCCCAATTTTTTTGCAAGGTTATGGCAACATTTGGGAAAAATATCAGGCATAAAATTGGTTCTATATTAATAAACTCGCGAAAGATGATTTTTTCACATTATTTTCGTGTATTTTAGGCTATTTTAGCTCCTTTGTACACCCTAAGCGAAAGGTCCGGATCGAATTTCATATCCCCAATTTTTTCGCGAGACTATAACAATACCTGGAAAAAATTTCAGCCATAAAATTTGTCTCAAATTAATAAACTCCCGAGAGATGATTTTTTCACGTTATTTTTCGTGTATTTTCGGCTATTTTAGCCAATTTGCACCCCCTAAGCGAAAGGTTGCGAATCGGATTTCATATCCCCAGTTCTTTGGCAAAGCTATGGCAACGTCTGAAAGAAATATCAGCCATAAAACTTGTCTTAAATTAATAAACTCGCGAGAGATGATTTTTTCATATTATATTTCGTATATTTTCGGCTATTTTAGGCCCTTTGCACCCCCTAAGCGAAAGGTTCCGGATCGAATTTCATATCCCCAATTTTTTTGCGAGGCTATGACAACATCTGGAAAAAATATCAGCCATAAAATTTGTCTGAAATTAATAATCTCGCGTGAGATGATTTTTTCACGTTATTCTCGTGTATTTTCGGCTATTTTAGCTCCTTTGTACACCCTAAGCAAAAGGTTCCGGATCGAATTTCATATCCCCAATTTTTTTGCGAGACTATAACAATACCTGGAAGAAATATTAGCCATAAAATTTGTCTTAAATTAATAAACTTGCGAGAGATGATTTTTTTCTCGGTGTTTTGCGAGTATTTTCGGCTATTTTAGCCACTTTGCACCCCCTAAGCGGAAGGTTCCGGATCGAATTTCATATCCCCAATTTTTTGCGAGGCTATGACAACATCTGGAAAAAATATCAGCCATAAAATTTGTCTTAAATTAATAATCTCGCGTGAGATGATTTTTTCACGTAATTTTTCGTGTATTTTCGGCTATTTTAGCCCCTTTGCACCCCCTAAGCGAAATGTTCCGGATCGAATTTCATATCCCCAATTTTTTTGCGAGACTATGACAACATCTGGAAGAAATATCAGCCATAAAATTTGTCTTAAATTAATAATCTCGCGGGAGATGATTTTTTCACGTTATTTTTTCGTGTATTTTCGGCTATTTTAGCCCCTTTGCACCCCCTAAGCGAAATGTTCCGGATCGAATTTCATATCTCCAATTTTTCTGCAAGACTATGACAACATCTGGAAGAAATATCAGCCATAAAATTTGTCTTAAATTAATAATCTCGCGAGAGATGATTTTTTCACGTTATTTTTCGTGTATTTTCGGCTATTTTAGCCCATTTGCACATCCTAAGCGAATTGTTCCGGATCGAATTTCATATCCCCAATTTCTCTGCAAGGCTATGACAATATCTCGAAGAAATATCAGCCATAAAATTTGTCTTAAATTGATAAACTCGCGAGAGATGATTTTTTCACGTTATTTTTGTGTATTTTCGGCTATTTTAGCCCCTTTGCACCCCCTAAGCGTAAGGTTCCGGATGGAATTTCATATCCCCAATTTTTTTGCAAGGTTATGGCAACATTTGGGAAAAATATCAGCCATAAAATTTGTTCTATATTAATAAACTCGCGAAAGATGATTTTTTCACGTTATTTTCGTGTATTTTCGGCAATTTTAGCTCCTTTGTACACCCTAAGCGAAAGGTTCCGGATCGAATTTCATATCCCCAATTTTTTTTCGAGACTATAACAATACCTGGAAGAAATCTCAGCCATAAAATTTGTCTCAAATTAATAAACTCGCGAGAGATGATTTTTTCACTTTATTTTTCGTGTATTTTCGGCTATTTTAGCCACTTTGCACCCCCTAAGCGAAAGGTTGCGGATCGGATTTCATATCCCCAGTTCTTTGGCAAAGCTATGGCAACATTTGGAAGAAATATCAGCCATAAAATTTGTCTTAAATTAATAATCTCGCGAGAGATGATTTTTTCACGTTATTTTTCGTGTATTTTCGGCTATTTTAGCCCATTTGCACCCCCTAAGCGAATGGTTCCGGATCGAATTTCATATCCCCAATTTTTCTGCGAGGCTATGACAACATCTGCAAGAAATATCAGCCATAAAATTTGTCTTAAATTAATAAACTCGCGAGAGATGATTTTTTTCTCGGTGCTTTGCGAGTATTTTCCGATATTTTAGTCCCTTTGCATCCCCCCAAGCGGCACGTTGCGGATCGAATTTCTTATCACCAATTTTTTTACAAGGCTATGGCAGCATCTGAAAGAAATATCAGCCATAAAACTTGACTTAAATTAATAAACTCGCTAGAGATGATTTTTTCATTTTATTTTTCGTGTATTTTCGGCTATTTTAGCCCCTTTGCGCCCCCTAAGCGAAAGGTTCCGGATCGAATTTCATATCCCCAATTTCTTTGCGAGGCTATGACAACATCTGGAAGAAACATCAGCCATAAAATTTGTCTTAAATTAATAATCTCGCGAGAGATGATTTTTCCACGTTATTCTCGTGTATTTTCGGCTATTTTAGCTCCTTTGTACACCCTAAGCAAAAGGTTCCGGATCGAATTTCATATCCCCAATTTTTTTGCGAGACTATAACAATACCTGGAAGAAATATTAGCCATAAAATTTGTCTTAAATTAATAAACTTGCGAGAGATGATTTTTTTCTCGGTGTTTTGCGAGTATTTTCGGCTATTTTAGCCACTTTGCACCCCCTAAGCGAAAGGTTGCGGATCGGATTTCATATCCCCAGTTCTTTGGCAAAACTATGGCAACATCTGAAAGAAATATCAGCCATAAATCTTGGCTTAAATTAATAAACTCGCGAGAGATGATTTTTTCACGTTATTTTTCGTGTATTTTCGGCTATTTTAGCCCCTTTGCACCCCCTAAGCGAAATGTTCCGAATCGAATTTCATATTCCCAATTTTTCTGCGAGGCTATGACAACATCTGGAAGAAATATCAGCCATAAAATTTATCTTAAATTAATAATCTCGCGAGAGATGATTTTTTCACGTTATTTTTCGTGTATTTTCGGCTATTTTAGCCCATTTGCACCCCCTAAGCGAATTGTTCCGGATCGAATTTCATATCCCCAATTTTTCTGCAAGGCTATGACAATATCTCGAAGAAATATCAGCCATAAAATTTGTCTTAAATTGATAAACTCGTGAGAGATGATTTTTTCACGTTATTTTTCATGTATTTTCGGCTATTTTAGCCACTTTGCACCCCCTAAGCGAAATGTTCCGGATCGAATTTCATACCCCCAATTTGTCTGCGAGGCTATGACAACATCTGGAAGAAATATCAGCCATAAAATTTGTCTTAAATTAATAATCTCGCGAGAGATGATTTTTTCACGTTATTTTTCGTGTATTTTCGGCTATTTTAGTACCATTGCACCCCCTAAGCGAAAAGTTCCGGATGGAATTTCATATCCCCAATTTTGTTGCAAGGTTATGGCAACATTTGGAAAAAATATCAGCCATAAAATTTGTCCTATATTCATAAACTCGCGAAAGATGATTTTTTCACGTTATTCTCGTGTATTTTCGGCTATTTTAGCTCCTTTGTACACCCTAAGCAAAAGGTTCCGGAACAAATTTCATATCCCCAATTTTTTTGCGAGACTATAACAATACCTGGAAGAAATATTAGCCATAAAATTTGTCTTAAATTAATAAACTTGCGAGAGATGATTTTTTTCTCGGTGTTTTCCGAGTATTTTCAGCTATTTTAGCCACTTTGCACCACCTAAGCGAAAGGTTGTGGATCGGATTTCATATCCCCAGTTCTTTGGCAAAACTATGGCAACATCTGAAAGAAATATCAGCCATAAATCTTGTCTTAAATTAATAAACTCGCGAGAGATGATTTTTTCACGTTAGTTTTCGTGTATTTTTGGCTATTCTAGCACCTTTGCACCCCCTAAGCGAAAGGTTCCGGATGGAATTTCTTATCGCCAATTTTTTTGCAAGGTTATGGCAATATCTGGAAGAAATATCAGCCATAAAATTTGTCTTAAATTAATAAACTCGCGAGAGATGATTTTTTCACGTTATTTTTCGTGTATTTTCGGCTATTTTAGCCCATTTGCACCCCCTAAGCGAATTGTTCCGGATCGAATTTCATATCCCCAATTTTTCTGCAAGGCTATGACAATATCTCGAAGAAATATCAGCCATAAAATTTGTCTTAAATTGATAAACTCGTGAGAGATGATTTTTCACGTTATTTTTCGTGTATTTTCGGCTATTTTAGTCCCATTGCACCCCCTAAGCGAAAAGTTCCGGATGGAATTTCATATCCCCAATTTTTTTGCAAGGTTATGGCAACATTTGGAAAAAATATCAGCCATAAAATTTGTCCTATATTAATAAACTCGCGAAAGATGATTTTTTCACGTTATTTTCGTGTATTTTCGGCTATTTTGGCTCCTTTGTACACCCTAAGCGAAAGGTTCCGGATCGAATTTCATATCCCCAATTTTTTTGCGAGACTATAACAATACCTGGAAGAAATATTAGCCATAAAATTTGTCTTAAATTAATAAACTTGCGAGAGATGATTTTTTTCTCGGTGTTTTGCGAGTATTTTCCGCTATTTTAGTCCTTTTACAACCCCCGAGCGAGACGTTCCGGATGGAATTTCTTATCGCCAATTTTTTTGCAAGATTATGGCAATATCTGGAAGAAATCTCAGCCATAAAATTTGTCTTAAATTAATAAATTCGCGAGAGATGATTTTTTCACATTATTTTTCGTGTATTTTCGGCTATTTTAGCCACTTTGCACCCCCTAAGCGAAATGTTCCGGATCGAATTTCATACCCCCAATTTGTCTGCGAGGCTATGACAACATCTGGAAGAAATATCAGCCATAAAATTTGTCTTAAATTAATAATCTCGCGAGAGATGATTTTTTCACGTTATTTTTCGTGTATTTTCGGCTATTTTAGCCCCTTTGCACCCCCTAAGCTAAATGTTCCGGATCGAATATCATATCCCCAATTTTTCTGCGAGGCTATAACAACATCTGGAAGAAATATCAGCCATAAAATTTGTCTTAAATTAATAATCTCGCGAGAGATGATTTTTTCACGTTATTTTTCGTGTATTTTCGGCTATTTTAGCCCATTTGCACCCCCTAAGCGAATTGTTCCGGATCGAATTTCATATCCCCAATTTTTCTGCGAGGCTATAACAATACCTGGAAGAAATATTAGCCATAAAATTTGTCTTTAATTAATAAACTTGCGAGAGATGATTTTTTTCTCGGTGTTTTGCGAGTATTTTCCGCTATTTTAGTCCTTTTGCAACCCCCGAGCGAGACGTTCCGGATGGAATTTCTTATCGCCAATTTTTTTGCAAGGTTATGGCAATATCTGAAAGAAATCTCAGCCATAAAATTTGTCTTAAATTAATAATCTCGCGAGACATGATTTTTTCACGTTATTTTTCGTGTATTTTCGGCTATTTTAGCCACTTTGCACCCCCTAAGCGAAATGTTCCGGATTGAATTTCATATCCCCAATTTTTCTGCGAGGCTATGACAACATCTGGAAGAAATATCAGCCATAAAATTTGTCTTAAATTAATAATCTCGCGAGAGATGATTTTTTCACGTTATTTTTCGTGTATTTTCGGCTATTTTAGCCCATTTTCACCCCCTAAGCGAATTGTTCCGGATCGAATTTCATATCCCCAATTTTTCTGCGAGGCTATGACAACATCTGGAAGAAATATCAGCCATAATATTTGTCTTAAATTAATAAACTGGCGAGAGATGATTTTTTCACGTTATTTTTCGTGTATTTTCGGCTATTTTAGTCTCATTGCACCCCCTAAGCGAAAATTTCCGGATGGAATTTCATATCCCCAATTTTTTTGCAAGGTTATGGCAACATTTGGAAAAAATATCAGCCATAAAATTTGTCCTATATTAATAAACTCGCGAATGATGATTTTTTCACGTTATTTTCGTGTATTTTCGGCTATTTTAGTCCCATTGCACCCCCTAAGCGAAAAGTTCCGGATGGAATTTCATATCCCCTATTTTTTTGCAAGGTTATGGCAACATTTGGAAAAAATATCAGCCATAAAATTTGTCCTATATTAATAAACTCGCGAAAGATGATTTTTTCACGTTATTTTCGTGTATTTTCGGCTATTTTAGCTCCTTTGTACACCCTAAGCGAAAGGTTCCGTATCGAATTTCATATCCCCAATTTTTTTGCGAGACTATAACAATACCTGGAAGAAATATTAGCCATAAAATTTGTCTTAAATTAATAAACTTGCGAGAGATGATTTTTTCTCGGTGTTTTGCGAGTATTTTCCGCTATTTTAGTCCTTTTGCAACCCCCGAGCGAGACGTTCCGGATGGAATTTCTTATCGCCAATTTTTTTGCAAGGTTATGGCAATATCTGAAAGAAATCTCAGCCATAAAATTTGTTTTAAATTAATAAACTCGCGAGAGATGATTTTTTCACGTTATTTTTCGTGTATTTTCGGCTATTTTAGCCACTTTGCACCCCCTAAGCGAAAGGTTGCGGATCGGATTTCATATCCCCAGTTCTTTGGCAAAGCTATGGCAACGTCTGAAAGGAATATCAGCCATAAAACTTGTCTTAAATTAATAAACTTGCGAGAGATGATTTTTTCATTTTATATTTCGTGTATTTTCGGCTATTTTAGCCCCTTTGCACCCCCCCTAAGCGGCACGTTGCGGATCGAATTTCTTATCACCAATTTTTTTCCAAGGCTATGGCAGCATCTGAAAGAAATATCAGCCATAAAACTTGTCTTAAATTAATAAACTCGCTAGAGATGATTTTTTCATTTTATTTTTCGTGTATTTTCGGCTATTTTAGCCCCTTTGCGCCCGCTAAGCGAAAGGTTCCGGATCGAATTTCATATCCCCAATTTCTTTGCGAGGCTATGACAACATCTGGAAGAAACATCAGCCATAAAATTTGTCTTAAATTAATAATCTCGCGAGAGATGATTTTTCCACGTTATTCTCGTGTATTTTCGGCTATTTTAGCTCCTTTGTACACCCTAAGCAAAAGGTTCCGGATCGAATTTCATATCCCCAATTTTTTTGCGAGACTATAACAATACCTGGAAGAAATATTAGCCATAAAATTTGTCTTAAATTAATAAACTTGCGAGAGATGATTTTTTTCTCGGTGTTTTGCGAGTATTTTCGGCTATTTTAGCCACTTTGCACCCCCTAAGCGAAAGGTTGCGGATCGGATTTCATATCCCCAGTTCTTTGGCAAAACTATGGCAACATCTGAAAGAAATATGAGCCATAAATCTTGGCTTAAATTAATAAACTTGCGAGAGATGATTTTTTTCTCGGTGTTTTGCGAGTATTTTCGGCTATTTTAGCCACTTTGCACCCCCTAAGCGAAAGGTTGCGGATCGGATTTCATATCCCCAGTTCTTTGGCAAAACTATGGCAACATCTGAAAGAAATATGAGCCATAAATCTTGGCTTAAATTAATAAACTCGCGAGAGATGATTTTTTCACGTTATTTTTCGTGTATTTTCGGCTATTTTAGCCCCTTTGCACCCCCTAAGCGAAATGTTCCGAATCGAATTTCATATTCCCAATTTTTCTGCGAGGCTATGACAACATCTGGAAGAAATATCAGCCATAAAATTTATCTTAAATTAATAATCTCGCGAGAGATGATTTTTTCACGTTATTTTTCGTGTATTTTCGGCTATTTTAGCCCATTTGCACCCCCTAAGCGAATTGTTCCGGATCGAATTTCATATCCCCAATTTTTCTGCAAGGCTATGACAATATCTCGAAGAAATATCAGCCATAAAATTTGTCTTAAATTGATAAACTCGTGAGAGATGATTTTTTCACGTTATTTTTCGTGTATTTTCGGCTATTTTAGTCCCATTGCACCCCCTAAGCGAAAAGTTCCGGATGGAATTTCATATCCCCAATTTTTTTGCAAGGTTATGGCAACATTTGGAAAAAATATCAGCCATAAAATTTGTCTTAAATTAATAAACTCGCGAGAGATGATTTTTTCACGTTATTTTTCGTGTATTTTCGGCTATTTTAGCCACTTTGCACCCCCTAAGCGAAATGTTCCGGATCGAATTTCATACCCCCAATTTGTCTGCGAGGCTATGACAACATCTGGAAGAAATATCAGCCATAAAATTTGTCTTAAATTAATAATCTCGCGAGAGATGATTTTTTCACGTTATTTTTCGTGTATTTTCGGCTATTTTAGTACCATTGCACCCCCTAAGCGAAAAGTTCCGGATGGAATTTCATATCCCCAATTTTTTTGCAAGGTTATGGCAACATTTGGAAAAAATATCAGCCATAAAATTTGTCCTATATTCATAAACTCGCGAAAGATGATTTTTTCACGTTATTCTCGTGTATTTTCGGCTATTTTAGCTCCTTTGTACACCCTAAGCAAAAGGTTCCGGAACAAATTTCATATCCCCAATTTTTTTGCGAGACTATAACAATACCTGGAAGAAATATTAGCCATAAAATTTGTCTTAAATTAATAAACTTGCGAGAGATGATTTTTTTCTCGGTGTTTTCCGAGTATTTTCGGCTATTTTAGCCACTTTGCACCACCTAAGCGAAAGGTTGTTGATCGGATTTCATATCCCCAGTTCTTTGGCAAAACTATGGCAACATCTGAAAGAAATATCAGCCATAAATCTTGTCTTAAATTAATAAACTCGCGAGAGATGATTTTTTCACGTTAGTTTTCGTGTATTTTTGGCTATTCTAGCACCTTTGCACCCCCTAAGCGAAAGGTTCCGGATGGAATTTCTTATCGCCAATTTTTTTGCAAGGTTATGGCAATATCTGGAAGAAATATCAGCCATAAAATTTGTCTTAAATTAATAAACTCGCGAGAGATGATTTTTTCACGTTATTTTTCGTGTATTTTCGGCTATTTTAGCCCATTTGCACCCCCTAAGCGAATTGTTCCGGATCGAATTTCATATCCCCAATTTTTCTGCAAGGCTATGACAATATCTCGAAGAAATATCAGCCATAAAATTTGTCTTAAATTGATAAACTCGTGAGAGATGATTTTTTCACGTTATTTTTCGTGTATTTTCGGCTATTTTAGTCCCATTGCACCCCCTAAGCGAAAAGTTCCGGATGGAATTTCATATCCCCAATTTTTTTGCAAGGTTATGGCAACATTTGGAAAAAATATCAGCCATAAAATTTGTCCTATATTAATAAACTCGCGAAAGATGATTTTTTCACGTTATTTTCGTGTATTTTCGGCTATTTTAGCTCCTTTGTACACCCTAAGCGAAAGGTTCCGGATCGAATTTCATATCCCCAATTTTTTTGCGAGACTATAACAATACCTGGAAGAAATATTAGCCATAAAATTTGTCTTAAATTAATAAACTTGCGAGAGATGATTTTTTTCTCGGTGTTTTGCGAGTATTTTCCGCTATTTTAGTCCTTTTACAACCCCCGAGCGAGACGTTCCGGATGGAATTTCTTATCGCCAATTTTTTTGCAAGATTATGGCAATATCTGGAAGAAATCTCAGCCATAAAATTTGTCTTAAATTAATAAATTCGCGAGAGATGATTTTTTCACATTATTTTTCGTGTATTTTCGGCTATTTTAGCCACTTTGCACCCCCTAAGCGAAATGTTCCGGATCGAATTTCATACCCCCAATTTGTCTGCGAGGCTATGACAACATCTGGAAGAAATATCAGCCATAAAATTTGTCTTAAATTAATAATCTCGCGAGAGATGATTTTTTCACGTTATTTTTCGTGTATTTTCGGCTATTTTAGCCCCTTTGCACCCCCTAAGCTAAATGTTCCGGATCGAATATCATATCCCCAATTTTTCTGCGAGGCTATAACAACATCTGGAAGAAATATCAGCCATAAAATTTGTCTTAAATTAATAATCTCGCGAGAGATGATTTTTTCACGTTATTTTTCGTGTATTTTCGGCTATTTTAGCCCATTTGCACCCCCTAAGCGAATTGTTCCGGATCGAATTTCATATCCCCAATTTTTCTGCGAGGCTATAATAATACCTGGAAGAAATATTAGCCATAAAATTTGTCTTTAATTAATAAACTTGCGAGAGATGATTTTTTTCTCGGTGTTTTGCGAGTATTTTCCGCTATTTTAGTCCTTTTGCAACCCCCGAGCGAGACGTTCCGGATGGAATTTCTTATCGCCAATTTTTTTGCAAGGTTATGGCAATATCTGAAAGAAATCTCAGCCATAAAATTTGTCTTAAATTAATAATCTCGCGAGACATGATTTTTTCACGTTATTTTTCGTGTATTTTCGGCTATTTTAGCCACTTTGCACCCCCTAAGCGAAATGTTCCGGATCGAATTTCATATCCCCAATTTTTCTGCGAGGCTATGACAACATCTGGAAGAAATATCAGCGATAAAATTTGTCTTAAATTAATAATCTCGCGAGAGATGGTTTTTTCACGTTATTTTTCGTGTATTTTCGGCTATTTTAGCCCATTTTCACCCCCTAAGCGAATTGTTCCGGATCGAATTTCATATCCCCAATTTTTCTGCGAGGCTATGACAACATCTGGAAGAAATATCAGCCATAATATTTGTCTTAAATTAATAAACTGGCGAGAGATGATTTTTTCACGTTATTTTTCGTGTATTTTCGGCTATTTTAGTCCCATTGCACCCCCTAAGCGAAAATTTCCGGATGGAATTTCATATCCCCAATTTTTTTGCAAGGTTATGGCAACATTTGGAAAAAATATCAGCCATAAAATTTGTCCTATATTAATAAACTCGCGAATGATGATTTTTTCACGTTATTTTCGTGTATTTTCGGCTATTTTAGTCCCATTGCACCCCCTAAGCGAAAAGTTCCGGATGGAATTTCATATCCCCGATTTTTTTGCAAGGTTATGGCAACATTTGGAAAAAATATCAGCCATAAAATTTGTCCTATATTAATAAACTCGCGAAAGATGATTTTTTCACGTTATTTTCGTGTATTTTCGGCTATTTTAGCTCCTTTGTACACCCTAAGCGAAAGGTTCCGTATCGAATTTCATATCCCCAATTTTTTTGCGAGACTATAACAATACCTGGAAGAAATATTAGCCATAAAATTTGTCTTAAATTAATAAACTTGCGAGAGATGATTTTTTTCTCGGTGTTTTGCGAGTATTTTCCGCTATTTTAGTCCTTTTGCAACCCCCGAGCGAGACGTTCCGGATGGAATTTCTTATCGCCAATTTTTTTGCAAGGTTATGGCAATATCTGAAAGAAATCTCAGCCATAAAATTTGTTTTAAATTAATAAACTCGCGAGAGATGATTTTTTCACGTTATTTTTCGTGTATTTTCGGCTATTTTAGCCACTTTGCACCCCCTAAGCGAAAGGTTGCGGATCGGATTTCATATCCCCAGTTCTTTGGCAAAGCTATGGCAACGTCTGAAAGGAATATCAGCCATAAAACTTGTCTTAAATTAATAAACTTGCGAGAGATGATTTTTTCATTTTATATTTCGTGTATTTTCGGCTATTTTAGCCCCTTTGCACCCCCTAAGCGAAATGTTCCGGATCGAATTTCATATCCCCAATTTTTTTGCAAGGCTATGGCAACACCTGGAAGAAATATCAGCCATAAAATTTGTCTTAAATTAATATACTCAGATGGTATCAATTTTTTTTGTAATGTATTGTCTAGTCGGGGTGGTTTTAGGGATGATTTGGGGGGATGATCACTTTGGAAATTACTTATTTTGCAGTTTATACATGTTTTATGCATATCTCTAGGAGATAATATCAAAAAAACCGAATTTGGAAATTTTTATATTTCGTTCACGATGAACGTTCAGAACTTCACACATTTCAAACATTTATTTACAGTTATTTACAGTTATTTACAGTTTTTTACAGCTGTTTACAGAAACGATTTTCGCTAGGGTAGCTCCTGTAAATACAAGTTTTCAACATCACTTTTACGGATTTTTCTCTTATTTCAGTAATTTGGATTTTAAAACTAATGTTGTTTATCCATATGTTGGCCATAGTATTATAAACAACTGCCTGAAGAAATGGAAATCTAGAAGAGTCATCTACAAGAAAATAACGTAGAAATATCCTGATTTAATTTTCCAATGCATATACATCCAATAGATTCTTAAAATGTGACAAAAGCTGTTAGGAATTAGCTATACAACTAAGATGTTTGAGACAGTATTGCACAGAAAGTGTGAAAAAGGTATTCTGAAATGGGTAGAACTTGAATTAGAATGCAAGTTTTGAAAAGTTTATTTTTCATAAATATATTCTTAAAATAAAAACAAAAACTAGATACTTTGTGAAATATTTTTCATTTTCAGATTATACAATTCTCACAGACTTTGAGCTCTGGAATAGATTCTTATCGAAGAAGTAGCACCAGTAGTAATGTCAGTAACCTCTCATTACATCGGCAAGCTCTTCATAGGCTACAATTGCTAGTATTTCTTACCATAAAAGAATGCCGAGAAAGCTTTTCTCTCACAATGATTCTTTGTTCATAAACTGTTTGTTTTTTCATTTTACAAGATGTCTAACAATGATGGATTTTTAAGTCAAGTGGTTTTTAGTGAAAACTTCAAAAATTTATGATACTTATTTGAAATATTTGTCCGAGCCTTGGTTTAAAAACATGTGTCTACTTCAAGAAATTTAGTCGATATCAGTGCTGTAGTACATATTTACTCAAGCACCAATTAAAAGATATTATGACAAACGAAAATTGAATTACTGAAAAAGCGAAAATGATGTGTTATTGTGAAAATTTCAACGAATAAAAGTGCTCAGCTAATCTAATTTATGATTTGTTCATGGTGAGAGATGTCAAAATGATTTAGAGATGTCACCAGTAAATATTTTTCTACACAAAATTCAGATAATAATTTCAAAAAGTTATCTATACAAGAATTACAGAGTATCAGAACGTAAGGATTATTGACACGCAGATCATGATTAAATAGTCTGTAACATAGAAGAGTTCATTAAAATACATAAATTGTATAATACATTATTACACAAGTCTGTCAAATTAAAACATGGAAATAGTGAGATGCAAGATCAGAAGTTTACACATGTCTGTCAAATTAATACATGGAAATAGTGAGATGCAAGATCAGAAGTATTCGTATCTTTGAAATGAAAAAATGCAGTTTTAGTGTAATAGCAGTGTAAATATCAAATTTGAAATAATAATTTTTGTGGAACTTTCTCAAAACATTGTAATTCTTGGTTTATATTAATATTTTGAGTTACGTTAATTCATTCAGACTCAGGCTTCACTCCGTTCTTTGCTTAAAATGCAAATAAAAACAAAAAACACACTAAAAATTGATGAAGTTCATTATACATGTCAATGCGTCAAAGAATAGATTACCAAGTATTTTACTAGTGACATTAATTGATGGTTCATTATTTTGAGAAAACTTAATTTAAAAATTAGTTCTTCGAAATAAAATAAGAAAATTCTGATTTTAATAGAAGATCATCTATCTAGTTGATTAGAGCTGATGGAGTTTTTTGAAGATTTATGGAACAAGCTCAGCGTGTGCTTTTCTTGAGACACTGTTGGAAACTCACTAATGACAAATAACATAGTGATCTGCCCGATACAAATACATTATTGTATTGTTGATAAAAATGACATCTAATCAGTGTTCATAAATATAATGTAATTCAAGTGAAATGTCAGTGCGAGTTTCCAGTTATAATAAAATGTTTTGTGTAACAAAAATAAACTAAATTACTGGTTAAGAGCTAAAAATAAAATTGCCTAATAGTGTTTCATGTCAGAAAAATGTACAGACAAGATATCAGATACATAAGAGTGTAATACAATAACAAGTCAAATGTAAAATTAATCAAAATAAAAAAAGGTAATAGTGATTTTAATAAATCATATTCAAGCTGGTGAATTTTTTTGAAAACTTATGGAATAAGCTCAGCCTGTACTTTTCTAGAGTGATTAGAATCTTACTGATAAAAAATAACGTAGTGATCTATCTACCCGATACGAATATTTTATTGTATTCTTAAAAAGTGATCAGTGTTCATAATAAATATATAATATAATAAGTCAGTGCAAGTTTTCCGATCAGATATAATAAAATGTTTTTTGTAATATTATATTGTTGATAAAAATGACATCTAATCAGTGTTCATAAATATAATATAATTCAAGTGGAATGTCAATGCAATAAGTTTCCAGTTATAATAAAATGTTTTGTGTAATAAAAAGAAACTAAATTACTGGTTAAGAGCTAAAAATAAAATTGCCTAATAGTGTTTCATGTTAGAAAATTGTACAGACAAGATATCAGATACATAAAAGTGTAATGCAATAACAAGTCAAATGTAAAATTAATTAAAATAAAAAAAGGTAATTGTGATTTTGATAAATCATCTATCTAGTTGAAAATCATATTCAAGCTGGTGAATTTTTTTGAAAACTTATGGAATAAGCTCAGCCTGTACTTTTCTAGAGTGATTAGAATCTTACTGATAAAAAGTAACGTAGTGATCTATCTACCCGATACGAATATTTTATTGTATTCTTAAAAAGTGATCAGTGTTTATAAATATATAATATAATTATAGTGAAGTCAGTGCAAGTTTTCAGATCAGATATAATAAAATGTTTTTTGTAATATTGTATTGTTGATAAAAATGACATCTAATCAGTGTTCATAAAAATATATAATATAATTCAAGTAAAATGTCAGTGCGAGTTTCAAGTTATAATAAAATGTTTTGTGTAATAAAAAAATAAACTAAATTACTGGTTAAGAGCTAAAAATAAAATTGCCTAATAGTGTTTCATGTCAGAAAAATGTACAGACAAGATATCAGATTCTTAAACTTTTGTTTTTAATTTTGCAAGATGTATCTGATGGGTTATTAATTCAAGTGCTTTCTAGTGAAAACTTCAACAAATCCAAGTGTTGAAAATAATATAATTAATGATTGGCTTATGGTGAGGTGCGCCAAATGTTTCAGATGAGCCATCTGTTCTGTGAATATAATATATAGTACATGAGACCATAATATAAATTAGTGTAATGGTACTTTTTTCAACTATGTGTATGAACATTTGTGTACATCTAAAAATAGAAAACTTGTTAAAAAATGAAGTATTCAATAACAGAATCATTTCTGTAAATTATTCATTATTATATTTTCTCTACAAAATATCTCCAAAAATGGTCCATCACTACATCTTTTAAAAAATCCATTAAGAAATTATTTTACAAAACTTCTACAATCCTTTACAAACTTTTGCAAGCGACGAGAAATTCTTTTCCAAAACCTTTACAATCACTTTACAAAAACTTTTACAAACGATAAGAATTTTTTCGGAAACCATAAGAATTATTTTCCGAAACCTATACAATATCCTAAAAAATTATTTAAGTTTTATTATATGAAAAGGAATTCTACGAATAAATAATAAATTTTTGCTTTCTAAAGTCGAAATAAATTTCTTTCACGCGGATACTGAAAGTCAAACCCAACAAAGTTGTGAAATCAATTAAAGTGTAATTTTATATACTTAACAAACAATATTTATAATGTACTTTTATACTCTTAAAAAGTTGTGAAATCTCTCTAAAAAATTTTTTTACAAAAGTAAAAACTTATAGGCAAGAATAAGTTTGGTTACTATTCTATATAGTTTTATACTTAACAAACATTATTTACTAAACTCTCCCACCCTCTCTTTCTTCCCCCTCTCTCTCTCCCTCTGTACCAAAAACTTTAATGAGAGCTTAAGGTGGTGTAATAGTCCTACTTTACCACTAACCCGGTTTTATCGGCGGAATACGTCAAAATAATTAATATAAACCCTGGCGGAAATTATAAAATGTAAAAAACCGTAAGTAAATATAAGAAAAAGTATGAAAATGTAAATTAGTGTATGAAAATGTAAGAAAATGTAAACAAATGTAAGTAAGTGTACTTTTTTGTTGGATTTCGGACACTTTTTACGTTTTCGTACACTTTCTTACATTTTATAACAATTTTTAATTTTTTTTTTTAGTATCTTACGTTTCCTTACATTTATTTACATTTTATTACTTTTTCATTTTTATCAACAACTTTTTACAAATTCTTATACATTATTATATTTTGTTACAATTTTTTCACGTCGTTTTATATTTTTTTACTTTTTATTACATATTCCTACACATAATTATACATTTTTATACTTTTTTACGGCTTTTTATATTTTGTTATACTTTTTGACGACTTTTTACATTTTTTTTACATTTTTTTACTTTTTATCACATATTCCTACACTTTATTATACCTTTTTTATACTTTTTTACGGTTTTTTATATTTTGTTATACTTTTTCACGTCTTTTTACATTTTTTTACATATTCCTACGCTTTATTATATATTATTACACTTTTTCACCTCTTTTTACATTATTTTACATATTCCTACGCTTTATTATATTTTATTACACTTTCTCACGTCTTTTTACTTTCTTTTACATTTTATTGCGTATTTTTTGTTTATTTATATTTCTATACGTTCTATTACGTATTTTTTCATTTATTTACAATTTTTTACATTTTATTATGTATTATCAACTATTTTTTATGTTTTCTTACATTTTTATATTTTTAAACATGCTATTTTTATCTATTGCATTTTTTATTATAAATTTTTCATTTAGCACTGCATCAATCAATCATAATTACAAAAAAAACTTCTGTGTAATGTATGTGCTATATAAATTTTGTAATATGATAAATTTCAATGCATAAAAAATGCAATGTTCTAGCTGACTCTGTCAGTCTTACACTGTGTAGGAAACTATTAAATAAGTAAGCTTCACTGGGTAGAAGTCTGCGAAATACATAGTGATGTATTTTAATACAACAGATATCCTGAAACGAGTTCTTACACCCTGACTAAACTTGGAAATTAACTAGACGAGCTAATATTACCAGGGACAACTAGCTACCCGTATTGCATTGAATCACACACACAGCACTTTTATATCCCCCAGTTCCTATTACCTATCCCCTCACACTCTAAAGCACTGACACTCGAAGATCACAGTAACCACGCCACCTAGGAGGAAGGTACTGACAGAGATCGTCAATTGTGTATCAATATCAGGGACTGCTTCAGCCTAGGGATCAACAAAATACATGAGCAGCAGATCAGTCCCTATTCTGGGGGACAACCGAGGAAAGTTGAGCTCCTAAAAATCGCATATAACTAATAAATAGAGGACACAAAAAACATACCATGCAAATAAAAAGTCTTCAGCAATGGATGTTGTTCACTCGCTGTACCAGTTACCTGTAACCACTAAAGAGGAAGGATTGGTAGAGACCTTCAAGCGTTGTTTTACTGCTGGAAACAGCTGCTTCCTGAGAGTCGCTGAAGACACAAGCAACAGATTAACTGTACACATAGTCGTTAGTATCAGAGCCAAACAAGGAAAGTTGAGCACCTAGAAACCACACATTAATTAAAACACAATTTGTCTATAGTCCTTTTATTTATTCGGATCTCATCTATTCAATAAGCACTCTCTACAAATGGTAATAATTTTTTTCATGACTGTACAAATAATAATATTGTTAATAAAACTTTCTACGAAAGTATAAAATAAGGAAGTATAGAAGTTTTTTTTGTATAATCTAAATAATATTTATGATTTTTTAAAAGAAGTCAAATAAATACACGGAGAGAAAAATTTCAGTAAAAATTACAAAACGTTCCGCAATTTTTACTGAACTTTTCGGTACTGTGGTAACAGACTGCCAAAATGAGCGGATTTACTTGACTTTCTATACTTTTTATAGAATTTTCAGTAAAAATTACCGAACTGTTCAGTAACTGTTGTGCGCATGCGCGTTCTTGAATTTCAGCGAGAATTACCGTGCACAACCGGTAGATGGCGAATATTGAAACTCGCAAGTGACCACGACTTTCCTCAGTTAGTATATAAGTCCGCTGAGTTTCTAAAGTTCATATGTAAGCGTTTGCGTATTGCGAAATGTAAGGCATTACTTAGGTTATGTGTAGTATAGTAGTTAGATATGTTTAGGACTTTAGATATAAAAATTTCCTATGTAAAAGCGGCGTGCATATTTACATCTTATCTTACACCACAAGGAAAGCAACACTGGATTCCCAACTATTAAAATGGCGATAAGTGCGATTAATATAAATTATTCCCATAAATAGATACATTTTTTTTAATTACCATATTCGCCATATTCTATAAAATGTATAACTCAAAGAAGAGTAAAAATTACGGAACGGTTCAGTAAAAAGTAAGTGCTTAGAAAAATTACCGAACTGTTCTGTAAAATTTACAAAAATGTCAGTCTGTTACCATAGTACCGTGAAGTTCGGTAAAAATTATCGAACTTTTTGTAATTTTTACTGAAAATTTTCTCTCCGTGTACTATCGTAAAAAAGTCTTTTACTTCTTTGAGTCAATGTATGCTCAACAAATTATATGTAAGTACATTCAAATTGTTCACTGCAAATCAAACAAACGAAAGTTGTGAAATCAATTATCGATAGTCAAGTAATGCAAACCATTCTCCGAAAAACTGTATGACTATGTTCTCCGAAATGTATTCAAATTTCTTCATTCCTTTATACAAATTAAACACAAGAAAGTACTGAAATCAATTAATTATAGTCAAGGACCGGCCATAAGAATTTTTCGTACCTCGCGTGTAAAATTACATTTTACGCCCACGTTGTAACTTCAAAATTGTTCAGCCAGCGGGCATAAAATACTACATAACGCCCAAGAGGCCCAATAGCTCACACACTCCTACAAAACTTTATAGTACCTACGTACTTTACGCCCGTGTGGGCGAAAATTATTTTAATTATATAACTATAATGCCTTCTTTTTATTTCTAAAATTCATAAGAATTTTTTCAGGTATTTACGAAAAGTCAAAGCCTATATAAAAAAATTACATAGCTACCAACACATCACTATTTTTCATTATTCCTCCTCAATTTTAAACTTTCTATAATATTACGCATCTTGGAATGACAAGAGAAGTCTAGAGCTACTCTAGCAGGGGTGGTCCTCCGGTCTCCCGTACATACTTGGCAGGCCCGACGGTTTGCAGTTCAAGGTGTAAGGCATGGTCATTTTCATATAAATATTCATATTTTTAAAGATCAGATAAAATGTATAAATGGGTTGCTTCTACATATTAACTACTGATCTATGAATCTATCACTCTGTTTTTAAATAGAAAGTACACGCCCGCGTGAAAATATCATATGGGATCTCATATGAGATCCCATAATACGTAAAATTGCATATGACATCACATATAAGATCTCATACGAGATATGCGCTGTCTGAAATTCTCATATGAGATCTTATATGATATTTACACGGGGGAAAAGGATATAACATATGTTGCTTATAAAACGGTTAGTAAAATGTAAAGGACTTTTGTGCAGACTATAAATTTATATGAATTTTTTATTTTATTCTCGTTTAAAAAGGACGGACACAAGGAAAAATATGTTTAGTAATGAAATATAAATCATGATTCTGCACCTGTACGGATATATTGTACTTAACGGCATCAATTAAAAATTAGAGCCAATGTAATTATTTATGGTGGATTTATAGGTATAAATATTGTTAATGAATTTATGCAAAAATTTAGTATTAGTTTTCAACTTCACGTAGCTTTGCACAGAATCGACCGATTTTAACGATTCTCATCTCAAATTAAAGCTCTATTCTTCAACTTTAATCGCTTTTTTGTGGAATTTAGTTTGGCCTCTTCAATAGTTTGCTATTGGTTAACCATCAATGACTACTTTTCGTCCATTTTTCCCATGTCAAATTTCCATAAGAAAAATTGATTTCGTCGGCAAAAAAGTTTGGCAACGGATAATGAGTGTACACGAGTATTTTCATGTTGGGGGACCCCCAAAGAACCGAAAAAACCTTACGTGGTAGGTGTGCCCTCAAAAAAAATTTTTTCCATTTTTGTACCCCAGTTGTTGTCTGTAGTCTGTAGAGAAAAATTCGGCGCACGACGTAACCTCTAATCGGAGTGACAGCAACACTCGCCATTCGGCATAGTCAGTACGCCGAAAACGCGCAGCGGTTGCACACTATACACGAGCAGTAACTACTCTCCGTGTTTGGGGCACTGGCTACTCCTTTTCTCGGATCACTAGTTACACCTTGTCCTCGGCGTACTAAGCTATTCTTTTTCGGTACAGCGGCTACTCTTATGTGAGTTTGGAGAATTGAATGCGTTCTTTTTTATATTAAGCAATTAATAGATAATTTGAATAAAAATAATTTGTATAAAGAATGTAGAAGTAAGTTAATACATGCTGTGGATCACTTTCGTACACACAAGTATCCATCAATGCAATATTTGCATTATCATTGGCATTAAACGATTTTAAAATACTTTGTTGGGGCGTAGAAATATTTTTTTCTTGATTGTACAACGGTAAAAATACAGAAAAAACATTAATATCGCCCTTAAAAAATTGACAAAGTTTCTCAGTCTTAATATTAAAAAATTCTTCATCACTGGCGATATTTTCTAAATAAAAAATTTAATACTTAAATATATTTTAAAAAGAGAGAAGAAGAGAGAAAGAAATTATATTTTAAAAAGAGGGCTTTCTATAATTATATAAACATTTTGGAGCATCTAACCTCAAACTATACAAACATGCAAGCACACGATATGTTATGTATAACCTCTAAACTTGGGCACTAAATTTCTTTAAATGTATACAAACTTTATACCTGCAAGAAATAAATCTTTTATATCCGTTGGCAGTATCACTCTGTATTTTGCCATAAATTCTTCCATCATTCTCACAAATGAATATAGGATATGATGATATATGACTTCTACTCCTTTCGAAAGAGCAACTGTTACTCCTTTCCAGAGAGTAGTGCTTACACTAACGGTTTAACGCGCGCTCTACGCCCAATCGGCGTAACTGTGACTTCCTTCGGAGTAGCTGGTGTTCCGACTAAAAGAGTAAGACCTACCCCAGTAATTCTACGCTTCCCGTACACCACAGGAGTAGCTACTACACCGAATTTTTCTCAGTGTTATAACGTAAATACCTGTGATATCGAATAGACTGTCGTATACTTCTGTGATAAATACTAGCTTTACCAGTTGATCTTTTATACTTACTTAAAACGTTTTAATTATTATTGTGATGTTTATATACAAATTTAGTTATAATCTTCTCTGGTTACGTATGAATCAAAGAATACTACAGACAAGTAAATACTTAAACTTATTAATTTCTGAGCATATTCTATCATTCATAATTATTAATACCTTTGTTCTTAAATAGTGTGCCGTATCAGGAATTCTGTTAATAATTCTGTTACTGATATGCTTCTACATGTAATTAACTATCAGTGAGTAATTTTATCTCTTATTGTTAACTTTTTTAATGTACATGAAATGTGATTTTTGCTGTTGGTATGTTTTATATTGTTGTAAACAAGGTTTAGCCTGAAGAGAGTGGCAAAATGTGACCACCGAAACGTCGCTTTTATAATAAAGTATTGTTCATCAAAATTACGTAAATGCTTCTTATTAATATATTTATAAAGTTGGCTTAAGTATGAAAGAGCATTGGCATCTGTGCAAGTGTTTGGTGAAAGTTATTAATGATGATATTTTTTAGATTACCATTTAGGTTTTGTGAGTGATTCTTACACTTCCACAACTAAATTTTTCTATTAGTTTACAATCAAAGTATACATTTCAATACTAATGTGGTTTCATCCTTGCGTGGATATTTACAACCGAGCGAAACGAGGGTGAAAAAGATATACGAGATTAAAATCACGTTATCGCTCATGTATCGAATAGTGTTTTTCGATACGACGTGTGCGAAGCTTGATTTACAAGGAAAGGATACTTGGTGTCCGCCGATTTTCATGAAAATTTGCAGGTGGTTAGAGTATCGAAAAATAATCGACACGTGTTTTTTTTTATCGGCGGATAACGACATCTAGGGGGCAAAAGCAGCCCTTAAAGTTCACCCCCAGAAACCGTTTTTTCAATAGTCTGAGATAGAATCGGAATTTTTTAATGAAACTAACATCTATTTGTTTCTTATAAAAAGACGAGCATTTGGGCACAGTTTTAATGCTGCGGAGTTGCATCTCCTATTTTTTATACGTGTAAATATGATTTTTTCCCTTGTGTTTTTGATATAAAAGTGTTTTAATGAGCTAAATTTGAATAAAAATTGCCATGCTATAATAAAAATGAAAAATTATAGTTGACCTGCCTCGGGGTTAAAAAAAAAAATACATCGGGGTGAATTACCTCTAATTTAGTTAATTACTCTTTAGTGATTAAAAAAAATTAATCACAACATTCTTTTTGAATTTTAATTTCGAAATGCTTATTTTGACTAATATTTATCATTAAATGCGAAATAAATAAAAAGTGTTCTAATTTTAGTAGGGGTGGCAACCCCTATCAACTTCATCATTACTAGTGAGAACTTTTTTCATTTTTATTAATTTGTATAATTAGGTGTTTGATGGATGAATCTAACATTTTTTAATACAACAATTGTTAAGCTCATCTAATTTGCAAAAACTCCTTTGATTTATTTCCCACCCCTAAAAATTCTATCTTCGTGAAAATTTTACGAAATTTAATTAATTGGATAGAATACCCGAATTTTGTGATAGATTTTAAGAACTTTTTACTAATTAGGTTTTAGGTGATATGCTGGGTATTTTATGGAGGGTAAAAATACCCTTAAAGTTCTTTCTAAAAATAGTTTTTCTTCATTTTTGAATGAACCACACGTCTGTTTGTTTCTTATCAAAAGAATTTTATATATAAGCACATTTTTTACGCTGATAAAAAAATTTTGCAATGTTGATAAAATTCAAAATTAATATTGCTGTGCCTTTAGATTTCGTAAGAAAATCACATTAATAGGGTTAGTTATCCTTTATTAAGTTTTGCAAAAAATCATATTACTCGTCGGTATTCTGAAAATATTTGACAAAATTTAATGTTCAAGGACCTATTTAAAATAATAATATTAATAAAAATATAGATCACACCAAAAGCAGCATATATTAAAATGATTTTACTGTTGTCCATAAATATTTTTAAAATTTAATATATTGAACTAAAAGTTTTACTAATCTTTTTGTTGATAAAATTAATTACACAATTTGTTATAAATAAAAAATTTATCTAAAATATTTTGTAAAATTTAATGTTAATGGACCTAATCGAAAAATAATGCTTAAACCGAATTGCATCTACATTAATTCTTGTACTGTTAAAGTCACAAACATTTAATTTCGTTTCAAAACAAAGATTTTATTCCTAATGAAATATGCAATATATTGGGTATACAAATAAGTTTCCGCCGTTTTCAAGAGATGGCTCCACCGACAAGATTACTTTGAAATCGTCAGATGTAAAATGTCACATAGAAAGTTTGGACACCTGGCAACAATATAACCTTAAAATACTATTGGCTTTGTATTGGCAGTATACATTTTTTTTTGTTCGAAAATGTCGAGTTTTGTACCGAATAAGCGTCATTTGCGGGAAGTTTTGATTTATTTATTTCATTTAAAGAAATCTGCTGCTGAGGCGCATCGGTCGCTTGTAGAAGTTTACGGTGATGCTGCTTTAAGTGAGAGAAGTTGTCGTGAGTGGTTTCAAAAGTTTAAAAAGGGCGAGTTTGACGTGGAAGATAAAGAACGCGGAGGAAGGCCAGTCAAGTTTGAAGACGCTGAATTAGAAGCATTCTTGGACCAAGACTCATGCCAAACTGAAGAGCAGCTCGCAGAAAGCTTGGGAGTGACTCAACAAGCGATTTCACACCGTCTCAAGACCATTGGTATGGTACAAAAGCAAGAAAATTGGATTCTGCATGAACTGAAACCCAGAGACGTCGAGCGCCGTCTTTTCACGTGCGTAGAACTTCTCCAAAGACAAAGTCGAAAGGGTTTTTTGCATCGAATAGTGACGTGGGATGAAAAGTGGATCTACTACGACAACCCAAAGCGTAGGAAATCATGGCGTAAGCCCGGCCATGTACCAACTTCAACGGCCAAACCGAATATTTATGGCAAAAAGTTAATGTTGTGCATTTGTGTGGTGGGATCAGCTCGGAGTAATCTATTACGAGCTACTCGAGCCTAATGTTACGTCGGGTCTAACAAAGAAGACCCGATATTTAGTTTAAAAGAAAACTAATAATTGCTCTGTTTAGAGCCTAGGCTAATGAAAACCTACTAGCTCGGGATAGAGCTAGATACTAATGGGATAGGATAGGGTTTGGGCAACAAAGGGCGCGACGCGAATTGATATTGTGGCTTTAATTAAAAGAAACCAGTGGTGTTGCTGGTTTTTGTAATATTTTTTTCTTTTAGTTTGTTTTGACTAGGGAGTGTACCCACAAGAAAGGCCAATTACTGACGACTTGCGGAATAGACTCCCTAGTATATGTTTTAGTCTCAGGATATCTAGGTTGGGTTATTTTTAATAGGTGGATAGAAATAGAAGAAGCACTTTTTTTTTTAGGGGAAAGCAAAAACGAATCTGTGAAATTATATTACATTAAATGGGGACAATATGGAGGAAAATTTCTATCTAATAGAAAAGTTTAGATAGTAAAATTGAATTTTGATACTTACTCTTTTTCCTTTTGTTGCTGCTGGTTCCAGAGGATCTCTGCAATCCGTAATGGGAAATTGGAGTGGATTTTAAAAAAAAGAATATAATACAAACACGGTGATTTGATAATATAAATATAAGTTTATTTTATTCACTCGCGGGTTACCCTTGTTCGGTAACTTTTACAAGGTGAAGTTGAATTTAAGATGAAACTTTTTTTTTTACAGTGGCGCGGGACTCTGTACAATTTTGAATATAGTAACAGTGTGTCGAAAAATTAAAAAAAAAGACCTCTTCGATTGAGGTTTGGAGCTTGACTAGTGAAGGACCTCTTCGGTTGAGGCTTGATGCTTGAGTGCGTGTGAGCGGACGCACAAGTGACGAGCTGCGCTAAAGAAACGATACCTGCGCCTTCCTTATCTTAAACGCAGAAGAAGAGACGCTCCTATGGGTGGCCAGGCATATCGATGCAGGCTCGCGAAACGTGAGAGTTATCGCTTTCGAATCGAAGAGGAGAACCTCTTATCGCGGCCTGCTCGGACGACACACGGCGAACAAGAGAGCGTGGTAACCGTTCTCTGTTACCCCGGAACTGCTATGTGTTCCGGAATTTAATATTAACATTTTTTTTTTTCGCAAATTAGCCGGATGTAACACCCCTGTCCTAAAACGGTTGCTACTACTAACAAACGTAGCAAACGATAGAATAAGTAACTTAAACATAAAAGAAAAATGTAATTTGGAACTAGAACGATTTAGAAAATGAAGATATAAAATGAAAATGATAATATGTAATTAATTATATAAAAAAATTTATAGGAGTTACTTCAGAGTAATAATTCATAAGGAAATATTATGTGCTCAGTGCGAAGAAAGGTTTTTGAGTGGTGATTTCTTGATCATTATTATGTAAATTGGGATAATAAGTATTAATGTTACTGGGGGCTGATGGTTCAGGTGATTTTTCTTGAACTGTGGGAATAGATGGAGCTACATTAACTTCCTGTAGTTCCGTTGGAGGTTCTGCAGGAGGCTGAGTATTTAGATGGATAAGCAAATGGGTAATTGACCCAAATAATGCTCCAAGCAGACGGACTGACCAACCATAAACAGTATGAAGAGTGTAACCATGAACGAAAATATTGACAATTGCTTTCACAAACTGAAAAATCATTATTATTGCAAGGAAACCAGCACTGACGTTGCCAAACATTAAGAAGCGTGACCAAAATCTTTGCCAAGTGGTTTTTATGATTTGTTCTATAGCATCTTCATTTAATAATTTGTTAAGAGCTGATTCCTCATTATCGAGAGGGTGACCCCTCATTTCTCGAGCCAAATCATTTAGAAGACCTGGTCTTTCCATGGGAAACATAATTCTTTCCCTTAGTTGGTCGAGATCATGTTGATTGTAAATACCACTAGTGGCAAGTTCAGATGGATTAATATACGTCCATGTAGGTTCTGTCATAGGATGTATTATGGTAGGTGGTATAGCCTCCGTTGGGGAAGGTAAAATCTTATACCAAGAATTTTCAATAAAATAATATGATGGAAGTAAGGAATTACAAGGCAGCATTCGAGTACCTTTCTGTTTCAATATATGTGTTCTGGGGGTAAGAAAAAAGTTTGATTGTTCCTTGTTACTTCTAATTCGGCATAGCAATAATTTCCATGCTGTATTTTTACTTCGACTGGGACGCATTTCACTATATGAACCACTTCCCCTGCGGAAACTCCCATATAACCCGGCCCTTTCATTAGGTCAAAGGCAAAATCATCGGGTGATTGTTTAGCTATTGATAAAGAATTCTTAATTGTTTGACGTTCCAAATTACATCTTTGTACAAGTACATCCCTATATAAACTTGTCATCTGTTCGCGGATATGTTTTTCGACATAAACAAATTTGGAATTTACATATGAAAAAATATCTAGATTGGTGATACTTATTGTATCTGTAGTGGCAAAACTATTTCCTTTCGTGGTCTCAAAAATGACTAATTTAGGGTGTTCGGTGGTGATTATTTGATACCCACAAACAGATTCATAATGTCGGGCGGTTAAGGCGAAAGTAACTCCTTGAGTGGCTAAAGAAAATACTACTTGCATATTTCCTCCTAGATCAAAGTTGGACATTTTATTTGCATGACCTTCATAAAGAACGCCGTATCTGTTGAATTTACAAGCATCGTTAGGAATGGAGTGCCAGAAGGTATATCCACCCTCAATATCTAGGCAATTACCTGTAGACAGAGAACAAATCGTTCCTGAACGTAAGTTAATATGGTTATTATCTAATTTAACCTGTGACTCATAATCTGTTAAAATGATCTTAATAGTGCCCTGTACTACTACATTTTCCCAAGTACCATAAGGGTCGGAATAACCTGCTCCGCTACATTTTCCTTCGGTGGTTAAAGAACCAGCTAAAATAATACTATGAGTAACTGTCGAATTTGGTTTTATTCCTACTATTATTTTCGTATTTGCTAAACTATAAGTTCCGTAACGGTGTAAAATTTCGCACGCATCCTTAGAAATATCCTGGATATATTCATTTTCCCCATTCAGTACAATGGAATTATGGGACAAACTACCGCAATGATATACAATACGATGGATTTCTAGTTTACATTGAATGACATGGGTAGACGCATACTCGTTGATCTGTAGCAACTGGACGTATTGTTGAGTGATGTTGGGTTGGTGGTCGGGTAGTTCACATTCGCCTACATCTTTGAGAGATAGAGTAGTGACATTTAATTGGCGAGCTCTGCAATCGTAGCCGATTAGTGCAGAAACTCGAGTCAGCGAGATTAACACAATTAAAACTGCAAAGCTCATTTTTACTCTGTTGAGTCTTTGAGTTAATAATTGAATAAAAAAAAATTCTTTACAAAACTTGGTTAAGATTTTTTTCTCTTTTTTTTTCTGTAACAGAAAGAAATATTAGTAATTGAAATTTAAGTTTTCTTTATATGAACCCTATACAAATTAGAGCTAAATCTTAACTTTATAAACAAATCTATAGTAAATGTTCGAATGTTTCAGAGTTAAGTTCTAGCTCTCCTACTAATTTTGATCATAAAATTAATAATGAAAATAATAAAAATATTAAAAAATGTATGTCAATCAGTACAATTGATGAACCTAAAACCAAATATGAAGAATCCATTACTCTAAATAATGACAATAAATTAGTTCATCTGCCAGTTGTACTTGAATATAATAACAGTCCCACTAAGCTGGAATTTATTCCAAATAAAAATGTACCTAAACCAGTAGAAAACATTTTAATACCTAATACATTAATTAATTCTAAACCGAATTTTAATATCATACATAATAAAGAAATAAGTAAAATACTTGAAAGTTCTCAGGTGAGACCTGAGGAACTTATTCCCAAAGAAATCACTAAAGTACCTGAATTTATTAAAGATCCTTTGGTACCAAATTCTGGATATCAAATAATAAGTGGTTTTACATGTGTTTTCAATCTTTGATTTTTTTATTTTTAATTTTTTGTTTTAATTCCTGATTAATGTGCGAAATGCGTAAACGATTTGCATGCACTATTTTACTAGTTTTATTTAAAGAAATTCTAACATTTATTTTGTCTATTATTTCCAATATTTTATGCGGACCGGTATAGTGATCCCCGAACTTGTTAGGTTTAGGACCCTTTAGTAAATATACAAAGTCCCCTATTTTAAAATTTCTAGGATTAATACATCTATCATAATATTTTTTTGATCTATTCTTTGCCTCAACTAGATTATCATAAACTAAAGTTCTAATTCCAGTGAGTATTGTGACTAAATCAACTAAATATCCATTATAGGTGGGAAGCAAATCCAATTCCCTAAGAGGATCACTGGAAGGCAACCGAGCTAATTTACCAAATACAACTTCATATGGAGTATGCTTTGTACTTTCCTGTACACAGGTATTATAATTTAGCATAGCCAAGTCAAGCCAATCATCCCAATCCGAATCGGCATTGGTATATTGTTTAAGGAATTCCCCTAATGCATGATGGGACCTTTCCAGGGAGCCGTTTGATTGTGGATGGAACGCAGTGGTTCTTATTTTTTAAAACGTTTGGAAACTCTTTCCATGAATTTACTTAAAAAGTTTTGTCCTTGATCTGTTAGAACAATTCTAGGAGAACCAAAAACGCATATGAATTTTTTTATGAAAGCGTCTGCTATCGTGGTGGATAGAGTATTTTTCAATGGGACCGCAAGACAGAACTTAGATAATTGATCCTGCATGGTGAGGATATATTCAAAATCATTTTTAGTTTTCGGCAAAGGACCCACGATGTCCATGGCAATTTTGTCAAAAACTGTGCCAGGAGTATCGGTAATTATCATTGGTTGTTTTGTTTTTAGTCGAGTTAATTTTTTTAATTGGCAATTAAGACATTGCTGGATCCGTCGTTGGATGTCGTCTTTCAAATTTTCCCAGAAATATTTGGTTTTTATACGATTATAGGTTTTAGATACACCGCGATGACCACCAATTGGTGAATCGTGCATTTCGTAAAAAATCTTATCCCTTAAATCGGGTTCTACATATTGTAGTGAATTCTTACATATTACTATTTTAATAGGTACTTGATTAAATACTTGTTTTAGTAAATTAATTAAATCTATCCAATCAAAATTTTCTATATTTTTACTATATGATAAACTAAAAGTTTTTAGTTTTAAATTTAATATAATTTTTTTTAAATCCGTAAAGACTTTAAATAAATTTTCTTTAATTCTAGAAATAGAAATTTTTTCCTCTTCGCGTATGCATAGGGAAAAGTAATAAAAACCGTTATGTCTTTTGGAATAATTTATATTAAGATAGTTTAGGATTTGTTTAGGTTCTATCTTATTATTTTCTATTAATTTTAAAGCTCCATCGTCACATGGATTGCCATTACTATCTACAAAATATATTATATTATCTTTCCGGCAATGGATTAAGTCCTTTACCTCAATTATTTGACAATTTTGATTTAAATTTGTAGGGTTTACGTCAAGCTCCGAGGGTTCGGATTCGATTTTAGAAGAGGATGAATACGAAACCTCGGATAGGTTATCGGTATTCAAAATTACCGGTAATTCAAAGGCATAATTATCCGTAAAAGAATGCATAGTCTTTTCAGATTGTGGAGGTAACATTGCTTCTCCTTGAAAATCATCATTTAGACTATTGGATTCTATATAATTGGGCTTTGGTTTATTAAGTACGCGTTTAGAAACGCGTTTCTCATTAACTTCGGGTGTAATTAGGTTATCATCATTCTCATTATCCTTTAGATCAAGATTTATTAATTGAGATGCATCTATATTTTTTTGTATTTTAGTAATTTCTCGAGAATCTTTACTTTCCTTAATTACTTCTTTATTATTTATATCGTTAGGGTTTAATTTAGTATTAACTATAGTATTTGATGTTGGTTTAACTTTTGAAATTTTAGTTTCATTAGTAACCTTCTTAATTATGTCATTGTTTTCATTAAGTAATTTAGACTGTTTTCTAGTAATTACATTGCATACGGGATTTCTAGATAATGCATCCGCGTTAGCGTTTAATCTCCCAGGTTTATATATAACTTCATAATTAAATTCAGAGAGCTTAAATCTCCATTTCTGAACCCGAGTATTACAATCTGCGGTTTTGAACCAGACTAATGGTTTGTGGTCTGTTACAAAGGATATTTTCCTGTTATATATATATGATCGGAAAATTTTTGCGCTATGGATCATGGCTAAAGCCTCTTTCTCATAGACTTCATAATTTAATTCTGGTCCTCTAAGAACACGAGAGGCATAACTTATTGGAAGGTCTTTACCAATTTCTCCTTGAGAAAGTATTCCACCAATGGCATACCCTGAGGCATCAGTTGTGATAATAAAGGGTTTAGAAAAATCAGGATACTGTAAGATTGGAGGATTGCATAGCGCTTCCTTTAATGACTCAAAGGCTTCATTTGTTTTTTCTGTCCAAACGAAATCAGTATCCTTTTCCAATAATTTGGTTAATAGTTTGGACATAATAGCGAAATTTTTAATAAATCTTCGGTAGTATCCGGCTAAACCAAGGAACTCTCTAATGTTTTTAACTGTTTTAGGTTGAGGAAAACATCTAACTGCCTCAAGTTTTCTTGGATCAGGACTGACTCCATTTTTACTTAGGACGTGGCCTAAGTAGCAAATCTCGTCCTTTAAAAATTCGCATTTGTTGATGTTCAGTTGTAGATTAGATTTATCTAATCTTTCCATAATTAATTTTAATTTTTCTTCATGTTCTTCGAGTGTGTCTGCGAAGATAATTATATCATCAATAAAGGTGAATAAAATTTTTCCTTGTAGGCCTCTAAAGGTTTCATCGATATATCTTTGAAAAGTAGGAGGAGCATTTTTCAGTCCAAAGGTCATACGAACATATTCATAATGACCATATGGTGTGCTGAAAGCGGTTTTGTGAGCATCACGGGGATCCATTAATATTTGATGGAAACCGGAGGCTAAATCAAGAACAGTATAATACTTGTGTCCCCCAACCTGATCAATGATTTGTGTTATATCCGGTAATGGGTATGCATCGGTTATTGTTTTTTCATTGAGCATACGAAAATCCGATACTAAACGCCATTTTTGTTTTAGGCTGGCATCCGTTTTTTTTTGGTACCAACCAAAGAGGAGAGTTATAGGGAGAACTCGAAGGTTTAATGATTCCCTCTTCCAAAAGCGCATCAACTTGTCTACTGACTTCTTCTTTAAGAGAGATTGGAAACTTATATTGCTTAATATTAACCGGGATATCGTCAGTAGTTATAATCCTATGCATTACTGTACTAGCGGCTCCTAAATGTTGACCTTCTAAAAGAAATCTATGTTCAAATTTTAAAATTAAATTATTAATATGATCTTTTTCTAGATTATCTAAATGATCCAATCTCAATAAATCTAAAATAGAACTATTGTTGAACTCTTTTTTAATAGTATGAGCAGATAACTTTGTAATTGCTTGAAAATTTTCAAGTGTATCAAAAGCATCTTCAACCTCTTGATCTGACATAACAGGTATACCTATTTCAGCAAAAGTTTCAGAATAAGCAATCCTAAATAACCTACGAATAGGATTCACGTCTTCATTAAATATCTCCATTTCTGCGTCTGAGTCTAAAATGGCAATTTTGTAACTGGAGTAATAAGCCTCCAGATCAGATGAATCATCAGAGTTTTTTTCAAGAAATTCTGTTACTTCGTTGTCAGTTTCATTTCCGAAATTAGCATCCATACTAAAATTGGAAATTAAACTTGAATGGGATTTTGTTAGATCATTTTTATACAAATCAGTACAACTGGGAATCTTGAACACCAAAGGAGTGGTGTGAATTCCTGTTATGAAGCATTTATTTTCATAGTCCACTAAGGCTTTAGATTGGGTTAGATAAGTGGAACCAAAAACTCCGTCACAAGGGATAGGGAAATCATCAGATATCACATGAAACATTGAGGAAATTCCATAAACTGTAATTTCGATAGCGCCAAGGGATTTAATCGTTTCATCACATATCCCTTTTAATAAAATAGAGCTAACTGGATTTATTTCTTGCCCTTTTGGTATTAATCTTGATTTAATAAGATTGGCTTCAGAACCACTATCTATCATAAAATAGCCTTTAAGGAAATAAGGTGGATTAAAAACCTCAATGAACGGTAGACAATTTATAGCTCTTTCCGTTAACACATTAGTGACTGAATTTATTTCAACTTCATAACAAGGATTGTCATTTTGACAGAAATCCATATTTTTATCACCTAAACTAAAGACTTTATTTTCAAAATTTAACTTAGCACTATAATTTAAGAATAATTGCGAACCTAAAATTCCGGCAAATGGGATTTGAAAATTATTAGGTACTACTATAAATTCCACATTTTTACCTAACATCCTTTTATTAACCATACCTAAAGATAAAACTGGTTTTTCGGAGATACCCATAATTAATGTTGGTTTGGTGGTATCTATAGTGTTCTTATCATTAATAAAACCTACTCGAAGTATATTTATCTCGGATCCCGAATCCAGCATAAAACTAAACAAAACATCATTTTGATAATCCTTAAAAGAAACATAAGGAATTAATTTGGACGCAAATTGGAGTTTAATGCTATTAACTCGTCCGCTGTGAACCCCTGAATTTGGGCCGTATGTGTTGAGCGCTGAGGAATCGGCTGAACCACTTGAGGTGCACTCAGGCCTGAAGGGTTCTGCTCGTTTCCCGATCTTTTTCCCTCATTGTACACTCTTTTGCGACATGATTCGATAGAATGTCCTTTGTTCTTACAATAAGCACATGTAATGCTGCGTCTGCAGGAAATAGCCGAATGGCCTGCGTTTTGACATAGCTGGCAAATTTCACTGCTAGCTGTAGGTTTATGGGTTTTATTGGCCTCAAGTAAATGGCACTTATCTGCGGTATGACCAGCATTCAAGCACAACTGACATGTAACTGCTTTCTGAGTTACAGTGGTCCCATTAGCTGACTAGCATAGGCGAGCAGTATGCCCCTGATTGCCGCAGATTTGACAAATCGCTATTTTATAACACTGGGCAGCTAAATGCCCAGTTTTCTTACAAATTTGGCATAACATGCCCCTTTTACATTGGGCAGCTAAATGCCCTGGCTTATTGCAAATATTACAATTCGTTTCAGTTTTTTTAGTTCCTGCAGCCAGTAATTGACATTTATCGGTACTGTGTCCAGGTTGATTGCATATTACGCAACTTAGAACATGGGTTGCAGGTATTAAATTGCAATTATTGGCCTCATGCCCTGACTGATTGCACAGTTGACAGAGGAAAGTTTTCTTTTTGTCGGTTTTTTCCATTCCAGACTGACCCTTCCTTAGGGCTTTCCTTGCCAAAAGCAATTTTTCAATCTTAATTGCTTCTTTTACAATATCATTAACAGTTGCAGGTTGCCCTAAACGCTGCTCAATCTCTGGTTTTAAGCCTGCTTTGAAGCATTCTAGCAAACTGCTTTCTACAGAGGCGCTAAAGGTATTGGGTAGCGTGCCAGTCTCTAATTTTTTAGCTTCAAGAATTCTAGCTCCTAGAATTCTTACTCTATTTGCAAAGGTTATGACAGACTCCTCATTCCGCTGGAATTCGTTGCCTAATTCTCCTAACAATTGTACAACAGACTTGGAAGGAGCATAAATTTGTTTAAAAAAATTTTTTAAATTTTCAACATTATCGAAGGTTTGTCCAGTGATAGCCTGTCTGGCTTCTCCTGTGACTCTGGCTCTGAGTAATTTTACTAGACTAGGTTCGGCCGTAGCATCAATCATTGCCAATGCCTCGGTACAGCCTTCCAAGAACTGTGTTATGGGAATATTTTTCCCATCAAATTCAGGAACTATTTTCAGCGCGTCCTTCATATTCACAAATTGCGGTGTGGTAGCCATCTTAATATTAACTGGCCCTTGAGGAACGTCGGAATCACTTTCGCTTGAATCTGATGATTTTTGGGTCGACAAAGTCTTATTGTCTTTCTCAAGTTTCAGTTTAGAGAAATCAGTCTCCAACTCTAATCCGTCTTCCGTTTCAATTCCTGATTTTGAGGTACTGGGTAGTTGATCCAGTTTATCCTTTATTTTTACTGGGGAATAAGGAAGCTGTTTGCTAGGTGCGAAAGGATTGAATTGATTTATTTCATCAAATTTTCCTGGATCATTTCGGGCCTGTTGCCGAGTAATTCGCTTATCATTCATGTAAATTAATTAATTTTTTTAATACAAAATAAAACAAATCAATTGCCTGGTTAAAATGAACCTAATGTTCGTCCTCAATTTTCAACATCCACTCTAATGGTGGTTGTGGAGGTAGTTTTTTTTTTTTTTAAACCTCCTATTCTTCATGAAACAATTGATGCAATTTTTGATTGATAATTGTCCTTTGATACAATCTGAGCATTTGTTTAAAGGAGGATCAGCTGGCAAAGGTATGTCTTCAACTTCAACAGGTGGAGGCGTATTCTTCAAATCCTCCAATACTCTCTCCCAGAATTGTTTGACTGCCTTTTCTTCCCTTCTTTTTTTTCTAAGGGTTTGAAAGACCGAAGGTCTCTTCCTTTTCTTCTGAGGTTTATCCACTGAAGAACAATTAATAATTAATATCAATGTCTTTTTTTTTTCTAGATTTTTTTTTTTTTATTTTTTTTTTTTTAAATTAATAATTTTTTTTTTAATTAATATAATAATAAACTCTTTACTATAAGGTTACTTATAAATTAGAAGCATAAACTTAATGTATAGATAATTTACTTAAACCTAGGGTAAGCTTTAAAATTTCTTCATCTAGTTTTTCAAATCTTGCTTTTACAGATTTTTCAAATTTACACAATCTACTGGTTACTACGCTTAGATGCATAGAAAACTTCTCATTTTTACAAGTTAGTTTATTAACTTCACTGAGTGTTTTGCCAATCAAGGTCTTTAGACGATAGTTTTGATGTTGCACAGACAACAACTCGTCATGTAATCTAGAAACCGTAATCCAACGATCATTATCAAATTCCTCGAGAGCTTCTACTCGTGAATTTAAATATGCTAAGCGATTTTCAATGCGATTTTCTAAAACGATATTGCCAATTTCTGGAATCATCATTCACTCAAAACTAACATTGTTAAAACAATATTGACAAGTATGAAATAAATTCAGTTTTGTAGAAAAACTTGAATCTCCTTGTAATTTTGTTTTGTCTGTTTATTTATCAAAACATAGATTTACAATATAGTTGATTTGATATTAGAAGAATTTTATGATTAGTAGAGATTGTAAATAAATCACTATTCTCCAGTTTTATAAGGGATTTTTCCCCTTTTATTCTTTTTATTTAAATTCAGTGCTTAATACACTTAATATAATTTTATATAGAAGTTTAATGAAACTTCCTCTGGTTTCATATTATTACACTTAGAATGAAAGTAAAAAAAAAAATTATTTAGGAAAACTTGTAAAATTTTTGTTTTAATAGATTTAGTAAAATTCTCGTTTTAAAAGGAACTTAGTAAAATTTTTGATATAGAAGAACTTAATAAATTTTCGATTTAGAAGACTTAGTAAAGTTTAGATGTAGAAGATTTAGTAAATTTAGTAAAATTTTTGTCTCAAAAAGACTTAGTAAAATGAGTGAATATAATTTTTCATTTATATATCACTTTCAAAGATTTAGAAAAAATTTATTTTAAAATTTTAATTTAGAAAGAAAATCTTAGTCGAGAGGCCGTTGCGCATAGTCGTCAGAGGCTTTGAGGCGTAGACATTAAGATTTAGAAGATTTAGTAAAATTTTTGTCTCAAAAAGACTTAGTAAAATGAGTGAATATAATTTTTCATTTATATATCACTTTCAAAGATTTAGAAAAAATTTATTTTAAAATTTTAATTTAGAAAGAAAATCTTAGTCGAGAGGCCGTTGCGCATAGTCGTCAGAGGCTTTGAGGCGTAGACATTAAGATTTAAAAGATTTAGTAAAATAAATGAATATAATTTTCGTTTATATTTCACTTTTAACAATTTAGAAAAAATTTTGATTTAAAAACTTGTAAAAATTTTGATTTAAAAACGCTTAGTCGAGAGGTCGTTGCGCGTGGTCATCTTTTTGTGACTCAGAGGCTTTGGGGCGTAGACTTAAACTTTGAAAATTATAAGTTTTTCTTATTTAGTTCATTTTTATTTTTAACTTATTTAGAATTTTTTTCATAAAATTCCATTTAACACATTTTTTTCACTTTTAAGATTGGAAACACAATACCCTATTTTCGAAATATAAACTTTTTGCCCTAACATAAAATTTGTCCTACCTAGTCTTGTATCTAGAATCCCTCCGGGGCCTCCAAATTTGTTACGTCGGGTCTAACAAAGAAGACCCGATATTTAGTTTAAAAGAAAACTAATAATTGCTCTGTTTAGAGCCTAGGCTAATGAAAACCTACTAGCTCGGGATAGAGCTAGATACTAATGGGATAGGATAGGGTTTGGGCAACAAAGGGCGCGACGCGAATTGATATTGTGGCTTTAATTAAAAGAAACCAGTGGTGTTGCTGGTTTTTGTAATATTTTTTTCTTTTAGTTTGTTTTGACTAGGGAGTGTACCCACAAGAAAGGCCAATTACTGACGACTTGCGGAATAGACTCCCTAGTATATGTTTTAGTCTCAGGATATCTAGGTTGGGTTATTTTTAATAGGTGGATAGAAATAGAAGAAGCACTTTTTTTTTAGGGGAAAGCAAAAACGAATCTGTGAAATTATATTACATTAAATGGGGACAATATGGAGGAAAATTTCTATCTAATAGAAAAGTTTAGATAGTAAAATTGAATTTTGATACTTACTCTTTTTCCTTTTGTTGCTGCTGGTTCCAGAGGATCTCTGCAATCCGTAATGGGAAATTGGAGTGGATTTTAAAAAAAAGAATATAATACAAACACGGTGATTTGATAATATAAATATAAGTTTATTTTATTCACTCGCGGGTTACCCTTGTTCGGTAACTTTTACAAGGTGAAGTTGAATTTAAGATGAAACTTTTTTTTTTTTAGAGTGGCGCGGGACTCTGTACAATTTTGAATATAGTAACAGTGTGTCGAAAAATTAAAAAAAAAAGACCTCTTCGATTGAGGTTAGGAGCTTGACTAGTGAAGGACCTCTTCGGTTGAGGCTTGATGCTTGAGTGCCTGTGAGCGGACGCACAAGTGACGAGCTGCGCTAAAGAAACGATACCTGCGCCTTCCTTATCTTAAACGCAGAAGAAGAGACGCTCCTATGGGTGGCCAGGCATATCGATGCAGGCTCGCGAAACGTGAGAGTTATCGCTTTCGAATCGAAGAGGAGAACCTCTTATCGCGGCCTGCTCGGACGACACACGGCGAACAAGAGAGCGTGGTAACCGTTCTCTGTTACCCCGGAACTGCTATGTGTTCCGGAATTTAATATTAACATTTTTTTTTTTTCGCAAATTAGCCGGATGTAACACTAACGAAACTATCACTGGAGAACGTTATCAACAGTAACTGTTGCAATTGAGTAGAGAATTGAAGCTTAAACGCCCCCAATATGCCAAAAAACATGACAAAGTGATTTTTCAGCACGACAACGCTCGGCCACATTTTGCAAAAGTCGCCAAGGATACTTTGGAAGCTTTACAATGGGATGTCTGACATTGCTCCTTCGGACTACCACTTATTCCAGTCGATGGCTCACGCTCTGGTCAAGCAGCACTTCACTTCTTACGAAGAAGCCAAAAATTGGGTCAATTCATGGGTAGCCTCAAAAGATGAAGAGTTTTTTCGACGTGGCATCCGAATGCTGACAGAAAGATGGCAAAAAGTAGTAGCCAATGAGAGACAATATTTTGAATAAAATGTAACGTATATTTTTTTTACAATAAATTGATAATTTTTATAAAAAAACGGCGGAAACTTATTTGTATTTACAATAATTGATTTTATCAGCTTCACTTTATTATTTGCCAAACCATCACGGCTCTAAATATTTTTCCTTCAACGATGTACATGAAAATATTGACAATTTAAAAAAAGACTTTGGATGCAAGCCAAATCCCCAGAAATCGTGAAAAAACTTTTTTATGCGAGTGTGGTCAGTTCATAGTTATTCTTTATACTGGTAACATACTAAATTACATAAATTCATGTGATTATACTTTTTATTATATTCTTCAAAAAATAAAAATATAAATGTAAGTTAAATTATCTCTTTTTAAAAAACAGTATTATTTCGAGTAGAATGATAATTAAATTTAATGTTTTCAGTTTCTTATATTGTGTAGAATAATCTAAGTTTTAATTATAATAAAAAGTGTAAAGTCGAAGTATAAAAAAGTTACATCCGATCGTCAATTGCGCTGGTGGAAATTATAAATTGAAGCAGGAGGTGACAGAAAAGCTAAGCTATATGCAATAACGACTTATGTATTTCAAAAAATTGAAGAAGCGATAGAGTCAAAGATAACTCTGCATGATATTGATTCAAAAAGATGGGCTCTACAAAAGAAAGCAGAATTAAGTATTCCATGGTTTAAAGTTTCACATAGATGGATACAAATATTTAAACAAAAACACTACATTATTTCACGTAAAATAACAAAATTTATTACTACATTGTGAGTAGTATATGGGATAAAATATAGGAAAAAATGACGGCCGTTTCCAAGATGGCGCTTGGGGGAATATAGGAAATCGTTCGGATGCGTTTCGGCGGGTTTCGGCGGTGGTCGGGCGCGGTCCCTTAATGAGCGTCGGCAGAGGTAATTAGCGGGGGTAATTAGCGGAGGTACGGTTCCTTGATGCGCGGGGCGGTGAGAAGTTGCATGGGACGAGCGAGTGGTGGGTAGTAAGCGGATGCACGGTTTGAGAGGGTGGCGGATGGTGAGAGGTTGCAATGGGGTGAGTGGGTGGCAGATGGTGAACGGCTATATGGGGTGAGCGGGTGGGTCGCATGGGTAGTGAGCGGATTGTGGGTGAGTGAAAGGAGGCCACGTGGGTGATGAGCGGGTCGAGGAGGTGGTGGGTGGCCGCGTGGGTGAGTGAGCAAGTGGTGGTTGGTGAGCGGGTCGCGTGGGTGGTGGATGGTCGCATGGGTGACTGAAGGGAGGCCATGCGGATGCTGGGCAGGTCGCATGGGTGGTGGGTGACCGCATGGGTGGTGAGGGGGTCGCGAGGGTGGTGGGTGGCCGTGTGGGTGGTGAGCGGTGGTGAGTGGGTGGTGAGCGTACATCATACAAGTATGGTGGTATGTTTAAGAGAAGAAGGTTTTTGGACGGCACAGTTAGCGCTTTTTGGACGCTCGGGTTCGGCGGGGGCTAATTTGCCCGGCATCAGCCGGTGCGGGCTTCTTCTTCGAGCTCTTTGGCCTCCCTGGGCCTCGCTTGGGCTCTGTTGGACCGACCACACACGTAGGCCGGCCGTCGCTCGCACGCTTTCCTGGGCTAACTAACAGCGCGGTCTTACGAGATAGACCGCGCCGCTTAGCCATCTCCCGAGTCTGTACATTCCCCTGGCTAATTATGTTGCCTACTGGCGCACTACGCTCTGCTGAAGAGTCCCTCGGTGGTAGCGACCGAGCTACTTCCTTACTACTTTTGTCCAAGTAGTCCTTGGGGTCTTCTGCGGAGACGTATCGCTTGAGTTGCTGCGCATGGACGGGACGTATCGTTTGACCATCCTCACCTTGGATCTCATAGGCGTTTTCGCCTAGAGTATTCACAATCGTCTATGGCCCGGCGTACTTCGGGGCTAATTTGGCAGAAATCCCCTCAGCTGCTGAGGATAGTACCTTATTCTCTCTCCATACACGATCGCCTAGACAGAATTATGGAGGTCGACAATGAGCGTCATAGTATTTGGCTTGTCTCGCCTGCTCCGCTTGCGCGTCGGCCGCCGCCCGATCATGCAATTCGTGGAGCTTGTTCATGCGCGCCACCCAATTTTTTAGCCCCTCTTGTTGCGCTTGCTCTTCGGCTAGCCTGTCTTCCTCCTGCCTTAGTGTCTTCGGCGGGTCAGGCTGTTAGCCGTAAATGAGCATGGCAGGACTTATCTTGGTGGAGCTGTGTTCGGCCGTATTGTACGCGAACGACAGCTCATTCAGTTTCTCATCCCACGACCGGTGATTTTTCTCTGCGTAAGACATCATCATTGTCTTTACCGTATGGTTCACACGCTCGACAGGATTGGCCTGAGGGTGGTATGGGGGTGTAAATGTGTGATGCACGCTTCTCTCCTTTAAGAATGCCTCCAAGGCTGCACTCTTAAATTCAATCCCGTTATCGGAGAGAAACATCTCCTATTATTACAGCGTGTGAACAGGAAGATGAGAATGTATTCGTGGCCGTGCTTGGTTTTAGGGAGGGGTCCCATAATGTCGCTGGCCACGATTTGCTATGGACGCTCTGTAATGCGACGTTCCATGAATCCTGCTGGAGCGTGCTGTTCGACTTTGCACTGCTGGCAAATTTGGCACTGGTTCATGTATCTGGCCACATCTCGAGATATGTAAATTAAATAATTTTTATAGCTAACAATTACTTAAGCTTTAAAAGTATTGATTCTTCATAAACTTTTGTGTCTAGGTGTCGGAATGCATCGAATGCGTGGTCTAGCTGTTCAGGGTGTTCGATGACGGAGTAGGTGGTATGCTCTGTAGATTTTTACATCTAGATGCCCGAATGCATTCACTGTGTGGTCTAGGTCTTTCAGGTGGCCGATGATGGAGTCTAGACGGTGCGCTCCGTAGTTTTTGGCCTCTACGTGTTGAACCGCATCCAATATCTGATCTAGGTATTCGGAGTAGCCGATGACAGAGTCTAGGTGATCCGCACCGTAGGTTTTTACCTCTAGGTGTTGGAACTCATCGAATGCGTGGTCTAGGTGTTCAGGTTGGCCGATGACGGAGTCTAGGTTATGCGCTCCGTAGTTTTCATTGTTCACCACGTTTTCGATGTCTTCCAACACTTCGATACAAAATACTATGGAGTGCACCACCTAGACTCCATCATCGGCCTCTTCAAACACCTAGGCCATGCACTCGATGCAATCCGACACCTAGACACAAAAAACTAGGGAGCGCACCCTCTAGACACCACTATCGGCCATACCAAAGACCTACACCACACATTCAATGTGTTCCAACACCTAGAGGCGAAAAACTACAAAGCGCACCACCTAGATTGCATTATCGTCCACTTTGGACACCTAGACCACGCATTCAATGCATTCCGACACCTAGACACAAAAACTTATGAAGCGCACCTCCTAGGTTTCATCATGGGCCACCCTGTACACCTAGTCCACGCATTTCATACGTTCTGACATATAAACGCAAACTTCTACATATTCTTTTTTTTCTGAACCATGAAATAAATAAAACTAGGTAATTTCTGGTTAATTTTTTTCGCCAAGGCTTTTAAGCATATTATAGCCAGATTTCAAGTTAAAAACGTGACGTTATTACCGAGGTTTCTAGCTAATTTCTAGCTAAACATTAACGATATTCCAAAAATGATTTAATTTATAGCTAGAATATGGTTAAGGGGGTACTATAGTTAAATTTTTTTTGTATTTACCTAAAAAATAAAAATTTTGATCATTAATGATATTTTATATATTGTATATTATACAAATATAGTTTATTTTTGAGGATGTAGACCCTACCAGAGGTCTATAAACCCATTTGATCCAAAGATATTGAGATTTTAAAATTTGTATCCTGCCGTAACCTACAGGCTGAACCATTTGATATTTTTTAATGGAATACGGGCCAAAATCTTTGATTTTTATATCTCCTTTGACTGAAGCTATTCGCATCACTTAATTTTTGCAATTAATATTATTAAAGTCAAAAATTTGATTTTCTTTTTTTAGAGTGCCGCAAGCTGTTTAGATACATGCCTATATGTGTAATTCTCACGAAAATTTCCCTTAATCCGGTCATAAAAGCAACGAAAAAAAATTTTGAGGCATACCTCTGCAATACACAAAAAATGATAATAGTTTTAAGAATAACGTGAATTTGCTAAAAATCGGGTATTTTTGTAATTTTTTACGATTTTGAAATTGTGAAAAGCTGTTTAGACACATACCTATATAGGAACAAAATCATGTCTATTACATCAGAAAAGCAAAGTAGTGCCTCGCCTATTTGTGTTTTGGACATTCTATTTCAGCGAAATTTGTTGTTGTCGGCTCGCTTGCGAATATTTTGACGTGGATCTCGCTTCCTCCGCCCATTTGGGTTTTGTTAATTTATTTTATTAAAATCGTCTAGTTTCAACAACTACCTCATTGCTTTTTGTTGTGAAGCGGGACCTTCTTGCACTCACCTCTGAGTTGGGACTTTTTTGCACTTACCTCCGAGTTCGGACTTTGTTGCGCTCACCTCCGAATCAGGACTTTGTTGCACTGAACTTTGAGATAGCACTCTGTTGAATTATCGTTGAGATAGGACTGTTTTGCACGGAACGGCGAGTTAGCACCTTATTGCATTGGCGCACGATTTGATAACACGTTCTTTTCATTTAACAATAATTTTTTTCAACAAATTAAAGGCTCACTCATGGGCTCTCCGATCTCGCCGTTATTTGCGGACGTTGTAATGGATGATTTGCTGATTGTTTCTTCAAATTAAAAGAGAAAAACTAGATACCACTATTTTACTACAGATACGTTAACGACACTAAAACACACTAAAAAAGGAACATTTAAACTTAGTAATAAATACGTTTAATAGTTATGATGAAAATTTAAAATTTACTCATGAAATAGAAAAAAACACCAAAATAATTTCTTAGATACCACGCTAATCAAGAAGAATAATAACATCATGACAAACTGGTTCCAAAAACCCACATCAAGCAATAGAATAATGAATTTTCATTACAATCATCCATTGCAACAAAAAAAAAGAATATTGTATATAATTTAATTGACAGAGTGATAAAATTATCCAACTCTTGTTTCCATGAGGACAACTTGAAAATTGTTCAACGATTGCTGATAATGGATATCCGAACCAATTTATCACTAAGAATATAAAAATTCGTGTAAATAAAATCAAATATAATAGTACCTTTCAAAATAACGACAAAACCAATAAACAAACAATAAGCGCTATTTCACTACCATTTACATACAATTATTACAATCTAGCATCAACATTTAGAAAATACTCCATATCAACAGTTCCTGAAATTAAAAAGACTTTAAATTCTGTGATAAATTTGGGGAAAAATAGTACCAACAAACTTGAAAAAACGAACGTTAGGCCAGGAGCAGTAGACTTTCACATGGATGCGTTCTGAAGTACATTATCTTTTTTGACTATAGCTTCTCCATAACATATAAAACGAAAATATCGGGGTGCACCAAAAAAAAAAGTTATGCAATTTGCAGGAAAAATCGAAACGTGAAAAAATACGTCAAAATCATGGTTTTTCTCATATATTATTGAAAATAACTTCTTAACGATGCGTTTTAGAGAAAATATTCATAGGACCAAAGTTATTTTCTACAAGGTAGAGTTGAATCAAAAAATGGAAATGCAATAATTATATTGCAAAATAGCAATAAACGCGCAAAAAAAGCATGAAAAGTAGGGTATTTTTGAAGCACTTGTAGAATTGTTAAGGGGCGGTCCTATCCTTTTGAAAATTTGTATTTAAGTACTTCAAAACAATGTAAATGAAGCCCCCAAAGCTGATTTCGATCAGTCGAATAGTTTTCGCACAACTCTTTTGTTAACTAAACTCGGTGGAAAAAAACACTATTTTTTTGCATTAATGCCAGAGCCAAACCGATTATTTAAAATAGGTCCTGATTTTTTTACGTACTCATAATGTTCCCAACTATCGCCTGGCATCATCAGAATATCAATTTTATAATTATTAACAACTTTTTAAGCAATTTTAAATGCTCGGAAATTTTTTTCCTTATAAATAATTACTTTTACGCTGCCATTTTGCAAGTAAAAAAATATTATAAACACACATAAAGAAAGTTCTTGCAATCGCCTTTCATTTAAAATGACGCTGGTCTCGATTCAACGTATAGATCGTCAGATATAAGTCTCCAAAGATGACGAGTGTTTATCGTTAAACTATTTGCTTTTTAACAACAATCAAAATTGGTCTTGTTAGGATATTACAAGAACTCTTTTTATACAAATTTCTGAATTCATTGGACACGTTCTTTTAGTAATAAAAAAATAATAAACATTGCGAAGTTGGATGTCGGGGCATGAAATTCAGGTAAAGGAGAATTCCGAAACCGCGCCTTCAAAATGAACGCGTGATCTAAACTTGTCGTATCTCGGCTTCTATAACTCCAAATGTGATCATTTTTTTTAATCGATATGCCGAAATGAGAGGAATACGATTAGGTAGGCTTTGACCCCCAATTATTAACCGTTGTTGTCATATTGTTGTTAAAATAAATTATTATTTTTAAATGTTGCAAAAAATTTTATATTATTAAAAATATCGCTGAAGAGTGAACATTATTAACTGTAGACATGTATTAATTTAAATAATTTTGCACTATCCACACTATTAGTTTAAATAATGGTACCTGGTATAATGCGTTTGCAGATAGGACACGTAATGACTGAATTTTCCATAATTTGTCTCATTGGACCTTTTGTACAAATTACAGACAATTATTATTGTGATATATAATATCTTGCATACTTAAGATTTGTAGGGACAATAAAGTCATTACGGCGACCATCGAACGAGTAATTCCGCCAGGTTAAAGGACCAGGTCAAAATTTTATAATCTTACTGTAAATTTAGCCAGTTGAGAGGGAATTGTCCCCCCCTCTACATATAGCAGAACGTATTTCGACCGTTACATATCCTTTGTGCGCAGGTATACGGTTGGAACATAAAAGGTTGCCTCCGTCGTAGGAAAGGTAGCCAGTTTTGGAAGTGTTCTCGTGCGAGTATCATCGGCCTGAAAGACGAGTTTTAGAACGAAGAATCATCGAAAATATTGTATTGTTTGTAGTTTAAAAGCTGTGATAAATAGTGCCAGTTTGGAGATTCGGAGCATCTGTTAATTTATTTCAAGCTTTTCGAAGTATTAGTTTATTTTATTTTATTTTATTAGTATTGCGAGAAATTGTAGACATAGAGTCAATCTTATATTTCCCTAACCTTTATATCTAAACACTAGATGTCTCATTTATCTCATAATTAGAATTTTTCATCGTTAATGTATAACTGACAACTAATGTTACAATTTATGTCTGAGATAAAATTTAAATGTATTATATGTATTTTCTATATCTGTTATTCATTCGTTATATATAATTTTCGTTAGTAAGAACGATTGTAATAAAATAAACTTTTATATTATTACAGAGTAGAATGGACGAAGATACTGGAATCTGTATTTTATGCGACAAACCTTACACGAGTAACGACAAGACACGTCAAGTGCAACAACAAACTATAAAAAATTATATACAAGCAAGTATCAGAAGACAGGATGGAAAACATTTGAAATTGAGGAGATATTGTTCTATTACTGTTCATGAGAGTTGTGCGAAGACTTATACAAATGAGCCAAAAATTTTAGCCCAAATACGTAAGTTAGAAGCCTCGACATCACCGGCAACTCGTTCTGTTGCGGAATTCGATTTTAAAAACCGATGCTTTATATGTGGAGAAGATGCATCGGATACATTTATAGAAAAACAGAAAAAGTATTCTGCAAAACAGCGAAATATCATTCGAATGGTTCACAGTAGTGATGTAAAACAAACTCTTTTGAATAACTAATAATTCTACGCATAAGTTATGTATTACTGTGATTTCCCGCATTACTCCTGTGATTGATTTGAAAAATGTAGGCGCAAGATATCACGATAATTGTAATAAGGAGTTGTATAACACACTTAAAAAGAGTAATGAAGTCGAAGATTCAAATACTGCGAAAGCTGCTAAATTCATAAGTGAATATATTCTTGCAAATAAGGAAGAATGTCAATTTAGTATAAAAGCAATACTCCAAAATTTTGATAACGACGAATGGGCCAGTATGAAATATCTAAAAAAACCTTTAATTCTTTTGGAAATGACATTATAATACATTCGTCTAAAGACGGGCCTATTTGAACTTTTACTGACATGGGTAGTAAAATTTTGACAGAAAATTGGTATAAAAATAAAAAAAAACAACGAGAAGGAAGAGTGTATACGACTGGTTAAAACTGTTTCAAAAATAATTTTAGAAGATATTAGATCAGTAGTTTATGACGTAAATTCGTATCCCGCTCCAGATTGTTTTCTTGAGAATGTCAATAATTGTATACCCGAAACTTTGAAAATTTTATTAGATGAAATTATATTAAAAAAAAAAAGTCCAGCACAAGAAGTTATGAACCAAAAATTACATCTATAGCTCATGCCATAATAACAGCTACTCGTCCAAGATCTTTTGTATCATCTATTCAAGTCGGCTTGGGAACTATGCTTAACAAAAAGTATGGTTCAAAAGATCTTATAAAAATTTTAAATTATTTAGGATTATGCTGTTCTTATGAAGAAACACAATTATTTGAAAGTTCAGTATTAGCTTTTCCGCAAGAGACGAATTATGATGATACATATATGCAGTTTGTTTTTGATAATGCGGACCATAATATTAACACTATAGATGGGCGTAACACTTTCCATGCCATGGGTGGCATTCAAATTCTTACTTCACAATCTTCAGTTTCTTCCATTAAATCTATCGACAGATTATCCGCACGGACATCTTCTGTTGTCCTTGGAAAATACGGTAAAATTGATTTAGAAATCTTTCACAGGCCCTCTCGTTCGGGAATGGAACATATCATTGTTCAAGATTTAAATAAAATAAGGCCTTTATCTCTCGATATACAGTTATCTAAAACAGATTTTTTGTGGATCTTTGGAAAACACCGATACTCACTTGATTTTCCAGGCTGGAATGGATTTATGGAGTCTATAACAAAAGATCTCAATTATGAAAAAAGTAGAATTACTTTTTTGCCATTTGTTAATGCTCCACCGAGCAATTATGACACTATTTATACTGTTCTTCAGCAAGCCCGCATAAAATCTCAGGAGATAAACCAAAAACATACTTTTGTACTATAAAGCGCGAGAAATAGTAGAATGTTGTAAAGGGGAATTATCATCAGTAATTGCCAAATTAGGCGGGTTCCATTTACTATTGTCTTTCATGAGTGCTATTGGATTCATAATGAACGGAAGTGGCTTGAAAGAACTTTTTAGTAAAATTTTTGCAGAAAATTCAGTTGATAAAATTTTAAATGGCCATGCTTACTCAAGAGCTGTACGGGGGCATATCCTTACTCATTTAGCCTTGGGAAAAATAATGTTATCTTCATACATTAAATGAGATAAATGATGAAGATTATCTCAAAATTTATGACAAATTTCTAAAACATGTTGAACAAATCAAACAGCGAGGGCCAACTGCTAAATTATGGTTGCAATATTTTGATATGGTTACAATAATAAGACAATTTATAGAAGCTGAGAAAATGGGTAATTGGAATTTACATTTAGAAAGTATAAGAAAAATGTTACTATTTTTTCATGCGAGCGGGCGCTACTTGTACGCGAAATCTTGTCAACTTTATTTACAAGACATGCTAAATCTTGAACAGAAAATGGATCCGTTAGAATACGAAAAATATACAAAAAAAGGCTTTTTTACTATCAGAAGATCTGATAAATTTTGGAGTGGCATTTGGTCTGATATGTCCATTGAACAAGTACTTATGCGTTCAATGAAAAGCAGTGGAGGACTCACACACGGCAGGGGCATAACGGATTCTGTTTTGTCAAAATGGATTTTGACAATGCCCTTTCTCGTTGATATTAGTAATTCAATGCAAACATTTTGTAACGTATCTTTCGCTACCTCAGAACAGCACGTTGATGCTCGTCCTTCGCGCATTAAAGAAGATACCTCAGCTTTGACGTTATTGTTAGATTTTTTTTCAATTAATCAACCTTTTCCAGTTTGCGATGCCATTGTTTCACTTAGTTCAGGAATAAAAGGCACTGAAAAAATCAATTGTCACAATGCTTTGGAAGTTGGTTTGAAAATGATGGATAAAATTGTTGGAAATAATTTCAGTCAACTTAAATTTCAAAGAAAAGATCGAGTCGTGCCACTTCAAGATGTACATTGTATTAAAATAAGAAATGAAGATGTCAGCATTAATCCTACATTAATATTTCAAAGGATTGATGTAGCAATGGAGGGTAAAACTGAATTAAAAGATTGTTTTGCATATGAACTAGCCCCCTATCCACTTTCAATTTTTGACAATGGTATAATGCGCAAAACTGAAAAGTCAAAATTATACGATTACTTTCAACCAATTTATGAGGAGCCATTCTTGCAAAATTGTATTCATATTATTGACGGTGGATTTTTATTGCATAAAGTCGTTTGGCCACAAAAAGAAAGCTACAATGTTATTCTGAATCGATATGTAAGCTATGTTAAAAAATACTACGCTCCAAATAGTTTTATTATATTCGATGGCTATCCCGAAAACTTGAAAAACAGCACTAAAGGCGCAGAAAGACAGCGACGACAAGCTAGACAACAGTGTACAGAAATTCAATTTGATTTATCGATGAATGTTACAGTATCTCAAGAAAAACTTTTTTCAAATGAGAAGAATAAAAATCGTTTTCTTACTCGCCCACCCGAAAGTACGTACTTTCGGCCCGCATCTCCGGGCCGAAAGAGAAACTTTCGCATCCTATTTTAGACCAACCGCGTGCTCTGATTGGCTGCCGAAATTTCCTGACCCGCGGCGCTTCAGCGCCCGCGCGCATGTCCGAGGAAAGATGTTTGTGCGGTGTGAAGGTTAGACACGTACGAAATAAACAGAGGAAAGTGCACGGGTGACGAGAAAAAGTTAGTTGAAATAAAAAGTGGTTTTGTTTGATCGTGGTTATTGTTTTTTCCTCTTGTTTTCTACACGTACTTTCGAGTCGTGTAGAAACAATTAAGTAAACGTATGGACGGGAGCGTCCGAGGAAAATATGTTTGTGCGGTGTGAAGGTTAGACACGTACGAAATAGACAGAGGAAAGTGCACGTGTGACGAGAAAAAAGAGTTAGTTGAAATAAAAAGTGGTGTTGTCTTTTTTTAATGAATGTATTTCTGATGCCCGCCCCGACCAGCAAAACCTCGGCTTCGCCTCGGTCTTGCAAATGTCGGGCGGGCATCAGACCATCTGTACAATAGCAAAAGTAGCAGACGCCCAAAAAACCAGCTCTCTACGCCGGGCCGAAAGAAAACACAGTCGGTAATATCGACCGAGCTACCCAAAGCGGCCGACAGAGGCACTACTATCGAGCGGGCCGAAAGAAAAACTAACACTCAAACACAGCTAGCAGACGACAACGCAATTTTATCAATTATTTAATACGAACACAGCACTCATTTTGAGTATATTTCCAAGTACAGCAATATCTTGGAAATACCTTAGATCCAACACAATGGGGTTGGGAAATCAAGGAAGAGAAGCTGCAGCCAATATATACAAATGGTCTATTAGTACCTGAATATATTTTGAGGAATATTAGTTGTAAATGTGCAAAAGGGTGTACCAAAACATGTAGTTGCGTTAAACATGGATTAAAATATTCGGATTATTGCGCAGGATGCCATGACCGAAATTGTAAAAATAGTTATGAAGCTATAAAAAGTTGCAATATAGAACTTGAAGAATCTGATGAAAGCGAAATTAATACAGATACAGATGAATTCGAATTAAATATTGAGATAGAGAGACCAGTTCTGGATGATCTTGAGGATGATTCTGTCTGCGAGAGTGATAATGATGATGAGATAATGGCCAAATAAACGAAAATTATTATAATATATAAATATATATATATATATATATATATATATATATATATATATATATATATATATATATATATATATATAAATTTAATAAATAACGGTTACAAAATTATTCTTTTTGTTTTTTCTCATACCTACTATACATTAAGAAAGAAGGAATAAAAATAAAATTTTTATCTATAAAAGTATAGTTAATGCAAAATTATTTAAACTAATACATGTCTACAGTTAATAATGTTCACTCTTCAGCGATATTTTTATTAATATAAAATTTTTTGCAACATTTAAAAATAATAATTTATTTTAACAACAATATGACAATAACGGTTAATAATTGGGGGTCGAAGCCTACCTAATCGTATTCCTCTCATTTCGGCATATCGATTTAAAAAAAAAAATGATCACAGTTGGAGTTATAGAAGCCGAGATACGACAAGTTTAGATCACGCGTTCATTTTGAAGGCGCGGTTTCGGAATTCTCCTTTACCTGAATTTCATGCCCCGACATCCAACTTCGCAATGTTTATTATTTTTTTATTACTAAAAGAACGTGTCCAATGAATTCAGAAATTTGTATAAAAAGAGTTCTTGTAATATCCTAACAAGACCAATTTTGATTGTTGTTAAAAAAGCAAATAGTTTAACGATAAACACTCGTCATCTTTGGAGACTTATATCTGACGATCTATACGTTGAATCGAGACCAGCGTGATTTTAAATGAAAGGCGATTGCAAGAACTTTCTTTATGTGTGTTTATAATATTTTTTTACTTGCAAAATGACAGCGTAAAAGTAATTATTTATAAGGAAAAAAATTTCCGAGCATTTAAAATTGCTTAAAAAGTTGTTAATAATTATAAAATTGATATTCTGATGATGCCAGGCGATAGTTGGAAACATTATGAGTACGTAAAAAAATCAGGACCGATTTTAAATAATCGGTTTGGCTCTGGCATTAATGCAAAAAAATAGTGTTTTTTTCCACCAAGTTTAGTTAACAAAAGAGTTGTGCGAAAACTATTCGACTGATCGAAATCAGCTTTGGGGGCTTTATTTATATTGCTTTGAAGTACTTACATACAAATTTTCAAAAGGATAGGACCGGCCCTTAACAATTCTACAAGTGCTTCAAAAATACCCTATTTTTCATGCTTTTTTAGCGCGTTTATTGCTATTTTGCAATATAATTATTGCATTTCCATTTTTTGATTCAACTCTATCTTGTAGAAAATTTCATGGGGAACAACTTTGGTCCTATGAATATTTTCTCTAAAACGCATCTTTAAGAAGTTATTTTCAATATTATATGAGAAAAACCATGATTTTGACGTATTTTTTCACGTTTCGATTTTTCCTGCAAATTGCATAACTTTTTTTTTTTGGTGCACCCCGATATTTTCGTTTTATATGTTATGGAGAAGCTATAGTCAAAAAAGATAATCTATGTCAGAACGCATCCATATCTGAATGACTATGGGCTTAATGCTCCTGGCCTACGTAGTGTATCAATTCCAGTGCAAAAACTGTCCGGCCGTCTACACCGGTCAAACAAAGAGAGCATTAAAAACGCGTATAAATGAACATAGAACAAAGAAAAATATAGAGAACGTTGTGAATTACCATCAAGAATCGTTGAAACATGAGTATGATTAGGAAAAATTTAAAATTCTAGACACAGAGATGAATTATAAAAAAAGACTAATTTCAGAAATGATTAAAATTAAATTTAAAAAAACAGTATTAACAAAAAAAGAGGAGATTTACTCATTATACAGCCTATTTTCCAGTATTAAGAGCGTTTAAATCCAAAAACTAGAAAGACGTATATCTGTATATGGGAGCGTCCAGCAGAAACGGGCCACCGAGCGCGCGCGGTGCCTTTTTTCGCGTAAAAGGCGCTCTGTTTAACTCGTTCATAATCGTATGCTGCGTCTTTGAAAAAAAACCAAGCACCTATATCGATAGATTTTTTCCTGCTCTTTCCAATGGTACCATTGTTTTTATTGCGAAACACTTTCTTCCGGACGAAAACTCGAGTTGAATATTGAAAGCCATTTTTCTCAAAGTATATCATGTTTTTTTCTAAAGTAAACTACACCATTGGAAAGTACAACTCTTAAGCTTCAAAACCCTATCTTGGAGAAGTTGGAGAAATAAAGGGTTTAAAAGTAACAACATGAAAAAGACAGCGCCGAGGGTCCGCGCGAGCCCCTCGCGCCCGTGCGTACGGCACGTTTAAGTGCACGCTCTATTCAATTCGCTAATAATCGTGTACCAAGTCTCTGAAAAAAGAACTAAGGACATATATCGAGAGATTTTTCCCTGCTCTTTCCAATGGTGCTATTATTTTTATTCCGAATTTCACTGCTTTCAGTGCATTCATGGATATTTTTATGTTTAATATATTATGTTTTTCAAATTTTGTTATATAAATGAACAAAGTTCATTGTAATATTATACTAACTGTTACAACTAGATCCACAAAATTATGTCCACGCATTGGCATTGTAAGTTACAAAACATTTTATATTTACAAAAAAGAAAGGGCGAAATAGCACATCGCATGTATTAATCCGCCCTTGAGCATAGCGTAAAAAGTTCGGGCAGCCGCTGTCTTTTTGATCTTACTATTTTTGAACTTTTCATGTTTCAACTTAAAAATATAATATTTTATAGTTTAAGACTTGTACTTTTGAAGAATATAATTCATTTTGAAGAAAAGACTGATATTTTAAAATAGAGTTTAAACATTTAAATGGAATTTTCAACTAGAAGGAAGCATTTCGGAATAAAAATAATAGCACCATTGGAAAGAGCAGGAAAAAATCTATCGATATATGTCCTTAGTTCTTTTTTCAGAGACTTGGTACACGATTATTAGCGAATTGAATGGAGCGTGCACTTAAACGTGCTGTACGCACGGGCGCGAGGGGCTCGCGCGGACCCTCGGCGCTGTCTTTTTCATTTTGTTACTTTTAAACTCTTTATTTCTCCAACTTCTCCAAGATAGGGTTTTGAAGCTTAAGAGTTGTACTTTCCAATGGTGTAGTTTATTTTGAAAAAAAACATGATATACTTTGAGAAAAATGGCTTTCAATATTCAACTCGAGTTTTCATCCAGAAGAAAGCGTTTCGCAATAAAAACAATGGCACCATTGGAAAGAGCAGGAAAAAATCTATCGATATAGGTCCTTGGTTTTTTTTTCAAAGACGCGGCATACGATTATGAACGAGTTAAACAGAACGCCTTTTACGCGAAAAAAGGCACCGTGCGCGCTCGGTGGCCCGTTTCTGCTGGACGCTCCCATGTATCATCAGATTTCTTACTATAAACCCATTTTACATCTAGTACCTTTTCATTTAGTATCTTTTCAACTAATTCCCATGTTTTATTTTCATTTAAACTCTCTATTTCTTTATCCATAGCTTTTATCCAGCTCTCACTATCATTACTACTCATGGCCTCCTCAAATGTATATGGAGTATCTACCCTGCAGTAATTTACATAAATATTATTCGAAATATTCTCTGGATATCTTATTGGGCTTTTCCTGTCACGTGTAGATCTACGTGGAATTTTTAATAGTTCTAAATTTTTTCTTAGAGCGTTCTTATCGCTCTCCATGTTTTACTGTTATTTGTAGATTTTTTTTTCGATCTTGTAGGGCCGCAGGTGAACTAGGTGTTGAGAAAAACTCTAATTTTGCTTCTTTTTATCAAAGCGACGTTTCGTCAGCATTATGGAGCGCTGACTTCATCAGGCTAAAAATTTTATTAAACAAAGTTACACCAAAATTTACACAAAGATTCACAACTATTCTTAAAAATTATTTACAACGTTGATTACCTTATTTAGGTATAATAATTAGTTAACAACATTGTTAATCCGTCGAGAGTTTGTAAACTAGTGTTTGCATCATCGTGCTGAGTCAACGGTGGAGTGTAGTTTTGAAAAATATAAAATTTGGAAGGCAGAATATTTATAGGCACAGCTGTAGCTGTCAAACGTAAACAAAAACACATATGACAACATACATTATATGTAAGGAGGCGTGTTGAAATAGTATACATCTATATTGTGCGTATGAAAGAATGTATATTGTGTGAGAGCGCGCGACTGTATCGAGAGCGCGCAAGTATGAATCCAAACGCACATATGTAAATCTCCCCTCCCTAGTGTGTGCGTGAGTAAGAATGTATGTTGGGCAGCAGCGAGCGACGCGCTGCTCTCTCTTCCTCTAACACTGCCCGCTGTACAGATAGCACTGCGCGCGAGGCGCTATGAAGCGCCCGTATATTTCTATACCTTAAGGGGGTACTACAGTTAAAAATTTTCTTTTTTGGATTCACCTAAAAAATAAAAAATTTGATCAGTGATGATATTTTATATACAGGGTGACCCATTTTAATCTATAATCCCGAATATCTCCTAAACTGTCCGTTCTACGGAAAAATAGTTCAGACAAAAAATGTTCAGGGCAGAAGGGGTCACAAACCTAATGACCTTGACCTTGACATGACGTTTCAAGGTTATTTGAAGGTCAAGGTCATTTTTTTAAATGGGAACCCCTATTTTTGACCTCGGATTTGAAAAGAGCGGGAAATTTTACGTTCAAAATGATATTTTAAAATTTTTTTACATGACCTTGGAAAGGTCAAATAAAGGTCAAATATCTAAAAATGGCTGTAGAACTGTTTTTCTGAATGATTATGGTTTTTTTAAAGATTGACTAACGTTGGAATAATTTTAAAAAAAGTAAATGTGATCCACTATGACCTTCTATGAAATCGCTTGTTTATGTCGGATTTAGAAACAGAAGAAAATTTCACGTTAAAAATGATATTTTCAACATTTTTATGTGACCTTGGAAAGGTCAAATAAAGGTCATGTGTCTAAAAACTTGATCACAATACTTACTAAAACCAATGTTAATTCAACAATTTTATTAGGAGGTTTATTACAAAAATAATTCTAAAAAAAGTTTTTTCAAAATAATTTGAAATACAAATTAAGATTTCGTTTAGCTGAAATTAATGAGAGATTAAAAAAGATTGAGTCAAATAAAATAAGCCGATCACAACACAAATTAAAAAATCATTCATCTTTTGTGCGATACAAACTCATTATTACTGAAATTTCTTTCTTATGATAAAATCGGTAAGACATAAGTAAAAAATTATGAAATTTTCATCCCTGTTTTGAAAAATTTTCGCTCATGACATGAGCAAAAACAAAAGCAACCGTAATGAGCTCAATCAAAACTTTTAAATTTAGTTGCAACACAATTAAAAGTTGAATTTCTTAATTTTAAATCTGACAAGCACAAAGTAGAAATTTCACAAATTACCATTTTGTAGGTTTAGTAGATTTTTGTTTTACTTATTATTTTTGTTCTGTGACGTAGAAACGTCGAACATCAACAGGTTTTTTAGTAACTATTGTGATCAAGTTTTATTTTTTTGTAGTCGTTTGTATCGATATTTGTTAGTATCTCACTAATTTGAGCAAAATAAAATCTTGATGATTTAAACGAAAATCGTCGATATGATATTGGTTTTAGGAGAATGTCATAACAATTACGTCGCTGCATCAAGATTTTATGCTGAACGCTTTCCTCAAAGAAGTCATCCTACGAATGTAACCATTCGAAGTTTGACTGAGCGAGCTCGCAATGGACATCTTGTTTGCCAACGCCAACATCGTGAATACGAAAATGATGCGCGGGCTTTGACTATTTTAGCAGCTGTTCACGTTGATCGACATATCAGTACTCGTCAGATCGAAAGGGAAATTGGCATACCACAAAGCACTTTATCGAGAATTTTGAGGACTTTAGATTATTATGACTATCACATCACTTTGATGCAAGCTTTAAGACCATATCATATTTTGGCTCGTGTAAACTTTTGCCAATGGGCTTTACAAGTGCTACGGAATGATCCCCATTTTTTTCGATATGTACTTTTCTCTGATGAAGCTAAGTTTTGCAGTGACGGGCAGCTGAACAAACATAACTGTCACTATTGGTCGTACGAAAATCCTTACTGGTTCAGAGCTGTAGACCATCAAAATCGATGGAGTCTGATGGTCTGGTGCGGAATAGTCAACGGTTACCTCAATGGACCTTACTTTTTTGATCGGAACGTCGACAGAGACAGCTACTTGGAATTGCTAAGAGACCACTTATCAGGACTTTTAGAGAATGTTGATTTAGCTACAAGGTTGCGAATGTGGATTCAACAAGACGGCGCTGCGCCACATTATGATAATGTTGTACGTGAGTTTTTAAATGAACACCATGCTGGCAGGTGGATCGGACGAAGAGGTCCGGTTGAATGGCCTCCTAACTCGCCGGATATGACATCAGCGGATTTCTTTCTGTGGGGATACGTAAAAACTGTCGTATTTACCCAAACGCCTACGACTAGAGGGGATATGATGGACAGAATTCGAAGAGCTTGTGCGGCTATTCGCAGAGAAACCTTGCTAGGAACTGTAGACAATTTCGAAAGACGCTTACATTTATATCTTCAAGCCAACGGAGGCAACTTCGAACAGATACTTCGTCGTTGATTAGTAACGTAATAAAGGTAATGGTGAGAGGCAAGGGGACTCCCGGTAATCAAGCACCCCAAACGTGAGAGGCAAGGGGACTCACGGTAATCAAGCACCCGAAAGGAAACAGTTCTTACTACGTCCACGTCGTTGTTTCTGGGTAACGCCAAAAGTAAGAAGAATATCTCATTTTAATGGGCGGGTAAAAAAGCGATTTTCATCATACGTAGTGGATTTCTTCGCGATGAAAATCGCAAATACTTTACTAACGTCAATTTCTGGTTTTTTTCAAATCCAACGTTAAAACTAGCGATTTCGTTTTTAAAAAAATCGCCTTGACCTTCAGATGACCTTCAAAGTTGATTTGAAGGTCAAGAAGGTCATAGTGAATCACATTTACTTTTTTTAAAATTATTCCAACGTTAGTCAATCTTTAAAAAACCATAATCACTCAGAAAAACAGTTCTACTGTGACGTCCAGACGGTCGTCTATACCTTGATACCACTTTTGCCGTTTATAGCCTGGTATTACCCAAGAGCTAGGGATGGCCAAATCTTACAAACGTTTTATTTGAACTTATCACTGAAGGAGGGAGGGAAAAAAAAAAATGTTTGAGGAGACAAGCGATTCCAGCTCTGCCCATTCGGCACAGAACGATCTGAATGCACCTCGGAAGTGGGTATATGTGAAGGACTAAGTTGAGAAAAGATTGGAGAGAAGAAATGAAATTCGAAGACAATTTTTTGACTTACACTTAGGTTTATTCTGAGTTTCCCTCCCTGGGTTACAAGTGGTGTGCTGGTGGCTGGTCGAGTCCGATAGTGGCGAGGAACTGCCTGACGGCGGAGGAACGAGGGAAAAGCTTAGTTCGGTTTTCTCCCTCTTCTCTCCCTCGCCAAGTACGGTTTGGGGGTACTCTCCATGGGGAAGTTTACAAAGATTTTTGGGTACAGTTGACTGGTCGCACGAGTATGGGTGGAAAAATAAGGGTGGGCCTAAGGCCTTTTGACGCGGCTAATTGGCTGCGTGGGGGAAAGGAGCATCCCCCAGCTTTCGGCTGTAGTTTCGACCGTTTCACAGAGATGACGTTACATGTAGTGTTTCTGCGCCTATTTTTCATTAATGTTAAATACATCGTTTACATAAAAATTCGGTTAACTATTTATTATATAGTGTTAATTATTGTATATGAACTTAACAAATGACTTCTTTTCTAATTAAATCTAATTTTGTTGTACAAATTTGCACACACTTAATATTTTGAAACTTCCAAAATACATGGTTTAAAATCTAATTAACTATCGAGTAGAAAATACATATTATTTATACATTTGTAAGCTTAAAACTAACTTAAAAATTAATAATAGTGTCAAAAATATAACGAAGTGACAATTTTTATTCATTCTTTTATATAGGAACAGATTTTATAAATTAAACTAAATTATTCTGGCGAGACGCTTGTATAAGAATTGTTATTTATAACTAAATTTTTATGTACCGTTGCAATATATTATACTTTACGAGTTACAGAACCTATTATTTATTATTGTTGTCAGTTATCCTCGTTGTATAGTAAAAGAAAGTAAAGAACCTGCTTCATTTTTGCAATACTCTGTGTTTATATATATGTAAGAGATGCAGTTAATACACATGTATCAGAATAAATTCGCGAATACATCTTGCATTACAATATATATATATATATATATATATATATATATATATATATATATATATATATATATATATATATATATATATATATATATATATATGCATATATTTTAGTAAACTTTTATAAATAGTATATGTAAAAGAGTGTGTAACGTGGTTTTACAAAGATTTTAATTAAAGTACACAAATATCATTATATTCTTATTTTTCATTTTATTTATGACTTTGTTTATTATTTATTACTAAAATGAAGTTGTTGTGAGGTGTTTTATTTAATTATCTTTACTTCTACCAGGCCTATTTTCGTAAAATTTAGATCAGCGTAATCAGAAAAATTTAAATTAACATAAGTTAATAACTACAAGTTAAAATGTAAAAATAAAATTAGCTATATGTAAAGTCGAAGGATGTTGTAACGGTCGAAATTTTATGGCTTTTTGGCGACGCGTAGGCGCGCATGTGCACAGCTGGGGTGGCCTGACTTTCGGGGTAAGGTCGTAAAATCTTTCCCTTTTTTTTCACATAGGAGGAAATGCTTTCGCTCTTGATGAAAGTTTCCACTTGCATGGTATTCTGTTTTTTTTTTTTTTTAATCTTATTTCGTGGGAAAGGATCGGAATGCAGTGTTTTGCATCTGCATGGCATAAAATCTGACCGTTACTTTGTGCTGGCCAACGGTTCGAATACGAGAATTCTTTTGGACTGTTTGGAAGAAAGATATATTTTCCTTTTTTTTTTTTTAAAGCAGATGTTAAGAGGATTCAACGTAAGGTGGTCGAGAAGACCATCAGACGTTACACCCCCACCCTAAAAGGATTACTAGGAGTTGTAAAAAGCAACTCTAGTAATCTACACTCTCGAACTCTCCGACTCCTGATCAATACTGCAGTAAATTTAAAATGCGAATCGGACAGGTTCTCTGTTGTTTTGTATCTCCACAGCATGTGAATTTTCACTAACCACCTCGTAACTAGCTTTGGGTACTACTTTAGGATGTGGTGCACTGGGAGTATGCGGTGGTCTAACTGGAAAGGATGCTGTTGGAGCATGGACGTACCTCTCTTCCTGATATGTTGGAAACACCTCTTCGTCGTGGTTGTTTGCTTGTGCCTGTTGATATCTCTCTTGTCCGAGAGATATGAACAATGTAGCGAGGGATCCCCAGAGGGCAGACAACAGATGGGCTGACCATCCATAAATGCGGTGAAGGGATACCCCTTTAGGAAAACTCCAAAAATCATTTTAATTCCTTGGATGGCTATTATGATGGTGAAGATTCCAGCGCTTATGGATCCGAAAGTTGTGAATTTCGTGAACAGGCTGTTCCACGTTTTTGAGATTATCTTCTCCATTGTGTTCTCGTTAATTAATCTAGAGATAACTCCTTCATTGTCAGTGATGACATGTCCATGTATTTCTCGAGCCACATCGTTGAGCAAGGCTGGCTGATCCATAGGGAACATTATTCGATTCCTAAGTTGATCTAAATCTTTTTCTGTATAAATCCCACTAGTTGCTAGAGATGCTGGGTCATTGTACTTCCAGGTAGCTTGAGTGATGGGACGTAAAACTGTTGGGTTCTTTGCATTTATTTGATAATAGGTTGATAATAACCCATTACATTCTATCTGGGTTCCTCTTGATTTTAGGATATGAGTTTTCGGAGTGAGGAACATAGTTTTATTATTCCACGTAATTGCTAATTCTTCATAACATTTTCCTCCGTGGGCTACTTTCACTTCTACGGGGAGGCACTTGATTACATGCACTACTTCCCCAGCAGTGATTGCCATATAGCCTGGTCCTTCCATTAAATTGTATGCAAATTGATCAGGTGATTGAGATGCAATTGCTAGAGCGTTCTCTAGGATACGGCGTTCCTCTTTGCATCTTTGGGTCAAAATGTCTTCATACAGACGTTTAATTTGAGTTTTTATATGTTTTTCTACAAATACGAACTTCGAATTTACATACGCGAATATGTCTAGGTTTTCGACTGATACCTTACTTTTTCTGACGAAGGATATCCCTTTCTCTGTTTCGAAAAATAATAATTTTGGGTGTTCTGTTTTTGTTAACTCGTAACCACAAACATTATTTGTCATATGAATAGTAAATTAGAAAATGCGTTTAAGTTCAATTTGGAAGAAAAATAAAACAATTCTATTTATTTTCGTTGTGACTTACTTAACTGGGAAGTATTTCGTTAAACAAATTTGTAATTAAACGTTCATAAATATATTATTTTTAAATTACTCAAAAATAATAAAATATACATATATTTAAAGTGCACTAGAAGTGATTATATTTTTTTTTTCCTTTTAACTTGAACAAGTAACTGCATTTATTTTAACCTACATTTATGTATATAGATTTATATAAATATCGCATGCAATTTTTAAGAGCTATGTACAATATTAGATGATTTTATGTAAACGCATTTTTATTTTGTAGAACTTGTAGAAATTGTATGTATGGTTGAGTAATTTTGAGCTGTTGGTCGAAATTCTAACATTCTTCGGAGTCTTTGCGTGGTAGATTGATGATGTTAATTAAAAGTTGCTGTTAAATTTGATAAGTATACATAAATATTTCTTTTCTTTATTAATCTGTGAACAGAGAAAATACTATTAAAATTTTGATGGACTTGTTTTGAAAATAAAAACAAATAAAAATAAAATTGAAAATAAATTTGAAAAGAAAATTATAGGGTTAAATAGCCATTACTGGGACAACGCAAAAAGTGCGCTCTATACCGGGGCAGTAACAAATATTAATAATAATTTAATATATATGAACTTAAATCATAAAAGTAAAAATTCTAAAATAATTTTTAAAATCTAAGTTATTCAATTACATGATTTGTTTTGATTTAAAAAGTTATGAATTTGGAAGAACAAAAAAATAATAAACATATCTCTGTGAAAACAGTGTATCTACTAGAATCCTAAATTGGCCCACTATTGGCTGTTTCACCTTAGTCTGTATTACTTGCTGATTCTTATATTCATTGGACAATTCGAAGAAGAAAAACAATTTCTTGTATTAAATTGGTAATAGTTTTAAATTAAAGTTGATCTCTGTATTGAACTCATGCTTTAATAAATTTTGTAATATGTCATTAATTATAACATTGCAATGTATAAAATTTCTATTTTGACAATGGTTTAATTTGGTAGAATTATGATTAATTAAATTGACATTAGGGTTTTTTAGATTAAAATGAAACATAAATTTGGAAATGAATATCTTAATATTAGAATAAATATTGAACTGCGATTTGAGATTTCTAAATTTTAAATTAACCGAAAATCTATTTTGGGTTTTGAAATTTTTTAAATAGTTTAGAATTTGAATTAGAATAGTTGATTTGGAATATAATTTCTTATTAGTATTACTCTTAATTTGTGGTTTCACAATTAAATTATCAGCTATATTTAAATTTTGTTTAAGTTCTATTTTATTACATTTAATTAGTTTTAAAGTATTATCATTGTCTGAGTTACCGTTATTTTCTACATAAAGTATTATATTGTCTTTTCCAGGATGATTTGAATTTTCTGTCATTTGACATTTATGATTTGAATTATTGGATTTTAATTCGACCTCCGAGGGTTCGGATTTAATATTTGAAGATGATGATTCAAAAATTTTAGAAATATTATCATGTTTAAATCTTTGATTCTAGTTTTAATGTAATTTGGTAATATGCAATTTGATTGAGACTTAGGTTCATCGACACTTTGTTTTGGAATAACGTCAAACTTAGGAAGTCTATCAATATCCTTTGTAATATGATCTGTAATTAAATCAGAATTTAAGTTTTTAGAATTTTTCGTTTTCAATGAAGTAGCATCTGCTTTCTTTCTACTCCCTTTACATAAATCAGAGACTTCAACCGATGTAGATTTTAGTTTAGAAATGATGGGGTTAACAAATTCTTGATTTTTGTTAATAGTTAAATCTTCGGGTAATTCCAATGGATCATTATTTATAGTCTTTTTATCTTCTGGAAGTAAAATAATTTCGTCTGGTAAATTATTTGATAAATAATTTACTTCTGGTAAATCATTTAAATTATTTGATTTTTCATAATTAGGTTTGGGTTCCTTAATAATACGTTTTGATACGCTTTTTGTAATAATTTTATGAATATCTTCAGATTTTTCATTTGTTTCATAGTTATTTTTATTATAGTTAGCTTTCGAATTATCTGCAATTTTATGAATTAATGTATGATTAATTGTTCGATTTGTGGATATATTTATATAACCTATTTTTCTACAATTTTTATATTCAATTTCATTCGACAATTGATTTTCAATATTTAAATCTGAAACTTTTGCCGATTTTCCTAAAGTAACTGATCTTAGTTCTGAAGATATGCATTGATCTTTTATTATACTAGCTACTTTTAGCGCGCTTCGCGCGTATCATTTATCTCTTTGTTTTTTTGTTTTTGAGGTTATGAACATGATCAAGTTTCATTTTAAAAGTTTGTTTTAAATAGTTTAAATTATACGATAATAACGTAAGTCTCATAAATAAAATCATGAAATTTTTCTTATACTATTCAGTTTTAAATATTCAAAGTCAAGAATTCAATCTTCAAAATTCAAACATATTCGATTTTGGCGCTTATTCTATATAGACCAATCAAATGAGCCAGCAACAACCAATCAAAACAGTCTTATTGTGATGACAGATTTCCTCCATCACTTTTTTAAAAGAGGATAAGATCTTGAATTTGCATTACTATATGATTGGATTTTTTCAATGGAAACAACATTCCGAATTGTTTCGCGCAAGGTTGCACATGGACTAACATGGGGCAATAAATTAAGTTCTAATCCTTTTAGAAAATGTTTAATAAGAAAAGTCTGAATTGTTTTATTAAATTCAATATTATTGGTTAATATAATTTTTATATTACATTCTTTCATTACTTCATTAGCTGTAGTTATAAATTTATTCGAATACTGAATTGTACCTTCGTTAGGAAGTTGATAAATGTACTGTTGAGATTTATTTAATTGAGTTAATAAATTGTTTTCTGAAACTAATTGAAATAAATCAGAATCTAATTTATTTAAAGGTTTATTGTTATTATTTAAGGTATTTGATGACGTAGTTTTAGATTGAGTCGGACGACTATGACAAGTAGCCGCGGTATGATTTACTCCAGAGCAAAGTTGGCATCTGACCAATTTGTGACATTGTAAAGCTATATGTCCAAACTTATAGCATAATTGGCACTTTTTATTTTTATGACATTGGAGTGCAATGTGTCCGCGTTCATGACACAATTGGCACACAAAACCCATTTTAGAAAAATTTTTTTTGTTCAGCTTCAGCTTCTACATATGAACATTCGTCCATACGTGCTGAATTAATTATTTGTTCTTCTTCCTCTCTCCCTCAAGAGAGAAAGACAATCAGTTATGGTTTTTATACCGCTTAAATTGATCATGATTTTCCAAATACGGAACATCAGCTACGGTTTTTATGTATTATTAATTTATTTATGCATTATTTATTATTTATTTAATTATTTATTAATAATTATTATTTAGTTATTATTATTTATTTATTAACAATTGTTATGTATCTATTTATTATTAATTATTTATTAATAATTATTAATGTTTATTTTAATATTATTATTTATTATTCTAATTTTAAATTCCTCAAAACCTTTTCCAATTTAAGAACTTCAGTATCTTCAACAAAGTGTTGCTTATTTATTTGCTGAAAACTCGTATGAACTGATTTGGTTAGGCTAATCTCTAATCCGTAATACTTGTTCACTCTCTTTTCCAATTGCAAGAATCTTCCCTTATTATCCTGACCAGCATCTAAAATTGCATTGGTTATTTCGTGTAATTTCGCGATTACCGCGAATAAATCATTTTATTTATAGTTAATGTTTGATCTAAATTTTCCAAATGAACCCTCGCAAGGGATTCTTCTAGATTTTGAATCCTCGCGACAGCATAGAAGGAATTTAATCCTTCTGTGGACTGGGGAATCATTGGTCCTTAATTACGCCACAATAATTTCGTAAACGTACAATGTTATATTAAGATAACTTCTTACATAAAACTTAATCGATTTTATTTTTAATGAAACTTATTATAAAACTTTAACGACCAATTATTAATTAAAATAACAAAATGACTTGCTTAATTTTATTAATTATTCACGAGGGTAATTACTTACTTCATTTTTAATATCAACAAATTACTTTCAGATTTATTGATTAATCAATTTATTTATAATTATTTATTTATTATTAATTAATTTTTTATAATTAATTAATTTATTTATTATTAATTATTTATTATTAATTAATTTATTTATTATTTATTTAATTATTTATTTATAATTATTTATTAATAGTTATTTTATTATTATTATTATTTATTAGCAATTATTATCAATAAACTTGACTTATATGTAAAGGTATTTTGCACCATTATAGGATGTTAGCTAAATCGGAAGTAATTGTTTAAAATCCGGGTACTAACGGCATTGTTTATCAATTTGTATCACTTCGAAATAATTGTTCATTTATTTATTATTTATTTATTAATAATAATATTTGTTTATTAATTTATTTATTAATAATAATTATTCGTTTGTCTAATTATTTATTTATTATTATTTATTTAATTATCATTTAACTATTTATCAGTTAATCAATTATTCATTCATTCGTTATTTATTAAATTATTTCCTTAAGGCCTTTTCTAATTTAAGAACTTCAATATACCAATTAATTATTCATCTAAATTTTCCTTCTTCCTTTCTTCGTCAAGAAAGAAAGACAATCGATCAGGATTATTATTTTTTTATTTTTTTATTTTTTATTTATCCAACGTTGGTTTTGAAAAAAGAAAAGAAATAACAATAACAATAAGAAAGGGTACCTCTATAAAAATTTCAATACCGGCACGGTTTTTGACCGCATTCGTTGTTTTAATACAAACAATTTTTCCGGCACGGTATTTGACCGCATTTGCCGATTTATTCAAACAAAATTACAGCATGGTATATGACCGCATTAGCTGTTTAATAAAAAAAAAAAAGAAAATTCAAATGACCACAAAAGAACAATAATTATCAGCCACGACTTTATCGCTATAAACTGAGTTATTTTTTATTAAAAATTCATAATCAAATATCAGCACGATTTCTGTATCGCTATAATTGATTTTTCTCAAAACAACAAAACTCAAAATAATAATTAAAATTTTTTTTTAAGCACGGTTTTTGTACCGCATATGCTATTAAATAAGGCTGCGGCTTCTCATACCGTTTATGTTGCCTTTCCTTTTTTTCAATTTCAATTTAAAATTGGTTGCGCACACCGTTTTTATTCCTTTTGTTTTTAGTTCGAGTTCCTTTTCTTTACCACCACCACTTTAGTTTATTTTAGTTCTTAAATCGATTTCTTTAGTTTTAAATTTATGTTTTATTTCATTTATTATTTTTTTTGTTTTACTAAGCTTGCAGCACCCGTTGTTTTTTGTTTCTTTTTTTTTACGTTAGTAAATTCTAATTCTTTAATTGAATTTGCAAAATGTTTATTATTATTTTTTTTTTTAAATACAATTATTCGCGCACTCACTGTTTCATATCACGTTTCTCTTCTTTTTTTTTCTTTAGAATAGATATGTTATAAAAAGAAATAGAGAAAGAGAGATAAAATTTTTATAAAACGTTTGTTGTGGTGACTTATTATCCCGGACGAACCCCCAAAAATTAAGTATGTGCCGTCCAGACGGTCGTCTATACCTTGATACCACTTTTGCCGTTTATAGCCTGGTATTACCCAAGAGCTAGGGATGGCCAAATCTTACAAACGTTTTATTTGAACTTATCACTGAAGGAGGGAGGGAAAAAAAATAATATGTTTGAGGAGACAAGCGATTCCAGCTCTGCCCATTCGGCACAGAACGATCTGAATGCACCTCGGAAGTGGGTATATGTGAAGGACTAAGTTGAGAAAAGATTGGAGAGAAGAAATGAAATTCGAAGACAATTTTTTGTCTTACACTTAGGTTTATTCTGCCCTCTCCTGGGCTGCTACCTTGTCGAAGTCTGGGCAAGGGCCTTGGCCCCTTCCCAGGCGGGTGAGAGGGATTGTAGGACATCATCGGCACCCCGGGGACGGACATAGTCACGAATGAATGAATAGCTGCCCCGATGCAAAAGCCGCATGTGTGAGGAGTATAACCTATAAACGGTACTCATATGAATGGATCTCCCTATAAACGGGTTAAGATCATGAATGTAGAATGAATGGGGGCCTGGCACACTCACGAGGGGGCCAGGGAACGAATGAGATAGTAGTAGGAAGATCAGGATGATTGGGTGACCCCTCAGGGGGTGAGTATGGAGGTCCCCCTTGGTCGCGGATAGAGCCTGTACAGCTGGATGCCGCGTCGGTCGTGCCGGGATGTGCGACTAAAGGCAGTCCACCCCCTAAGTCGAAGGTGTAATGCGGACCGTGCTGAGCGGACTGGTTGGCTACTCGGGGTACTGAGTAGTCTCTAACGGTGCCTCGGGAACACAAGGCGACCTTCCCGAGTATTTAGCCTTACTGCCGCACGCGGGGCTCTGCGGCAGCGGACCACGTTTTCCCTAGCTACTCGTGGGACTCATGGAACCATTTTTAAGAAATCAGAGCGAGGGAGGAAGGAGTGGCGAAGTACTGGGCAGCGGGGCGGTAACGCCTAGCACACCTAATGCGGAACCACTCCCGGGTGAGAAGGGTAAGCGGAGATCGAGGTCCAAGGAACTCAACCCGCTTGTCCAGTGGTTGTCTGGAACAGGAGGGCCCTCGGGAACTCCGCCAACGGACAATCCAAACGCGATCGCGGACGCGAGTAGGAACCCCAGCAAGGAGGGTACCGGGGACTCTTTGAAGAACCCGGGCGGATCCTTGCCGGGGGCTGGGGATGGAGGATTAGCAAATCAACCATCCCGGTGGCAGGGTGGGCAGGACCGTATGGAGGAGGTCCTGAACGCAGAGAGAAATGCAGAGACATCGGCGGAGGGGGACTCATCGAAGAACCCCGATGCCGATGCCATCACAGATCAGCTGAAGGAGCTTCAACTCGCCCTGAAGCATAAGAGACTCTCTGGAGCTCAGAGGCGGAAGCTCCTGAAGCAAAAACGGGAGTTGAAGGCGGTTGGGAGGACCGGGACAGCGGGGCCATTGGCCAGGCAGGACCGGGACACCGAACCGCCGGCTACTCCAACGATGAGGGCAGAGGCACGGGAGGGCGGGCCGGGGGTCACGGGCGTCAAGCGGCGCAAGGGTCCCGCGGACACCCCTCCTGATGCCGATGTCGCCAGGAAAAAGCCGAACCGGCAGGCCGGCATAGAGGTCGCCAGGATGGTGGACCCGCTTACAAGGGCGGTCGTTGCGGAAGGGTATCCTGACGTGGAGCTGCTGCAGCAGCATGCAGTACACGTCAGCGACGCGGTCCAGACAGAGATGGAAAAGATCGAGTCTGGCCCGAGCCCGAAATTCAGCGGCTGCTTCGTTAAAAGCGGGGCTATCATCGTGGTGGCCGAAGACGACTTCTCAAGGGTATGGCTGGAGGAAATTATCCCCCGGATACAACCTTGGGAAGGAGCAAAGCTGAGCGTCGTGGAGATGAGTGCGCTTAGAAGGCCGATCAGGGCCTCGTTCCGGATTCCTGGCCCTAGACAGGATCCGGCCGCGGTCCTGGAAAGACTCGAGCGCACGAACCGCGGCGTAGGCATTGACGGATGGCGGGTAAGTGCCACAGAGACTAGGGAGGGGCCGGACATCGGAACCTTCCTGCTCGTGACCTTATCAAGGACATCCCTGCATGCGCTTAGAGAGCGCAGATTCCAGCTGCAGTGGGGGCTCAATCCGATCTCCGTTAAGATTACGGAAGGGGAACCGCGGGAGCAGCAAGGGTCGGGTAAGGGAGGACCATCTTAAGCGCAATGGCTAAGGACGGGATACCATTTACCCAAATTAATCTGCACCACAGCAAAGGCGCCACAGCGGTCTTGGCCAGGCGCATGGCTGGGGTGCAGACAGGCATCTGCCTAATACAAGAGCCATGGTTGGTCGCGGGGGCTATCCGGGGACTACGGGGAGTGGGGAAAATCTATAGAGACCCTGCTAAAAATGCTCCGAGGGCGTGTATTCTGGCTAAGGGGCTGGAGGTCTTTTTGATGCCCACCCACTGCAGCGGGGATCTAGCGGTCGTCAAGGCGAGACTCCCAGACGTGGAAGGATCTGAGAGGGTAGTGGTGGTGTCCTCAGGCTATTTTCCGTACGACTCTACAGATGAACCGCCGCCAAGGGAAGTACAACAACTCATTGAGTTTTGCGAGTCAAGGAAACTCCCCCTTATTCTGGGATGCGATGCAAACGCACACCACATCATTTGGGGGAGCTCTGACATTAACGGCAGGGGAGAAGCACTCCTGCAGTTCCTTGTCTCCACAGATCTAAGCATCTTGAACAGGGGCAGGGAACCGACCTTCTGCAACTCAGTCAGGAGGGAGGTTATAGACCTGACACTTTGTTCAGAGGAAATCAGCAGCTGTGTCGGAGACTGGAGGGTCTCTACCGAACCTTCACTATCTGACCACAGGCATATTATCTTCAACTGGAGGAAAGGAGGTACAGGGACCAAGGCCTTTAGGAATCCGAGGAGAATAGACTGGGACTCCTACAGGGCTATCCTTGGGAATGAACTCCGAGACTTCAGACCGGATTTCACCACAACCGAGAGGTTGGAATACTGGGCGGAGGAGCTTGTAAGGGCTATCGACGTCTCGTTTCAGAGGAGCTGTCCGATGACCAAACCAAGGGGGACCTCGAAGACCCCTTGGTGGACAGAGGAGCTCCAAAGCCTGCGACGGGAGGTGAGGCGAGCCTTTAACAGAGCTCGGAATACTCGCAGACCGGAAGACTGGGCCTCCCACAAAGAGGTCCAGAGGCTGTACAAATCTCGCATCAACGCAGAGAGGAAGAGAGGATGGAGGGACTACTGCGAGGGTATTGAAAGGTACCCTGACGCAGCTAGGCTGAATCGCATCCTCGCAAAAAACCCGGAAGTCTGGCTAGAAGCTATCCAACTCCCCACCGGAGAATATGCAGCTTCAGAGGAGGAATGCCTGCGGCTACTCCTCGAAGCAAACTTTCCGGATTTTAATCAGAGCGTCGAGGCCCAGGCGAGACTTCCCCGGGTCCTAGTACCGAGGAGGGCGGCCTGGGACCTGGCAGCTCACATAGTCACACCTGAGAGAACCAGGTAGGCCATAGGCAACTTCAAACCCTTTAAGGCTCCCGGCGCCGATGGGGTGCTTCCGGTCTTCCTGCAGGAAGGAATGGAGGTACTCATTGGACGCCTGGTTAAAGTCTTTAGGGCCAGTATTGCCCTAGCACACGTGCCACGCGCATGGAAACGGGCAAGAATTGTCTTTATTCCGAAAGCAGGGAAACCTACTCACACCTCCTTCGTTTTTAAGACATTGGAGAGGCTAGTGGATAGATACCTGCAGGACGAAGTGCTGACAGTCAGGCCCTTACACCCCAACCAGCACGCTTATAGGGCAGGTTGCTCGACAGAGACTGCCTTACACTCGGTGGTCTATCGCATAGAGGAGCAGCTGGAGAAAGGGGAAATCGCGGTTGGGGCGTTCTTGGATGTGGAAGGGGCGTTCAACCGCACCTCCACGGAGACCGTTCGAGAGGAGGCAAGGAGGCATGGGGTACCTGAGCCACTAGTGGACTGGCTTGGAAGCATGCTGAGCCGTCGAACGGTGGAAGCCAAGTTGGGCCCAACCAAAGTCACCGGGATGGTCAGTAGAGGGTGCGAGCAAGGCGGAGTATCATCCCCCACCATCTGGTGTCTGGTAGCCAACGGACTCCTAGAGGCACTGAATGTTGGGGGTTGTTATGCACAGGCCTACGCGGATGACTTTCTCATCATCATTAAAGGAAGATTCATAGAGGCGGCCATGAACTCTATGCAACTTGCACTCAAACGGGTGGAACGCTGGTGCGAGGCAACAGGACTCTCTGTAAACCCAGAGAAGACTGAGCTCGTCGTTTTCACTCGGAGATACAAACTCGAACCATACAGGGCGCCCACACTAGGGGGCAAGACCCTGGAGGTGAGAAACGCAGCCAAATACCTCGGGGTAACTCTGACAGGAAGCTGACCTGGGACAGACACGTTCTTATTCAACGTGACAAGTTCCTGTCGGCCTTCTGGATGTGCCGAAGGGCGTTTAGCAGCACTTGGGGACTCAGTCCCAAGATCATCCTGTGGCTCTATAGGGCCGTGCTGGTACCCAGGCTGGTCTATGCTGCTGCGATCTGGTGGCGCAGAACAGAGCTCACCGGGGTTCGGCAATTAATGGAAGGGCTCCGAGGGCTTATACTGAGGGGAGCCACAGGGGCGATGCGCACCACACCCATAAGGGCACTGGGCGCAGTGGCGGGCGTGGAGCCTCTCCACATCACCATTACTGCAACTGCGGCCGTAACAGCACACAGGTTAGGGGCCCAGGGCAAGTGGAAACAGGGTAGAAGGCATACTCAGTTTCCCGAAGAACTGGCCTCCTCACCAGTTCTGTCCATGCCATCGGACGTAATGATCCCGAGATATACCTTCGGAAGGAGGTATGGGACCGCTATACCGACGAGGCAGGACTGGGCAACGGAGAGGGACAAGCTGCCGGGCAGTGGAGACATCTGGTACACGGATGGCTCCAAGACCGATGGCGGTACCGGCTCTGGATATTACTGCCGCAGGGACGGGAAAGGCACATTTATCCCCCTGGGGAGGCACGCCACCGTTTTTCAATCAGAAATATACGCCATCTTCGGATGCGTTCAAAGGATTGAAGAACTTGGCATTCAGGGCAAACGCATCAGCATCTGCTCGGACAGCCAGGCAGCTCTGAAGGCGCTGAACGCCCCCAAAACGAGCTCACAGCTGGTCTGGGATTGCAAAGTGGCGCTAAACAGACTAGCGGAGAGCAACACCACTCGTCTACTCTGGGTACCGGGGCATACCGGGATAAGAGGAAACGAGATTGCAGATAGGCTCGCCGGACTGGGAGCTCACTCCTCTACAGACGAGTCATCAGCGCCCCTAATAGGGGTCTCCAAATCGGAGGTGAAGCAGGCGGTCGCCAAGTGGACGCGGATACTGCACGCCAGGGATTGGCAAAACGGTGGTGGTATCAGGCAGACTAAAGCTATGCTGGGCCAGGACATCAACCCGGACTGGACCCGATGTATATGCGGAGGTAGCAGAAGGGACGCCCGGCTGCTAGTACATATTGTTACGGGGCACGGGCGCCTCAGATACCACTCGACCAAATTAGTTTGTTCGCCAGCCTAAGACACCAGCTACTGGGGAACCACTTCCCGGTGGTCTGCGAAATCAGGGCAACCCGATCCGGGACTATCCTCTCCTTTTGGAGAAGGGCAAGACTTCCGGAATAAGGGCTGCCGGTTCAGAGGGCGATACAATGGGTCTTAGACCTAAGTACCCGGGGCCGAGTTCCCCCCTCAGATAGCAATAATAATAATAGGTTTATTCTGAGTTTCCCTCCCTGGGTTACAAGTGGTGTGCTGGTGGCTGGTCGAGTCCGATGGTGGCGAGGAACTTGTCTGTTCAACTCTGATGGTAGCGAGGAACTGCCTGACGGCGGAGGGACGAGGGAAAAGCTTAGTTCGGTTTTCTCCCTCTTCTCTCCCTCGCCAAGTACGGTTTGGGGGTACTCTCCGTGGGGGAGTTTACAAAGATTTTTGGGGACAGTTGACTGGTCGCACAAGTATGGGTGGAAAAATAAGGGTGGGCCTAAGGCCCTTTGACGCGGCTAATTGGCTGCGTGGGGAAAGGACATCCCCAGCTTTCGGCTGTAGTTTCGACCGTTTCACAGAGATGACGTTACATGTAGTGTTTCTGCGCCTATTTTTCATTAATGTTAAATACATCGTTTACATAAAAATTCGGTTAACTATTTATTATATAGTGTTAATTATTGTATATGAACTTAACAAATGACTTCTTTTCTAATTAAATCTAATTTTGTTGTACAAATTTGCACACACTTAATATTTTGAAACTTCCAAAATACATGGTTTAAAATCTAATTAACTATCGAGTAGAAAATACATATTATTTATACATTTGTAAGCTTAAAACTAACTTAAAAATTAATAATAGTGTCAAAAATATAACGAAGTGACAATTTTTATTCATTCTTTTATATAGGAACAGATTTTATAAATTAAACTAAATTATTCTGGCGAGACGCTTGTATAAGAATTGTTATTTATAACTAAATTTTTATGTACCGTTGCAATATATTACACTTTACGAGTTACAGAACCTATTATTTATTATTGTTGTCAGTTATCCTCGTTGTATAGTAAAAGAAAGTAAAGAACCTGCTTCATTTTTGCAATACTCTATGTGTTTATATATATGTAAGAGATGTAGTTAATACATATGTATCAGAATAAATTCGCGAATACATCTTGCATTACAATATATATATATATATATATATATATATATATATATATATATATATATATATATATATATATATATATATATATATATATATATATATATTTTAGTAAACTTTCATAAATAGTATATGTAAAAGAGTGTGTAACGTGGTTTTACAATGATTTTAATTAAAGTACACAAATATCATTATATTCTTATTTTTCATTTTATTTATGAGTTTGTTTATTATTTATTACTAAAATGAAGTTGTTGTGAGGTGTTTTATTTAATTATCTTTACTTCTACCAGGCCTATTTTCGTAAAATTTAGATCAGCGTAATCAGAAAAATTTATTAAATTAAATTAGCATAAGTTAATAACTACAAGTTAAAATGTAAAAATAAAATTAGCTATATGTAAAGTCGAAGGAAGTTGTAACGGTCGAAATTTTATGGCTTTTTGGCGACGCGTAGGCGCGCATATGCACAGCTGGGGTGGCCTGACTTTCGGGGTAAGGTCGTAAAATCTTTCCCTTTTTTTTCACATAGGAGGAAATGCTTTCGCTCTTGATGAAAGTTTCCACTTGCATGGTGTTCTGTTTTTTTTTTTTAATCTTATTTCGTGGGAAAGGATCGGAATGCAGTGTCTTGCATCTGCATGGCATAAAATCTGACCGTTACTTTGTGCTGGCCAACGGTTCGAATACGAGAATTCTTTTGGACTGTTTGGAAGAAAGATATATTTTCAGTTTTTTTTTTTTTACAGCAGATGTTAAGAGGATTCAACGTAAGGTGATCGAGAAGACCATCAGACGTTACACTACAGCCATTTTTAGATATTTGACCTTTATTTGACCTTTCCAAGGTATTATAAAAAATTTAAAAAATATCATTTTGAACGTAAAATTTCCCGCTCTTTTCAAATCCGAGGTCAAAAATAGCGATTCCCATTTAAAAAAATTACCTTGAGCTTCAAATAACCTTGAAAGGTCATGTCAAGGTCAAGGTCATTAGCACAGGTTTGTCACCCCTTCTGCCCTGAACATTTTTTGTCTGAACTATTTTCCCGTAGAACGGATAGTTTAGGAGATATTCGGGATTATAGATTAAAATGAGTCACCCTGTATATTATACAAATATAGTTTATTTTTGAGGAAATAGGCCCTACCAGAGGTTTGTAAACCCATTTGATCCAAAGATATTGAGATTTTAAAATTTGTATCCTGCCGTAACCTATAGGCTGAAGCATTTGATATTTTTTATAATGGGATACGGGCTAAAATCGTTGTATTTTATATTTCCTTTGACTGAAGCTATTCGCATCTCGTCAAAAATTTGATTTAAAATCCACCATTTTGAAGGAGTTTTTAAAAAATGGTGGATTTTAAATAAAATTTTTGACTTTAATAATATTAATTTGAAAAATTAAGAGATGCGAATAGCTTCAGTCAAAGGAGATATAAAAATCAAAGATTTTGGCCCGTATCCCATTAAAAAATATGAAATGCTTCAGCCTGTAGGTTACGGCAGGATACAAATTTTATACCACTCTAACCTCAAAATCACAACTTTGATATGATTTTTCGGCGCTCGTGGTATAAAATACCGTTCGAAACTAGTGCGTAAGTCGATTATTTAGCTGGTGTGACTTTTTCGCACTCGCTTCGCTCGTGCAAAAAGTCACACCAGCTAAATAATCGACTTCCCCACCCGTGTCGAAATGTACTATATATATATATATATTATACAAATATAGTTTATTTTTGAAGAAATAGGCTCTACCAGAGGTCTGTAAACCCTTTTGATCTAAAAATATTGAAATTTTAATTAAAAAACCGCTGCCAATTCATTGGCACGTAGCTTCCTCAAACTTAATTTACTGATTCCTTTAATTAATTTTTAATTCCAATATTTAAAATTTAATACTTCAGAAAGACAGAAATAACAGAACTCCAACATAATTTATTCAAATTTTTATAGATTATACATTTCCACAAAATTTCACATACATAAAATATATATCACAATTGCCTATAAATTTGCAACTGATATTTAGAGCTCTATGTATTTGAATGTAATTTATATAGCATTCGAAACATAATTAAATTACCTATATTTTCTAAAAAAAATAATTTTCTAGCTATCACGGTTCTTTTGTTGTTAACAGAAATGTAAAAATTTAAAAATTAAAAAAAAATGAGTTTTGGATGTTCAACTATTACGATAGTAAAATTGTCTTATTCGCTTCAAAATTCATTGTACAGGTATATTATTGATAGTCCTCGGCAGAGTTTTTTTGGCAAAATGATTGGTTCATAATTTTCAGAGATATTATAAACTAAAATTATCTTTTTATAAATTAAATTAAATTTAATTATAAAGTGAATTAAAAAAAAATTATAAATTAATCCTCAAGAAATAGATTTTAAAAATGTCTAGAAAAATTTTAACCTCAAATATCTCTGAAATTTATGAACCAATCACTTTGCCAAAAGAACTCACCCGAGAACTATCAATAATATACCTCTACAATGAATTTTGAAGCGAATAAGACAATTTTACTCTTGTAATAGTTGAACATATAAAACTCATTTTTTTTCATTTTTCAATTTTTACGTTTTTATTAATAACAAAAGAGACGTGATAGCTAGAGAATTAATTTTTTTTAGAAACTATAGGTAATTTAATTCTCTTTCGAATACCACCCACCCCATTTAGATATATAGAGCCGTTCTCGAGAAATTACGATTTAAAAAAAAATTGAAAAAAATTTTAACCTCAAATATCTTCGAAATTTATGGATCAATCCTTTTGCCCAAAGAACTCACTCGATTGGTATACAAAATCTACCCCTACAAAGAATTTCGAAGTGATTAAGCCAATTTTACTATAGTTATTGAACGACAAAAAAAATCACTTTTTTTTATAAATTATTTTTTTCTCAAAAAATAATGAATAAAAAAACCTAAAAATTTAGTAAGTTATAGTACTTAATATCCTTTATAACCAAAAAAATATTCATGTTAATATCTTTTTTTAATTTCGAAATATAACCTATTTACAAAAAATTACGTTTTCATCAATAACTTATGACGAAATATAGCTACCGACTTTTTTTTTTTTTAAATTGTAGATAATTTTATCCTACATACAGAGAATTCATGATATATAAACAATATTTGTTCTAAATATTAAAAAAATCGAAAAAAAAGAATTTTGAAAATAAAAAAATGGCTATAAAAAAAAAATTAAATTTTACAAAAATAGAATATTGACCCCATTTGTGAAAGCAAAATCTAAAAAAATGATCACTCTCCCGTTAAAATCGGTCGAGTAGATCATGAGATATCAGTGTATACGAACACACACACACAGACACACACACACACACACACACACACACACACACACACACACACACACACACACACACACACACACACACACACACGCACGCACGCACGCACACACACACACATCCATACGGACATTTTCTAAAAATAGTGTATTTCGATTCCAAATTTGCTAAATAACATTTCTAACACATTATCTCATAAACTTTTTTTTTTACTATCACAAAGCTTCCTCTATGAGGAAGCAAAAGTATTTCCTTTATTTATTATACCACACCTCAACAGTAATACACTTTCACACACATACAAAACAAAATTATTGTAAAACTCAACACTATACATTTAGTTTTCTGCGAATAATTATTATTTGAAATTAGCAATATGTCAAATTGATTACATAAATATGTGAAACTTTATATTAATACTTTTTTGTAATATATTGTACAGAGTTATTGATTAACTTGTGTTAGACTGAAACTTATTTAAACACCCACAGGATGTCCTCATCCAATTAATTGCAATTCTCAAACACCTAATGTAAAAAATTATTGCGTCGACTAGCCCCTAATCACCGCCCGTTATTATTTTAACAAGCCGCTTTCAGAAAAAATGTAGATAATGATAAAACAGATTCATTGTAATATTTATAATAAGTTATTAAAACTGAAGTAAGTTTATATAAGAGGTGATATAATATATTAAATAATAGTGCATTATATGAATATATTGCGAATTAATTTATTACTAAGAAGAGCTTTAAAAGACATTAAATCTCATGGTATCATTTTGGGACAATTGCGAAGCTTTGTAGCAGTAAAAATATCGATTAGATCGTAGTATTTCGATTTTGCAGTTACTGTTACGTCACATATTCAAACAAAACTATTATATAGTAATGAAATGTTAAAAGTCATTATTACAGTTTCTGTCTAGTATTCACAACTATAGGTTTCGAAAATTAAATTCCGATAAAACTATACATACGCATGTGTAAATTATTGCATTTAGACAATTCAATAATAGTAAAATTTTTTATATCTGTCTTTATCATACGAAACCAATTGTGAAAACGAATTAACTATCATTCTAGTTCCTTAAGTCATACAGTGTTTGGAAAGACTGTGAATAGTCAGAACTTGTATGTTTATAACTAATTTAATTTCGTATATATGTATACATATTATATTAAATATAGATTTATAAATTTACGTTTTGAATTACCTGATACTTTATACATATTTCAAGGTTCAGAAAGTATCTACAATCATTCCACGCTAGTTCTACACCATGTATATTTATGTGTTACATTATTTTATGACATTATATTATAAAATGCACTACACCATATAGTACTAGTTTTATGATTTCTATAACTTTATGACCTTAATATTATCTCAACGCATCATATTTTCTAATTATACCCTAATTATCTAACGACATTATTCAATAAACATAATGTAAAATAAATATTTTAAACGTTTTTATTAGAACAAATCAATAAGGACTTCTTAAACTGTAAGATGGATATGCAATTTTCGTTCAATAAGGACTTCTTAAACTGTAAGATGGGTATGCATTTTTGGCTATAATCAATAATACTGACTACTAGAAGGACAGTGGTATTTATTTATGGTAATTAAAGAAAATGCAGTGACGTCGAATAAGTTGTTGTTGTGTCAGATAATCAAGAAAAATTGATTAGAGAATCTTTTTGACGTTCATAACATTGATCTTTGTAAATACGTATAAACTTTGAATTAGTGTAAGAATAAATAAAATCCTTATTTAACTCATTTTGTACTTATTAATAAAATCGTGTGTATTTTATTTTCTTAACTATCTTGAAAACGGTTAATAATTTGAAGTTCAGAACTGTTGGAAATTTAGTATTTTACATGATATAAGTTATTTTTAATTTACGGACGATCTGCTGTTTATAGAAACATTCGCTGTATCTTGACTTATATAATCATATGAGAACCGTATCCATTACGTATATTGCACGCGCCAAGTAATAAATACATATACATGTTATTAATAGCAGCAATAGTTGTAATAATAATATGAATAATCCAATAGAATAACAGATCACAGGTGGAACTAGTTACTATGTCTGTAACAAATTAATATCACATGAAAAAATTTGTATCGGTTACATCATTTTGCAGGAATCTTCAAGTTCCTTTATTCAAGGTCGGACGGATGACTCATTCACTTGAGTCATCGAAACTAATTTATTGGAATTAGCAGAATCAATGATTCTCGTTTGTAAATTCTTCGAAATTTGATGTCGGTGATTGTACCTACCAGTTTTTCTTATAAAAATTCGCATTAGCTACACCAAAACAGAAATCACACTGAAGACTAAAACTTACTTTAAATTATGTTAACTCTAGGACTTTAATAACCACTAAACAATTCCTAGACTTAGACAATTAAAAGTGACATTTGTTAAAATTATGGTTGTGAAATAATTTCTTTTTCACTTGCTATTGTGTTCTTTTCTGGACAAACAGGCGCTTTAAATACGAGTTTTTAAATTTTATATACTCTTTTTATTAACTCTGTTTACTACTTTAACTTTGTTAATCTTAACTAACATTTTTGCAATCAATAAATCAAATTTTTGATTAAAAATATTGTACGCAGCACATGCGTTCAAGTTATCCTGACTCGTGTGATGTAATTTCCTTCATGCACTAGTTACGTAATGAACTGTTCTATTCTAATAATATTAAAATTGTATAGCCAATATAATTCAATTATTAATAATCAAATATAACTTTAAAATCGATTAATTCTACGACTATTTTTTTTTTAGAAAAATTGCACATCTCTTTATTTCAATTAGAAATCGTGAATATTTTTCAATATTCTTTAAAATGAGATTATTAAACATTAAAAAAAGTACTGTTTACATTAGTACAAACCGATTAAATATATCTAAATTAATCAGAGATGCACTTGCACTGAAAAAACTCTGGCATTCTAGCCGTCTCTGCGTGTAGGAGGGATGTCGCTTTGCGGTTATGTATGTCTGTTGCGGCACTACCTACGCGCACCACACTCGTCTCGGCACTTCTCCTGCCCCGAAAAGGGACGGGTGGGCTCCTTTACTCGCACAACAGACGTACGTAGCAGCGCAACAGACATAAGTAAATAACCTCAAAGCGAGCTACTTCCTATACGCAGAGACGGTGTGCCAGAGTTTCTTCAGTGTGGATAAAATATTATTATTATTATTGATTATGGATAGTTAGTGGAGCTTCTTTATTTCAACTTTTAAATTCTTATGACTGTTCTTTTATCGTGATGATTATTGTCCTAACTCTCATTCACATACATCCTAATACATGACAGTCAATCAAGAATCTAATAAAATGTACAGTCCCGCACACTTATTCAATAAAATTCAAACTCATCGTCAATACGTTACAGTAGCCTTACGTAAATTAAAAAACTATATCCTATTAGTCTATTTCTTATCAGTCAGGAACGGATGACCGAATAGCTTTAATAAACCTGTCCATTGTATTGTGTGTAACCGCTTTCCATTCATAAATCTCTTTTCGTCAGTAAAAAAAAGGATCTTAGACTGCGTTACGGTAGATGCGCTACAACAATTGCGCTATTACCGGATGCAGTAGACACATGTGTTCGGCCCCACGAATCGGTAAACGATTTATGCTGAAGTGCCGCACCATTTCAGGTATGCTATCAAATGGCTTACTGAATTGCCCAAGAATATACGCGTTCAATTCCTCGTTCTTTTGAATACGCATGTGCATGAATCCTCTGGCACTCCTATGAATAATACAAAAAAAGTTTACTATACATCTAATAGATTCAATAAAAATTATTCTAAAATTAAACTCAAAATTGAACTAACTTCAAAGACAGGGAGTAATCCTGTTTAGTTGACTCACTATTCCGTACTAAGTAACTGCCTTCTCGTAAAAGTCGTAAAACAGCTTCAGCCTCGATTCTCGTAATCGAACCATGATACCACCTACGAAAAAAAGAAAGAAGATGAGTATTAGAGACAACTTTATTTGGAATTGCTATCACTTCATTAATGTATTTAAAGAATAAGTCAAAGAAGCACAATAAGTTATTCAGTTCAATAGAAGGCCGAATCCATCTCAAATCAGACAGCCCGCGTATGCCTATTTCACCTATCATGTTGAAATAAAAATATTTATGTTCTACTCGAAAAAATATTTTACACGTGTTTTTTTATTTTTTTGTTTCATCAAAATTTCATGCGTTCAGCGATGCCGAAAAATTCCGAGAAAATTCTTTCATTGAGAAAAAAAATTTTCAATGTGATTTTCAAACTGCTATTGTTTCAGCAGTTTTTCGAGCTTTTAAACGTGTAACACACAATTTCACTCAGTTTTGAGCCCTCTTTAACGGACTTAATGTCATTTTCAAAAAAAATAAAAAATCCACGAGCTATGCACTTTTTACTGAAAAATTCATTTTTTAGGGAAGTGCCTTTTTCTCGAAAACCCCATGTTTTTTTTGCACAATTTTTGTTGTCGTGATAGAGGACGGTAATGCCTAGCTAGACGTATTTGTGAGATTCGGTACTTTTTCCCTGGGATAGCGATCACTAATGAGATAACACACAAACAAATTTTTCACGCCTAATGCTTATATATAGTCAATGATATTAGAGTCAATGTAAAGGTATTTGTCTTTGTGTGTATGTAATATACAGGTACACATAACTATGTATTTATTTGTTATTTGCGTCTTTTTGATTTTTTATTTTTATACCTTTTTTCATTTGTATACCTATTTTACTACCTTTGTTTTTCTGCTTCATTGTTCTTAATTCAGTAAGCGGACGATCAGCGGTCTTTGTTGTCAAACAATGTATTTTATCGTCACATGTTTTTTAACCCATATATGAGTTTTTTGAATTCCAGGATACTTTGGAGTTGTAAGCCAATCAATATTTTTTTCTTTTCTGAATTGTTCTATTTCAGCATCTTGTAAATGTATTATTTTAATAGCATCAGTATATTTTTGAACATGTATTGCAAAATCATTTGCGTTTTGAATAGCTTCTTCAAGGGGCTCTCGAAGATTATGCGAAGTAGCATAATGCTTTATAAGTCCACCCACACCATCTACAGCTCCTTTGCCGTGCCCAGTAGCAGAGAACAACCATTTTATATCACACGGTGCTCGTTTTAGTTCATCTAATTGAAAGCGATTTTTAAAGTGACTCGCAGCGCCGTCTGATACGATGGTAATTTTTTTAATTGAATCACAACAATTTTCTTTCAAGAATTTTATAATTTTTTGTACTGCTAGCAAAGCATACGCTGAATCATGTTTTCGGTCATCACTTATAACTGCGAAACTTTGTGTCGAATCCCCTTGATAAGAGACTGCTGTGAAAATAGAAATTTGATCATTAACCCAATGATTTCCTTGAACAGCTTTATTATGAATCACAGCCCAGTTTTCAGCGAAGTCTATTTGAAGAACTAAATGATGTGAGTCTTTTTTAGCACTTTCTCTTTCTGTTTTTATAGCTTTGCGTTGTATATTTTTACATACATGTGAGTACTAACCCTCATGGTCCAAACCGAAAGTTCATCTTTAAAAGCAGAAATTGATAGTGTCTTTTTAATCAGGTTTCCATTATCCCACAAAGCATATGTAATTTCTTCTGTGCCTTCTACATCTTGCAGTTTTAAAACATGAAACGTAATTCCCTTAATCCCTGGACATAGTTTACATTCTTGTAAATAACATAAATCAGATGGCTCAGAACACATTGTTGCATTTATTATTTGTGACCGACTTTCATCCAACTCTGTGACGTTACTTCCTCTAAAATTAATTAAGCTCGTAAGAAATAAATCATAATTTGCGCAATAGATACAGAGACAAACTTCTTTGATGGGGCTAAGTAAGACATACTTTGGTCGCAAACTATAAAATTTCGATTTTCCAATTCTCAATTCTGGATAATCATTTTTAAATACTTTATACGTCTCTTTTAAACTTCGAGTAAGAAAACGCTTACCTTTTTTCTCTTTTTTTGTTAACTTTAATTGTAACAACGTCACATTTATTAGGACTTTGTCTTGAACAATTAAAATCATCATTTAAATAATATTCCATAACAATTTTTTCCATGTTTTCATCAATCGGATGGCCTGAATATGCATCTGGTTCTGAATAAATTCCTTTTTCTTTAACAAGATTTCTCGATTTGTTGATCATATACATTGTTATTTCTGGAAATAAAGATAAAATTTCATGTTTTGTAAAGGATGAAGGTAGCAAAGTCAGAATTTTTATTTTTTCTGATACCGTAGAACACTTTTGCAAGGCTAGACCAAGATTTTGTATCCATTCTGTACAATGGCATACAGTTGATTCATTTGCTGTTATAGAAACGTCATAAACATTGTTCAACTTCACATCAAGGGTATTAGACAATGTTGAAAGTATTTTTTTTTTCTTCTTTGTTACGTAATTTTCAATTGATTTTTCATGTATAAGATTTTTTCTTTTAAGAGGCGATACAGAACCTAAGAAAGATGTACTTATTTCATTATTAAATTCTTCAATGCGTTCTGGAGTACTTGGTAAAAAATCTTCGTCTCTATCAACTACGTTATCGGTAACTTCATTATCCGTTATAAATTCATTGTCAGTACTACTCACCAATTCTAAAGCACGATTGTAACAATGTTGACACAGATATGTAGAAGGTGTCAAAGGTAAATGAGGATAGAGGTGCTTCAATGGATGAGCAAGATTCTCAAGTTGTTTTAAACGTATGGAACTAGATTTGTAAATAATTTGTTTGTTTGTCTAAAAAGTCTGCACATTTGATTCTCTCTGTTGAGTAATATTGAGACATCGTAGTTGAGTTGATAAGGTGTAAATATGTAATAATTTTCCAAAAGATGATGGTTTTAAATAAGACGAGATGTGTGATATATAGCAGAAACCGAACTTTTCTTTGTAAATGTTAAGTCAAACCATATCCATCTAGCGGACAAATGTACTAGTACGTATACTCCTATAAGTAGGCGCACGTACATGTATATTACATACGCACAAAGATAAATACCTTTACATTGACTCTAATATCATTGACTATATATAAGCGTTAAGCGTGAAAAATTTGTTTGTGTGTTATCTCATTAGTGATCGCTATCCCAGGAAAAAAGTACCGAATCTCACAAATACGTCTAGCTAGGCATTACCGTCCTCTATCACGACAACAAAAATTGTGCAAAAAAAACATGGGGTTTTCGAGAAAAAGGCACTTCTCTAAAAAATGAATTTTTCAGTAAAAAGTGCATAGCTCGTGGATTTTTTATTTTTTTTTAAAATGACATTAAGGCCGTTAAAGAGGGCTCAAAACTGAGTGAAATTATGTGTTACACGTTTAAAAGCTTGAAAAACTGCTGAAACAATAGCAGTCTGAAAATCACATTGAAAATTTTTTTTCTCAATGAAAGAATTTTCTCGGAATTTTTCGGTATCGCTGAACGCATGAAATTTTGATGAAACAAAAAAATAAAAAAACACGTGTAAAATATTTTTTCGAGTAGAACATAAATATTTTTATTTCAACATGATAGGTGAAATAGGCATACGCGGGCTGTCTGATTTGAGATGGATTCGGCCAGAAGATGAATCATAGTAAATATTCGACTATATATCGACGTCCTGTACGAAGAAAAGCACAACTCAGGCCGATGCGAAAACGAGCACAAGTTACGGCTTTTTACAAAAAAAGCCCAGTTCACGTCTCGAATTTATAAAGATTGGCAAACTCGCTGCATTCTCATAAATAGTACACTCAGGAAAAAATATAACATATTTTCACATAAAAGTACTAAAATATAGTAGTATTTAACTGCAACTATATTCTATAGTGATACAAACAACAAAATTATGATAAAGATAGCTGTAAATATATTATTGGGTACTATATTATATAGTAAAGTTTGAAATATCAAAGGAATTCGAAAGGAAATATTATATTATACTAAATAAATATAGTAAAGTTTACTAAAAATTTAGTTAAATGTACAATAATTCAGTTACTATAATTTATAATCGTTTGAATTATATGTATATATTTATTGTTAAAATATTATAGTTCATTTTACAAAAGAATATAGTTAAGGCATTAATACTGAGTGTTACTATGCAATATAGTTAAAAATACTAACGCCTTTTTTCTCAGTGTACACCTTGCGAATAGCAAAAATAAAAACTGCTGCAAACTACATTAGCAGATTGCTTTCTCAAAGAGAATACATGCTTATATAATTTTATTTTATTCATTATTGCATCTTTAATAAAAGAGCGATATTATTTAAAAAAAAATAATAATTTGTTTTGCAATATAATTAGAAAAGTCTCAATAAAATGATCAATGTAATGAGAACTATATTTTGATGCAGTCAACAAATTGTCTTAAGATTCATAGTCACTTTAAGTATGATCTAAAATACTTAGTAACTTAGTAACGATCTAAAGTACTTAGTAACCTACTATATTTTATATGATTAAATCACTTATCAGTAGAATGGTGATTTCAAATATAGTAACATTTTTTCTGCGAGTCGTTCTACTCTTCGTCCGACTTCAGCGAGTAGTGCTTCTTTTCGTCTGAGTGCATCGACTTGTGCTTTTTTCGTCAGAGGTTTTGAATTGTGCAAGTCTTCGTAAATGGGGCGTGCGGAGTGGAGCGCAGTTGGAGTGGACCAAGCCACATGTGAAGATTTTTATTTTTGCATTTACTTCATTTCAACCTCCTGAATAAGATCCTTGTTATCCGTAGTTTGAAATCCGTGTGCAATTTTTTTTATTTCACAATTTATGAGGGATTTCATTTTTTTTTGTTTTATCGAACTGGCTCGGTTCTGGTAGGGTATAGCGATGAAGTGCAACCGATTTTTTTGATTATTAGTAAATTTCTTACAAAACTAGATTTTAATGAAGTCTCTAACTTCAATAGTTCATTTGCAAATTTGTAAATAGTATAAATGGACGCCAAAGTTAGAAAATGTCATTTTCTCATTAAAATAACTTTCGAATAGATCGACGAAAGGTCTTGAAAATTATGTTATAAAAAGTTCCGCATATGCGGGAATAAAGTAAATTAGAAGGAATAAAGTAACATCGTCTAATTGTCTACGTTTACAGTGAATTTAGTTAAAACTAACAAAATTATAATATATAAATACAAAATAACGTTTCAAATCTATAAAGTAGCCACAATGGAGATAGGAATAAAGTACTATATGTAACACGGGACTAAAGTCGATCATTCCCTTGGGTGAACATTGCCAAGTGAACTCACCCGCGGGAATAATCTGCGACTTTAGTCCCTTCTTACATAATGTACTATTTCTCTACGAGTATATTTAATACTTCTTTCGGTATTTTTTGCTTTAATTTTTTTGGAGCAATGTCTGAAAGGGAATTCACCACAATTTTCAAAGCATAAATAAAAAAATGTTACTATCGGCGCTCGTTTAGCCCTGCACCTCATCACTTCTTGTCATTATTTCAAAGCACCGCCGTAACTATAGAATAGGGACTTCAAGATTAAATTTGGAAGAGTGAATATTGGGATAGGTTTTCGGAAGAGGCGTTTTGTACAATTCTGATTGAACTTCATTTACAGGTAAGTTCGTTTAATCAGACAATTGTACCTTCTGTCAAAAACGTACCCGGAAAAGTTTTTTTAAATCTCCCGCGTTATAGATATTTGGATTTTTTTTTTTGTTGTATGTTGGCATCACTGTACCAAATTATGATGCCAAGTTTGAGCGCGTTCCATCAAGCAGTTTGTTTACGCCAGCTGTTATAGTCAGTTAAGCTCAGTAGTTCGTCACGATTTTCACAATGAATACAAATATTGAACAAAGAGTTTGCCTCAAATTTTGTGGTACCAACGAAATTTCGTGCGCGGAATCTTTGAAAATGATGGAAAAGACTTATGGGGAATCAGTTTTATCAAAAACACAAATTTACGATTGGTACAAAGCATTCAAGGAAAGTCGAGAAGTGTGTGAAGATTTGCCTCGGTCCGGACGGCCATCGACAGCATCCACCAAGGAGAACATTAAAAAAGTGAAACAAATCGTATTGGAAAATCGCCATTCAGGCTTAAGAGAGATAGCATAAGAGCTAAACATCTCCCACGAGTCAGTTTGTACGATTTTGGTGGATGTTTTGGGCATGGAATGCGTCGCCGCTCGACTTGTTCCAAAAGAGCTGAATTTTCTTCAACATGCAAACTAGTCAACAGGCATCTCAATGGCAAACAAAAGACGAGCCAAAACCGAAAAAACCACGTCAAAGTCGATCAAAAGTGAAAGTCATGCTGACTATTTTCTTTGATATTCATGGTTTCTTTGATATTCATGAATTCCTACCAGAGGGACAGACGGTTAATAAACAATATTATTATGAGCGTTTTGAAGCGTTTGCGTAAAAAAATCCGTCAAAAACGGCCAGAATTGTGGAAGAACATTTCGTGGATTTTGCACGACGATAATGCACCACCGCATAGAGCCGCAGTTGTAACCGAATTTAAGGCCAAAAACTCAATAAATGCAATCGAGCAACCACCGTATTCACCATATTTGGCCCCATGTGACTTTTTTCTGTTCCCGAAACTAAAATTGCCTCTACGTGGAAAACGTTTTGAAGCGATCGAAGCCATAAAACAAAATTCGTTGAGGGAACTGAAGGCCATCCCAAAAAACGCTTATAAAAAATGTTTTGATGATTGGAAAAATCGTTGGCACATGTGTGTTGCATGAAATGGGGCCTACTTTGAAGGCGACAAAATAAATATTGATAAATAATTGAATATTGTGTGTTTTATTTAAAAATTCCGGATAGTTTTTTGACAGGTAGTATTACACGCGTCTTCCTCAAGATCAACTTGTAGATGTTCAAAGCTGATTACGGCGTATTGAAAGCATTTTTTCAATTATACTGTTTTTATTGACAAATATAAACATTAACTGCGTTCATTAACAATCAAGAATTGCATTAGCGAAAGAGCGTTCTCCAGGTGACAGATGCAAATCGTAAAATTTCTCAAAAGTTTGAGAACTTGCTGTCTAACCCGCGGTTCTCCTAATCTTAACTATAAGATATCCTTCTTGGCTTTGCAGCTGAAGTAGCTGCATGTCGCGTCGAATTTGCGGTAAAAATATTGCTATCGACACCACTTCTGACAAAAGTTCTTTAACCCAACGACTTAGAGATGACTCATAACGCAATAAAAAGTGATTCTTCAAGACCGCGGGTGGTTTTAGTTCTATCTAAATAACATTGTAGAGTAGATGCTACACAAATACTGCTATTGTTTGAATAATAAGGTAAAATTAGAATTGGCTGTTTTTTATTTATACCAGATGTTTTAATATTATCGCGGATTTTTATCCAAAATATAGCATCTGTCTTTTCAATATTATCAATATTAATAAGATAATCAATATTATCAATATTAATAAGAGAAAAAGTTTGCATTGAAGATTTAGGGGTTTTCTTTCAATTAGTATTTACAAACATTCAATAAAATTCTGTACTAAGATAAGTCAAATAATTAAGTGAGTGAAAAAACAATAACAGAAGGAAAATAATATATTAAAGATTAGTTATTCAATTAAAAATTGATTTTTTTTTATTAGAAATAAGTCGAATACTTGAAGATTAGCAAATATTAGCAGCTGCACCTTTCATTAAATAAATGTTTGTATGTTTCCCGAAAGAAATCGATTTTACTGAAAGCGGGCACGAGTGGGCATGACCACTAAATCTGTACATTTAACACAAGAAAACTTAAAATTGCAAATTTTTTCTGATATCAATTTATTGAACTCATGTAAATGCATTTTAAATTTGATATTTATATGGTGAAAGGGTACTTGATACATATCGATATAAAAAATCAAAATTATTACGAAGCAAAACATAAATATAATAATATTTATTAACTAATAAAAAAATGTAAAAAACCTTATATTTAAACAAAAGATGAGATATTGGTATGTTACACAATCGTAATACTAATAAAAAACCGCTGCCAACTCATTGGCACGTAGCTTCCTCGAACTTAAGGATGTATTGGCTATACAATCGGTGTCAGAAGTTAGTTTTCATTTAAAATACAATAATTTGTTATATGTGGTTGTTCTTTTCTTTTTTATTTGAAAACTATGTAGGAGGGCATAAGACCAATAGTTGAACCTCCCTAAATAAGAAATCAGACGAAAATTTTTGAAGTATTTCGACTTTTAAAAATTATATGTCTTAATACATTTTTAATTACATTCATCAAGGTGCCGCATCTTCAAATTTTATTCGATTTTTGTTTTTTTAGTCTTATTTTGTCCAGGAGAGAATTATTAATAGACCCACTAACTCAAAAATAATAAAAAATAACTTTATATTTAAGATAATAAACATTTTAAAGTGTACAGTCAACTTAAAAAGTGAGTTCCTTTTTTATGAAACTAAACTTTAATGAAAATGTAAGACATATTTTTTATTTTTGAGTTAGTGGGTCTATTTATAATTCTCTCCTGAACAAAATAAGACCAAAAAAACAAGAATCACATAAAATATGAAGATGCGGCAACTTGATGTAATTAAAAATGTATTAAGACATATGATTTTTAAAAGTCGAAATACTTCAAAAATTTTCATCTGATTTCTTATTTTAGGGGCTTATATTGCTCATTTGACTTATTTCTCTAAACTTATTTAATAAAAAGTAGCAAATATGGTTTTATATTTAATTATTAATAATTTTAGTAAAACTGATATTCGACGCCGATAGTATATAGCCCATAAATCCTTAATTTACTGATCCCTTTAATTAAGGCCATGTGAGCACGAAAAATCTAGTAATAAGTCTCACATGGTAAAGCAGATATTGGCAAGTTATGTATAATCCCCGATAGATGACGAGAGCGCTCTCTACCGTATACATATTTAAGTGCGGAAATTGCTCACAGATGGCGCCGCATATAGTTTTTTAAGTTAGATTTTTAAGTCCTCGCTTCGCTCGTGCGAAAAACGTCTTATGCGGTAAATAATCACTTTCCACACCTGTGTCATAATATACTGTGAGCTTTACTTCAATTTTATTTACACAATAAATTAAGGCAGTGCTCATGATAATTTACTAGTAAAAATGTTTTCACTGTATTCTAGTTTTCATTTCTTATTCGTTAATGAATTAAAGTTTATTTAAAGTATTACGTAAATAAACTAATACTCAATAAGAATAATACATTGAAATAAAACTCGCGCATCATAGCTTAATTAGTTTGTTGTCGGCTTCTTTTTGTAATATTACCTTTTTATGTGTAAATGATGTATTTTATTATTATATATTATATATTTTTTATTATTATATATTATATATACTTTATTATTATCTAATATTTTTGGGATTTTTTTTTTCGAGAAAACCATTGGCTAATAACCAGAAAAAATGAAACCGTTATAGTCCATCCATAACATTCTGCAAATTAATTTTTAATCCCTTTTTAAAAAAGTGATGAGCGGCCATGTTAAAGCACCTAAAGGCTTCATTTTGATTGGTCTATATAGAATAGGCGCCAAGATTTGCTTTATAAATTGCTTGAGATTAAGAGGTTTGAATTTTTAAAAATGAAATTGATTTTTCCCTTCTTAAAAAAGTGATGAGCGGCCATGTTGAAGCACCTAAAGGCTTGATTTTGATTGGTCTATATAGAATTGGCGCCAAGATTTGCTTCATAAATTGTTTGAGATTGAGAGGTTTGAATTTTTAAAAATGAAATTGATATTTATATTTTTTAAAATATAACTAAATCAAAATAGCATCGAAATATTTATTTTAAAATAAGAAAAACAAGCTGATTGGTCCAAATAAAACCAATAAAAAGTTTGGAATTATGAAATATTTAAACTAAAAATATAAGTCATAAATATTATTAATGACTTAAAATTTTGTTTTGTATAAGAAAAAAGTATTCAAATTTTATCTGTAGTTAGCAATGAAGGATTATGAATACTGTTTTGATAACAGTTAAAGTTCTAACCTTCAAATTTTTGTATTGTAGAAATTCCTCCTATATTAAAAAGAGAGATGGGTTTGAGGAGGCAGCCATATTGCTGATCAAAAAATATGATTGGTCGACCCACATTAGGGCCTCTACGCGCGTAGCGCGCTAAAATTCCTAGAAAATTAAAATAAATATAGTCCAAGTTTCAATAAAAAATATTGGATAAATTTGCGCGTGATGTAAAAAAGTCAAATAAATTTTAAATTCATAATATTCCAATATTAATTGTGTAGGTATAATGAAGGTAAAGGAGAGCGTGCGCAGCACGCCTGAACTTGCTAGTTAAAATAAAATTACAATTATATTGATCACATTGTAATTTAGAATAATAAATGATATATTTTAAACGCTCAAGCGTATTATATATATAATAAATCATGATTTGTAAATTATATATCATATAAAATAATGATTTGTAAATTATGATGTGAAATCATCATGGTATGAGAATATAACATGCTGAGCTATAAAGCTTTTAGATGACACTTTTAGATGTCAAGCATATACTATTTTTTTAATAATTTGTAGGGTGACTGCACCAGTGAAGGAACGAATAAGGAACACCAATAAAGGAACATGCAATCTTAGTATCTAAATAAGTGTCACCAGTGAAGGAATACAGCGCCAGTGACGGAACACTTAATAGCGGCGATTTTATGATTTTATTCTTAACAAGATAATTTCTTTTGTGCAGAATCTTTATATACAATGAAATAAAAATTTTCAAGGATTCGAAAATTATCGTCATGTTAGATAAACAATACTTAGAAAGCTTGATATTTTCATATATATAAAGAAAATGTTCATTCACTGGTGATTGTTCCAATACTGGTATAGTCACCCTGTCATATTTATTATACTAAAAATATTTTGTTTTTAGTATAATAAATTATTTTACGTATTATAAAAGTGTAACTGTAAGTGTTTCCTCCACTTGCAATACATTTGTTACAACTTCAGCCATAACCTAAAAACTTTGAAGCTAAAAATAGTTTCTAATTTTGCTTCCTCCTAGAGGAAGCTTTGTGATAGTAAATTTTTAAGTTATTGTAAAAACATGTTATAATTGTGTTCCGAAGTGTCAGGAATCAAAATACATGGTTTTTGAAAAATGTCTGTATGGATGTATGTGTGTGTGTGTGTGTGTGTGTGTGTGTGTATGTGTGTGTGTGTGTGTGTGTGTGTGTGTGTGTGTGTATGTGTGTGTGTGTGTGTATGTGTACGCCTGGATCTCAGCTTCTACTCGATTGATTTTGACCGGACAGGTCTCATTTTTTTTGTTTTTTTTGCGTGATGGCGGGTTAAAAATCCATTTTTTGATTGGGGCGATGCGTTTTTGTTTTTTTTCCAAATTTTCGATTTTCTCAAAACTGTTTTTTGATTTTTTTTAATGATAGGATCGAGTTATTCGAATCTGATGGATAGCGTTCGAAAGAGAATTAAATACCTATAATTTCTAAAAAAAAAAAATTTCTAGCTATCACGGTTCTTTTGTTATTAACAAAAACGTGTTTTTTTTTAGAAGCTTATAACTCCTAAACTTAACGGTCAATTTTTTTGAGAAAAATCATGATAATACAGAATATAAATAGCTATAATCTGTTAAAATTTGAATACATTCTGTAGGCTAGATTTTGAGTAAAAAATTGAAAAATGAAAAAAATTAGTTTTGTATGTCCAACGATTACAAGAGTAAAATTGACTTGATGGCTTCAAAATTCCTTTTAGAGGTAGATTTTTTATAGTTCTCGGTCGAGTTCTTTGGGCAAAATGATTGGTCCATAAATTTAAGAGATATTTGAGGTTAAAAATTTTTTGACATTTTTTAAAAATCGTAATTTCTCGAGAACGGCTACATGTATCTGAATGGGGTGGATGGCATTCGAAAGAGAATTAAAATACCTATATTTTCTAAAAAAAATTAATTTTCTATCTATCACGGTTATTTAGTTATCATCAAAAACAAAAACGTGTTTTTTTTTAAAACTCATAACTCCGCTACCGCTACCTACCCATACGATATCTACTGCTAGGTGGTGTGGAATGAGGAAACGTCATTGAGTAGGCATACGATGATTTTTTTTAATTTTTAAAAAACCAACCAACAAAATGAAATAAAATGTTTAAAAATTATATCTATTATAATCTATTATAATTATGAATTATGCATTATGAATGCATTATATTCTACATTTTATAATTTATTTGTGAGTTATGAACTTTTTAAAAAAACACGTTTTTGTTAATAACAAAAGAACAATGATAGCTATACATTTTTTTTTTCTTAAAAAATATGAATTATGAAATATAAAAAACACGTTTTTGTTAATAACAAAACAACCGTGATAGCTATTTGTTTTATTATAAAATATAGATATTTTACTTCTATTTCAAATGATAACTTTATTTATCAGCTCAAAATTTATATAAATTTGATATAAATAAATAATAAATAAATAAATAAATTTAAAAATTAACATTTTTTAATATTCATAAATGAAATTAATTATAATTATGTAATAAATTTTTTAAAAAATTATATATTTTGTTATTAAAAATTAATTAAAGGAATCAACAAATTACGGTTGAGGAAGCTACGTGCCAATGAATTGGCAGCGGTTTTTTAAATATTGCCAAAACGTATAAGCCCACCTTCCCCTAGCATCTTTGAAAGTCTCACGAATAATGGTACCGATGAGGGTATAGTCAAAATCACCTGATGACCATGGTATTCCATGAAAGTGACGCTCCAACCATAGTTTTTATTCTCTACTTATCTGTAAGTCTCTTTGATACCCGATCAAAATTCACGGTTTGTGCACGATTCAAAACAAACGCATCTGCTCCGAACCAATCACAGCGCAGCAGCAGTGAGAGCCACTCCCCGCCAATCAGCGCGCGCCTTCGCTGCGGAGCAGATACGCGAACGCGTATAAATAGAAGCGTGCCGGCTGCAATCGGCAGTCGGCCAGCGGCGCTCGTCTGAATACGACGTAGTAGCGAGGGCAAGGGTATACTACATAAATAAATTCATCTTATCCTTATATACAGCCTACATTATTTCACCACCCTACCCCTGCGTCCTAATAACGGGCATGCTGGAAAACCGTTAACACTCTTAATCTTACTGCTGTTACCACAGAGTCGGTGGTGGGGGTAACCGCCGAGTAGGTGGATTGCGCAGCGTTCTTGCGCATTCCCACCACCGACCAGCGGCGCGGCGGCTTGCGAAGCGGCGGAGAACTAGAGCCGGCGCGCGCGGCTTCGGGTCTCAGTCGGTCCCGACACCTGAAGTCGTACGGACCTTCCGAATAGGGAGGTCCGAAAGGATAGGAGTCGGCCGGGGTGGCTCGCCCGCACAGGGCTAACTGACTCCCCGGGGGGGGGCTGACCACCTCGTGCTCACGCACATTACCTTCTCCCTTCCTCTCCCTGATGATCTTCCTAAGGGCATGGCTGTATAAGTTATCCCCCTTCTTCCGTCTCCTTCCCTTTTTCTTCTACCCTCTCGTCGATATAGTGGGGACGACCTACCCGCACGGGGTATGTTGGACCTACGTACCGACGCCTACGTTTTATCGCCCCCTTTCCTTTTCCCCCCTCTTTTTCCACCAAAAAGCATGATCACCTCCCGAAAATCCACGTCTGCCCTTTGCTGCACAAGCGTAAGGGTAGCATCTTCCATAGAAACGGCTCTTTAAAGAGACGTACCAGTGGCTCGCTATTATCTGTAAGACCAAGTATAGCCAATTCCTTCAAGACGAAGCCGTTCCCTGGTTGTTTAAAGCCTTGCATATCCACTACATACTTCATCTCACTGAAATCTTTAATACCCATTTGTATCTGGTAGATTGTGTGTATTGGATGAATATTTTTGTGGGTATTCTTTCCACTTTGAATTGGTATTCTTCTTCTTCTCCTCAATATTTAAATCGGGGCGAAGTTTTACTACGCTTTAACCCATTTCACTCTCAACGTGGCAGAAGTAGAAGAACGGTGAGCTCTGCATGCTCGAGACTTCGTTTTATATACGGCACTAGTATACGGACTGGTATAGCGAGACATATGATTATTACATTGGGACGCTCCGGGAGGGCATTAGCTGCACGGTAGCTAATGACCCATCTCAATGGCCCATTGTTTTCAAAATAGGTACTGTTTAGCTAATGTATACGTAAACAAACACCCATTAGCAAAGGATAATTAGCCACTGTTTACATTTACAGAGAGAGAGAGAGAGAGAGAGAGAGAGAGAGAGAGAGAGAGAGAGAGAGAGAGAGAGAGAGAGAGAGAGAGACAATTTTTATATTTATTTATATTAATTAAATATATTTATATTTATATTTATAAACACATTTAGATTTATATTTATATTTATTTAAATATTACTCACGTTGGCGTGTAAGCAATACGATCATTACGCACACGTGCGTCCTGTGACTCGCTACGAATTGATCCACCAATTACAGATGGCCCTTACGACGGCGGGCTATCGCACAATCGCCTATGTGGTGCCTCTAAACATTCCGACGATGTTTTATGGATAATCGAAGAGTTTGTTTTCGACCAAGGATTAAGCGGCCTGCCATCTTTTACTGATATAATCGATGGGCGATCGGATCGGCTTGGTAAGTTTAAAATATTTTCAGAAAATTTATAATCATTGACATGCTATTCTTCAGCTCTAGAGTGTCTACTAAATGACGATGATTCCAGTGACGTTACATATTTTTCCGGCGCGGAAGCCAAGACGCTTACACACTCACGGCGCGCCACGGAGACGTTTAATGCTGTCCCGCGCACTTTGAGTTTTGTTAGCAGCGATACCAGTGATGAAGATAACGCAGATTCGATTGTTGTTATAGCCAATGTGCATGCTGACGGTGAGGAGAGTGAAGTTGCGGAACCTCCACGAGAGGTAGAAAGCCCCGCGCTAATTGTAGGGGATTTCCCTAACCGCATGGAGGAGGAGGAGGAGGAAGAGGATGACGTAAGAGAGGTGCGAGAAGTAGCGAATGAAACCGAGCTTCAAGCACAAGCCGTAGGCAAGTGTCTCGCGCCGTACAAACGTCTACCTCTCGTCGATGAGGAGATTCGACTTCTGACAAGGCACCAACCTGCTGTGGAGGCTCACGACTATTCCGCCGCTGCTTAGAGTGCACGCAGAGAAAGACAGCACATACTGTCTGTATTGTGTGCCACTGCTAATCAACCAGCCCCTAGGTACAATACACATGAGCACCTCGACCGCGTAGTCAACGAATGTAAGTAAATATTTATTCTTATATTTTAAAATATTCCCTTTTTTTAAAGATATTTTTCGATGCATAGTTGTGCGAAGTCGCGATCGGTCTCTAACGCAGATTGTGTCATCGCTCCTCGAGCTTGCAGGCTTGCGGGCGGTATACGAGCGGATATTCGGCAATCGCCAAGCACGGCTCCAACGATGGTTTTGCGATCAAGCCGAAGACGAACCTTCGCCTTTGTATACAGAAGGCAATCTGCGGGATTTGATGAATAGAGTATTAGAAAACTTTGCGGGCGCCGCAGAACCTTAAAGTAAATCCCTCACCGTAAAAAAACCATTAATTTTAATCTATTTTAATCTATTTTAATAAAGGCATCATTTGTTTTGTTACAGCTGAGGTCCGCTTACCCACGTAGGTAGGAGGTGGCGCTGAGGAAGAGGAAGTTTATGATGCGGATGGCGAGGACTACGACAGCGTACGGCCCGCCGGTGTGCACTTCACTGCTGTGGCTGAGGGACAACAGTACCTGCGACGCTTCGGAGTGCAGGGTCATGGAGTAAGATTTTCAATTATAGAGCCACGCGCAGGTGTAAATCTCGTATTATGGGTAGTGGCCGCGATCAGGGACATGCACGATTATATAACGGTGCGCGTTCCAGGACATAAATTAATCGTGATTACAATTTTAAATGAGCGATTTTCACATGGTACGGGAGGGCTGTCATTCAGACCCGTCGCGAACTTTCATTACGCTGATTTATGGAATTTAATAAGTTCCATAAGTCAGAGTAATGAAATTTTGAGTATCGGGGAGGGACTAGAGTTAGAGGTGTGCTATGTAGTAATGCCCGTAGGTGCAGGTAGTGGCTTAAAGTTGAGCAATTTGCGAAAGCGCTCAATCGTTGTTATTAACAACGTCGATAATTTGTTTACTGCGTGCGCTTGCGGTCGGGAGGGCATACATGGCTCCCAAGTCGCAGCCTTGCGATGAGGTGCGCGCATAATGGCAAGTGATTCGCGACGGGCGTCGAAAATTGCAAAAAGAGAGCGCGGAAAGTCTCGAGGTCGCAGTGGGGGTAAATATTCCAAAAGATGACTGTGGCTTTGAAGAGCTCACGAGCTTCCAAAATTTTTTTCTCGAAAGTGGCGTAGCCCTGGTTGTTTTCGAGAAACAAAATTTTGGGAGCGGTGAACCAGCTCTCTTTGATGGCTGCAATACTCTCCAGAAATTAAATTCCCCACTAGCCTGTATTATTTATTTGATGTTTGAAGAGCGCGCACGACATTTTAATTTAATTACTAATTTATTACTATATAAAAATTATAAAAACTATACTGGGTAGTAGTCCTTCATGAAACATTCACAAATATATTTTTTTTATCGGCAACGAAGGCCTTTTTGAGGGTTAAATCCACGCCGGAAGTTCACATTGAAAAATGATTTTTTCGATATATCTCTGTTTATATTCAATTTTTTTTGATGAAACAAATTGGAAAATGTTTCTTATAAAAAGTACAAGTAATCTAGAGTACACACACACACACACACACACACACACACACACACACACACACACACACACACACACACACACACACACACACACACACACACACACACACACACACACACACACACACACACACACACACACACACACACACACACACACACACACACACACACACACACACACACACACACACACACACACACACCCACACACACACACACACACACACACACACACACACACACACACACACACACACACACATACGCACGCACGCACGCATGCACGCACGCACGCACGCTCGCACACAACATATCTGATTTTTTTGATCCCATCATTTAGATGTTGTTCCTCATAAAAAGTACCAGTAGCATATAGGACACGTATAATTTATTCGTAAACCGATCAGGGTTGTATCCCCATTTATTTAAGGTGTGTCATCATCTTTTTTATAAACAAATTTTTATTTATAATTGATAAAAATCAAAAATTAGATTCAAAATCGACGAATTTTCAATTTTTTTTTAATTCATAATAATAGTAATTATAATAGTAATAAATTATTAATATTTAACGTCTATAAGATTATAAACTCGTGTGATTAATAATGTTGTCGTTATATCTATTACATTTACCTATTTTTTAAACATTTCAATATCAAATATTTCAATAAAAAATATTTGAAAAATTATATTATTTATACAATTTTGACATATTAGTAACCCTACTATTACTATTATTGTTTGAAATGAAATGAATTGAATAATGCAATTTTTTACTGTTTCAAAGAAAGTGTGAAAGCCGATCACGCACATATACTTGATCTTCCTGGCTTGATTTTATTATAGAGCAGAGTGACAGAGTGGGAGAAGATTAAATATATGGCGTTGATTCATTTTACAATTGACTAACGAATACCCTAAAAAGAGGTTAAAGCTACCTTAAACTAAAAAAAGTTATATATTTTTTTAGTCATCCATTTTATTATCGACGATGTTTTTCACTATCATTCATAAATTATTATCCATATCTTTATATTACCTTATATAATTACATATACGAATACATGCTGTAGTAACCAACTTTACATACAAACTTGTTTAAAATAAATTTTATCACATGACGGTTAGATATGTAATGCAAATAATACCAGAACAAATGATACAGAGGAGAATTTTATTATAAATATAAATTATTATGTGTTACATCGTACCAATTCATGAGATTATGGATTATATGTTTTGCAATAATGATATTCATGGTAAAAATGTTGTAAACATAGCTTTTTTTGCACCAGAAGCAAGTTATGATTGCTCTTTTTCCGCAAATATCGCATGTAACAAAATTAGAATTCAAACAAAACTTTTGGAGATTTTCAACTTTCTCTGGCCTTTTAACAATGTAACCTGCAGCATACCAAGCATATTTAAATAAATTTCTAAACCTGGGACTAGATAATTGATTATGCACTAATGATTGCATTTTAATAATATCATTCCGATTATGTAAATTGATGGCTTCATTCGTCAACAATATCATATCTGAAAACTTTCGAACAAAGTTCTTCCACATGCGAAAACCGTATACATCAAGAGGTTGAAGTTCGTCTGTTGTCCCTTCTGGAATCTGTAGAAGCATTAATGTTTTGTGTTTTGGTTTAACTTCATAAATGGTATTTTGGCAGTGATCTCTCCATGAATCAAGCAGCAGATTACTAGTTATCGTAGTATATGGGAAATATACATCTCTGGCCCAAGCTTCAAGGTGATTTTTAGTCAATTTACCTGATTTGGAAGCCATAACGTAAACGTTTTCAGCTTTGAATAAATTTCGCTCTACTACTGGCCCAAACTCTCCCTTTGGTTCTTGTAAAACTAATAAAAATGGAGATAAAAGTTTTCCTTCAGCCGATATGATTGGTTGAATGGTGTACGAATGTGTAGTAGCGTGTATTGATTGAACAGTACAATCGATTGTTTTTTCTCCTTTACTAGCGAGGGTTCGTCCACTATGTAATTCGTAATTGAAGCCAGATTGGGTCGAATTGTATACACGTTCCGCACCATATTTTGTTATAGCATTTTTCACTTCATTGCGAAATTCCTCTATTTTTTTTTAATGTTTCTCTGTATTATCTAGAGATATTTTTGTAGTAATTTTAGTTATTTTTCGAAAAACGATATTATGTCGACGTTTAAATTCAAGTAACCAATGGGAAGAAGCTTTAAACCCTCTCAAATTTATTTCCGGTGCTTTTTCAATACGTCTAATATCGATATCGTGAATACGCATTCTATCCAATCTGGCTCTTTCAAATATACATAAACAATATTCTTCAATTTGTTTCAATTTATTGATTCGGCTTCCTTCCGCGGCTACTTGCTGTCTCCACCTATACAGTTGACGTTCTGTTTTCAATTTTTAAAATTTATTTTGGACAGTTGTAAATTTCCTTTTCTTTTTACCGCTTGACCAACATTCTACAGCCCGCTTTTTATAGTTCAAATCAATAAATTCCATCTTGCTGCTGCACCGATTTTCGGTTTCAGATATTTCCGTATCTTCAAAATCTATATCTACATGTGAGTCATCCGCAGGTATGTCATTACGAGGTTCATATGAATTTTTGTAATATAAATATTCATCTGTTTCTTCGAAAATACTATCATCCTCTAAACTAGATACAATAATATTGTACACTATATTGGCAACATATTTTTCTGCTTTGTTAACAGGTAGTCTCTTTTCTAGGCCTTGAAACATATTATTTACGATGAATAATACATTCATCGCATTTATTAAATTCATCTTTCTGGATAATTATTGTACTTTTATTTTTCCTTTAGATAGTTTGTATGAAAATGTAGTGCTGCAAAAAATTTTATTAAAGCATGAAACTCTTATAAAAAATAATAATATATAAATGCAAAAAAGGATATCCTTGGTACAACCGGTTTTTCATAAGTCTTATAATTATAATTATTAATATATTATTTTGAAATAGGTAAACTTTTTCAATGTTAATATAGTTCCGCGGTAAATTTCAATTGTAAGTTGATTCAACTCTTTTTACCTCTAAAATTAGGACTAAAATTGAATATAAATGCAAAAAAGAATATCCTTGGTACAAGCGATTTTTGATAAGTCTTATAATTATAATTATTAATATATTATTTTGAAATAGTTAAATTTTTTCAATGTTAATATAGTTCCGCGGTAAATTTCAATTGTAAGTTGATTGAACTCTTTTTACGTCCAAACGTAGGACTAAAATTTACTTGATATTCTATGAATAACTTTAATAAAATAAGTTAATAATATAATTTTTTTACGACGAATGGAGAATAATTCCGTTCATACAGATTATACAAAATACATATGAGTCGTTCCTGTACTTTTTTTAAAAAGTGTGCGCGGGGGGGTCGTCGATTTTGTCGACGATTTTTTTTATGAAAGTATATATAGGAAAAATAGCTTGTGCAAAATTTCAGCCACTTATCTCATTCCTAATTTCTGCTGGAATTTTTTTAAACCTTGATTTTGACCTGTTTTTAGCCAGTTTTCAAAAAATTCTAAAAGGCTGAAATTTTAACAAAATGAGGTCGGTGAGATCTCATTTTTTTGTCTTTCTTCAAATTTTAAGAAAAAAAATACACTGATATGAAATGATGATTTAGGTTTTATTGGCGATCTGTGATATGGCCATTGCATTTCATCATTTTTAGGTCATATTTAAATCTCTATATCTCGTAACTGGTTCCACATTTTTGAGCTCACTAGGTCTCATTTTTTTGCCTCAACGAGACCTTTAATTTCTTTTTTTGAGGACCTAAATTGATTGAATAGACTTCAAGATACAGCCTTTTGAAGTTGACGTTTTTATCAAAAATCGCGAAAATCAACCGTGTTCATGGTCACAGTGTCAACCGAATTTTAATTCAAAATCATTAACAAAAGTATTTTTCATTAGAATATGATGTTATCTAACTATACTCTTTTCCTATCATAGGAAAAAGTCAAAAAATAATTTTTTGTTGAGCATTATAATATCTAATTTTTCGATACCTAAAATAATCAAAAATGGCTCTCTACTGACATGAATTCTACCATCTTATAATTATTTTTGACACGTATACGTAACATAGATACAAAGGTGGTTCCTAGACCTTTAAAATCCGTAGTCGCTGATTTTTCTAGGACCACTAGAGCCAAAGTTATAGCCGTTTTTATAAAAAAATATTTATCAAGTGGTAGAATTAGAGCTTGTGAAATATAGGAAACGTTTTATTTACAAGATCAATCATAAGTTTGGCATAATTGTCCTAAAAAAAGTGCTGAGGCTGCATATTTTGAAGATCTTAGGCCGTGTCTACACTATGCGAGAAGCACGTGCGATCAACCCAAGCGATGCGAGCAAGCCATGCGCGCATGCGACGCGAGCAAGCGATAGTAATGGCTTTAGGTTGATTAAATTACCTATGCAGACTTTATAGATAATTAAAGTTGAAAATAAGAATTTAAGTAAAATTTTTTTTGTAATATTCATTTTATTTTAACTATTTTATAATCATTATCAAACGAAGTAAGTTTTGCTTTTAATGTTGAATCATCAATGGGTATAAAGCAGTAATATTTTCTTGTATTCTGTATAGTTCGGGTCAATTTAAAACGGCATTCTAGTAATTTACGCCTTTTCTCAATTGTTTCTTGACTCACCCAAATAGATCTAAAAACCAAATATTCTATATTTTTATAACACATAATGATTTATTATTCAAATACATAATCAAATAATATAGTCAAAAAATCTAAATTATATTATTTTTACCTTATTCCATCAATATTTTCACTAACGTAATCATACATGTCTTTTGGATTTAAAATTGGTTTTTCTGATGTTCTTTGTAAGGATGCCCTGCGTACTGTTCGTTTAACCACTGCTCCACATCCATCACACGGACTTTTGCCATGGCTAGTAGAAAAAAAGTTGTGCGACTTAACTTTTAAGCCAAAATCCTCCTCATGATGGCAGATATTAATGAAATTGTTCCTACAGTAAATAAATACTATCTTGAAGGTAAAAATTATAAAAAATAAAATAAATCTGTTTAATATTGTGTACATAATAATATAAATTATTTGAACTTGCATCGTAGAAGTTGTTGCTTTTTTTAAATTTGATATACAGAAAAAATAAAGAACTGTTTTAGTAATTTTATCTTTAAAGCTGTTTTCTACATAATGTAAAATTTTAACTCGGGTGTAACCTGCAGGTCCAGGATCTTTATGGATTTTGATGATCTGGGTCTCAAAATAGTTTTTTACACAAATTAAATATACTTTCAGAATATTACTTTGACATAATCTTAATAATTAAAATTAAATTTTTTCAGGTCATTTAATGAACAAAAATCTAAAGGTGTCTATTTTGTTCATATAATACGTATTAATATACTACAATAAAAGTACTCTTACTTGTTTTTGTATTGGGTAGGTGCTCCATCTGACATATAATGTATATTTTCAATAAACGGAAAATCTCGATTTAGAAGTGCAATGAGTTGCCCTTGAAAAGTGTTAACTGCACAAGCATTATGTTTTAAACAATCACTAATAACACATACAGATAAGGTTTGTAATTTGTCGTTATTGTCTTCTTTATAATACACTACAAACGGGTGTACAGTTGCTTGTGTATTATTAAAATAAAATGCTTGGATCGAGTCTTGACAAACAAATAAGAAATTTTCAGCAAAATCTTGAAGTATAATACATGTATCTGGAGTAATAATTGTTTTGCAATGTTTTAAATAACATTTTTGCATTTCAGTCACATAATGATGCTTTGTTAACTCCCATAAGTCATTGGCTAAATTTATAATAAAATTTCTTGTAGGTTCTTTTACCATAATAAGACTGACTCTATTATTAGATTGTGATTCAGCATTATTTACCCAATTATGATATTCAATCTCTGAAACATCTTCGCATGAGCTTGATTCCAATATTTTCAGAATTTCTGTTTTACCAGGACAGTTTTCACAAAGATGTAGCATACAATCGCTCCAATCTGTTGAACACACACAATCATTTAAAATTACTCGGTAGACTAAATTTTTGTTGATGGCAGACAATTTTAATTTGACATTTTGGTGTATAGGACATACACAAATTGTATGTGTACCAGGTGCTCCAGTACTAATACATTCTTTTGGCCTTAAAGAAGCAAATATACTGAAACCTGATTTGCGCTGATCTTTAAAATGCTGTTCATATTCTTCTTCCACCCAATTGTTGTATAGATCCTTCAAATCATACATCAACAGTCTTTTTTGTAACTTCTATGTGATATTAGTAATAGGATTTTTAACACTGATGCAATCTTTAATGCCGCTACATATTCTACTATTGTTTTCATCTCTATAATACTGAGTTACAGATTCTCTAACTTCATTAGAATGAATGCTGTACACTTTACGCTTAATAGTTCCTAAGACACCTGGAAAAATATATTTTGAAATTAATTTCAAATAGTGTATACTTAATCACAAAATAAAATCATAATAACAATATTATTTTTTTTAATTTAACGATTATCAAGACGATAAAATTTAGCTCAATGTTTATTCTATTTTAATTACAATGACTTGTTATATTGGAAGAAAAGAAATAGTTTAGAATTAATTTATTTTTTTTATTTTTTTTTTTTATATTAATTTTAATAGTTCTTTTAAAATCCAATAATTACTTTATTATTTTTTATCTAATAATGAATAACGAAGGGTACCCCATGTTAAGATAGGCAAAATGCCACTATTAATGAAAGCGAAAAATAACAGTGATTTCATAGAAGTATATTAAAAAAAGAATTTTCTACGATTTTTCAGGGGACCTATCTCCCCTCTTTATACCAGTAAGGCCTAACAATCGCATTTTTTGGAAATTACTTTTTTCTCCCGTTCCTCAATGTTAAAAAATTAAAAAAAAAATATGAGATTACAGCTTGTAAACAGAGAGAACATTTGAGATTTCTCAAATATAGATTCTTTCTAATTAAATCGGATTTCATTTAAATGTTTAAATTACAATTCATGTATTATTTTACTTAATCCGTAAACAATACTTAAGCAATACGTAAGCAATACGTAAGTAATACATAAATAATAATACTTAAGTAATAATACATGAGTAATATAAATAAATAATTATGAGGATTTTAAATTAAATATTTTATAGGGGTACCCTTTATCATTATAGTTGCTTGAACAAAAATTACATAGATTTTAATAAATTAAACTAAAATTTTCTATTAATAATTCTCAAGTGTAATATAATATATGTAACCTAATGTATAAAGGATTATCGATTCTATATGTTTACACTATGTCTATAATCAAGATATTAAGAATTTATTACAACCCATTTTTTAACTTACCTACAGTAATTTTAAGTTCTTTTGCTTTATTAAACATATAACGTGAACATTGGAAATAATGTTTTGCTTGTTCAAATTTTCAATGATTTGGAAGTAATGTCAATAACGATATTTTTTTACCAATTAGTTTCTTCATTATAACACTTAATTAGGTTTCCAATCATTCCGTGAAATGACATACTATCCTCTTGTAGCTGTTTAAGATTGCATTGAGCTGGCAAATTAAGATTCAATGTTTTATTAACTGTTGTACAAAATTTCGTATTCATTGATTCTAAAACACTGTATGGTTTATTTTCCAAGCGATAATCACTAAGTTTCTCTCGTTTAAGAGGAGGTTCATCAAATCCATCGAGCATTTTATTTAAACGTTGAAATCCTTGGCTCAATAATATATCTTCTGAACTTTCTGATGTACACACTTGGCTACTTGAAGAAACTTGACTACTTGAAGAAAGCTGCTCATTATTATTTACGTTTAAACCATCATTCCCAGTGTTTTCATCTTTTTCTGCATTTTTTGTTATTATTGATGTAATTTTGAACTCGCAGTTTTTACAGTACTTATTACCTGGATCTAAATTTATATTACAAATGTTACGAAATTTATCACATTTATCAGCACTAATTATTACTAAATTATTCTCAATGGATTTTGAATGATTATTAAAACAATTGCAACACTTCCTTTGTCTACTTGTATATCGAGTATCATATTTATGAAGATGATGGTCGCAAATAAATTTATTTTCTACATTAATATCAAAATTTTTAATCCTAAATGATAAATACAGCTTTAATTCATTACTAAGATTACTAATTAGATTAAGAGATTTATTTCTTGTGTAATGCTCTAAATGACATTTATCATCCTCATGCAATTCACCAATATAGCACATCATTTTCTTTCAATTCCTGAGAAGATAACACTTACGAAACACAATTTATAAAACTCAACCGAACCAATACTGATATACTTGGTAATAGTTCTGCTCAACTACCTTCACAATTCTACTTAGAAATATTCATTTCATTTTTTATTGTAACTTGTACTCATTGTTTAAGGACATTCCGTGCCGTGTGTCGTGTAACGGATGACGGGTTCACGGGTGTCTCGCACAGAAAAATGGATGTCTGTCATCTATTAACTTACATCAACACAGTTTAAATGAAACTATCTATGTATGTTTCATTTAACCTGAGTTTATACGTATAACGCACGTAAAACTATAGAGACCTGCATTTAAGACCATGTCTATACTAGGTATGCGAGAAGCGCAACCGGTGCGCGCATGCGACAAGCCATACGTTTTGCACAAAGTACTTGAAATACTTAAAATGATAAATAATATCGTTGTATACGATTGAACGTAAACGTGAGTTTATATTATTAGGGTTTGTCAGCGAGAAGAAATAAACGGGAAAATTAGACTTCAAGAGTCTACTCGAAAGTGAAAGTTGATTGCAGAAAAAGGTATGAACGCTTATGCGTACGAGTAAACAGGCAATAAGGCATTGTATAGGTAAAACGGAAAGTGGTAAGGTAAAAGGAATGTGCATAAAGCACGTAGCTACTAGGCGCCGCAGGACTCTATTTAAGCCCGCTGGGTGATGTTTTTCATAGTGGGAGCGCATCGGACGCTTGCCATCTAGCGGGCACTTTGGATACTTCAATCCCGAACAATCGTAGTAGATCAGTTAGTAGATCTATATTTAGCGATAAATAATATCGTCAATAATATCGTAGTGAAATGATATTATTTCTCATTTTAAGTATTTTAAATATTTTGTCCAACACGCATGGCTTGCTCGCATCGCTTGGGTTGATCGCACGTGCTTCTCGCATAGTGTAGACACGGCCTAAGATCTTCAAAATGTGCAGCCTCAGCACTTTTTTTAGGACAATTATGCCAAACTTATGATTGATCTTGTAAATAAAACTTTTCCTATATTTCACAAGCTCTAATTTTACCACTTGATAAATATTTTTTTATAAAAACGGCTATGACTTTGGCTCTAGTGGTCCTAGAAAAATCAGCGACTACGGATTTTAAAGGTCTAGGAACCACCTTTGTATCTATGTTACGTATACGTGTCAAAATAATTATAAGATGGTAGAATTCATGTCAGTAGAGAGCCATTTTTGATTATTTTAGGTATCGAAAAATTAGATATTATAATGCTCGACAAAAAATTATTTTTTGTCTTTTTCCTATGATAGGAAGAGCGTATAGTTAGATAACATCATATTCTAATGAAAAATACTTTTGTTAATGATTTTTAATTAAAATTCGGTGGACACTGTGACCATGAACACGGTTGATTTTCGCGATTTTTGATAAAAACGTCAACTTCAAAAGGCTGTATCTTGAAGTCTATTCAATCAATTTAGGTCCTCAAAAAAAGAAATTAAAGGTCTCGTTGAGACAAAAAAAAATGAGACCTAGTGAGCACAAAAATGTGGAACGAGTTACGAGATATAGAGGTTTAAAGATGATCTAAAAATGATGAAATGCAATGGCCATATCACAGATCGCCAATAAAACCTAAATCATCATTTCATATCAGTGTATTTTTTTTCTTAAAATTTGAAGAAAGACAAAAAAAATGAGACCTCACCGACCTCATTTTGTTAAAATTTCAGCCTTTTAGAATTTTTTGAAAACTGGCTAAAAACAGGTCAAAATCAGGGTTTAAAAAAATTCCAGCAGGAATTAGGAATGAGATAAGGGGCTGAAATTTTGCATAAGCTATTTTTTTTATATGTACTGTAATAAAAAAAATCATCGACAAAATCGACGACCCCCGCGCGCACAGTTTTTAAAAAAAGTACAGGAACGACCCATATATAAATAGTTATTCTGGCTGATACCCCACTTAATTACAAATTATACAATAGATTATATTATTTTTCATTAATTTTTTTAATTAGAGTCATAAAATTGATAAAAGTAGTAAAAATAATAATAATTATTTTACCTGTTAAGGTGTTTCTCTCTAAATTAATTTCAAGGAAACATTTATTTTCTTTCGGAGACGATTTTATGAGTCGACAATGATAAATATTGATTATTTTGACGTCTATTGTGTTAATCAAGGAAACGCTTAAGATTGTACAATACTTTATTAATGTACAATTAGCGCTGTGGTGTATCACTCGAGCTTTGATACGGAACTGCCTTCTTCTCCTTATCGTTAGTCTAAATTTAATCAATACTATATATACTTGATCTCCACCGACTCTAGTGACTCAAAGTCACTCGAGCTTCGATACTGTCTTCTTTTCCTTATTGTTAGTCTCAAATTAAACAACAGTATATACTTGATCTCCTCCCACTCTAGTGACCCAAAGTCAAAATTGTATAAATAATATAACTTTTGAAATATTTTTTAAACATTTTATATTAAATGATTAGCACAAAACATATATGTAGACAGTTTCGAAAAAGTGATATTGAAATGTTTAAAAAAAGGTAAATGTAATAGATATAACGACAACATTATTAATCACACGAGTTTATAATGTTATAGATGTTAAATATTAATAATTTATTACTATTATAATTACTATTATTATGAATTATAAGAAAAATTGAAAATTCATCGATTTTGAATCAAATTATTGATTTTTATCAATTATAAATAAAAATTTGTTTATAAAAAAGATGATCACACACCTTAAATGAATAGGGATACAACGCTGATGGTACTGGTACCTTTTATGAGAAAAACCATCTAAATCGTTGGATCAAAAAAATCATATATGTTCTATACATACATACATACATACATATACAGGGCGTTCAAAAAGTTTGGAACCCCCCCTCTATTTTCGAAAATACTGCTCAAACAAAAAAAAGGTTTAGACAAAAGTTGCAGGGTTTTAAATTAGCAATTCAACGGTGACCTTGACTATGACCTTGACCATGACCTTCAAGGTCATTTAGAGGTCAACTTGAAAATTTTAAATGGAACCATATATTTTTGACCCCGGAAATCGAAAAACGAAAAAAATTACATTCAGTATGACCTTAACCATGATCCTGACCATGACCTTTACAGTCATTTAGATGTCAATTTAAAAATTTGGAATAGAATTGTCTATTTGTTACCCCGGAAATGAAAAGAGCGGAAAAATTTTACCTTCAAATTTGACCTTGACCATGACCTTGACATGACCTTCAAAATTATTTAGAGGTCAAATTACTTGTTTGAAAATTAAAAATAACGATACTTTTAATTTTTTCATCTTAACCGCGACGTATACCATAACTTTCAACATCATTTCTAAACGGGAACTTTCAGATTTGCCTCCAGTAATCGAAAAGAGTATATTGACATAAAATCTTGACAAAAATATTAGAATAAAATTACTCTAACAAAAGGTATTACTTACAAGTTTTCTCATTTCTGCTTTAAAATTATTCCATAATTACAGTTATCTAAATTCTTTTAACAATATTTTTGCTTTCACGTTTTGTTTGGATTGATCTTTCATTTCGACACCCTATATGTTATCTTTCCATTATTTTCGTAAAAAGTTCCCTGAGAGCTGTTTTAAATAGTCATTTACACGATTTGTTTACAAATTTGTATGAAAATTTGTTCATTCCTTATCTCGAATCTTTATACTTTTCCGTTGCGAGTTTACAGTTGAAATTTTTTAAGTTTTCTTTAAAATATTTACTACTTTGTTTTATTAAAATTTTTCTTGCTATTTTATAGCTTTACGTGTACGAAGCATTTTTCTTTTGATTTTTCGGCATTTACTGAGGACATTTCTTATTTCTTTGTTGTCTGGTTCAATTTACCGTGATTAGTATTAATTTCTTAAATAGAACTTCTAAGAAATTGATAATGGTGCAGCTAACTGAGAGAGAGCGTATAACTTTGTTGATTATGCGAGGATGAGGTGATCGTCAGCGAAGTTATAAAACTGTACATCGTTTATTTAATGCTGAGTTTCGCGATTAAAATAATAGAATAGCAAAAAGTACAGTTGTGAAGACAATTCAACGGTTTGAGGAAACTGGGTCAGTCAAAGATCGCACAAGAACTGGTAGACCAAAAACAGCAACGAATGAAGAAAAATCACTAGAATTCTTACAATCTTTTGTTGAAAACCCAAGCATTTCTCTTCGACGAGCTAGTTCAGCACACGATATGTCACTTGGATCAGCTTCTAAAATTATGAAAATGAACAAATGGCATCCATACAAGATAGTTTTTCTTCAATAGTGCCAGCTATCCAAAATTTGGCCAATGGTCAAATGGATGATGTTTACTTTCAACAAGACGGGGCACCTCCGCATTACAGCCGAAGTATCCGTCAATATTTAGATCAAGTATTAACACAGAGGTGGATAGGTCGTAGAGGTGCCATCGAGTGGCCAGCACGGTCTCCAGACTTAACCCCACTGGATTACTTTCTATGGGGTTATCTAAAAAACAAAGTGTATACTACTAAACCTCAAAATTTAGATGAATTACGTACTCGCATAATTCACAAAATGGACCTCATACGTCCAGAAATGTATCAAAGTGCTACTCAGGCCTTTTACACAAGGCTAGCTCACTGCCGAACTGTTGAAGGGCAACACTTTGAACATTTGTTGTAAGCATGAGTTACCTTGTCTTCACTGGCCGGGTCACCGACTGATCTTGCCTTCACTGGCCGGGTTACCGACTGATCTTGCCTTCGCTGGCCAGATCACCGACTGATCTTGCCTTCACTGGCCGGGTCACCGACTGATCTTGTCTTCACTGGCCGGGTCACCGACTGATCTTGCCATCGCTGGCCGGGTCACCGACTGATCTTGCCTTCACTGCCCGCGTCACCGACTGATCTTGCCTTCACTGGCCGGGTCACCGACTGATCTTGCCTTCACTGACCGGGTCACCGACTGATCTTGCCTTCACTGGCCGGGTCACCGACTGATCTTGCCTTCACTGACCGGGTCACCGACTGATCTTGCCTTCGCTGGCCGGGTCACCGACTGATCTTGCCTTCACTGGCCGGGTCACCGACTGATCTTGCTTTCACTGGCCGGGTCACCGACTGATCTTGCCTTTGTTGGCCGGGTCACCGACTGATCTTGCTTTCACTGGCCGGGTCACCGACTGATCTTGCCTTCAGTGGCCGGGTCACCGACTGATCATGCCTTCACTGGCCGGGTCACCAATAAGTCTTTATGGAACTAAACATTTGATTTAAATATTTTTATTTTATGTTTTCAAATTGACCTGTAAAATATTCAAAATGACCTCTAAATGCCGTTGAATGTCATGGTGAAGGTCACGATTTGACCTTCGTATACAAACATGAAAATTTTCATTGTTTCCATTTCCGGGATCAAAATTATGCGTCTCTATTTAAAATTTTAAAGTTTATATCACATAACCTTGAAGAACGGTCAAGGTCAAATTTGAAGGTAAAATTTTTCCGCTCTTTTCATTTCCGGGGTAACAAATAGACAATTCTATTCCAAATTTTTAAATTGACATCTAAATGACCGTAAAGGTCATGGTCAAGATCATGGTTAAGGTCATACTGAATGTAATTTTTTTCGTTCTTTCGATTTCCGGGGTCAAAAATATACGGTTCCATTTAAAATTTTCAATGACCTCTAAATGACCTTGAAGGTCATGGTCAAGGTCATGGTCAAGGTCACCGTTGAATTGCTAATTTAAAACCCTGCAACTTTTGTCTAAACCTTTTTTTGTTTATTTATCATCTCGGTATACATGCGACAAAGATCTTTTTTTCTCACACCATGCGTAAAGTATTGTGTTTTCACATTGACGTCAGGGAGTTGATATTTTTCTTTAACACAAATAAGTCTTTTTCCATGCCACCCAAGAGGTAGATAGAGGCGCGCTGTTTTTTATAGAGATTTCCCTTTTTTTACTATCTTTGAATTCATTTTCCATTAAATATTTCACTGTTTTTTCATAATAAAAAGTTAGTAAAAAATGGCCTATTCCTCTGTTAAAAAAAATGTAAAATTTTCAAGTATTACTTTTGTTCTATTAAATAAACATATGTTATATTTTTAAATATTTTTATAGTTATTTAATTAACATAAATTTTAAGCTTGAAAGTCATTCAAAGCTTTTGAACTTCATATTCATTTCAAAGGTCGCTCAAAATATGATGCTAAAAATATTAATTATGAAGGTCGCTGAAAGCAGACCAAAACTTAAATCGAAACCGTTGTTGAACTCTGAAAGTAGATCGATTTTGAAGATAAAGCAAAAGATCAGTTTGTTAATTTTATAAAGGTTGTTGAAAGTTAATCAATTTTGGAGGTCTGATAGCAGACCGATTTTGAAGGTCGCTGATAGCAGACCAATTTTTTAAAGTTAATCAATTTTGGAGGTCTGATAGCAGACCGATTTTGAAGGTCGTTGATAGCAGACCGATTTTGAAGGTCGCTGATAGCAGACCAATTTTTGAAAGATAATCAATTTTGGAGGTCTGATAGCAGACCGATTTTGAAGGTCGCTGATAGCAGACCAATTTTTGAAAGATAATCAATTTTGGAGGTCTGATAGCAGACCGATTTTGAAGGTCGCTGATAGCAGACCAATTTTTGAAAGTTAATCAATTTTGGAGGTCTGATAGCAGGCCGATTTTGGAGGTCGCTGGTAGCAGACCAATTTTTGAAAGTTAATCAATTTTAGAGGTCTAATAGCAGACCGATTTTGAAGGTCGTTGATAGTAGAATAAAATGTTCAGCAGTATTTTGGTAAGAAGAAAAATATAAGTCTAATTGTTGTAATAATGGTACAATAATACTTTCACCTTTAAGTGATTATGATAAAACATTGAAAGAAATGTTATTACATGATCAAACATTCAGATATTTAATACGATATTATAATAATTTATTTTGTTTTGCAACCTTTAATGCTAACGTCGAACATGAAAAGAAAAAAGGAATTTATAATTTAAAAATTCAAGGACAAATTTGTCACATTACGCCAAACTCTTTATTACCTATCGGTAAAGATGAACCTTAATGTGGACAATTAAATATTTATGATAATGTAACAGCACTTGAACGAATGTTAAAAAAATCAAGACTTAAGTGATGAATATATACGAATATTATTTGAAATATTAAACTGTAATCCATACGCAAAAAATTATAAACATTTATATCAAATATCAAATTTAAAAAATTGCCCAAATTATAAATTGTATTTCGTCCGTAAAAATAATAATCAAAAGCATAGATGGTCAAGCACAGAAAGTCAAGATGGCGGGGCAGCATACAGCCCCCGCCGGTAAGCCGCCTGATAAATATTATAAGTGTCATTCTAGTGCCAGATTTGGTGCGATAGTTTGTTTTTTTTGTGAGGATCCTTACCACTTTAGTTGTTTTGATAGATTGAAAAACACAAAAAGAATTGGTGAAATCTTGGCAGTATGCCCGAAGCATGCGCATCTGAAACTAACCTCAAATTTTAACGTGGATACCTTGAGTGACGATGTAAAATTGATAATAGCGGAAATAAAAGCTACACGAAAAGAGGTAATACAAAAAGAAATACTAGATGAAATTGCAGCTGCCAATAGTACTAACGTTGAAGACCCTCATAATGAAACAATCTTTGATAATAACACTGAACTGGAAAATTTAAAAATTGAAACAACTCTATTAAGAGAACTTAACAAGGAGCTACAAGAGAAAAATTATTTACTCAGGGAACTTCTAAATGCTGAAAAAGAAAAAGTAAACTCAGAAGTAACAACTAACAAGAAAACGTTTGCTGAAGCTACAATTAACAGTAAACCCTTAAAAAACGCATACCGAAAATAATTATTCAAATGAAAAATGAGGACGACGACATAAACAAAATTAAAAAAGGGTTACCCACTATTTAACGAAAGAAAAAACAATCAAGACGAAAAGTTTACAGGTAAAAAATAACAAGGAAATCAACATTAACTGCCTTAACGAAGATAGTACCAATAAAGCAGCCAAAATTTTAAGTAGTAAAATGTCGGATAAGTGTAAAATAGGAACAGAAAGCATCTCTAAACCGAAAATAAAGGTGGTGGGTATAGACAATTTTGAAAATATGAATGATGAAGAATTAGAAAGTGACATCAACACAAGAAATTTTAAAGACTGTGATGGAAAATGTGTAGTGTTAAGTACTTATAAAAATACCAAAAATAATACAATAACAGCTATTATTGAAGTTCCTTCGGAGATATACAAGATAATAAGAGAATGTTATAATAATAAAATCTACGTAGGATATCAAAACTGTAAAATATATGACTTAATAAATATCAAGCCATGTTACAAGTGTGGACGTTTTGGACATAATTTAAATAAGTGCTCTAATGATTTAACATGTTTAAAATGTGCAGGATCTCATATATCAGCACAATGTCAAATAAAAGATAATTTCACATGTGTAAATTGTTTCTACAGCAATACTAAATATAAAACGAATTTTGAGGTTAACCACATGGCGAATGACAGTGAGAAATGCAAAATCTTAAAAGGTAAAATCAACCGAGATATAGATATGACAGATTACCCAGTGAGGCCTTATGTACCCAGACTCATCGGTAAAGTAGAAAACATCAAAATTACAACTAATCAAACACAGCCACATACTGTTACTGCAATGTCAATGAGTCAATCTGTTTTATCCATTGCCCCTTGGGCTTGCAGTCTTCGAGAGAATCGCTAAATGATAATGGATCAAGTCCAGCAAGACATTGAAAACTTCTTACAACGTGAATGTAGCTGCGCTAACATGCAGACTCTCAACAATAATCTAACAGGCCAAAATAATCTAATTATGTATGTAAATATAAGAAGCATAAATGCTAATCTAAAAAATCTAGAAATTATTATTGAGAGTCTGTATGTTAAACCATGTGTAATTGTTTGTACAGAGACTAGAAAACTGGAAAACTATAAACAATATCAATTACCTAATTACAAAATTTTTTATAATAATAGTAGAATTAACCAAAACGACGGGGTTCTTGTATATATAAATAGTAAAATATTTGAAGACACAGAAACAATAGTAATTGATAGAGTTAGTTTTCTATGTTCCAGAATTAGACTAAAAAATAAAGATGAGATAATAATCTCGGCTGTCTACAGATGCCATGACATCTCGAAAACAGAATTTATTTTGAGTGTAAAAAATACATTATGAATTATATAAACAGTAAAAATCATTGGTTAATCGGAGACTTCAATATTAATATAATGAGCAAATCTCTTGATAGTGCATATGACATGACTTTAAGCCAAGATTTTTTGAATCATCTTTTAGAACATGAGTATACCCCATGTTTCCTTGGAGTCACACGACCAGACCCAGAAAATATCTTCGGGGGTTCATGTATCGATAATATGTATCTAAAAAGTAAAAATCTAACAACAAAAGCCTACAAAATAACTACTCCATTTACTGATCACTACCCTTTGTTTTTAACTTTCGATCATATAATACATAGCGACTCAAGAAAGCAGAACAATAAAACCATAAATTATAAAAACTAATTAACGTAGCTAGAAGCATAGACTGGAATTCGATTTTGACTATACAAAATCCTAACTCTGCCTCAGAGTTATTAGTTGAACTAGTGAATGGATGTGTTGAGAAGGCAACTTTTTCACAAAAACAAAATAAACAAAAAATATGATTCCTAGAAAGATATGGATCACAAACGCAATTATAATATCATGTAAAACTAAAGAAACTTTATATAATATTTTTAAAAGAAACCCAACTAGTGAATCCGCAAAAAAAGAATACAGGGACTATTGTAAAATATTAGATAAGATTATTAAAGATGCCAAACACAAATTTGACTTCGAAACGTTTAAAAAATGTGACAACAATCCTAGACAACTGTGGAACTTAATAAATAAGAAATTAGGAAAAAACAAAGTGCAATCAAATAATATAACTAATATTTACGATCAAGACAATAAAAAATAGAAGATCAAAGGGAAATTGCTAATGTTATGAATAAGTATTTTTGTGAAGTAGGATCGGAAGTAAGTAAAAAAATTATACAACCTACAAATAAAAGATTGAATATGCCTAAACCAAATAACAAATCAATGTTTTTAGAACCCGCTGATGCACTTGAAATAAATACAATTATACGTAACATGAAAAACAAAGCTGGAGGTGTAGATAATATAAATACAAAAATTTTAAAGACGTTAGCAAACTACATAATTATTCCTTTAGAACATATATACAACTTGAGTATTGAAAAGTCTATCTGGCCAGATAATCTCAAAAGTGCCGAAGTTGTCCCTATCCACAAAGCTGGAAGCAAATCATGCATTTCTAACTACAGACCAATATCTCTAATATCCAATGTTGCCAAAATTTTTGAAAAAATACTTTATAACAGACTTTATACTTTTTTGGAAAAACATCAAATACTTTCTGAACACGAATATGGCTTTGTTAAAAACAAAGGTACGGCGGATGCACTTAACTACATAACACATAAAATCTATCAAAATCTAGATAAAAGCAAACGTATTATTGCTACTTTTTTAGATCTGGCAAAAGCGTTCGATACTGTTAACCATGACATATTACTTAGCAAATTAGAACGTTATGGAATAAGAGGAAAGGTCTTACTTTTGTTCAAAAGCTATCTCTCCGATAGACAACAAAAAGTTCGAATACAAAACCAAATAAGTGAATACAAATATGTATCTTGTGGGGTGCCACAGGGAACAATATTAGGACCGATACTTTTTATATTATATGTAAACGATCTATTGAGAGATATGCCGGAAGGGTCTATTCTGTCCTACGCTGATGACACTGTCATCATTTCTAGTGAAGACACGTGGTCAATGGCGCAGGATAGAATAAACAAACTACTAGATCAAGCGGCGGAATGGCTTGCTTTAAATAAGCTATCCCTAAATATACAAAAAACTAAGTTTATAACTTTCGGTAACTATCGTGATAGTGTCCCAATTAATGTAAATATAAATATACAAAATCAGCAAATAACTAGAACAGAATGTTACAAGTACTTGGGATTAATTTTCGACTTTAATATGAAATGGGATAGTCACATTAAATATTTAATTAACAGAACAAAATATTTAATATTTATACTCGCAAAGCTAAGAAAAATTATGGATACAAACACATTGATGATTATTTATTACTCCTTCTTTCATAATGTTATAAACTATGGCATCATTGCTTGGGGGTGCTTGTAGAACAGAAATTAAAATAATACAACAAATCCAAAATAAATTGCTCAAAATCATTGCCAAAAATAAATTCCAGGTGCACAACACTCCGCTAAAAATAGAACAAATGTTCACTCTAGAATCCTTATGCTATCATTATAATAATCTAAAAGATGCTTTTCTTACAATAAAACGCAATACTAGAAAAAATCACTACAACTACCTAAAATGACCAAAGCTATTAGTGATAAAGATAGTCTGGTAGAAGCTATGAGGGTATTTAACGAATTGCCTAATGATCTCAAAATTTTAAATTATAAGAAGAGTACAATTAAGTACAAATTAAAACAAAAGCTCTTTCGATAATAACATTTAATTGTAACATTACGCACAACTTCATATCATTTTCACTGTTTACTTTTGGAAAAATGAAGATTATAATATTACGTTTTGGCGGATTTTATTTATAGAATATATAAATTGTTAAATGAAATAAAGTTTTTGAAAATGTTTATGTTACTCGAATGAGTAATCTGTTAGTTTTAAGTTATAGATATAGTATTAGTTGTATGCAACCAGACTATTGTACAGGTAACAATGTTTACCTCTAATAGATTTTACTTTGTAAACTGCATTGTAACTTTTCTGGTTAAATAAATAAATAAATAAATAGATATAATGCTCCTTTAACATCTGAATGTGGAGCAATAATAGTATCGAAAAATGAAATTCCAGAAAATTACGATGTATGTGTATATCCTAAAAACATTTCTGATAATAAACAAAAAAATACATATATTAATAAATTATCGGATCATATTGATCCTATGGTGTTCCCGATATTATTTCCTTTAGGAGATTTAGGTTGGAATGTTGGTTACACTAAAAGAACAAGCGCTCCAGAAAAGGAACATCTTACTATCCTACAATATTATTCATATAGATTAGCTTATCGACCAAATGGTAAATTTAGTCCATTATTATATTGTATAAGATTAACACAACAATTTTTTTTACATGCATACGTTATGATGGAAAGTAATAGAATGAATTTTTTTCGAAATAATCAAAAAAAATTAAGAGTCGAATGTTATCAAGGTTTATTAGATCATGTAATGCTTTGTAACGAAGTTCGAAATCCGCGGGCGAACTACCACGCGCACGAGCCATCGAGGCGTGAAGCGGGGATGCGCAGGCGCGAGTAGGGCGGATCGGCAACGGTGCGCGCGAGAACGATTCAGTCGATTTTCTGCCGATTCGGTGCGCGCACGCAGAAAGCAAGGAGAGAAAGCAGACAGAGAAAGAAGAGAGAGAAAGGAGAGAGGGAAAGAAAGGAGAGGGAGCAATCCAGGTCGCAAGGCTCCGGAGGAAATCCTCATCGTCGTCGTACGCGAGAGATTGCGGACGGATCTGGCCCGGACTCCGTCGACACCTGAGCAAGGTTAGTGCCTGCAGGCCCCCTACGCGCGAGCGAGACTCTACCTCGACGTGCGAGGTAGAGAGCGTCGGAGACGAGTGGTGCACCTCGTCTCCGTGAGTGTATCTGTGCGCGACATCCGCGACGCGTGCGACTCGCGAGGCAATTCGACCTCGCGAGAATTAGAGACCGCGGCGCGCTCAATATCCTTTTCTCTTGTAAACCCCTCTTGCGATTAGCTAATAAAACGGTCTTTTATATTTCCTAATTCAGAGTTCGCGAATTGTTATTTCGCCCCTTCCCTTGCGCCGTTATTCCTACGAGTACCTCGGATACCGCCGCCTCCGCGGGATCGCCGACTTCCTCGGCGATCATCTGAGCCTCAGGTACTCGCGCGTGTTTTCCCCTTCATTAAGGAACGCGTAGAGTCACACACACGAGATTAAAATTCCCGGGTAACTTCTGAGTTACCCGGTTGTACACAGTCAGCGAACGGCATTGCACCGAGCGCGCGCAGAGCCGGCAAATCTGCCAGGGCGCCGCTCGAGCCGCAACGTAGGCGAGCATCGTCCTCGACGAGCAGCGCCGAGGAAGGCATCGTCGTTGCGGAGCAGTGTGAGCGAGAGAGAGCATACAGGTAAGCTTTCGGCGTTGCCGAAAACTCTCTCGCTCCGAAAACTATTCGCCCTGTTACAACTGGCGCCCGTACGTGTGGATAGGTACAGTAGGATAGCGCGCGGCGCGTGTTTGTAAACACGCGCGGGCTCGCAACACAGCCGACACCGCGATCGTTCGACCGTGAGAGTGTATGTATGTGTGCGAGAGTGTCGTAGACAATTCTAAGTCCACGAAAATACTTTTCGACAACAAGTATTATATCGCGAACAGAAACGAAAATAATTCGGACCTCGCGATATATAGGCTCATTTACGCAAAAGTTCGCAGCTGTGCTTTTCCCTCATACTAATTTGGTTTATAATCAATTAGTAAGTCGTTTAGCGATATAGCTAAACAACTAGGAGATATATTCGTTCGTTCTAAAACCTTATTTGTTTGCTCGGATAAATAGCAAAAGACGGAAAGAGAGATTATTGTTGGTAATAATCCAACAATAATTAATTAATTAAGGAAAATTATTAACAATAAAAATTAAAAATTATTAGAATAACAAACTAAAAATTATTAACTTGAAGGGATAAAAATTATTAATAATAATAACAAATAAAAATTATAAATAATAATAACTAATAAAAATTATAAATAATAATAATTAATAAAATTTTTTTTTTGTATTTTTTAGTACTTTTAAAAATAAATTTAAAATTTTTTTTCGTGATTTTGGAAGGAAATTAAAAATTTTTTTTTGGTTTTTCCTTCCTTCTTTCTTCAACCATTTAATCTCTCTCCGCCTTATTGTTTTTTGAAATCAGCAAGTTTTCTATCTTTCGTGTGGCCCTTTATTATAGCCTCACGTGTGCAAGAAAATTTTGTTTTTTTTAGTAACGGTTAAATAAAGCGTCGCCGTATTTTGACGAGCGACGCAAATACCAAACGTGTTCTCGTTCCACAGTTTATTTTATTATTTTGTAGTGGAAGGAGAAAACGAACGTCTCGCAAACTAAAGTTTTGCGAGAAGATTTTGGTTTTGATATATTCGCTGTTATATAGGAGCAACAAAATCAGGGGAAAAGCAAGCGCGATTTCTTTCTACGTCTGCACTTTTTGTAGAATACCCTGCAATTTAAGGCACTCAAAATTCTTTTTTCGAGTGAATTGTTTTCTTTCAACGACTTTTAAACGGGGTGTCGCCGAATTTTATCGCGCGACACAATTGCCGAACGCACCCTCTTTCCACAATTTATTTTATTATTTTGCGGTGGAAAGAGAAGGCGAACTTCTCGGAGACTAAAGTTTTGCGAGAAGATTTTGGCCGCGTGGACGAAAATTATTCTCGTTCTTCATTGTAAATTCTCGTAAAAATAAATACAACGCGAAGTAAATATTTAAGCGTAACACTCTTTTCGTGTTTCGCTGTCGTTTCTGCTCGCGAATTTACTCAGTGCGACAGATTGAGAAACAGTCTAGTTCTTTTTCTTCTGTAACTCGCGATTGTAAGCGCCCAGGGATTAGGGAAATACGCGCACTCAATCGACGCACTGAGTAACAACACGCTGTAAATTGCGGAGCAAACGAGCCGAAAAATCTACTTGCGATCAGTTTTTTTTCGCTCTTCTGTTTTATATTTTTTTTTTTCTTTTTTTTCTCTTTCGCATAAATATTCCAGTGAGAAACCAATATGGCGGCACAACTAACACTCGAGAATTGGTGTATGTGCCTCTCACTGGAAGAGATAGATAGATATCTCAAGGCGATGGAGTTGAAAACATCTGGCGCGCGATTTCAACAGTTAGATCGCGCGAGCAGATGGCTGCTCGGGGATTACTCGGCAGACGAGTTCATCGCCACAAATGCAGACCTCGATGAACACACGACGTGGGTAGCGAGAGCAAACCTCCGCCAAACGTTCATCGATAGAGTCTGCAACGGCGAAATCGAGACGCCATGGGCACGCGGTTCAGACGAGAATGAACCGCATCCACTTGAGTATGTCCGCGACGATAACGTCCTAAAAGTCAAGCTGGAACGGACGCGTCTCGAAATCGAGACGCGCGCAGCGGAAAGAAGCTCGATGGAACAGGAACCAGCGGAAACAACGGAGAACGAGACGGATCGAGAAGACGGATCTAAGGAGAGGGAGACAAGTACAACCCTCCACCCACAACAGCACACCCTAGCAACGGCGGAAACGCAGGATCTGCCAATCCCTGCGGAATTGAGGGCATTTTTAACGCAACTCACGCAGAAGGTCACGCAACTCTCGGACAATCAGTCCAAATTGCAATTAGCAATGGAGAGCTTCACGCAGCTAGCGACAAAAGGAGCTGCGTGCAGCACGCGATTAGACCAGGCGCAGAGCGGGCAACGTCAGGTGGGCTTCCAAGATACCCTGACATTTAGATATCCGGAAGAGCAGGACACCTATCTGCATACACCACCGACGTCTGGCCAACCGCTCATTCCCCCCCAAGGGACGCCGCACAATCGTCTACTAGGCGGAGCCTGGGGGGGGGGGTCTCCCGAATCGGATGAATTCGAGAGATTTGCGCAGCGACCCAAACGCGCTTGATGCCAGCACTCCGCGACATACGGTGCAAAACCGAAATAATCAGCGAGACGTCGGCAACATCGCACGAAAATGGGGGCTGAAGTATACCAGCGAGAAAGGGCAGAGCATCGACGTGTTCTTAAACCGTGTCGATGAATGCCGAAGCCTCGCGAAGATGTCAGAGGAAGAGATGTTAAGTTCTCTCTCCGAACTCTTCGCGGGAGTCGCCGCCACGTGGTACCAGAATAATAAGACGAGCTGGTCCACGTGGAACGAATTCTGCGCGTCAGCACGTAAATGGTACGGCGCGAACCGCAGATTCCAACAACGGGTGCTGCAGGAGGCAACAGCGCGCACACAGGGGAGAGAAGAACCGGTGCGCGACTTCATCACCTGCCTACTCTCGATCATGAAAAAGATCGAGCCACCTCTCCCACTTTCTCACCAGTTGGACACCTTAGATCGCAATTTGCGGCCAGATCTCCAACGCATGGTGAGGAGAGTTGATTTCGAGGACATCGACACGCTATTGGAATTGAGTGTCGAGGCCGAGCTTACTCTCGAGGCGGAAAAATCTTATCGAGAACCACCGCCTCCGGAACAGAGCCTCCTCCCCGAGGCTACCTATAACCCTCGGGGAAAGAAAGAAAAACATACGCCACTGAAAGTTGCCGCACTTCCAGGGCATATGAACCCGCCGGTAACGGAGGGAACTGGACAGAATTGGATCGCAGCTCTGTCCAAAATGCTCGCGGAAGAGGTGAGGCTGGCGCTACAGCCAGCGCTGCACCCGAAGCAGACTCCACCGCCCTCTCGAAAACCTTCTCCCGCCAAGGGGAAAAAGAAGGGAGGGAGAGGAGAAAAGAGAGTCAGCAGGCGGCTCGCCGAAGCGCGACCCGCGGCCTCGGCAAGCAGAAAGGAAAAAATCGCCCGATAGCAGTGCAGTGAAACCGAAGGGTAACAGTGAGGGTATTCATTGTTACGGCTGCGGTCTGCCTGGCTATCGGACGTACAATTGTCCCACGTGTGCGGGAAACGGGAAATCGGGTGCGTAGTAGGAGTCTATACGACGCCCGCACTCAAGAAGACTCCCTCCGAAATCGCCGTCGCGGCCTCCACCGTTCAGGAGGAGCCGCGCGACGAATCAGCTGCATCAGCTACAGCGATCAGCGTAGAGAACGCACCGATCGCTAACCCCGACGAGGAGGCCAGATGGTGGCTCCAAGTTAACGTCGGGGGTTTCCGAATACGCGCCTTATATGATACGGGCGCGGCACGAACAGTGATGGGTTCGATCGGGTTGCAATTAGCATCCGCGTGCCGTAGCCCGCTATTATCAAGCCACGGAAGGAAAGCAAAAGTCCCTGGCGGTCATACAGTAGCGATCGCGGGGTATGTAATGCTCCCCTTCGAGGTAGCAGGCATAAAAAAGGAGATTCGTGTCGCCGTGCTCGCGGACGAAACCTTAGAGTGCTACCTCGGCGCTGATTTCATTCGGACATTCGGAATGATTCACGATGCAGTGAAAAATCAGCTGACCGTGAGCGCGTCAGGGCAAACGGTAGATTTAGAAGTAGCCAGCGTTTCTCTTGGCGAAACTCTGGAGCTAGCTTCGATCGGTCTCGAGGAGATGTCGGGGGTGCAGAAGAAACAACTCCAAGAACTCCTCGACCAGTTGCTTGTCCAGACGGATGAACCTCTCGGCCACACGACGTGGGTCGAACACGCGATTTCTGTTGGCTCGGCTCGGCCGGTCAAACAGAAATATTACCCCGTCTCCAAGAAACTCGAGGAGATCATGCACTCTCAGGTACGAGAGATGCTGGAGGCGGGTATAATCGAGCCCTCGACCAGTGCTTGGTCGAGTCCAGTAGTAATGGTGCGGAAAGCGCTCGAGAAATATCGATTCTGCATCGACTTCCGGAAGGTGAATGCCGTGTCCAGAGCTGACGCATATCCGCTCCCATATATGGACGCGATTTTGCGGAAGCTACAAGGCGCAAAATATATTTCGACTCTGGACTTAAGCAGCGCATATCACCAGATTCCGCTGGAGGAAGAATCTCGCCCATTAACGGCGTTCACGGTGCCTGGACTGGGATTATTCCAGTTCACGCGCATGCCGTATGGCCTCTCGCAGGCAGGTGCAACATTTCAGAGGTTAATCGATAAGGTTATCGGTCCTGAAATGGAACCCTATGCCTTCTCCTATCTCGATGATATAATCATTGTCACCGAGACCTTTGAAGAACATGTAAAGTGGCTTGGCCACGTTCTCAAGCGAATAAAGGAGGCTAATCTCACTATTAACCGAGAGAAAAGTGTGTTTGGCCAGACGGAAGTTCGCTACCTGGGCGTACTCGTTAATCGGGACGGTTTTCGTCCCGATCCCGAGAAAATCGCGCCGATAATAAGCTATCCTGAACCACGAAACCTAAAACAGCTTCGGCGTTTTCTAGGAATGGCCTCGTGGTACAGGAAGTTCCTAAAAGATTTCGCTGCTATGGCCGAGCCACTAACCCGACTCACCAAAAAAGACCGCCGATACGATTGGACAGAGGAACAACAAGTAGCTTTCGATCAGATTAAGGCTTTTGTTGCGTCTGCTCCAATTCTGTCTCGCCCGCAATTTGAAGAACAATTCGTTCTTCAAACAGACGCGAGTGATACAGGCATCGGCGCGGTACTCTTCCAAATAATCGATGGCGAGGAAAGAGTACTGGAATTTGCGAGTCGCACACTCTCATCCGCGGAGCGTAACTATAGCGTGACGGAGAGAGAATGCCTCGCGGTGGTCTGGGCCATTGGAAAATTCAGGCCGTATATCGAGGGCTACCATTTTCGAGTGATCACCGATCATAGTAGTCTTCGTTGGTTACACAGCCTGCATAGTCCAACTGGTCGGCTCGCGCGGTGGGCGCTCGAACTGCAAGGGCATAGCTTCGAGGTAGAGCACAGGAAGGGCGCACTTAACCACGTCCCCGATGCTCTATCTCGCATGTTCGAGGGCGACGAGGAAGATGCGTCACTCGCCGCAGTCGATCTGACAAACGAGACGGACGATACATGGTATACCTCTTGGCGAGAGAAATTGCAGCGAGAGCCAGACGCATACCCGCGCTGGAAATTATTAGGTGGACAGTTATTCTACTATCGCCCCGACGAACTCATAGAGGCGGCGGTCGGGGACGAAGAAGCGTGGAAAACTGTCATACCGAAGGAGGGGCGTCAGCAAGTGCTCGCTGAGAGCCACGACGACCCGACCTCGGGACACCTGGGGCGAGACAAAACGTACGATCGCGCTACGAGATTTTACTACTGGCCACACATGTACAAGGCAGTACGTAAATACGTGCGCGAGTGTCTCGTCTGCCAGCAGTGCAAAGTCGAGCAACGCGCTCCTGCCGGTTTAATGGGAAAACGCGACATATCGCGCCCATGGCAGGTGGTGGCGGCCGACATGATGGGTCCTCTACCCAAGAGCAAACGCGGCTTCGAATATATTCTTGTATTCGAAGATTTATTCTCAAGATGGGTAGAGGTTATTCCGTTGCGGAAGGCGAACGCAAAATCTATCTTGAAGGAATTGAAAGAGAGAGTGATTTTACGTTTTGGCACGCCGGCAGTATTTCTCAGTGACAATGGAACGGAGTTTAAAAACCGCGCCGTCACTGAGTACTTACGGAACTTGGGGGTGCACCACACGGTGACACCGCCGTATCACCCACAAGCCAACCCGGTGGAGCGAGTAAACCGGACGCTCAAAACCCGGTTAATCGCTTTTGTGGAGGAAAAACACGCCTCTTGGGACGAGAATCTGCCCGAGCTGGTGTTTTCGCTCAATAACGCCGCCCATAGTAGTACCGGACTCTCGCCCGCAATGTTAAATTACGGGCGGCGACCCCTACCCCCAGAAACGGCCAAAAGAGCTCGTGACCGCGTAGCGGAAGAACGAGCGAGCCAGGAGAGAGTCGAGGAATGGGCCTCGAGGATGAAAGGCCTCAATCGATTGAATAGAGCCGTCGCCGATCACATCGACGGCGGACAAGAGCGGCAAGCGCATTATTATGATGCAAAACACCGCGAGCCCCTCTTCCAAGCAGGAGACTATGTTTGGAAGAGAAACCGGATCCTATCGTCTGCCGCACAAGGAATCTCGGCGAAACTGGCACCGAAATTCGCGGGGCCGTATGCGATAATAGCCAAAATAGGCACTAACACTTATCGCATACGCGCGCTCGACGCAAACGATGAGGAATTAGTTCACGCCGAGCATCTGAAGCCTTACGTGGGTGTAACGCCTTCAGATGAGGAGCCGGAGGAAGAACCTCAACCGCCGAGGGATAGCGCAGCGATTGTGGCGATGTGCGACCCGCCAGTAGCGAGCGACAGCGAGAATAACTCGCAGGTAGATCGCGGAAACGACGGCGCCGCAGCCATCTCCGATCGCGTACCGCTTGAGAACCCAGCGAGCGAAGCGGAAAACTTACGTGCCCCTACTCCTCTCCCCAGGCGTAACCCGGGTCGTCCAAGGAAGGCGGTACGGCTTGTAGTAAGGCCGACTGCTATACGCGTGATAGCGGCGAGCCCAGCAAGGAACCTCGCTGCGAAATCGCGCGGACGACCCAAAGGCTCACGCAACGAGGCGAATACTCTCGATCCGACGACTATACTACCCTCGCGGACGCGGACGCAGTCTCGCGCGGCAGTATAAGGCCTGGACGGGCCGTATTTTTTTGATACTAGTTTCGCCTTATTTTTCTTTCTCCCACCTCCGCTCCTAACCTAGCATGCCCTTACCATCCACGCGTGCGAACTTCGCATGTTACGTGTCCAGAGCGCCGACCACGGGGTAGTACGTCGCGCCTGGGAGGGGGGTGTAACGAAGTTCGAAATCCGCGGGCGAACTACCACGCGCACGAGCCATCGAGGCGCGAAGCGGGGATGCGCAGGCGCGAGTAGGGCGGATCGGCAACGGTGCGCGCGAGAACGATTCAGTCGATTTTCTGCCGATTCGGTGCGCGCACGCAGAAAGCAAGGAGAGAAAGCAGACAGAGAAAGAAGAGAGAGAAAGGAGAGAGGGAAAGAAAGGAGAGGGAGCAATCCAGGTCGCAAGGCTCCGGAGGAAATCCTCATCTTCGTCGTACGCGAGAGATTGCGGACGGATCTGGCCCGGACTCCGTCGACACCTGAGCAAGGTTAGTGCCTGCAGGCCCCCTACGCGCGAGCGAGACTCTACCTCGACGCGCGAGGTAGAGAGCGTCGGAGACGAGTGGTGCACCTCGTCTCCGTGAGTGTATCTGTGCGCGACATCCGCGACGCGTGCGACTCGCGAGGCAATTCGACCTTGCGAGAATTAGAGACCGCGGCGCGCTCAATATCCTTTTCTCTTGTAAACCCCTCTTGCGATTAGCTAATAAAACGGTCTTTTATATTTCCTAATTCAGAGTTCGCGAATTGTTATTTCGCCCCCTTCCCTTCCGCCGTTATGCCTACTAGTACCTCGGATACCGCCGCCTCCGCGGGATCGCCGACTTCCTCGGCGATCATCTGAGCCTCAGGTACTCGCGCGTGTTTTCCCCTTCATTAAGGAACGCGTAGAGTCACACACACGAGATTAAAATTCCCGGGTAACTTCTGAGTTACCCGGTTGTACACAGTCAGCGAACGGCATTGCACCGAGCGCGCGCAGAGCCGGCAAATCTGCCAGGGCGCCGCTCGAGCCGCAACGTAGGCGAGCATCGTCCTCGACGAGCAGCGCCGAGGAAGGCATCGTCGTTGCAGAGCAGTGTGAGCGAGAGAGAGAGCATACAGGTAAGCTTTCGGCGTTGCCGAAAACTCTCTCGCTCCGAAAACTATTCGCCCTGTTACAGCTTCTAATATTTCTAATAACTTTGAAAATAAAGAAAGATTAGGAAATATTTTTATACTATCAGCCACTTACATTGGTAGTCCGAGATATATGCAACAGCATTATCAAGATGCAATGGCTATTATGAGAAATACTGGGAGATTTGACTTATTTATAACAGTAACATGTAATCCTAAGTGGCAAGAACTAAAAGAAGTTTTGCAAAAATTTCCTTTAAGGACTACACCAAATGATATTCCAAATATAACAGCTAGATTATTTCATACAAAATTAATGTCATTATTAGATCACATAAAAGAAAATAAAATATTTGGAGATATTATATCATATATTTATACAATAAATATAATAATATTTATACGATAAATATATATCTGCAGAAATACCAGACAAAAATGAAGATGAAAACTTACAAAAATTAGTAATTAAACACATGCTCCATGGACCGCATACACATAGTTCTCCTTGTTATATAAAAGATAAAAGTATATGTAAAAAAAATTTTCCTAAATCATTTACAAATTATAGAAAATTTAAAAAGAATGGTTATCCAGAATATAGGCGAAGAAATAATACCTCCGAAAATTTTACGTATAAAGCAAAAAATAACAGTCAATTAATCTCAGTAGATAATTCTATGGTAGTACCTTATAATAGTTTTTTATTAAAAAAATATAAGTGTCACATTAATGTAGAATATTGCGCCAATATTCAAAGTATAAAATATATATTTGATTACATACATAAAGGTGGAGATAGAGCATTATGTTAATTAAAAAAAGTTAATGATACCAATGATGGTAATATATATGACGAAATTACTCAATTTGTTGATGGAAGTTTTTTAAGTCCAATGGAAGCAGCTTGGCGATTGGAAAAATTTCCTTTATGTGGTAGAAAACATACAGTAATAAGTCTATCAGTTCATACAGAAAATCAATAAAGAATTATTTTTGAAGAAAATAACGAAACTGAAGCTTTAGAAAATTATAAAACAACATTAACAGCATGGTTTTATTTAAATAAAAAAGATAATTATGCAAGGAATATAAAATATGTTAATATACCTAAATATTACAACTTTAAAAATAAATGTTGGATCAAACGAAAACAAAATCAAGAAAATTATATAATAGGTCGTTTAAATATTGTTTCTCCAAAGGATGTTGAACGATTTCATTTAAAATTAATGTTAAATCATGTTTAACGAAACCTAATTTTGTTTTGCTCAAAGTTTTTGCAAAAACCACTTAATATTTCGACTTCAAACTTTTACTGGGTGATAGAACGTTCAAAACCACAGCGAAGTGTTCTCTTGATTTTTTGTGGTTTACATATTTTATTTTTAATAAGCTTGAAACTATGCCAATTGCTCAGTCGGTAATGATACGGCTATGGCACCCCCTTAAAGGTGCAATTTCGTTTCAAGATTTACGAACGTATGAAAAAATTACATATAACACATATAGAGAAACTGCAATAAAAATGGGTTTAGTTGATGATGACTTACAAATAAAAAATATTTTTAAAGAAGCTTGTGACGTTAGGATACCAACTACGTCAATTTTTTGCTTGGTATTTACTATCGAAAATATTAATGGAATATTAATAAATATTTGGAAGGAATTTAATAACTTTTTCATACAAGATCTTAAAGATGATAAATTAAACAATGCCGTCATACAAATAAATGAAATATTATCATTAAACGAAAAATCATGTATAGATTTTGGATTGCCTGAACCAAATAAAATCTTAAAAATTGAATGTAATGAAGTTAATAAGACTGAAATTTTATTCTGTGAAGAAATGTTTAGTAACATGTATACTCAACTAAATTTAGAACAAAAGTATATTTTTGAGAAATTATCAAATAATGAACATAAGATTCATTTTATAGACGGTCCTGGTGGTTCAGGTAAAACATTTTTATACAAAGCATTAATTTTTTACTTTTTGTCTAAAGAAAAAAAAATGTTATCAATGGCTTGGACTGGTATTGCGTCAATACTATTACCAAAAGGAATGACAAGTCATGAAACATTTAAATTACCTTTAGATTTAGAAAGTATAGAAAGTGCATTTTTAAAACTAGACTCTGATAAGAAAAAATTACGGGAAGTAGATGCAATAATTTGGGACGAAGCATCAATGATATCAAAAAAAGGTTTAGACATTGTAGATAAAACATTAAGACATGTTTGTAATAATAATTTATCATTTGGGGGAAATTAATTGTATTAGGAGGAGATTTTCGGCAAATTCTTCCAGTTATTAAAAACGGTTGTAGAAACACAATTATACAAGAAACAATAAAATATTCAGATATTTGGCCATTTTTCAATATAATGAAGTTAAAAAAAATATTCTTTCTAACAATGAAGAATTCGCTTCATTTTTATTAGATATTGGAGAGGGAACAATTAATCCATTCAAAGTACCAAACATTTGGAAAACTGACGATATTTGTTTGAAAATATATAAAGATATAAATTATAATTTATCTATGAATAGTTTCATTTTAACGTCTCATAATGAAGATTCAACTATTCTGAATAATAAAATATTAAAATTGATCGATAGTGATGAAATGACTTATTATAGTATAGATACTGCTACATATAAAGGTGTTGATCTATCAGATGATAATATTTACATAAATTTTCCTATTGAATATTTGCATAATATTCGTGAAGGTTTGCCTCCACATAAATTAAATCTGAAAATTAATGCGATAGTAATGTTAATAAAAAAACTTAAGTATAAACGATGGTTTATGCAATGGAACGCGATTAAAAATAATTAGACTATTTAAATACAATGTAGAAGCTGAAATAATAACAGGTGAAAAATCAGGAAATAAAGTTTTTATACCGAGAATAAAATTAACTACTGCAGAATCGTCTTCATTACCATTTATAGTTAATAGAAAACAATTTCCTATCCTCTTAGCTTTTTGTATGACAATAAATAAATCACAAGCACAAAGTTTTGATGCTATAGGTATTTATATTAGAAAACCATTGTTTTGACATGGACAATTATATGTTGCACTATCTAGATGTAGGAATCCTAATAATATATTTATTCAAAATGATTCGGAAAATACAGAGGAAATTATCAATATTGTGTGGAAAGAAATTTTTGATGAACAATTATAATTATTCTTATATTTATTATGTAATAAAATTACAAATTATTTTTTATAATATTTATATTAATTCCAAGTATATTAAATTAAAAAACATGGCAGACCAAGGTGATGTAAAACCAATACCATTACGTTGGAATCCAAAAGAAAAAAAATTTATAGAAGTTCACACCATTGAACAAGCTCAAATTTTAGACGATTTAAATAAACAGTTGTTAGAACATGACCACGAGGACAATAATTATATGAACAATTTAATAGATGAATACAATAATCATTTTAACCAAAATAAAACAGAATTTCCAGTATTATGGGATCCAGAAAAGAAATATGTAGACATATATACATTGGAAGAAGAAAATCAACTGTCCGAATTAAATACAAAAATAGAAGAAAATATAAAAGAAACAAATAAGTATAATGAATATTTAGAGGAGTCTTTGAAAGAATATAATTTCAATTATATAAAAAATCTAATTGAAAATCTTAGTAGATAATTGGTCTGCTTTCAGCAACCTTCAAAATTGGTCTACTTTTATTGACTTTTAAATTAATAAAAAATGTATTAAAAAATGTCTTAATTGGTCTGCTATCAAAAACATTATTAAAAAATGTTTTTAAAATCAGTCTGCTATCAGCGACCTTTAAAATTAGTCTCCTATCAACGATCTTCAAAATCGGTCTGTTATCAGCGACCTTTAAAATCGGTCTGCTATCAGCGACCTTCAAAATCGGTCTGCTATCAACGACCTTCAAAATCGGTCTGCTATCAGACCTCCAAAATTGATTAACTTTCAAAAATCGGTCTGCTATCAGCGACCTTCAAAATCGGTCTGCTATCAGCGACCTTCAAAATCGGTTTGCTATCAGCGACCTTCAAAATAGGTATGACATATATATGTCAGTATTCAGACCTCCAAAATTGATTAGCTTTCAACAACCTTTAAAATTAATATATTTTCAATGACTTACAAACTGATCTTTTGCTTAACCTTCAAAATCGATCTACTTTTAGAATTCAACAACGGTTCCGATTTAAGTTTCGGTCTGCTTTCAGCGACCTTCATAATTAATATTTTTAGCGTCATACTTTGAGCGACCTTTGAAATCAATATGAAGTCCAAAAGCTTTGAATGACTTTTTAAAATTTATGTTATTTAAATAACTATAAAAATGTTTAAAAATATAACATATGTTTATTTAATAGAATAAAAGTAATAATTGTAAATTATACAGTTTTTTAACAGAGGAATAGACCTTTTTTTACTAACTTTTTATTACAAAAACAAAGAATGACATATTTAATGGAAAATGAATTCAAAGATAGTAAAAAAGGGGAAACCTCTATAAAAAAAGGCGCCTACCTATCTACCTCTTGGGTGGCGTGGAAAAGATAGACTTTTTATATCTTTTATATATTATATAGAGTCTCTGTCACTGTTCAGCCCATACATTACCTTCACCTAGAGATATACAATTTCCTCATATGTCGTACAGAAAATTATTTGTGCTTATCCATAATTTCAGGATCAAGCGAATCGAAGACACAACTCGCGTGCGTTCTTGGTCCTCATTGCTACCGAAGGTAATATATAATTTTTCCACATACCGTACAGAAAGTTATTTGTACTTAATCTTTGATTTCAGGGTCGAAAACGTCACATAACCTCACTCCTACAAACTGTGATGCCTATGCTCGTACGTTAAATATTTTTTAGATAAGGACTTATGAACCTTACTTTTTTTTAATAATATCTATATAATAATCTCTACTATTTTTTTTTAATTTTAGAATAAAAACTGATAAATAAAAAGTCCACTTACTAATGGGGGGTTGGCGACCGGAGCGAGCAGGAGGGTACCCCCCTAATATATATATATATATTATACATTTCTCCGAAGGGGTTTATAAAACCCGTTTTTATATATATAGGGGTTTATGCCGCCCGACCTAGAGTCTACAACCCCAGGGTCCATTATTTCTTTAGTCACTTATATATATATATGTTCACCGCTATGTTTCAGGACTTTTCATTGGTTTACCGCTATGTTTCAGGACATTTGCATGTTTTCAGGACTGTACTGAATTAGGAATATGTTTACCGCTACCTTTCAGGACATTGTTGTATTATTCAGGACATTTAGGGTTTCTTTCACAACGTTTTTTTCCGTAAAATTTTTCCGAAATCAACGTAAAATACTGCGGAACTGAACGGGGGCGCCGCAGGCGTCGTGGTGTTAGTCAACACCCTGAGGGATATTATTTCTTTAGTCACTTATATACTGTTTAACGTTTTATACCTACTTCTATTGCAGAAAACCTGTAGGTGTCCTGGAAGGTAGCGGTGTACTAAGTTATACACACACACACACACACACACACACACACACACACACACACACACACACACACACACACACACACACACACACACACACACACACACACACACACAATTATCGGGGTTTATGTAGCTCAAGACTGTATATTAGTACCTACAGCCCAGAGTTCCCTATGGCAAGTGACTAAAGAAATAATGGACCCTGGGGTTATAGACTCTAGGTCGGGACGCATAAACCCCTATATTTAGAAATATTATGAAGCCCGGGCTGCATAATCAAAATCGGACTCGATAAACCCCTATATATAAAAAAACGGGCTTCATAAACCCCTTTCGAGAAATGTATAACATATATTTTTGTTCACCGTTATGTTTCAGGACTTTTCATTGGTTTACCGCTATGTTTCAGGACATTTGCATGTTTTCAGGACTGTATTGAATTAGGAATATATTTACCGCTACCTTTCAGGACATTTTTGTATTATTCAGAACATTTAGGGTTTCTTTCACAACGTTTTTTTCCGTAAAATTTTTCCGAAATCAACGTAAAATACTGCGGAACTGAAAGGGGGCGCCGCAGGTATGACGAGCCTGGACAAGCGGTTACGCGGAGCTAATACGCGGCGCGGAAGAATGCGTGCACGCTTACCTTAACTATTGAAAACTACAGCGCAGTCTATTTGGGCTCGCAGCAGACTCTCTCCTCTATAGCAGTGGTTTGGCCGGTGCAGCTGTCTCGTCCGCGGGGCTTATCTCCGGTGAAGGTGGTGCGGAAGGTTGATCTTGCCTGTCGCATGATTGATCGAAGTCTCCACGTACAGCGGCGCAAGTACTCGTCGGCTAAATACTGAAGCTAGCGTGAAAGCTTCAGCGTACACGGCACTATCACTAGCGAGCTTTCGGGCAGAGAAACTAATACTTTCTTTTAGAATTCCGGAAATAAAAGCGGAGCGTACTCGGGCGCGTGTTCTTACTCTTCAAGCGAACTATAAGATGGCCATCGCCGCGGTCTGCTAGTCATCACGTCGATGCAGCTCAGATTCTGCATCGACGCGCCATCTCGCGTTCGCGCGCATGAGTTACTTCAACTACGGCTTATATGCGACGTCGGGACGACCTCCTGATATGGGACTCTGCAATTCAATCCGGCGTCGCTAATACCTGAAAAGGGCTAAGGTTCTAAAAGTACTCAAGCGAAAGTGACTTTTATAGAAAAATAAAGAAAGGTTTTATTTAAAGCATAATAACAAAAAAAAAAAAAACAATCGACGCCGCTTCGTCATCCGAAATTTTGCTGATGTTTCTGCCGATAATAAAACGGGTTGAGTGGGTCGTGATTCGCGGCTCCAGGGCAGGTAGCTGGGTTGCGGACATTGAGGTGCCCGCAAAAGAAGCACCGTCTCGGTTGTCGTGGTTCTCCGGGCAGACGCCGGCCAGAAGAAAGGGACCTCGGGGGCCCGGTAGATACCGCAGGAGCGGGTGCCTGTTCTTGAGGGCGACCTCTCGAGGGCCTTCTCCTAGACTTACACCTCTGGCGGCTCTTCGGTCTGCTCGGACGGGACTCCTTTACGGGTACTGTCGTCGCACCAGGGACAGGTCTCCTCCTACCCCTGGCTACTTCTTCCTCTTCTGCCCTCGCGAGTTCGGCCTGGACCCGGGACATCTCTTTTTCTTTGGCCTCGCGGAGGCGTCGAGCTTTCTCCAAGGCTCCGCGACTTTCGCGAGCCTCACGAGCCCTACTCTCGTTTCGCTGTCGGTGAAACTCGACTGCCGCCGCGAGCTCTTTTTGCGGCCCAGGACCAGGTTAAACCACTTTTCGGAGTGGACCCTCGCCCCTTCATAATCGTGGAAGTTATCCCACTCCTTCATGACGGCCTCTTCCTTTTCTCTAGCCAACTGGGATAGCTCTCGAGATGCTACCAAGTTGTCTTCGAGTTTCATCCAAGCGACCGACATGGGAGAGCGACCTGACAACTTTCACGACTCGCTATTCTCCGCAGGCTCCTCTACCTGCGGAGTATCGTGGGCGAGGCTCTTCTCACTGGCCCAACTCTTCCGTTTTTCCGACTCCACAGGCTCCACTACCCGTGGAGTCGACGACTCCTCTTCGACCTCGCTACTGTGGCTAACTACCAGAGTAGTGACGTCTATCGCGGTCTTCAGCCGTCTTAATATCGACCGCGTTGACGAAGTAAGTACTGCCTCCCCTGCCGGCAGTTCCTCTATAGTTACGGAGGTCCCTTCCACGGCTCCTCCAATGACAGGTAATCCGGCACCTGGTATTATCCGGCCAGGTGTCAGAGGCATCAGCTGCACCTGTACCAGCAGCTGGCCTACCAGCTCGAGGAGCTGCTGCTGGTTCAGTTGTCCAAGACTCATCCTGTGGACAGAGGAGAAGATAGCTTTTATCCTAGGGAACCGTAGTTCGGATTCGCGCGTGTTCTCCGGGGGAACGTCGATACGGGGTCACAGGTTAGTACGCGATTCCGTGAACCTTTCGGTCGGCCACGAGGTCGTTTTGGGGGCTCGCTCGCAACAGGAACGGGGTTGGTTGGTGCAGGAGAAGTTTTGCCTGGCCTTCTCGTGACTATCGCAGTCTTTCTCGTCCTATCTCTCCCGCGAGCTTGCGTTGTCACGCCAACCTCGACCTGATCTTGCCCAGCGCCCGCTGGCGGCTGGGTTCTCGTAAGTGGCGGGTCGCTCTTCGCCGTTTCTTCTTCTTCCCCGGTGGTCGGGCAACGTCATCCTCTCCTTCAGTTATATCGCTATTTGGTGTTTCCTCGTTATCCTCGGGCTCTTTTCCTGCGAAGTATGGCTTCAAGTGTTCTGCATGGACCAGGTCTTCAACATCTCCTTCCTGATCCACCAGTTTATACGTGTTGGACCCTTTCTTCTCCAAAATCTCATAAGGGCCAACGTATTTCGGTGCCAACTTCGCCATCACTCCTTGAGCTGCCGAGGATAGCACGCGATTCTTCTTCCACACGCAATCTCCGATCTCGAACTTCGGTTCTCTCCGCCTGGCGTCATATATCTCAGCATGCCTCTCTTGTTCTTCTCTTGAACGGTGACCAGCATCATCTAGCATATTGCTGAGATTTTTCATCCTTTTTAATCAGGCGTCTTCGTCCTCTTGAACAGCTGTCTCTTCGACTACCTGATTTTGCTCCCTCCTCTTAGTCCCGGGAGGCACTGGCTCCCTGCCATAATTTAACATGGCTGGCGACTTACCAGTGGCGCTATGGGGTGCATTATCTAGCGCGAACACTAGTTCAGGTAGCTTCTCATCCCAAGTATTATGATTTCCCTCCACAAATGCCATAATACTGGTCTTAAGGGTTCTATTAACTCTTTCCACGGGATTCGCTTGAGGGTTGTAAAATGGAGTATGTGAGTGATGAACCCCCATCTCGTCTAGATATTGATTTATTATCCTGTTTTTAAATTCGGTTCCGTTGTCGGAAAGGAAGACCTCGGGTGCGCCATATCGTAATACTATCCTATTCTTCAACTCTTTTCGAATAGTCTTACCGTTGGCTTTCCGGATAGGAATACACTCTATCCATCGAGTAAATAAATCCTGGAAGACCGAGATATACTCAAATCCAGCCTTGCTCCGAATGAAGGGACCCGTTATATCCGCCGCGACGACTTTCCAAGGCTTGTGAATAACTCGCCGCCCCATTAATCCAAGGGGTGGCCTTTGCTCTACCTTGCACTGCTGAGATACCAAACAAGCTCTCACATGTTCTTTTACTGACTTGTAATATCTTGGCCAATAATAATATCCAGCTACTCTCGCGAAAGTTTTCTCTCTTCCGAGATATGCAGCAGTAGAGTCGTCGTGGCATTCTAAGAGTACGTTCTTCCTTTCCTCACTAGGAACTACCAGTTTCCATGCATCGTCATCTACTCCTAAATCTTCTTCAATATCTTGATTCGGACGATACATGTAGAGCTGGCCGCCTAATACTTTCCACCTAGGATAAGTATTAGGTTCTTCCAATACCTTTTTCTGCCAGCCGAGGTACCACTCGTCATTCGTGGTTACTGCCCACGAGACGGCGCCTACGACTGGTTGTTCTTCGTCCTCGTCTTCTTCATACATTCTCGATAATGCATCCGGCACGCAGTTGAGACTCCCTTTGCGATGCTCAACTGCAAAGTTGTGCATTTACAGCCTAAGCGACCATCTTGCTAGTCTACCTGTCGGACTACGCAGTGATCGAATCCAACGCAAGCTGCTATGGTCGGTCACTACGAGGAAATTGTATCCCTCTACGTATGCCCGAAAATTCTCGATAGCCCATAACACAGCAAGACACTCTCTTTCTGTTACTGAGTAATTTCGCTCAGCTTTAGAGAGCGAGCGACTCACAAACTCCAAGACTCGCTCCTGGCCGTCTATCACCTGGAATAATACTGCCCCCAAACCAGAGTCACTTGCGTCAGTTTGTATGACAAAGCGCGAAGCGAAATCCGGACGGTGTAGGACCGGAGCTGAGGCTATGAGTGCCTTGATGTGGTCGAAGGCTTGCTGTTGTTCCTCTTCCCACACGTACCTGAAGTTTTTCTTCGTTAGGCATGTGAGAGGGTCGGCGATCGTGGCGAAATCGGGAAGAAACTTCCGATACCACGATGCCACACCGAGGAATCGCCTTAACTGTTTTAGGTTCTTAGGCGCAGGGTATTGCATAACCGAAGCTATCTTATCTGGGTCTGGTCTAAACCCATCTCGGTTGATGAGAACACCAAGATATTTTACCTCAGACCTACCGAATACACTCTTCTCTCGGTTGCTCGTGAGGCCTGCCTCATTGATTCTTGCCAATACGCGTTCTAACATCGCCAGATGCACTTCGAAAGTCTCTGTTACGATGATGATGTTATCTAAATAGGAGAATGCGTATGGCTCTAGTTCGGGCCCTATGACTCTGTCAATCAAGCGCTGAAAGGTGGCTCCGGCGTTCGACAACCCGTATGGCATTCTTTTAAACTGAAATAAGCCAAGTCCGGGTATGGAGAATGCCGTAATCTCCTACGATTCTTCTTTTAAAGGGATTTGATGGTACGCGCTGCTTAGATCCAAGGTAGATATATAGCGGGCAGCTTGGAGCTTCCGCAGGATCTGATCCATATTTGGCAGCGGATACGCATCTCCCTTCGCGGCGCCATTTACCTTTCTCATGTCAATCACCATACGATGCTTATTACCAGCTTTCGGCACCATGAATACAGGACTCGCCCATGGGCTTGACGAAGGTTCCATCAATCTGGCTGCTAGCATCTCTCGCACTTGTCGATGCATTTCTTCTTCCAATTTTCGAGAAATCGGAAATTGTTTCTGCCGGATTGGTCGAGTGTTGCCAATGTCTATCTCATGCTCTGCCAGGTTTGTACACCCGAGCGGAGCATCTGCAGGAGGCAATGCTCTATTCAAAAGAGCTTGTAAACGCTGGTGTTTTTTCAGCGTTATATCGGCTAGACCAGCTGAAGAAGCTTTCATCGTGTCGATGGAGGCGATCCTGATCTGTGTTGGATCATTTGGATCTGACGAAGAGACACAGGTTAATTCCAGTCCTACACTCTGACTGGATTTTGCCACTATCAGCCTGTTCTCTACGGGCTCGTGCGTTGTCTCAAATGCACGGATGAAATTGGAACCGACATAACAGTCAACTTCCAGTTCTGGTATTATTGAAACCAGTACGTCTCGTTTGACCCCGCCCCACTCGAACGGGAGTTCCACATGTCCCGTTACGCGGAGCAGGTTGTTGCCAGCACCTCTGGCGCCTGCTCCCGTAGCTGGCCGGAACGTACGTCCGCATTCGGTAGCTAGTTGCAGTCCTAACGATCCCATCACCGTTCTCGAGGCTCCGGTATCGTATAGTGCCCGAATGCGGAACCCTCTGATCCCCACATGTACCCACCAGCGCAGCTCGTCGGGTTGTACAGGAATTTGATTGAAGCTAGTCGTTCCGTTGTCCGACTTTCTCTTCGTCTGGACATTGTTCAGCCTTGACCTGGCTGATAGCTGCCACCAGGTCGGTTGGTATTTCGTCCTTCTTCCTCGACTCTTTCTGGGCCTCTAAAGTGGTCTTGGCGGATTTGGACCCATTCAATCTCGCCGGTACTCGTTTCCCGAACAGTCGAGGCAAAACGAGCGATGGTAATCTATTTTGCCGCAGCCCCAACACGTTATGGGTCCGGTCGGTTTGTCGCTCTTACGCTCGGGTCCTCCGCCGGTATCGCTCTTCTTACCGTCACCGGTTGATGTTCGGTTCTCTTTCTCTTTCCCTCTAGGGGTGTTCGCCGGTGACGGTTTGTGTTCTTCATGGCGATTTTCACCTTTCTTCCTTGGTTTGTGGCCGGATGTACGAGCGTTTCGTTTGCTGCGTAACTCGTTCAGTCCGGCCTCTAACCTCGATATAGCGGTCAGTATCGACTGATCCGCCAAGTTTTCTTTGCCTGCGAGGCCGTTATACTCTCCAGAGTCCACTCCGGAGATTTTTGGCTTCGCAGGTTTCACACTTCTTGACTTATAAGCTGCTTCAGGCAATATAGTCAATTCCGGCGGCGGTGGAGGTGGGAAGGTTTTCTCCATATCGAGAGTTAGTTCGGCTTCCCTCGCCATCTCTTGTAACTCGTCGATATCTTTGAAGTCGGCTCTCCTCACCAACCTTTGGAGTCCCGGCCTCAAGTTTCGATGGAGCATGTCAAGTTGCGTTTCTAAGCCCGGTATCGACTCCATCTTTCTTATAATAACCAGGAGGCAGGTTATGTAATCTCTCGCCAGTTCATCTTCTCTCTGTGTCCTGACGGTTGCTTCCATCAATAAACGTTGTTGGTAACCTCTTCCGGTTCTGTACCAACGCCGAGCTGCCGAACAGAAGTCTGACCATGTATTCCACCTGTGTTTTTCTACTTGGAACCACATGGCTGCCACGCCTTTTAGTAGTTCCGGCAAGGCCTGGAATACCTCTACTTCGGACAGGCTAGTCGATCCACGGCACGCTTCTACTTTCTCCAGGAAAGCTTCTATGCTCTGGCCTCTATCGCCAGAGAACGACATGTTCCACTGTGAGGCCGACGTCTACAATCGGGAAGGTTCGCCTTCTTAACGACGAATCTTCGACTCCACTGGCGCCGAGGTTCTCAGAGGTTTCATTCCTCGAGAATCCTCCCCCCTCCCCCAGGTTCTGCCACGGTTGCCCAACAGTGGCTGGGTCCTGTCACCTAAATCCGCCTGGGGGATCGATGCTCCGTCTCGATACGGATCGACGGGGTACTGACACGTGTATGTGTCTTGTAGGCGCACGTGTTCCTTCCGTTGTCTGGTCCGGTCGTCTTCCATCCTGGTTCTAGATGCTGCTCCTTGCGTTGCGTAGGTTGCACGCAGGGTTTTGCTTTCCTGCATCATGTTACCGCAGAACTCTAAAAATGCTTCTGGCACCAGGAACTTCATGCCGGATGCGGATGTCATCGCTGCCATCGGCTCGGAAAACTGTGCAAGCGTCGTGTTGTCTACCACAGAACTCTGGTTTACTAAATTGCCAGAGTCCTGTTGACTCGGTATTTCTGTGGATTGTCCGACTGTTAGTTCTTTTTCTGTCCTCTGTGGCGGAGCGGTTTCTTTTATTGCCAACCTTATTGCCTCAAGGTTGGCTCTTGTCGTATTGTCCTCTGCCAGCATGGTTAACGGGTGTAGTTCGTCCATGGATTCACCCGTTATGATCTCCCATGCTGGTGGAAGGTCTTCCGTGCTGTGTTCTTGAATGAACCTGGTCCGGAGGTTTTCTCTCTTTACGAGCAGGGAATATTCGTCCTGCCCTTCTTCCCTTTGAAAATCCTCCGGCTCGTAAATTCCAAGTAGCCACTGCGACATCCTGTTCATCTTTATAAATTTGGAGCCGCTGGTTTTCAAGTTCAGTGTCTGTAGATGATCGTCTACTTCTTTTGCCGTTAAATATTGGCACCAATTTCCGATGGCTTCCTCTATATTCTGCGCCATTTTGAATTCTTGTTTCGCTTGTAGCCTTCTTTACACGCGCTTGAATGTGTATTTCAGAGTGTGGTTGTGTATGCGGTTTCTATTTAAGGGATCGTTCCCTAAGGCGCACCTCTTAATTTACAAATAAATAAATAAATATATATAAATAATTTATAATATATTATAGTTCTACCTAACCTCTACACCCTGAATTTCACTTCGAGTTGCAGAGGGTTAGATACCAGTCGCTCGGTTTTAAAACGCCCTGGCTGGTTTTCTTTTTAATTGCCAGTAATTGGTGCTTCGATCTCTATTTAGCACGAATAACTGGTTTGTCGCTGCTTTTCAGCTGTTTTAAAATTTTTACCCTGTAAAAAAAAAATTAAATGCCAGCCAGGTCACCACAGGTTCGAATCTACCTCTCAGTTCGATTCTTTGTTTCTGGTTCGAATCCCCTGAGGGTATTGTCTATACTAGCCTTCACTAGGCTAGCAACTGGTATCGATTGAACGCTCGTCACAAATTTAGTCGAGTGTTCAATGCCCTGATGCTTCTCCTCACAAATTGTTATTATTGTTTAAACAAATTATAATTATTGTTTGAACAAATAAGAGTCTCGCTCGCAATTTAATTTCGCTTAGGCGCACCGTGTCTAACTATTTCTCACGATAATTTATTAAAAAAAACTCGAACTTTGTAGCCAACAGCAATTTTTCCTTGATTTTTCACTAAAATCTTCGAACCTCTACCCCCAGAGGGTTTGCTGTTGGTTGGTTATCGTTCTTTAGTCACTTCCTTACTAAAAATCTAAAAAAAAATCGGAAAAACGCAAAAACAAATTTTTGGGATTCGAACTTCGCTCCTTCGAAGTCAAAATTTCGCGATATTTCCAAGCACACACACGTTTAGGGCGCCAGTTGTCACGGGGTGGATTTCGGGCTAAGACGCGTTTTAGCTGCTCGTCTTAGCGGTTCAACTCCGGGTCCTCCGGTTCAACTCTCGGAGACCCAATAGCCAGATTAGGCAGCGGACGCTACAACGTCGTGCAATGCTAAACCTAATCTGGTTACTTACCGTGCAACACGCAAGTCGAAGACTTGCGCTTTGTTTCTCACCAGTGACTCGAACTCTCCTCTCGTTCACTGGTTCGTGTGCCGGCTGCTCAGATGAAACGATACGTTTTCTCTTACGTAACGACCGCGGAGGCGGCGGAGAACGGGGAATGACTAGGTCGCGAAATAATAACTCGAGCAGTTAAAGTTAATAATAAAAGACTATTGTTTATTAAATAAAAGAAGTTATGGTTTAATAATAGATCAGAAATATAAAAGAATTGAATTTAGATTCGCGTATTCCCTATTTAAACGGTGCGCCAGCACGTTACCTCTGACGTCAGCTGCCTTGGAGACTGACGTCCCGCTCGCGGTAATTTACGCCGCGCACGTGAGGTATAATAAGCCTCACGTGTGCGGTACTCTACGCGCGCGCTCACCGAGTAAAGCGACGAAGTGGGAGAGCAGTCGCGATCGCCGCGTGACGCACACACGTATAAGTGTGACAGAGAGGGTAGATGGCGAGTTTACACGTGTGCGCACCTGTTGTGCGCACTCACCGGCTTTGAAAAAGCCGGTAGTTTGACCTCGCGTTTAACCTTGATGAAGTGCGAACCCGATGCCTACACTCTCTCCTCGCACTTGCTCTCACCGCACGAGAACGCCTACTCGAAGCCGATGTCCAGGTACGACGAGCCTGGACAAGCGGTTGCGCGGAGCTAATACGCGGCGCGGAAGAATGCGTGCACGCTTACCTTAACTATTGAAAACTACAGCGCAGTCTATTTGGGCTCGCAGCAGACTCTCCTCTCTATAGCAGTTGTTTGGCCGGTGCAGCTGTCTCGTCCGCGGGGCTTATCTCCGGTGAAGATGGTGTGGCAGGTTGATCTTGCCTGTCGCACGATTGATCGAAGTCTCCACGTACAGCGTCGCAAGTACTTGTCGGCTAAATATGGAAGCTAGCGTGAAAGCTTCAGCGTACAGGGCACTATCACTAGCGAGCTTTTCGGGCAGAGAAACTAATACTTTCTTTTAGAATTCCGGAAATAAAAGCGGAGCGTACTCGGGCGCGTGTTCTTATTCTTCAAGCGAACTATAAGATGGCCGTCGCGGCTCGCCGCGGTCTGCTAGTTATCACGTCGATGCAGCTCAGATTCTGCATCGACGCGCCATCTCGCGTTCGCGCGCATGAGTTACTTCAACTACGGCTTATACGCGACGTCGGTACGGCAGGCCGTGACAAAAGAAAGAAAAAAAATAATAATAATTTTTAAAAAAATATATTAAAAAATGTAGATTAAATGTCAAAAATTTCTTTCCAAACAATATTATCAATTATTGAGGAATTCTCTTAAAGATTTTCAATAAATATATTGTTAGGATTTTTACATCGGGACAAAGCAACATATAATTGGCCATGTGAAAATAAAGGTCGTCTAATGTAAATACCTAGAGAATTAAAACTTTGATCTTGAGATTTATTTATTGTTATAGCAAAAGCTAATACAATTGGAAATTGTTTTCTAAAAAGTGTGAATGAAAATGAAGAAGAATCTCTAGTATTTAATTTTATTCGTAGTATAAAAACTTCTTCACCGATCCTTTCACCTGTAATTATTTCGGCTTTAATATTATGATTAAATAAACCCGTAATTTTTAAGCGTGTACCATTATACATTCCTTCTGATATACTTATATTTCTAATTAACATTACAAATGCATTTATTTTTAATTTCAATTCGTGTGGTGGTAGACCTTCTCTAATATTATTAAGCATTTCTATTGGGTAATTTAAGTGAATATTTTCATCTGTTTGATCAACTCCTTTATGAGTTGCGTAATCTAAACTATAATATGTATGTGTTTTACCATGTAATAAGTTCAAAACTTTATTATTTATAAGTTTAGTATCGTCATTATGTGGAGCTAATATTATGCGATCTACTGAATTTTCGAGATTGATATTATCATAAATTTTATTACATACATTTTCGGTCTTCCATTTATTTGGAACTACAAATGGATTCATTTTACCTTCACCTAACTCTAATAAAAATGAAGCAAATTATTTATTTTTTGAGCGAATATTTTCAGTTAATTTTAAAACTTTAAAGAGAGGCCATAAATGAGAACATTTTATTCGAACATATCTAACAAATTTAAAAAAAGAAAAGATTTTTTTTTTTTTAAATAAAGAAAAATATCATAAATATTTCTAGATTTAAAAACCTAATTCAGTTTATATTTACCTAATTGTATTATCTTTTGTTATAATATTTTTTTTAACAATTCACGCTACGCATGGGGGTTGGCGAGCGGAGCGAGCAGGGGGCGAAGCCAACCCTCAATTAGTAAGTGGATTTTTTATTTATCAGTTTTTATTCTAAAATTTAAAAAAATAGTAGAGATTATTATATAGATATTATTAAAAAAAAGTAAGGATCATAAGTCTTTATCTAAAAAAAAATTTAACATACGAGCATAGGCATCACAGTTTCTAGGAGTGAGGTTATGTGACGTTTTCGACCCTGAAATCAAAGATTAAGTACAAACAACTTTATGTACGGTATGTGGAAAAATTGTATATTGCCTTCGGTAGCAATGAGGACGACGAACGCACGCGAGCTGGGCCTTTGCTTCGTTTGATCCTGAAATTATCGATAAGCACAAATAACTTTCCGTATGACATATGAGGAAATTGTATATCTCTAGGTAAAGGTAATATATGGGCTGAACAGTGACAGAGACTATATAATATATAGAGATATAAAAAGTCTATCTTTTCCGCGCCCCTCAAGAGGTAGATAGCTACCCGGGTAAAAAAGTTGTATATATGATTATATATAAATTATATATAATCATATATGATTATATATAATTTATATATAAATATATATGATCATACATAGACATATATTGATTTTGACCTTATATAAGGATATATGATCATATATATAAATAAAAGTCAATATATAATCTTATATAGCCATATATGATCAGACCTGAGAATACATGGAAATTTATCGGGTTCCAATTGTACATTTATATATGATTTTATCTGACTATATATGATCATATATACTCATATATAACTATGCATGGTCATATATGGACATATATAATAATTTGTAGGAAAAATACATAATAGTAAATATATATATATATATATATATAGATATATATATATATATATATATGTACGATTGTATATTGCCATATTGATGTTTAGAAATAAAAACGTGTTGTTGCGGATAGAAGTAGAAATTAAAAATGCTTTCCAATTAACTAGCTTATGTGCGGTATCTACGTATATAAAGTATTGATAAGGGAAATATGACGAAAAAAAAGTAAGGTTAGACACCCAATCCAACGAATAAAGGGTGCGTCGTCGTCCACTCGTCCATCACTTCGTTCCTTATACTCGCCAAGCAGAGCGCTGCCGCGCGCTTTGATAGATTTAGCTATATAAAATACGGAATTCAATTAGGAAACAAATAAACTCAACGATTATTGTAAATATAGAAATTAATGTCGAGAGTAGAAAAATTAATTCATTAATTCGAGAGTAAAATAAAAAGGAATATAAAATTATTTAAAACTGTATGCATGTGTAAACTAGGCGAATATTGACGTTGAGAAGAGGACGAAAACATAAGCGGGATCAGAAATTCCCAGAAGTCGCGGCAGTTACGCTGCTGGAAGCTGAGAGAGCGCGCGAGCCACGAAAGCGCCCGAACGGCATGAAGCGTTGGCGTGGTGGGGAGCCGCGCGAGTAGTAGAGGGAGCGCACGCGGCGCGCGAAGGCTGATGTGCCACGTTCGCTTCGGAGTCGCGGTTGAGCTCTGGTTGAGTCAACAACGATCACGTGGAAGGTACACGTGATCGTAGTTGTGAGCTCGTGCGTGACCCAGTACAGTAGGGCGGTATGGATTAAAGAATAGGAGCTGCCCGCAGTAGGGATCCATGAGATCACAGCGATGATGTACCACCGGATAATAGTCGCCGGCTTCAAAACGCATTGTACGCCCGTATCATCGCCACGCGACTACGATCCCGTAGATAGGTATCGTGAGACGGGACCGGCTTCATCAAACAACGGTAGGAATTGTAGTTGTAACAAAGCATGGTGCATGAGAGATTCAGGAGGAATTAACGGACGCGTAGGAATTTATACATTTTCCAGTGTCTAAGACTGGATCTGTTCGCACTATGCCTTACTGACGAGTCCAGCGGACAGACTTGGGACGAAACGCTAGATATTCGAAATAATAAAATATTAGTGGGATCGAATAAAGCTCGCGTTGCGTTTTGTATGTTGAGGAGTTCATATCGCTTGGTGTGAAGTACAAGCCTTCTTTTATTTTCATGCGTTATGAAACTATTACAACTTCTAATCGTAACTATGTACAAGGAACTAAAGCACCATTTAATTTGTGAATTCCTGATTAAGACCGTTACACGTGTTAACTTGCGTACTGATATTTTTCGCTTATATTTACCTTCACACTCGTTATTGAATAAAAATGAATAAAATTTAAATAAATAAAACAGTATTCGCGTGTAAACTGAGCCACTATTGACGTTGCGAACATAACGACAACGTAAGCAGTTGTCAGAAATTCCTAAAAATCGTGGTAGTCACAGTAACCCGAAAGCGTCCGAGCGGCGTGGCGCAGCGGTGTGGCGTCAGAGGGGGCGGCGAGTGAGGAGAGCATGCGACTCGCGGGCCGCATGCGCTCACTCAGACAACAGGCAGTCGCGCTCGAGCTCCGCTCGATTCAACAACGATCAATCTCATTGATTGATGATGGATGAGAGAGTGTGGGAAATTTATAATGGTGGATTAAAGAAGTGGGCAGATAATCAAACAAGGAATAGAAATGGAAAGAACGCATATTTTCGTTTACCTTATGTTAGAGGTTTGCCGGAAAGGATTAGAAGGGTTTTTAGTAAACATAATATTCAAGTTTTCTTTAGAAACGATAATAATTTAGAAAGGTTATTTAGTAATTGTAAAGACAAGGATGATAAAGGTTTAAAATCGGGAGTAGTTTATAAAATTAATTGTAGGGATTGTAATGGATGTTATATTGGTCAAACGGGTAGATATTTGAAGAAGAGAATATATGAACATCAATATAGTTTACATAGTACAAATTTTACATCGGGTTTGAAAGAACATTATTTAAATAGTTTGCATTCTTTCGATTTTGGGAGTGTGGATATTTTGGAACAAGGGATTAAGAATAAATATAAGAGGGAAAGCCTTGAAAGTATTCACATTCTAAGGAATCGGAATAATGTAAATTTAATGGTAGAGTCAAGTAAATTAGATAACATTTATCATTCTTTATTAATTTAAGTGAGAATGGAAAGTTGGAGAGAGGAAGATGGATGGTGGTGGGGGTAAGAGGAAATAAGTGAGTATGGGTATATAAGGAGGTGTATCGCGGGTTTCATTTCAGTCCCTCAGGAGGAGCCGGAGCGGGCTCGAAACGTTGGGCAATAGGGAAATTTGGTGGTGGGGGCAGTCAGATAGTCCTTTGCTAATAAAGCTTTTTTTCCAGATTTAATTAAGTTTCTATTTCGATTCTGCGGGGGTGATTATAAACAAGGGCAATCTGACTGCCATAAATATTAATTATTTTAATTTAATTTATAAAACTGTAAGACCGATGGAAAAATTCTCATCAGTTGAAATTAAATTAAAATAATTAATATTTATTGCAGTCAGATTGCCCTTGTTTATAATCACCCCCGCAGAATCTGGAATAAAAACTTAATTAAAACCTGGAAAAAAAACTTTGTTAGCAAAGGACTATCTGACTGCCGCCCACCACCAAATTGTCCAATTGCACAACGTTTCGAGCTCGCTTCGGCTCCTCATCAAGGACTATATATTATATATATAAGTATATATTATTGTATAGAATGTAACAGGGCGAATATTTTTGGAGCGAGAGAGTTTTCGGCAATGCCAAAAGCTTACCTGTATGCTTTCTCCCTCTCTCTCGCTCACTGTGCTCCGCAACGACGAAGTCTTCCTCGGCGCTGCTCGTCGAGGACGACGATCACCCACGTTGCGGCTCGAGCGGCGCCCTGGCAGAATTGCTGGTTCCGCGCACGCTCGGTGCAATGCCGTTTGCTTGCTGTATACAACCGGGTAACTCAGGAGTTACCCGGGAATTTAATAATCGTGTGTGACTCTACGCGCATTAATACAAGGGGGGAAACACGCAAGTACCCGGAGCTCAGATGATCGCCGAGGAAGTCGGCGATCCCGCGGAGGCGGCGGTATCCGAGGTAATAATAAGGATAACGAGCGGAGGGGGGAAGGGAGCGAAATAATAACTCGCGAACTCCGAAATACAAAACACCAAAGAGGCACGTTTATTGGCCTGTAAGAATAAAAGCTAACATAGGCGAGAGTGACTATATGCGCCGCAATGTTCATTTCTCGCGAGGTCAAAATGCCTCGCGAGTCGCACGCGCCGCGGATGTCGCGTTCACACACACTCTCGGAGACGAGGTGCACCACTCGTCTCCGTCGCTCTCTACCTCGCGCGTCGAGGTAGTTTCGCACACACGCAGGGCCTGCAGGCACTCACCTCAGCGGTGAGTCGCTGTATCTCGGCGGTGTAATCTCTCGCCGCGTCGCCTGTAGTACTCGCGAGGTCTGCTCCTCGGAGCGATCCTGGAGGGGACGAGATGCAGGGCGAGTCTCCTCGGTGCTTGGCACTCGCGGCGGACTTTTTCGCGTAGGGTTTCCGCTCGGGGAAAATCTTCTTTTCGTTTTTTCCGCACCTCACTCTAGCTTTTTTGAGCATCCTCGGGCACGTCCAAACTAGAGTGTGGATCGCGCGCGCCGTTGCCGATTTTCTCTTTTCGTGCATGCACACGAGCGCCATAATTTTCGTGTCCGCGTGCGCGAGGGTAATAACCCGCAAAATTCGAACTTCGTTACAAGAATAATATATGAGATTAACTGGAAGTTGTCTATATATAGTTATATATGACCATATATAAACATATATTAGCATACATGATTATACATAATTATATATATATATATATTCATATTCAATTATATAAGGTCAAATTCTATATATAATTATATATGAGGGTTTATATATAGTTATATATGATTATATACAAGTTGTTTTTACCCGGGTAGGCGCGTTTTTTTTATAGAGGTTTCCCCTTTTTTACTATCTTTGAATTCATTTTCCATTAAATATGTCATTTTTTGTTTTCGTAATAAAAAGTTAGTAAAAAAAGGCCTATTTCTCTGTTAAAAAAACTGTATAAATTTCAAGTATTACTTTTATTCTATTAAATAAACATATGTTATATTTTTAAACATTTTTATAGTTATTTAAATAACATAAATTTTAAGCTTGAAAGTCATTCAAAGCTTTTGAACTTCATATTGATTTCAATGTATGACGCTAAAAATATTAATTATGAAGGTCGCTGAAAGCAGACCGAAACTTAAATCGAAACCGTTGTTGAATTATAAAAGTAGATCGATTCATCTTCGTCATTGTTTTGGTAATGAAGCTACCGGACCTTTCCCCCGCTGTAAAAATGGATGCATAAATTTCTCCCGTAAGTTTGGGAGAATATATATACGCAATCGGCGTCTCCGTACTCATTTTGTGAGGATAGTATTCTACAAGCCTCGTGTGGGTCACCATATTCCGTCAAGGCTGGACTACTCAATAATTTAGCGCAGAGTTCCGTAGCGGTCATTTTCAAGCCAGCTATTCTTATTAGAGAGTCAAATAGGCAGTTCCCTCCAAGGCTGGTTGGTATGTCAGTATAGCGGCGTAAGGTCAGGTTCGGCTGTGTGCATAATGCCTTTTCGTCATATACGTAGAATCTCCGAGTTTCGGTATCCATTGATTCGTGGACGGGGCTTTCAGTCTCCTCTCCTAAATTCGCATTTTGTAAATTGAGAGGTTCGGGTGTTTGATATTGTCCTCCCTCGGGTACTCTTTCCTCAGTTTGCTGATCATTCCCCATTAGATCATCTAAACTTTGTGTTCTCGCTATGCTCAAATAATCGTTCGCTGGGGGGCTTTTACTGACCGACCTCATGCTTACGTCACTATGGCCAGCCGGCGTAATGCGATAAAATTCCTCCGGGGACCTGTAATCTTGCAGAAATTGATTGTCTAGGGACCCGTCAAACGAGGGCATCTCACCCCCAAATGTAAGGTTGGGCGACGGGTAATTCTGCCCGCCTTGAATACTGGATCCCCTCGGAGTTGAGAATTGACTCCTATGCTCCGGGTTCGGAGGTGTAATGGCGGCGTCATATTTTGGTGCCGTTCTTTCGTCAATTTCCCAAATGTCTATTCGGGCTCTCGATTTTCCGCTTTCCTCGCGCTCTTCTACCTCCACGGTGAATTTAGATTTTTTCTTTTCATTTTTATTAAGCAATGCTTCTTGTATCGTGCTTATCGGTGTCGTGTTCATTGCATTGGCGTCGCTCACGCTCTTGCTCTTGTTGGTTGGTGGCATCTCTTCGTTTTGTGCTGGCTGGTCACGGATGTTTTCTGCACTCTCCTTAAGCGATTCTTGGTTCTGAGTTATGTTTGATGTGCCCTCTTTCTGCGGCGAGTTACCCTCATCTCCATTATTATCGCCCTCTGATAACTCTTCTTCCAACAGTTGTTCTTTATCCAATATCTCAGTCGGTGTAACCGCTTGGCCACCTGCTCCCGCTCGAAACGAGGTGTTCTATTGGTCTGCCAATATCGATTCTCTCAAAATTACTACGATGCATTCCCGCTCAGTTTGAGGTAGACGATATTTATTTGCTTTGATTTTTTCTAAGCGTACATCTATAAGGATGCAGCTGGGCTTTATGTAATCATGGTAATCGAAGACGTAAGTCCGGCGAAGATTGATCGTGGATCAAGCTCCCTTGTGGATTGACGGCTGAAGACTCCGTTGTCGTCCTATCTCGTTCTGGAGTCGTCGTGTCGTCTATACCTCTCTCATAGGTTCCCCGTGGCTAGTAGGAGTAGGAGTAGAGAGCGGACGCCGGATGCGCCACTTTTTATATCCGCGATGCAGTGTTTCCCACTTTCCTAATTAATCATAGGTGGGGATCGGCTGCACTTGGAGCTCCATTCTTCCCCTAGTGCCAATTTCGCAGTTTCGGCTACTACGACCGTTTTAACCGACTCCGGTTTCCTCGCGCCATAGTCGCGGCGCAGTGCCGAATGTTCTGGACGCTTCGAATGCTGAATCAATACTGAATCAATCGCAGTCGTATTTGTACGACTGAACTCGCGTGTGGAATGCTTCTACACGTAACATATGTATTAGGCAAGTTTTAGAAATAAAAAGTTTGATTATCATGCATTAATTATTATCTATTGCTTCTAAAAATATAACACAAGATTTTGTAACATTATTTATCCATTTAAAATCTTTGATTATTATAATCTATAAATAATAATATAGAGGGAGATATGGACAACTATCGAATAAAAAAAAATTAATATTTTTATAGATATATGTGGGAGCGTCCAGCAGAAACGGGCCACCGAGCGCGCGCGGTGCCTTTTTTCGCGTAAAAGGCGCTCTGTTTAACTCGCTCATAATCGTATGCTACGTCTTTGAAAAAAAACCAAGGACCTATATCGATAGATATTTTTCTGCTCTTTCCAATTGCGCCATTGTTTTTATTGCGAAACGCGTTCTTCCGGACGAAAACTCGAGTTGAATATTGAAAGCCATTTTTCTTAAAGTATATCATGTTTTTTTTTCAAAATAAACTACACCATTGGAAAGTACAACTCTTAAGCTTCAAAACCCTATCTTGGAGAAGTTGGAGAAATAAAGGGTTTAAAAGTAACAACATGAAAAAGACAGCGCCGAGGGTTCGCGCGAGCCCCTCGCGCCCGTGCGTACGGCACGTTTAAGTGCACGCTCTATTCAATTCGCTAATAATCGTGTACCAAGTCTCTGAAAAAAGAACTAAGGACATATATCGATAGATTTTTTCCTGCTCTTTCCAATGGTGCTGTTATTTTTATTCCGAAATGCTTCCTTCTAGTTGAAAATTCCATTTGAATGTTTAAACTCTATTTTTTCAATAAAATATCAGTCTTTTCTTCAAAATGAATTATATTCTTCAAAAGTACAAGTCTTAAACTATAAAATATTATATTTTTAAGTTGAAACATGAAAAGTTCAAAAATAGTAAGATCAAAAAGACAGCGGCTGCCCGAACTTTTTACGCTATGCTCAAGGGCGGATTAATACACGCGATGTGCTATTTCGCCCTCTCTGTTTTGTAAATATAAAATGTTTTGTAACTTACAGTGCCAATGCGTGGACATAATTTTGTGGATCTAGTTGTAACAGTTAGTATAATATTACAATCAACTTTGTTCATTTATATAACAATCTTCTATTGAAATCTCACTCTCTTCTTCAATCTGAGCATTAGATTTTATTCGACAAGAATCGCATATTTTGTTAAATGCGGATAACAAGCTCTAAGTTTATCGAAAACAAACCTAAGTTTCGATGAATGCTTTATTTCATCAAATGGATTACAGCAACGATTTAAAATGTTAGACATTTTATTAAGCTTTTTTTTATTAAAGCAATAAGACAAAGGGGCAAAGTAATAAGGCATGTGCATAAAGCACCTGGCTAGTGGGCGACGCAGGCCTCTATTTAAGCCCGCGGGGTGATGTTTTCCATTGAAGGTAGCGCGCTTGGTGCTTGCCATCTAGCGGGCACTTCGGGTACTAATCCCGAACAGAAGCATTTCGGAATAAAAATAATAGCACCATTGGAAAGAGCAGGAAAAAATCTATCGATATATGTCCTTAGTTCTTTTTTCAGAGACTTGGTACACGATTATTAGCGAATTGAATAGAGCGTGCACTTAAACGTGCCGTACGCACGGGCGCGGGGGGCTCGCGCGGACCCTCGGCGCTGTCTTTTTCATGTTGTTACTTTTAAACCCTTTATTTGTCCAACTTCTCCAAGATAGGGTTTTGAAGCTTAAGAGTTGCGCTTTCCAATGGTGTAGTTTACTTTGAAAAAAAACATGATATACTTTGAGAAAAATGGCTTTCAATATTCAACTCGAGTTTTCGTCCGGAAGAAAGCGTTTCGCAATAAAAACAATGGCACCATTGGAAAGAGCAGGAAAAAATCTATCGATATAGGTCCTTGGTTTTTTTTTCAAAGACGCAGCATACGATTATGAACGAGTTAAACAGAGCGCCTTTTACGCGAAAAAAGGCACCGCGCGCGCTTGGTGGCCCGTTTCTGCTGGACGCTCCCATATTTGTATTAATAATTTTTAATTTTATACATAATTTAAAAAAATATTCAATATACATAAATTTAATTCGAATTATGTCATAAATAAGTGCATTAATTTTAAAATTTGGCTTTAAAAATTAATTAAATGAATCAATAAATTAATTTTAAAGAAGCCACGTGCCAATGAATTGGTAATTCATGACTGTACAAATAGTAATATTGTTAATAAAACTTTCTACGAAAGTATAAAATAAGGCAAGTATAGAAGTTGTTTCTGTATAATCTACCTCTCTCTCGCCCTCTCTCTCCCTCTCTTTCTGCCCCCTCTCTCTCTCTCTCTCCCTCCCACCCTTTCTCCCTCTCTCTCTTCCTCTCTCCCTCTCTCTCAATATCTGCCAAACTCTGAACCGACAACTTTAATGAGAGCTTAAATATTTTTTCAAAACAATCAACGCGGTCTTTAAAAAAATAATTTTTTAAGTATATACTAACAACACAAATTGTCTATAATCCTTTTATTTATTCTAATCTTATCAACAAGCCCTCTCTACAAATGGTAATAATTTTTTTCATGACTGTACAAATAATATTCTAAATATGTTGTAAGCGCTCGTAGTACTATCTTAATAGTTTTGAATTTTTAATCGGACTTCAACGAGCCAATCTCTTATGCGTTAGTCGAATGTCTATTCTCAATTCGAGAAAGGTAGCTTTTGTTTAAGCTTCCTCCTCTCTCGATAAGAATTTTTTGACAAACGGCGACACACATAAGAGAAATTTTTTTTTTTTTTTTTAAATGAATAACTATTAATTTCGTAATAAAATATAATATCGGGGAGTTTCGTCCTTGTCGTACCCGGTGGACTCGTCAGGAAGACCCAAGTAGACATATCGTCCACTCCAAAATAATGAAGTTACTGTGAATTCTTATAGTGTGTAAGTTGTAATTTTATATGTAGAGTTGAAAAATTGGTTGCCATCTAGTGTTAAAAGGTTGGAACTAAGATTATACAAGGAATGGTATATTACGATACGTGGGCCGGAAATTGGATTTCCGGGCCGTGCGTGGTATGACGCCCGAGGCGAAGCCGAGGGCGTCATACCACGCACGGCCAGGGCATCCAATTTCTGGTCCAAGTATTGTATACTATTTTTCTTACTCCTCGGCCGAAAGTACGTTCTGTAATTGTTAAATAATTGATAAAATTGCGTTGTCGTCTGCTAGCTGTGTTTGAGTGTTAATTTTTCTTTCGGCCCGCTTGATAGTAATGCCTCTGTCGGCCGCTTTGGGTAGCTCGGTCGATATTACCGACTGTTTTTTCTTTCGGCCCGGCCGCCGGCGTAGAGAGCTGGTATTTTGGGCGTCTGCTACTTTCGCTATTGTACAGATGGTCTGATGCCCGCCCGAGATTTGCAAGACCGAAGCGAAGCCGAGGTTTGGTGGTCGGGGCGGGCATCAGGAACACATTCATTAAAAAAAGACAACACCACTTTTTATTTCAACTAACTCTTTTTTCTCGTCACACGTGCACTTTCCTCTGTCTATTTCGTACGTGTCTAATCTTCACACCGCACAAACATATTTTCCTCGGACGCTCCCGTCCATACGTTTACTTAATTGTTTCTACAAGACTCGAAAGTACGTGTAGAAAACAAGAGGAAAAAACAATAACCACGATCAAACAAACCACATTTTATTTTAACTAACTTTTTTCTCGTTACCCGTGCACTTTCTTCTGTTTATTTCGTACGTGTCTAACCTTCACACCGCACAAACATCTTTCCTCGGACATGCGCGCGGGCGCTGAAGCGCCGCGGGTCAGGAAATTTCGGCAGCCAATCAGAGCGCGCGGTTGGTCTAAAATAGGATGCGAAAGTTTCTCTTTCGGCCCGGAGATGCGGGCCGAAAGTACGTACTTTCGGGTGGGCGAGTAAGAAAAGGCATTTTAGTGTCCGAATGTCATTTGATTCTAAATATGTTGTAAGCGCTCGTAGTGCTATCTTAATAGTTTTGAATTTTTAATCGGACTTCAACGAGCCAATCTCTTATGCGTTAGTCGAATGTCTATTCTCAAATCGAAAAAGGTAGCTTTTGTTTAAACTTCCTCCTCTCTCGATAAAAATTTTTTGACAAACGGCGACACACATAAGAGAAAATTTTTTTTTTTTTAAATGAATAACTATTAATTTCGGAATAAAATATAATATCGGGGAGTTTCGTCCTTGTCGTACTTGGTGGACTCGTCAGGAAGACCCAAGTAGACATATCTTCGACTCCAAAATAATGAAATTACTGTGAATTCTTATAGTGTGTAAGTTGTAATTTTATATGTGGATTTGAAAAATTGGTTGCCATCTAGTGTTAAAAGGTTGGAACTAAGATTATACAAGGAAAGGCATTTTAGTGTCCGAATGCCATTTGATTCTAAATATGTTGTAAGCGCTCGTAGTGCTATCTTAATAGTTTTGAATTTTTAATCGGACTTCAACGAGCCAATCTCGCATGCGTTAGTCAAATGTCTATTCTCAAATCGACTATTAGCACTACGAGCGCTTACAACATATTTAGAATCAAATGGCATTCGGACACTAAAATGTCTTTCCTTGTATAATCTTAGTTCCAACCTTTTAACACTAGATGGCAACCAATTTTTCAAATCCACATATAAAATTACAACTTACACACTATAAGATTTCACAGTAATTTCATTATTTTGGAGTCGAAGATATGTCTACTTGAGTCTTCCTGACGAGTCCACCAAGTACGACAAGGACGAAACTCCCCGATATTATATTTTATTCCGAAATTAATAGTTATTCATTTAAAAAAAAAAAAAAATTTTTCTCTTATGTGTGTCGCCGTTTGTCAAAAAATTCTTATCGAGAGAGGAGGAAGCTTAAACAAAAGCTACCTTTCTCGATTTGAGAATAGACATTCGACTAACGCATAAGAGATTGGCTCGTTGAAGTCCGATTAACAATTCAAAACTATTAAGATAGCACTACGAGCGCTTACAACATATTTAGAATCAAATGGCATTCGGACACTAAAATGCCTTGCCTTGTATAATCTTAGTTCCAACCTTTTAACACTAGATGGCAACCAATTTTTCAAATCCACATATAAAATTACAACTTACACACTATAAGAATTCACAGTAATTTCATTATTTTGGAGTCGAAGATATGTCTACTTGGGTCTTCCTGACGAGTCCACCAAGTACGACAAGGACGAAACTCCCCGATATTATATTTTATTCCGAAATTAATAGTTATTCTTTAAAAAAAAAAAAAAAAAAAATTTTCTCTTATGTGTGTCGCCGTTTGTCAAAAAATTCTTATCGAGATAGGAGGAAGCTTAAACAAAAGCTACCTTTCTCGATTTGAGAATAGACATTGGACTAACGCATAAGAGATTGGCTCGTTGAAGTCCGATTAAAAATTCAAAACAAAAAATAATATTGTTAATAAAACTTTCTGCGAAAATATAAAATAAGGCAAGTATAGAAATTTTTTCTGTATAATCTATAAAATAATATTTATGATATTTTAAAAGAAATCAAATAAATACTAGTAAAAAAGTCTTCTACTTTTTTGAGTTAATGTATGCGGAACAAATTATATTTAAGTACATTTAAATTGTTCACTGCAAATCAAACAAACGAAACTTGTGAAAATAATTATCGATAGACAAGTAATACAAACCACTCTCCGAAACAACTGTATAACTGCTCTCAGAAATGTATTCAAATTTCTTCATCCTTCTACACAAATTAAACACAAGAAAGTACTAAAATCAATTTATTATAGTCAAGTACCGGCCATAAGTTAACTTGACTGACATAATGGAAATTTTCGTACCTTGCGTGTGAAATTACATTTTACGCCCACGTTGCAATTTCAAAATTATTCAGCCAGCGGGCATGAAGTACTTAACTACTACTTAATTTCTACTTAACGCTCGAAAGGCCCAATAGCTCATATAGTCCTACAAAACTTTATAGAACCTACGCACTTTACGCCCGTGTGGGCGAAAATTATTTTAATTTTATAACTATAATGCCTTCTTTTTATTTCTAAAATTCATAAGAATTTTTTCAGATATTTACGATAAGTCAAAGCCTATATAAATTACATCGCCCAACACATCACTATTTTTCATTATTATTTCTCAATTCTGAACTTTCTATCATATTACGCATCTTGGGAGGACAAGAGAAGTCTAGAGCTGCTCTAGCAGGGGTGATCCTCCGATCTCTCATACATACTTGGCGGGCCCGACGGTTTGCAGTTTATCGGTGGACTACTTAAATGTAGAATACTAAATCTTTGCATAAATTCATTAACAATACTTATACCTATAAGTTGTAACGGGGTTAAGTTAAGAGAGAGTATTAATCCCTCTCAGGGATTCTTCGAGTAATCTACGGGCGTATTATACGTCCGGGGAACTCGCCGATGTACAATCCCCCTGCGCGTCTGAGGGAGCGCAGTGGTACGGGCCACGGGCGGGGCGAGCTGCCGCTGCTGCCAACCTCGGCGCGTGAACTCCCGGCTGCTGTCTAACCTTACCTACGGCAGTCGGCGTTCCCGTACAACGCCGCGCAGGTTAAACCTGGCGGCTTCAACTTACTTTTCTCCGTAGCCGTTGTCCTTTAGGAGGCCGAACCTCGACTAGCTGCAGCTGCTGAAATGTGGTAGAGAGCGGTATTCGGAAAGGGAATGGGATACTCGCGAAGTAATCAACAAAACTCAAAACTAAAATAAAGACTGGATTTATTGTGGGAACTGGTGTACGCGCAAAGGGACGCGTGCCCTGACATTAGGTACAGGGGACGCAAAGGCCGAGACTTGGGCACACGACCTGCTGCACGGCAGCAGGAAACCCTCGCCGAGAGGTTCGCGCTCGCACGCTCGCGCTGCCACGTGTACAGGACGCGCGCGGACGGCGATACATAAACTGCGCACTTACTTTAAGCTGGCCAGCACGCAAGGTATCCCGTGGCTCTCTCTCTCTCTCTCTCTCTCTCTCTCTCTCTCTCTCTCTCTCTCTCTCTCTCTCTCTCTCTCTCTCTCTCTCTCTCTCTCTCTCTCTCTCTCTCTCTCTCTCTCTCGCAGTCTCGCTCTTGGCTGGCGGCTCGTCCACGGCGATGCCGATGGGTTGCCCGTCGGCCGGCTCTCTCTCTCTCTCTCTCTCTCTCTCTCTCTCTCTCTCTCTCTCTCTCTCTCTCTCTCTCTCTCTCTCTCTCTCTCTCTGTCTCTCTCTCTCTCTCTCTCTCTCTCTCTCTCTCTCTCTCTCTCTCTCTCTCTCTCTCTCTCTCTCTCTCTCTCTCTCTCTCGCAAAACTTCCCGCGTGGCACACAGGGGCGCTGGGTTGCAGTAGCGGCGGCAGGGTCACAGTCGGTTGCAGGCATACGCGGTATGTGGAGAAACTCGCGGAGCGGTCACGCGCGTGCAACAGGTGCAGTCAGAATGGCGGCCAACATGGCCGCAGCGTCCCTCAGTCGCGCGCGTCGGCTACGCCTTCTTCTCCCCATGCCTCGCTCTCTCGCCGCACGGCGCGCTCCCGCGCAAGTCGACTTCCGCGCGCTATTTGAAAAGGGCCGTGCCCGAGACCCGTGAAGATCTTAACCTCGCGTCTCTCCTACGCGTTACGGCGGCGGAGCGTACGCGCTCGTTACAAAGTCCACCATAAACAATTACATTGGCTCTAAATTTTAATTGATACCGTTAAGTACAACATCCCTCCATATGCAAAATCTTATGATTTACTTTCATTACCCAAAATATTTTTTCTTGTGTCCGTCCTTTTTAAACGAGAATAAAATAAAAAATTCATATAAATTTATAGTCTACTCAAAAGTGCGAATATATACATTTTACTGACCGTTTTGTAAACAACATAATTTATACCCTTTTTCCACGTGTAAATATCATATAAGATCTCATAAGAGAATTTCAAACATCACATATCTCGTATGAAATCACATATGTGATGTCATCTACAATTTTATATATTATGGGATCTCATAATATATGAGATCTCATATAATATTTTGAAGCGGGTTTGCACTTTCTATTTAAAAACGGAGTGACAGACTCATGGATCAGTAGTTAATATGTAGAAGCAATCCATTTACACATTTTATCTGATCTTTAAAGATATGAATATTTATATGAAAATGACCATGTCTTACACCTTTAACTGCAAACCGTCGAGTCCGCCAAGTATGTATGGGAGATCAGAGGACCACCCCTACTAGAGCAGCTCTAGACTTCTCTTGTCCTCCCAAGATGCGTAATATTATAGAAAGTTCAGAATTGAAAAAGAATAATGAAAAATAGTGATGTGTTGGTCTATGTAATTTTTTATACACGCTTTGACTTTTCGTAAATATTAGAAAAAATTCTTATGCATTTTACAAATAAAAAGAAGTCATTATAGTTATAAAATTAAAATAATTTTCGCCCACACGGGCGTAAACTGCGCAAGTTCTATAAAGTTTTGTAGGACTATGTGAGCTATTGGGTCTCTTGGGTATTAAGTAGTAATTAAGTAGTAGTTAAGTACTTCATGCCCGCTGGTTGAATAATTTTGAAGTTGCAACGTGGGCATAAAATGTAATTTTACACGCAAGGTACGAAAATTTCTATTATGTCAGTCAAGTTAACTTATGGCCGGTACTTGACTACAATAAATTTATTTCCGTACTTTCTTGTGTTTAATTTGTATAGAAGGATGAAAAAATTTGAACATTTCTGAGAACAGATATACAGTTGTTTCGGAGAGTGGTTTGCATTACTTGACTATCGATAATTGTTTTCACAACTTTCATTTGTTTGATTTGTATTATCAGACCACAGAATGTAATGGTTCTATAAAAGGATTGCAACAATTGGACTTAAATCTTCCAGACGACATCCTGTAAATGACCGATTTTTTAAGCTTTGACGAAAAAAGCGAACTCAATCAGAGACACAACATGTAACTAATAGATACATACAAACAAAAAATTAGACCCACGATATCGTTCATGGCAGACTTAGCGCGCGGTGCTGTTAATTTGCTTATACACCTTGTTCCACTGTCGGAAACGGACCAAAAGATTCTTAAAATTTCAAGGATTATTATTTTTCGTTAAATTTGTATATAAAAAATGCTCAAGTAATTAAAAAATCACTTTTTCCTTTTTCTCACAAAATTTTAATAGAGCGAAAATTCTTAGCAAGTTTTCGCTTAAATTTCTGAAAATTTGAGAAAAAATCCTAACTTTTTGTCACTTAAAAGAATTTTCTACAATGAGAATTCATTGAAATGCAAACGTTTAAAAAAGCTCCTTTGTCATAACTTTATATTTCGAAAAATGATTAGTCTGAAATTGTGGGGTTAAAATAAAAATAAAAAAATACGTATCGAATATTTTTTTATGAAGATTCATAAAAAAAATACTTCAATCTTAAAAGAATATGAGTGTAAATCTGACATGGAATGACTCATACATTCCCCCACCACTATACCCCCTCCACTTCACTTACCACCATCTATCGGAAGCCGCTGGCACCGCAACGAGCTGTGATTGGTTCTCCACCGCTGTAAAGAAACTTCTTCACATCTCCACTAGGGGATATTGTATGTAGAGGTATTATTAAGTGGAGTACCTCACAGATATGGACGATGGTTGGGCCCTACATCGCTCCTCTCTAACAATATCTCTATTAACATGAATTTGTAATATGTTCACTCATAAAATACAAAAAACAAAGCCGCTGGCCGCGAGCCGCAGCGGCTCGGGGAATGCCGCTGGTCGTGGGCCGCAGGATGCTCGAAAAATTAGAGTGACATCTTTTTATTGTCATAGAGTGACATCTTTTGAACTTTTATATTATGGAGTAACGCCTTTTTAAACTTTCATGTCATACCGTGACACCTTTTCGAACTTTTATGTTATAGAGTAACACCATTTTTATATCATAGAGTAGCACCTTTTTATGTCATTGAGTATCACCTTGAGATAAAGTTTGTTATATTTTTATATTTTTATGCTATAGAGTAACACACTTTTTATGTTATAGAGTTGCACTTTTTTATGTCATAGAATAACAGCCTTTTTATGTTATAAAGTAACTCCATTTTGTGGTCTAGAGTAACACCTTTGATTTTTTATGTGATAGCGAAACTGTTTGGGAATTCAGTAAGTTTGAATTCCCGCGCGTTCTCGCGGAACGGCTCCACTCACCGCGGCGCGGCAGCACCTCGTGGTGTCTCAGTGGAAAAGCTGAGACGTGACACTGACTACTCAAGTTATACGTGATATGTCGGTCTCTCTCGCTCTCTCACATGCAAATGTGAGAGAGTGATTGATTTGATTGTCGCGGTAACGAGGTCGAGACCGAGAAGAAGGAAGTGGTTCAAGGCCTCACTCTCTCTGCATCATCTCAGATTATTACTTGAATTAATGAAATTTAAACTCCGTTATGAACTGATATTATCTATTGAAAATTATTTGTAGTTGTTATTAGACTTTGAACTTTGTAATTTTATAAACCAGAATGTATTTATGATGCGACTTAGAACTGATATAATATATTGAAGTTTTATTTACTTATGTGTGTGACTCAAATTTATTTCAACACCCACAGCATGTATTCATATGACTATAACTATGGCTTTCTCAAACATTTTGGTCCTTCGAGCCGGATTATCATGCTGTGGTGTGTAATAGAGCCAGTGAAAACATACTCATTCTTGATATTCTCACAGAATCTCACAATGGCTGACGACAAGGGGAAGAAGGTGGAATCCGTCCACAGCTCAGACAACGAGGACAACTCAAACAAGCAGGAGGAAGGAGCTCAACAACCAACTGTTGACGACAAGCTCCAGAGCACTGCTAGCGGATCTACCACCACCACCAAATCCTTCATGCCCTTGTGGCCACCTGGTTTGACTGTATCGGACAACTCAACAAAGAAGACTCGCTCAAAGTCTCCGATGAATGTGCCTGCTTCGTTGATCTGCAAGGTTAGCTCACAATATGTGAGACTCCAGAAGCTGAAACGGATTTCCATTTATGTTGAGGACAAGGAAGGCACTGTTCACATGACCAATTTGGTGATGTGGAGGAAGAATGCTGAGGAAATTTATGAAATCTACGGGAGAGAACATGCACTTATTGATGCATGTCCAGCATCATTCGTGACCAATCGTTATTTCAGCTCGGACTTCCACGACTCATTCCACGAACAGTACCACTCAATAATGTTTAACCTCAGCAAGTTGGAGCAAATATGGCTCTCAACATAAAACCACTCAACCTCCAAGCACCGGTGAGACTCAACACTTCCAGATCAGCAAGTTGCCGGAGATCAAGCTGCCAACTTTTAACGGAACTTACACTGAATGGACAGCTTACAAGGAGCTCTTTACTGGATTAATACTCAAAAGGGCAGGACTCAAGGATTACGCTAAGCTCCATTACTTGCGTAGTTCACTTACAGGTGCACCACTCACACTCATTGAAGGATTCACTCTCTGTGATGAATCACTCAAGCCTGCATGGGACACTCTTGTGGCGAGGTATGAAAACAAACGGGTCCTTCTCAATGATCAGCTGGATCGTTTGGCAAACTTGGCAGCAGCACAAAATAAGAACTCGGCATCACTCAACACATTAGTAACGGAAATGTCCAAGATACGGAAATCTCTCCACATATTGGTACCAAAGGAAGAATTGGGAGATCATATCTTGGCGCATCGGATGGCGAGGCTGCTGGATAGGACTACTCGAGAAGCATGGGAGACGTCTCGAGCAAATATCACTGAGCTGCCGACTTTTGAGGAATTTGAAGCTTTTCTGATAGCTCGAGTCTCAGAAACCATCATCATCTCCAACCTCAAAGGTCGTCAAGGCCCATCAAAGCTCAAGCCCCGGAGTCTCTCAAGCCAAGCCGCCAAACTCATCAAAGGTTACGCACTCAAGCAGGATCTCACAACATTCGTGCACATATTGTGGAGCACCTCATTTTATTGTTGCGTGCCCAACGTTCAAGCGCCTTTCTGAACAAGAACGGAGGAAGTTTGTCATGGAGAAGCCTCTCTGCTTCAACTGTCTGGGCTTGCATTCTGCAAAGAACTGTAAGTCACAGTACCGGTGTAAGACGTGTAACGGTAACGATCACACCATGATACACGTATCACGCTACCCAGACAGCAAACCACAAGGCAGCTCGGAACCCGGCACAACTCAACAATAATAAAAAGGCGCAATCATCTCGTATCACGGCCAAACTCAACGGACACACTCATCTACTCACTCAACATTATTAGCAACTGCTTTGGCATGGTATGACTCATCGGTGATATCTCACAAACTCAGAATACTCATCGATTCAGGTTCTGAAGTACCATTCATTTCGAAGGATACAGTGGATTTCCTCAGACTCAAACGGCAATGCTCATCTATACCGATTCATGGAATTGGAGGCACGCACTCAACTCAAACACTCGGAAAGGTTCAAATAGACTTAAGGCCCATCTACAGGAATCTAAAGGTTCGGATCACTGCTCATATTATACGCCAAGTATCATCAATGTTACCATCAGAGCAATGTGCGCAACTCACGTGGAATCATACGGAAAAATTAAACTTGGCTGATCCTACCTTTTGGAAACCTCAACCAGTGGATTTACTCATCGGTGCTGATTATTATGGACAAATTATGAAACCTAATCTCATAAAGGGGAGTGTAACTGAACCAGTTGCACAATTATCAATCTTTGGCTGGCTCATAGTAGGTCCATTCAACTCAGGTGTTCAACACAAAACAGTACTTCACACAACGGCTTCACTCAACACTGAAGGCTTGCAGGAACTACTCACTCGTTTTTGGGTTCAAGAAGAGTCACCCTCAACTTCTGCAGTCAAACTCAACAAGGAAGAAGCAATGTGTGAACAACATTTTGTTGAAACTCACACGAGAGATACTGATGGACGATATCTAGTCAGATTACCTCTCACAACCTCAGCAGAAGTACTAGGAAATTCATTCGGAAAAGCTCAAGCGTGCCTCAAACGAATACTCACAAAATGCAATCAAGAAAGCATCTACAAGGAAAGGTATTATGCATTTATGGAAGAATACTGCAAATTGGGCCACATGGTGCAGATCCCTCAACAGGAAATATCTGCCAAACCATCTTATTATCTTCCTCACCATGGAGTACTACGAGAAGATAGTTTAACAACAAAACTCAGAGCAGTATTCAATGGTTCAGCACTCACGACAAATGGAAACTCACTCAACGATATAATGCATACTGGACCCAACCTCTCACCTAACATTGTGGATGTTCTCATATGGATTCGAACTCAGCCATTTGTATTCTCAACTGACATTACTAAAATGTATCGTCAGATTAAGGTTCATCATCAGGATTGGAATCTACAGCGCATTTTGAGGGTAGATGCAAAAGGTCAACTTGCTCACTTGCAGCTGACTACAGTCACCTATGGAACACGAGCAGCTCCGTACTTAGTAATTCGGACACTCCTTCAGCTGGTCAAGGATGAACGAGACAATTATCCACTTGCGGTAGACTCACTACTCTTTGGAAGGTATGTGGATGATATCTTCGGTGGAGCTGCATCAACGGAAATTCTTATCGAAAAGGCCAAGCAGTTGACCACTCTCTGCACGGCGGGCGGTTTTCCATTAGCAAAATGGAATTCAAACTCACATGGCTTCCTCAAAGAATGTCTCAAAGAGCCAGTAGCCGAAGAAGTTGTACCTCTAGATGATTGCGCTACAAATATACTCGGGATGAAATGGCTCCCACACTCGGATCAGCTCACCTTCAGAATGACTGTGCCGCCCCACAAGGAGATGATAACGAAAAGGATTATACTTTCAGAAGTATCTCAATTTTACGATCCCATCGGAATAATCTCACCGGTAATAATCACATCAAAAATCCTCCTGCAAGAACTGTGGCTTCACAAGCTCTCTTGGGACGAATCACTGCCAAACTCAATTGTGAAAAAATGGTTGAACATCCGAGAAGATCTCGAAACCTTGAACACAATCGCCATACCAAGGTGGTTAGGAATTCAGGAAAACTCAGTCGTGGAACTTCATGGCTTCTCGGATGCTTCACAACAGGCAATGGACGCAGTTCTGTACATCAAGACTACAACACGCTCATCTCACTCAACTTCATTGTTTCTCATCTCCAAGACAAAAGTGGCACCACTCAAACGACTGTCAATCCCACGATTGGAATTAGGAGCGGCAGTGCTACTCACGAAGTTGGCAAAACAAGTTTTGGATAACTCACGTCTGCCAATTTCACAAATTCATCTGTGGGCAGATGCAAGGGTAGCACTCACATGGATACACTCACACCCCTCAAAATGGAAGGATTTCGTTGGAAATAGAGTCGCCTTAATTCAAGAACTCATTCCAACAGCTCAATGGAGACATGTGCCTGGAGCTGAAAATCCAGCAGACTGCGCTTCGCGAGAAGTACTTACTGCACAACTCAGAGAGCACCATTTATGGTGGCACGGACCAAGTTGGCTCTGCAAGGAAGATTCAGCTTGGCCATCTCAAGCAACCTCCAGTCAAGAGAACAACCTTCCAGAATTGAGGGCCAAGGTCACACTCACCACAGCCAAATCAAACTCAAGCACCGTATGACTCACTCAACTCATAAGAATCACTGGATGGGTAATGATCGCATGTGATCAATTCAAGGCGAAAGGTAAAACTCACCATGAATCGAAACTCACTACTGATCTAATCAGCAAGGCAAAACTCTTCTGGGTCAAGAAGATTCAGCAAGTTCGTTTTCACTCAGAACTCATCATGCTGAAAAATTCTCAAGTCCCAAGAAATCATGTTTTCAACAGGATGACTGCTTACCTAGACTCATCAGGAATTATTAGAGTAGGAAGTCGGCTACAAAAAACTCAGATGGATCATCACTCAAAACACCCAGCAATCTTACCACGGAGCAGTCAACTCACCTCACTGATCATTCGGAATTCTCATCTCTCAACGTTACACGGTGGCGCTCAACTCACTCTGGCACACACTCGGCAGGAATTTTGGATTATCGGAGGCAGAGCACCGGTCAAGTCACATATATTAAAATGTGTGACTTGTGCAAGGTATCGGGATCAACGGGCTTAGCAACTCATAGGGCAACTACCCATGGCCAAGGTCACCCCATCATCACCTTTCACTCACACTGGGATCGATTACGCCGGGCCAATCACCATAACCTCATGGAAAGGTCGTGGATCCAAAACATACAAATGCTGGATTTGTATCTTTGTGTGCTTCTCAACATCAGCTGTTCATCTCGAACTGGTCAGTGACTACTCAACGGACGGATTCTTAGCGGCTTATAGATGGTTCACCTCAAGGAGAGGAAGACCTTCTAACCTCTACTTAGACTGGAACAAATTTCATCGGAGCAGACAAGGAACTGAAGATTCTCTTCCACCAAACTCAACGTGAAAACTCAAGTCTGTACAACTCACTAACCAACGAGGGAACCCAATGGATATTCAACCCACCTGCTGCACCTCACATGGGAGGCAAGTGGGAAGCAGTAGTGAAATCAGTTAAATTTCATCTGCGACGGACCATTGGGGACACTCTACTCACATTTGAAGCTTCAGCCACTTTGCTCACTCAGATAGAAGCTCTACTCAACTCAAGGCCACTAGAACCTCTCAGTGAAGACCCAGAAGACCTCAACGCACTCACACCCTGACATTTTCTCATCGGAAAGGCACGGAACTCAGTGCCTGAACCTAGTCTACTCAACCTACCTGGCAAGAAGCAGGAAAAGCTGCTCACGACTCTGTACGGCAAGAAGCGCTATATCATCGACTATAACGCTCTCAAACAGGCCCTGGAGCACGGCTTGCCCTTGACAAAGGTCCACCGAGCGCTGCGCTTCGATCAGACGCCATGGTTGAAGCCGTACATCGATCTGAATAGTGAGAAGAGGAAGAACGTGAAGAATGACTTCGAGAAACTCCTCTTCAAGATGTTCAACAACGCGGTGTACGGCAAGACCACGAAGAACGAGCGCAAGCGGGTGGACGTCAAGCTAGTGTGCAAGTGGGAGGGGCGATATGGTGCTGAGGCACTCATAGCGAAGGCTAACTTCCACAGCACAGCCGTCTTCAGGGAGAACCTGGTGGCCATACAGCTCAGTCGTACAGAGATCATCGTCAGGCAGCCAGTATACGTGGGCCTCGCAGTCTTGGCTCTTTCCAAGACCCTCGTATACCGGTTTCACTATGAGTACATGCAGTACACTGTGGATGAGTCCTCGAAGCTGATGAACGCGGATACGGACAGCCTCATCTACGAGGCCCGCGGCTTCAACATGAGTTCGACACTTCGGACTTGTTATGCCAGCAAATGGTCGGGCTCATGAAGGACGAATGCAATGGCAACCTCATGTTGGAGTTTGCAGGCCTACGCAGTAAGATGTACGGCGTCTGTATCGAAAGCCAGAAGCACATCAAAAAGGTCAAGGGCGTAAAGTCCTAGGACGTGAAGGCCAACATCAGCTTCGAGGACGACTTGCGCTGCCTGCGTGAGCAGTAGGTCCTGTCAAAGGAGCAGCCAACATCCGCGTCCGCTTATACGTCATCCGCACAGAGAAGGAACAGATGATCTTGCTCAGCCTCCACCGTGACAAGCGTCATCTGGCGCTTGGCGAGACAGACAGTCTGCCGTAGGGGCACTTCTCCATTCGAGCGTGCGAGATGACGCTACGCAGTGGTGGAGAGTGCATGTGCGGGCAGATCTCAACCTGCTGCGACCAGTCGATGAGCTGTAACCAATCAGAGAGCTCCGTGCAGGTCTCCGCTCGCACAGCAGTGGTCACGGCGGCTCGAGAAGTGGAGGGGAGACCTGTACTTAAGGAGATGCAGCACGTCGGAGTCATCAGTCACTCAAGGACCTTGAAGGAAAAGGAGATCTAGAAGAAGAAGACTACTTTGCCTATTCTCGATCCTCTGAAGAAGAGGGCTATGATTTTAGGCTAAGGAACAACCTGAAGTAGGTACTTTACAACACACACACTCTCTCTCTCTCTTCCCATAATAATCATGTTTTTTCCTCTTTCTAGATGCATCTATCAGCGATAAATGAAATTGCCCGTGGAGGCTTTCTACCGACGAAGAAGCTGCCCGATGTGGAGCACGATCACAGCTTCATGGTAATCGCATTGAGGCGTGTCAAGACCAAATACGGACCCAAGTATGTTGCCAACTTGGAAGATGAGTTCCAGAGCTCCGGCTGGGCAGGAAGCTTCCTGCCCAGCCGAGTATGTTCAGCACTGGAGAAGGATGACAACACAAAACTCAAGCTCTTTATAACATGTAAAAATAGTGCTGCTGAATTTAGTATTGTAACAAAAAAAAAAAGTTCACGGAGGGGTAGCCGCTCATGGCTGTACCTCACAGGTGAGAGCGATGGTTGAGGCTCTCATCACTTCCAAAAAAAAAAAAATTTTAATATTTACAAGTTTGATTTATCAATCCAGCTGTTGTGGGAACTATCAAATCACAGCCATTTAACGTAAACTTCATTACCGCATTTCCTCAAAATTTTTTCCACTAAGTACACATCAGGATACTTCATCTTTTGGAATTTCTCTTCGTAGAAACCTCCACTTATAGGCTGTTCGCGATAGTCCTTCAAATGGTAAGTAACAGGGTTTGTAGCGGATACTTTTGTTATGCTTGTTATGGTTGACCAGTTGGTCGTATATCTTTTTTCGAAAACTTGTTTGACTCTGCTTACATATACCTTGTCACCGACTTGGAATTTAGGCGGCTTTTTATGCTGGGCAAATTTCTGTCTCACTCTATTGTTCTCTCCCACATCTTTGGGTTACATTCCAGTTGCTCTGTGTTTTCTCTCATTGTAAGCTGTCAACAAATCCGGTAAGATATCCAACCACTTGTAGTTTTCACGTAGACTGAATTTCTCCCATATCTCATTCTTCAACGTTAGATTGAAGCGTTCGCATATCGAGGCTTTGAGATTGCTGAACGTCGAGTAGAGATTTATCTTCTACTTTGTCATAAGGGATTCGAATTTCTTGTTCTAGAAATCCTTTCCTCTGTCGGTATCGAGATTCTTCAACACTCGAACACTTTCGCGAAACACTTCATAGTTGCTGCCATATCTTCATCTGTTTTCTTTTTCGCATATCGAGGCTTTGAGATTGCTGAACGTCGAGTAGAGATTTATCTTCTACTTTGTCATGAGGGCTTCGAATTTCTTGTTCTATAATTCCTTTCCTCTGTCGGTATGGAGATTCTTCGACACTCGAACACTTTCGCGAAAAACTTCATAGTTGCTGCCATATCTTCACCTGTTTTCTTTTTCACGGGAAATTGCCCACGAGTATTTGGAAAATATATCGATGACGGTCAGCATGTACATGTAACCTTTGTTTTCTCCCGCATATGATTGCATTTCTACTAGATCAGCTTGTCACGTCTCGTCCACGCCACGAATATCATATTTTCGACGTAGATAGTTGCGACGAGCGGGCTTGTCCAACTCATCCACTACTACTTTCATTTGTTTCTCCATAGTTCGAATATCGTTTCATTTGCTGCTCCACGGCTCGTACGTTGCCTCCTTTAAAGCTTGAAAGTCTGCGAAAAGTTCTTGCAACTTCTTATCGATATCGGCTCTGTGAGTGTCAACAACTGACTCTAAGACATCGAGATCGATACGTAAACGAGCAGTAACTTCGTATACTATGTAATTCCATTTGCTAAGTGTCTAAATTGACTGCGTCATTCAACTGTTTCAGTTGTGCTACGTTGCAGATTCGCTTGCTATCAACACCGTATTGACCATCGGCGGTGAATTTGTAACCTACACCTGGTGGGCCTCTACTTCCTCCTTCAGAGCGTTACTCCAGTTGACTTCCGAATACATCGATATTCATTGTGATACTGAGAAGAGAGAGAAGGTTCGTCTAATATATATATACCCGTCCCTCCCGAAATTCCTCAATTATCGAGTGAATCTCGTTCACGTGACTGGGATTGCCAGTTGATTGTCCAGCTATGAGTAATCTCAAATGTTCCACCAGCATGTTCGGATCGTCCCAATACACATAGTCCATAGTCGTATTCATTCTTGCCAACTTGTATCGCGGTAGTTGTACACCCGCCCCTTGTTTCTCAAATATGGGAGCATCGATGTATTTAAATTTGTTGCTATTGTGAAAACGAATTTTTTCATTACTGTCATAAAGCCTCTTGTGTGCTGACGATGCTTCAAGTAATTTCCGGTAATTCTCCATATCACTATTCAGTTTTCATATGCTTCGCCCCTTTCACATCGATATAGATACCTTCAAAGTCTATAGGGGAATACCAATCATGATTCGTCCATTCTCATTGCGTACTCTATAAATTTTGTCTAGATAGCGGTCTTGACTCAGCAACTGCAACTTTCTATCATTGCTTTCATCATTGCTCGTTGATGATTCAAAAGACGTGTCGGCTGCTTGCAATGTATCATCTTGCATGTCATACTCTTCCTCGCGTTTGATAGATTTTTCATCGTGTTTAACAGCTTTACTCAATGCTTGTTCAGCTACGAACTTTTCCAGCGACTCAACGATTGGATGAAAAGTTTCTCCCATCACTCGCTTCACATTGCCTTTTGAAAGATTCAATAAATTGTATTTGTGTCGAATAGCATCCCTAGCTTTAACAAGCTGGTGAAGGACATTTTTCTCTCGTCGAAATTCAGACATGCTGCCAGTTCAACGTTCAACGAGTGACTGTATTTATCCCATATTTATAGCAAAACAGTCGAAACCCTTTCTATATCTTCCACCGTTCATGGGCCTGTCTTTGACGATAACGAGAAATCCATACTTGTCATCTCGCCAGCACTTTGAGCACAAATCTTTAAATTGTGCATAATTCATATCCGAATTCACCTGATCCTAGTACACGTGTCTGAGATTCATGTCGACTTGTCGAAATAATGCCAGCAAATTAACATTATCTCGTACCAGATGCTTTGGTATGTGAGCGTACGACTGACAGAGATAGAAACAGTCCACATTCCTGACGTCTCTGAAGTTGACAGGACACTTTAGACACAAGGTAAAATAAACTATATTTTGTGGTAAATTATTCGTAAATTATCAGTGGAAAAGATAATTTTGCAGCGACCTTTTTCTAAAAAATAGAGTATGTCCTGCCAAATTCATATAAAGTTAGCAGGCCACCTATCAAAAACTCACATAAAACGAGTACTACCGCAACGAAACCTACACAGGAACTTGCCGCTTCTTTGCAGTGACAGAACGGTATACTGTAAATATTTTTTTCTATTTTTAAAACAATAATTTCGTCAAATTTATATGAAATCGGCCAGCCACCTCACTGAAAACGGAGAAAGGCGAACGCTGTCGTAATGACATTGCCACAGAAATTTGCCGCTTTTATGCCGTGATAAAATAGTGTACTTTTAAAAGGCAAGAAATATTTTTTTCTTTTTTAAAAACAGTATGTCCTGCAAACTTCAAATAAAGTTAGCAGGCCACTTCTCAAAAATTCACTTAAAACGAGTACTAGCGCAACGAAACCTACATAGGAACTTACTGCTTTTTTGCCGTGACAGGACGCCATACTACAAAGAGCCAAAAAGTATTTTTTTCTATTTCTAAAACAATAATATCGTCAAATTCATACGAAGTCGGTCGGCCACGACATGGAAAACGAAGAAAGACGAACGCTGCCGTAATGACACTGCCACAGAAACTTGTCGCTTTTTTGCCGTGATAAAATAGTGTACTTTTAAAAAGAAAGAAATATTTTTTCTCTTTTAAAAACAGTATGTCCTGCCAACTTCAGATAAGTTAGCAGGCCACCTCTCAAAAACTCACTTAAAACGAGTACTAGCGCAACGAAACCTACATAGGAACTTGTCGCTTTTTTGCCGTGACAGAACGCTATACTGCAAAAAACCAAATAATATTTTTTTTTATTTTTAAAACAATAATTTCGTCAAATTCATATGAAGTCGGCCAGCGACCTCACTGAAAACGAAGAAAGGCGAGCACTATCATAATTACCCTGCAACAGAAATTTGCCGTTTTTTTTTCGTGATAAAATAGTGTACTTTTAAAAAGCAAGAAATATTTTTTTCCTTTTTAAAAACAGTATATACGTCCTGCCAACTTCAGATAAAGTTAGCAGGCCACCTCTCAAAAACGCACATAAAACGAGTACTAACGCAACGAAACCTATATAGGAATATAACGCTATTTGCTGTAACAGAACGGTATACTGCAAAAACCCAAAAAATATTTTTTTTTATTTTTAAAACAATAGTTTCGTCAAATTCATATGAAGTCGGCCAGCGACCTCACTGAAAACGAAGAAAGACGAACGCTATCGTAATTACACTGCCACAAAAATTTGCCGCTTTCTTGTCGTGATAAAATAGTGTACTTTTAAAAAGCAAGAAATATTTTTTTCTTTTTTAAAAACAGTATATATGACCTGCCAACTTCAGATAAAGTTAGCAGGCCACCTCTCAAAAACTCACTTAAAACGAGTACTAACACAACGAAACCTACATAGGAATATAACGCTAATTGCTGTGACAGAACGGTATACTGCAAAAACCCCCAAAATATTTTTTCTGTTTTTCAAACAATAATTTCGTCAAATTTATGAGAAGTCGGCCAGCCACCTCACTGAAAACGAAGAAAGACGAGCGCTGTCGTAATGACACTGACACAGAAATTTGCCGCTTTTATGCCGTGATAAAATAGTATACTTTTAAAAAACAAGAAATATTTTTTTCTTTTTTAAAAACAGTATATATGTCCTGCCAACTTCAGATAAAGTTAGCAGGCCACCTCTCAAAAACTCACTTAAAACGAGTACTGGCGCAACGAAACCTACATAGGAATGTGCGGCTTTGTTGCTGTGACCGAACGGTATACTGCAAAAACCCAATAAATATTTTTTCTATTTTTAATACGATAATTTCGTCAAAGTTATGTGAAGTCGGCCAGCCACCTCACTGAAAACGAATGAAGACGAGCGCTGTCATAATGACACTGCCACAGAAATTTGCCGCTTTTATGCCATGATAAAATAGTATACTTTTAAAAGGCAAGAAATATTTTTTTCTTTTCTAAAAACAGTACGCCCTGCCAACTTCAGATAAAGCAGCAGGCCACCCCCCAAAAACTCACTTAAACCGAGCACGAGTTAACGAAAGCTACATAGAAATTTGCCACTTTCTTGCCATGACAGAGCGCTATACTGCAAAAACCCAAAAAAATATTTTTTTCTATTTTTAAAACATTTTGTCCAATTCATATGAAGTCGGCCAGCCACCTGACTGAAAAGGAAGAAAGACGAGCACTGTCGTAGTGACACTCCCACAGTATTTTACCGCTTTTTTGCCGTAATAAAATAGTGTACTTTTAAAAACAAAGACATATTTTTTCTTTTTTAAAAGCAATATGTTCTGCCAATTTCAGATAAGTTAGCAGGCCACATCTCAAAAACTCACTTAAGACCAGTACTAGCGCAACGAAACCTACATAGGAATATGCCGCTATTTGCTGTAACAATAGTATACTGCAAAAATCCACAAAATATTTTTTCTATTTTTAAAACAATAATTTCGTCAAATTTGTGTGAAGTCGGCGAACCACCTCATTGCAAGCCAAGAAAGACGAGACGTATGATAAGTTGGCGAGTCCATTTTCGAAAATCGCCACTTTATCTATTGAATTAATTGCTATTAATTTGCCGTTAATTTGCCGTAAAGCTAAGAAATTGGCTGCTCTTCATTTTTTTAAAATAACGGGTGGTCCGCTAACTTGGTATGCAAGGTGGTCCGCTTCCCAAAACCCTCAAAAAATGATATCACGAAAAAACTATTCAAAGCAATAATTGCCGTTTAATAGGCCGTTCATGATACTACTATTTAAATTTCGAAAATATCAAAATTAATGATCGTTTGTTGAATAGTTTCAAATGGCGCGCTAACTTGATAAACAAGTTAGCAGACCACCTCCTTAAAACATACAATATAGTCAACAGATAAAAAAACGTGTCCGACCATTAATTGACGCTTAATTAGCCGTTAATAATTCTGCTGTATAAGAGTGGAAAATAATCAAATTTTAATTATTTGTTGATAAAACGTGTCTAGGCCGGGAACAAAAGAGGATTTTTTGTGGCAGGTTGACGTTCATGGCTAACCAAAGTTTTTTTAATGCATAGTGACCGCCTGAATCTCAATTTCGAAAGTGAAATGTCGCACGATTTTAAGGTAATTAGTTATATAAACAATGTTTATACACAAATTAATAAAATATATTTTATTACAAAAAATACAATCATATTCTTTCAATCATTTTGAGTAAAAAATGTTATTACACATTTTAACACACGACAAGCAGTTTTCGAGTAAAAAAATTCTATAAATTGTTTCGCAAATGGGATTCTTTTGGAAATTCGCCAATTTTATTACTCAAAAACCGTGATTTGTAAATTTGACGTGATGCATATATATGCCAATAACGACACTACGCATTCTTAACAATAAAGATAGCTGCCGTTTTACCTCTACTATTTTATCGTAAAATTCGTTTATTTTACAATGCACTATAGTAGCCTCTATTCGCGGACGCCTAAAATTTTTTCCCTTCTTGTGTCCCGCTAACTTGATGAGGCAAGTACAAACACTAATATCGAGACGAGGCATTCTAAATATTACAGATAATTGCCGTTTTACCTCTACTATTTAACCGTAAAATTCCTTTATTTTGCGGTGCACTATAGCAGCCTCTATTCACGGACGTCTAAAACTTTTTCTCTTCTCGTGGCTAGCTAACTTGATGTGGCGAGTACATACACTAATATCGAGACGAGGCATTCTAAACATTACAGGTAACTGCCGTTTTAGCTCTACTATTTAGCCGTAAACTTTGTTTATTTTGCCGTGCACTATGCCAGCCCATGTTCGCGAGTTGCTTAAATTTCTTTCGTACTCGTGGCCCGCTAACTTGATTTGGCTAGTACATACACTAATATCGAGACAAGGCCTTTTAAACAATACAGATAATTGCCGTTTTAGCTCTAGTATTTAGCCGAAAACTTCGTTTATTTTGTCATTCCCTACAGCAGCCGGAATTTGCGAGTTGCTAAAATCTTTTCCGTTCCCGTGGTGCGCTAACTTGATATTCTGAGTAGATACCTTAATATCGAGACGAGGCATTCTAAACATTACAGGCAATTGCCGTTTTAGCTCTACTATTTAGCCGTAAACTGTGTTTATTGTGCCGTGCACTATACCAGCCTCTGTTCGCGAGTTGCTTAAATATTTTTCGTACTCATGGACCACTAACTTGATGTGGCGTGTACATACACTAATATCGAGACGAGGCATTCTAAACAATGTACGTAGTGTAAATGGTGTTTATTTTATCCGTAAATGGTGTTTATTTTATCCTACTCACAGCAGCCTGAATCTGTGTGAAGCTAAAATCTTTTTCCTTCTTGCGGCCCGCGAACTTGATGTGTCGAGTACATACATTAACATCGCCCTGCCGAGTTGTAACCTCTTACCAGCCGAGCCGATTTGTACCCTTGTACCTCTCGGGCGTCGATATGCTAATAACAACACTGTACTATTAGGCATATAGGCATTCTACACTGTACGGATAACTGCCGTGGTTGCTCCACTATTGAGCCGTAATATCAGCTTACTTTGCCGTGTCTTATAGCAGCCACAATTCGCGAGTTGCTAATAGTATTGTTGATTCTCCGGGCGCGAAATTCAACTTGTGAGGCCTTGCTCAAGTATTTAATTCACGACCTAGGGCGTGAGTCAAGCTCTCGTGGTGCATCGGCTATTTCTAGTCCAGGCGCCCCCACCGTTATAGCTCTGTTGCGCACGCGCACGGTCTGTTACCCGAGATCTGCCCTACCAACCGCTGTCCGCTTACCCAGTGTGTACATATGTTATGTCGTGGGCCTCTTATTTTTAACAATATAGTTGTTATACATACGGTAACCTATCCGCTGCCGGTAAGATAGTTAGCTATTTTCTCTTTAGCAGATATTACCTTCTGCGCAGATTATGTATTAGACCAGCACAGAACAGGTTGCTGAATGTACGAACCTTGGTTGTAATTAAACTACAAATATCCTCGAATGAAAATTATACTACGTAATATTAAATGCGTTAAGCGAATTGAGCAATTCAAGAGAAATAATCGATAGAATAAATCGTATAGGGACCGAATGCGAAAGTACGTGCAGTCGAGCGCGCTATCAGGCGCGATAAGAAGATATCGGGTGGCTGCAATCTCAACGTCTAGGCAATGGTCTACGTGACCAAATGTACCTTCCACGCTCCTCCTTGGGGGAGAGGTCCTCGAAGAACAGAGTGTTGTGTTGTGCGGTTAGTCGCGTCCGAACTCTGAGAGCAATAGATCGTTAGCTTCTCTTGACTTTGAACTTGCTCCGTTTTATTTTCTGCACTGTTTAAATACAGTTATTAGTTTTTTGACAAATCTGCAGCTTATGGCCTATCTTCTACCACGGTCAAAGGTATTAATAACAAACACCTGTTTTATGAATTTGATCTTTTATTCAACATTTCGGACATTTTTGGCTATGTCCCTCTTCAGGAATCTAATGAGAATTCAATACACACGTTTTGTAAACCAATAATTAAACAAATTACAATAAAAATTAAAAGTTATGTACACACTTACAAATAATTAAATTATTGTGGTCAACGTTGTTTTGCGGTCAACAATCCGCTCGTCAGTAACGATATATTACAAAATTCACGCTTATATACTAAAATTATTTGTATGTGAAAATCGGTGTATCACACAGACAACTATACTCAGATTCGGAGTGGGGTAAAACCCATTGGGAACGTCCGAGAGCGGAGACAGGTAGCAGGAAAGCACGTCTTGAAAAAAGTGGCATCAATAGTCTTGACTAGAAGATGAGAGATGTTATTAGACTTCCACCATACGTGCGCTCCTAATACCTCTTCACATCGATACCTTGACATCATATCAAATAGAGACCAGAAATTCCCAATTATTTATCAAGGTGTTACATTCATTTGGCAGTCTGTTTATTTCAAATTGTTTATTAATAAAATTTTTTTGAGTATGAATAAATAATGCTTCAGAGAAGAGTCGTTTTCCTCTGTTCCATTCGGTGTCTAATATCTGAATATTCTGAAAATTTATTGTATGATTATTATCAGTAGTGTGTATAAATAATGACGAATTTTGGTCTCCATCCGAATATTTTTTTAGATGTTCTTTTAATCTTACACTCAGTCTTCTGCTTGTCTGCCCTACATATGACGCATTACAATTGTTACATTTAATTTTGTACACAACATTCGCATTATTACATTTTTTATTTTTATCCTTCCCTAATATTATAATATTATTTAATTTATTAGTTGTACTAAAAACGACATTTGTATTACATTTCTTAAAAAAACTTTTTATGAAAACTTCAAGTTCTTTAACAAGCGGTAGACTTATGTATCTTTTTTTATTGCAACTGTTTATTTGTAACCTATTTTTATCACATTTTATCTTTTTTAACCGTTTTTTTATATGAAATTCTATTGTGTTGTGTGGGTAATCATTTTGCTGTAAGACTTTTTTTATAAAAGAAATATTGGATTTATGGAAACTACTATGTGATAACATTATTGCTCGATCAACGAGGCAGTAAACAATAGCTATTTTATTACTTTGAGGATGGTGTGAATTGTAATTCAAATATCGTCCTGAGAAGGTTGGTTTTCTATACCAATTTGTCATAATCTTTCTTTGTTGATTCTCAATAATTTCTAAATCTAAAAAACTAATCCTATTATTTTGCGTTTGCTCGACAGTGAATTGTAAGTTCGTGTCATAGGAATTAAAAATATTAAGTGTCTCCTCTATGTTATTCTTTTCAATACACAGCACAATGTCATCTACATATCGAAAGTAAAATATCGGTTTTGATTGTAATTTGTTAATACAATAAGATTCTAGATCTTCCATAACTATATCAGACAGAATCGGACTTATGGGATTACCCATAGCTGATCCAAAAGTCTGTCTATAAAATTTTTCATTAAATTGGAAATAATTATTATTTAAAATGTACTTTATAACATGTAGAAATTCAGAACAATTAATATTTATCTTATTATGTAATTGGTGCCATCTCTTTTCTATAGCATTACAAACTAGATATTCAGGAACATTAGTAAACAAACTAACAACATCCAAATTAATAATCTCGTGATCCAACGGAATTTGGATATTATCTATTTTTTCTTTTAATTTTAAACTATTATCAATATGAGAAACAGGAGTTTTTAAATTTTTTTGTAGAAATTTAGCAAAAAACTTTGATAAGTAATATGTAGGAGAATTAATTGTAGAAATTATTGGTCTTACGGGGAAACCAGTGTTATGTATTTTTACCAGACCATACGCTTTTGAGATGTTAAATTTTTACAAAACTGGCTGCAACTTTTTCCCATTTCCAGTAAAATCCAACTTATTTAACCATTTGATTACATCATTAGTTCTCCTTTCAAGCCCATTCATTCAAAAAGAATCCCTTACCTGGGCTTGAAAGGAGAACTAATGATGTAATCAAATGGTTAAATAAGTTGGATTTTACTGGAAATGAGAAAAAGTTGCAGCCAGTTTTGCAAAAATTTTCGAATTTCGAACTTTGACATCTGTTAAGATTTGATACTTTTCGCTTGACGGGTTAGGATTTGCTATTTTAATAAGAAAGAAAAATATAGTGTTGTGCGTGCGATTAGTGATAATCGATCGCCACACCACAGGCTTTTGGGGCCTACCACTACACGCCAACCAGAATACGTTGCAAACACGCGGCCACATCCAAGATGAGGGATGGAATTTTCCCACGCAACAGGTGACCGACCATAGGGATCTCTCAACTACCGAAATAATAGGTACAGGACCTACTGCGCCTCGCTCAACGCGCCTGCCAACCACAGACTACGAGACAGAAAAGATCACCGTCAATTTTGGGGGTAAAATTACGTTTTTTTTCTCTCCTCGTCGATTTGATCAAAAAGAAAATCGTCGCAGTGCCGGAAAACTAAGATCAAGGTTATTTCGAATTGATTTTTATATTTAATTAAATTTCAATCGAAGGCCGCGACATAACACACGTAATCGGCTTCCGAACTTGGCTATCTCTGAACGCTTGCCGGCGCTGGCTCCGAGCTTAAACGGGTCTGTATTCTGCTACCGTATGGCCACGGGGCAGTGCCCTGTCTGCACCGGTCGCATTTTACGAAACGATCCGGCCCTTGCAATTTGTCTAGCCTGCGAGCGCTACTTCCAATCTGCGTGTTTGTCCACGACCGGTTCGCTGCAGCTCTGCAACAGGTGAATCGTCAGCCGTACGACTGTCAGTGGTGATACCGCCCCAGCCAGTATCAGTGCCTCTACAGCTCCGCCTGACACCGCGCCTCCGCAGTCTGGCCCGGCGAACCAGCGCAGTCGGCCACGCCCACCGCCGGTCAGCACACTGCGAAGAGGCGTGCTTCGACTCCCTCTCCCTCGGCTGTGCCCGTGTCTAAGGTTCACTGCTCAAGCCTCGCTGCCGATCCGCTGCTGGCCTCACCTCCAGCCACAGAGGAGATGGACCACGCAAATACAAATGCTGCCTTAAGTATTAAGCAAGCTACGCATGAGAGAATGAGAGAGGCGCTGATGGAGGCTCCCAACTATATGAAAATACGTGTCTCTTGGCTGAGAATACGCGCATCTCAAATAGCCTCGTGACTCGCGTCGACGCGGTGGAGCAAACCAGCAGGTTCTAAGAGCTCAGCATGGCGCAGACCTGGCTGCAGTGCGAGCAGATATTGCGCATGCCAACACTGCCAACCAAGAGGCCGTCAATCGACGCACACTGCAGGACCCACGTGAAATTGTGGTAAGAGGCATTCCTCCGGCCGTTGCACATGAGCCTCTGCAACTCGCCGCAGCTCTCCTGATTGCCCTCAAACTCGAGCAATATGTGCCACACGTCGTCGGCTGGCGCTTATGGAATCCTCCAGCCCGTGCCGAACAGAATGAGCAGGCTGATACAGCCGCGCCTGACCCATCAGTGCTACCAGGAGTGCAATCACGCGCACTCGTCTTCACAATGTCCTCCCCGGCCGTTCGCGGTGACGTTTTCCGAAAGACTCCAGGCCTGAAAGGATTGGACTGCCAGACTATTTTCGGGAGGAGCGGCAAAGCTTTCGATAAATACACTGTGACCCGACCCCGTCCACAAGCTCATGAAGCGTGCGACAGTCATCTACAATACGCTTGGCCACCGACGGCCCATCATTAAAAACCTCACCGTTTTTATGCGTCTGGCATGTAGTGGCCCGCTCATCCCGATCCTCAGCGAAACCGATCTCGAAGCGCTGGTCAGGCCACCGTCCTGACGGCCGTCCAACCGCGCCCCTGGTATTGCACGTGCCGAAACCTCCGAAACCTTCGGGGTTGGCCATATCAATGTGAACGGCCTATTCCCTACTCATTTTGTTCTGCTCGAGGCCAAGGTTGCTGAGACTCATTTCGATGCTATAGCGATAAGCGAAACCAAAATAAACCCGTATGCTAATGACTCGTACCTAGTGATACTTTTAACGTCGAAGTTTTGGCTGGCTCCGACGCACTCTACGACAATACTTCGGAATTCATTATATGCGAAGTGAGAAGGGGCCAGTTTAAACTTCTCGCGGCTATTTACCGACGACCTCACGCTGCATATCTACAGGACTACAGGACTACATCGACACGAACTCCCTCTATCTCGTTCCCTCTGACCCCACTCACCACCAAAACTGGCGCGGTTCCCACACGTGGATTGACCTCTTCATTGTGAAGAGTAGCAACAGCGTTCTTGCGCTCACCAAGTCGACTGCTCCTTTTATTGCGGGTCACGACTTTGTCGAACTCAGGCTTAACTACAACATGCCTGCCACTGTTGTGAGAACCATCGCGCTGCGTGACATTAAGAAAGTCAATCCCGAGCAGCTAAGCCAGAGCCTCCACCAGCACCTCCCCCCCATAAACTCGTTTGGAGCTCTCCCTCTGAACATCTTCATCGGAACCACACCTACATCTAAACTTGCACCAGGGCCTTGCCCTATCGACATCGGAGCTGCCGAACGTGCACTCACCCGCGCCATTGTAACCACCTACGACGCGGTGTGCCGACTTCGAACCGTAACCCTCTCGTCTCGCCGCAAACCGTGGGTCAATACCTAAATCAGAGCTCTGATGAAGGGGTGCAACCGCACGTATAGGACTGCGCGCGAATCAAGAACCCCGGGCGACCTGGCTCGCTTCCGACTGCTCCGCTCCGAAGTGTGCAATACTCTCGATGGCGCCAAGAACCAGCACATTGCGTCCCACTTAACAGAAGCGCCCACTGTGGAAGCGAAATGGAGCGAGCTCCGTCGACTGCGCATTTCTACATCGAGCCCGCCGGCTCCGCTACTTCGCTTCGATGCTGCAATTCTGCATGCGCCCTTTGATAATTCTTTGCGCAACGGTAAATCAGCACCCACCTGTCACCGAGGCCGACTTTGAAAATGCAGCCAGCAAACACCTCATCGGCCACCTCCACGCCGCTTTGATTTCCGCCCGGTGACAGAGCGTGAGGTGACCGAAGACCTACAGAGCTGCTCTTCTAAAGTAACGGGATGTGATGGGCTGCCAGTCCCTATACTCAAACTGGCCTCACCAAGCATCATCTCGCACGTCACGAGGCTACTCAACTCCAGTCCAGAGCACGCTGTGTTCCCAGCTGAATGGAAAAAGGCTTTGATTCGCCCACTTGCCAAATCCAAGACCATCAGCCAGCCCTCTGACACGAAACCCATTGTGTAGCCCCCGGAGCTGTCGAAGGTGCTTGAGCGCTTAGTCCATGACCAGCTTCAAGACTATCTTGAAGCACACAGAATTTTACACCCGCGCCAAGCTGGATTTCGTCGTGGGCACAGTATGCAAACCGCGCTCTTGAGCGTCTTCGATGACATACGCCAAGCGGTAGATGACAGGATGTTCACCTTTCTGATACTCTTTGATTTCTTCAAGGCCTTCGACACGATCCCCCACTCGACCTTGCTTGCCAAGCTCAGAAGGATTAACGTCTCTAATAGAGTACTGTGGCAGTTCTTATCATATCTAGCCGATCGCCTCCAGGCGGTAGTCGACGCAGGCGGCAATATTTCTGACTGGTTGAGTGTGGACTCGGAGGTCCCCCAGGGCAGCGTTCTTGGACCTCTACTCTTTGCGATCTACATCAGCGATCTGCCATCTGCCATACGCTATACCAAAGTGATGATTTTTGCGGATGATACGCAGCTCTACCTGCACTTCCTCCCGGCTAATTTCGGACAGGCGTTCGAGCAGATCAGCCGAGCTGCACAAGCGATCGCAGACTGGGCCAGAGCGAATGGTCTGCTCCTAAACCCGGACAAAACTAAGGTGCTGATCATAGGCAGCGAGCTCTACGTAAGAGAGATAGACCTACAATCTATTCCGCGCATCACGATTGATGGACACGCGTTTCTCTACGCAGCGGAAGCGAAGAGCCTAGGCGTCACCTTCACTTACGCGCTAGACTGGCAGGTGCATGCTAAGCAGGTGGCACAGGCGATGTTCAGTACGCTGTACTCACTCCGCGTCTTTCTATATGCCTTGACAAGAGACCTGCGTAAGAACCTAGTCGAGAGCCTTGTGTTCCCTCGCTTCGATTACGCGTGCTCAGTGTACCATCACTTCGACAAAACACGCGTGGAAAAGCTTTAGATTGCGCTCAATGCTTGTGTCCGCCTCGTAGTGGGAAATATCCCCTTCTGTGACCCCGTACCGGCTTGGCCTTGGTTGGCTATCTGCGCGTAGAAGACGAGAATACTTCGTTTGACTGTAGGCCTTCAGCGTTATCGCAAACAGTTATCCCCTTTGCCTTGTTGAACGCTTCAACTGTTGAGTTGGACCCGATCTCGATGTACGCCACTCGACTAGACTCCCGCCGAGTACTTTCGTTCGACCGCCTAGGCATACCGAAGCCTACAAGCACGCGTTTGCTCTTGAAGTAAGGGTCCTCCTCAGCTCGCTACAAGAGCAGATTAACTTTTCCCCCTCTAATGCCCAGTCGTTTAAGCGTTCACTACGCGTAACGCTTTTTAATCGCGATATAGCGGACTGGGCGAAATGGGTCAGAGATGAACGCCTTTCGCCCTCTCTGCTATTTAGCCCAGCGGGGCAAGCGAACCTGCCGAGAGTAAGGCTGTAACCCACATCAGAGATAGCGCTGTATGTGATAGCGGTGGTAGCCACTTTATTTATTTATTTATTGCTATTTTTCTTTATTGTTATTTTATTTTTATTCTATTGTTACATGCCTCTTCATCTCTGCCATTTATATATTTTATACGCATTGTTCGCTAAATTTCACCCACCATTTTATTGTTCGTTACATAATTTTATTTTATTATATATTATTTTATTTCTGCTCCCGCTTATACTACGCGCCTCGCTCTGTTACTTCATCACTGTATGCATTGTAATTTTTCATGCTTTTATACTTTCCCCATTACACTTATACATCTTTGTAATTTCCATGTATTTTCTGAAAGCGCCAGACGGAGTCATACCCTAAAGCGTCAATAAACGACTAATCGATCAATGAATCAATCAATCTCTCTCTCACTAGCACTGGGATAAAATAAGGGCTGGCCTTTCCGAGCTCTGCTACGCGCACGTATCAGAGGGAAACTGAGCTTGCGCCATCGAGTATGATCAGTCGATGTCGCAATCGAACGCGGCGCTACGGCGCACTCTCCGAAGCCATCGAGTTGCTTGCGTCGCCTGCTCTTTCTCTCTTTGCTCCATTCTCGCGCCGCGCTCGGTCTCTACGTCGCATTTCCTGAGGATGCATTTTACAGTATCGCAAATCTAAATAGCCGGGGGACGCAATGCCCACCCTAATAGGGGAGCTAAGTAGACGGGCGACAGTATGCAAAAGATTATTCAAAAATTTTGAAACCCAAGTAGCCAGGGGACGTGAGGTCGACGCATATAAAGGACTTACGCAAACTTGCGATATTAAGTAAGACGATTATTTAAAAAATATTTAAAGTCAAATAGCCGGGGATATGAGGCCCAAGTAAATAAGGGAATTACTTAGACGTTCGACAGTAAGCAAGACGATTATTTAAAAAATTATTAAACCGAAGTAGTGAGGGGACTCAAGGTCGACGCAGATAAGGGAGTTACATACACGGAGAGAAATTTTGTAGTGAAAATTACAAATATTCGAGACTAAATTACCAGTTTCTATGGTAATGGATGGACAGACTGACAATTTCAAACTTTTTACCAAAGTGCCTTGGTAAAATTTTTTTTTAGTTAATTTAAATTAAAAAAATGAACTTTTTTTATCCATATTGATGGATATATAGTATTTTAATATAGAAATAGAAACAGAAACAAGGATGAAAAAACATTAAACTGAAAAAAATTTTTACGGAAGCGGGATTTGATCCGACGATCTTTGGGTTGAGAGTCCGACGTTCTACCGACTGCGCCACGGAAGCTGTTACCAACAGTCATTTGAATCGCCGTTATTACTTACTGAAAATATGTGTATTGTTTTCATTTTAACGTCGCGCACGCCTCTAGTATCAATCTTCTGAAACACAATATTGCGCAGTGCGCATGCGCGAATACACAAATACCAGGTTATTTGGTAAAATTTATCAGTTTTCTTAGTAAAAATTCTTAGGTTACCTTGTAAAAATGACTAGATCTCAATTTTTACCAGTGTGTTTGGTAATTTTTATTCCGATAATTTGGTATTTTTTTTAAGTGGTTATGGTAGTTTTTCCTGGAAAACTTATAAATTGTATTAGAAACCTGGGAATATCACGGCTTTTGACAGTTTATCCATGCACTACCAAGGCACCTTGGTAATTTTTACTCTAAAATTTCTCTCCGTGTAGATAGGTGGTAATAAGCGAGGCGATTATTTGAAAAATTCGTCAACCTAAATATCTGGGGAACGAGAGGTTTACGTAAACAGGCGAATGACGTAGACGTGCGACTATAACGAAACGATTATTTACAGAACATTTAAACCCAACTCTCTAGGGGAGGCGTGATCGCTGCATATAATGTTACGTAGACGTGCGACAATAAGCAAGCCTCGATCAAAATGATTATCTCGATTATCTCAAATCATCCGCGATTTACCTCGATTCTGTCTTGAATTGCCTTGATTCGAGGTAAATTGATGCATAATCAAGGTAAATCAAGGTTGATTTTGGAATATCGAGGTAGTTATTTTCAGCAGGGAGACGATTATATGAAAAATCTTAAACTTAAATAGCCGGGTAATGCGAGATTCATCCAAGTAAGGATGTTACGTGGACGTGCGACAATAAGCGAAGTGATTATTTAAGAAATTTTTAAACCTAAATAGAATGGGGGGCATGAGGTCCACGCAACTAAAAGAATTACGTGCACGTGCGGCCATAAGCAAAACCATTACTTAAAAATGTTTTAACCCAAGTAGCTGGGGGACGCAATATCGACGTATGTAAGGGAGTTACGTAAATGTATGAACCAAAGCATAACGATTATTTAAAAAATTCCAAAATTCCAACAGCCGGGAGACGTGAGATCGACGAATATAAGGGAATTACGTAGACGTGCGACAGTATGCAAAATATTATATAAAAAATGTTTAAACCCAAGTAGCTGGGGGACGGGAGGTCAACGCATCTAAAGAACTTTGGCAAACTCGCGACATTAACAAAGACGATTATTTAAAAAATTTTTAAAGTCAAATAGCCGGGAGGCTTGAGGTCCCCGTCAATAAGAGAGTTATTAGATGTATGACTGTAAGCGTCATTATTATTTAAAAAATTGCGAATCCCAATAGCCAGGGGACGCGAGATTGACACATACAAGTGAGTTACCTAGACGTGCAGCAGTAACCAAGACGATTACATAGATATATAGATAAATAGGGCGTGAGGTCCACGCAAAAAGAACGTTGTGTCCTACGGATACTTGGATTTAAGAATTTTTTTAATAATGGTCCCGCTCAATTTTACACATCTATATGACATTATTTTCGGGTACTACGGGTACTTGCCCAGGCTATTTAAGTCTAAAATTTTTTAAATAGGCTTTTCGCTTATGGTCGCTCGTCTACGTAATTCCCTTATTTACGTGGATCTTGCATCCCCCGGTTATTTAGGTTTAGGAATTTTTTAAATAATCGTTATGCTTTAGGTCGCACGTCTACGTAACTCCCTTATATGCGTCGATATCGCGTTCCCCAGCTACTTGGCTTGAGGAATTTTTCAAATAATCACTTATTAATTGCCGCACGTCTACGAAACTTCCTTATATGCATCATACATGAGTCCCCAGGCTACTCAGGTTTAATAATTCATTAAATAATTGTCTCGCATACTGACGAACGCCTACGTAACTCCCTTACATGCGTCGAGATCGCGTCCCACAGATACTTGGGTTTTTTCTGACATTTAATACTAAATCCCTACACTCATATGAAAATTATACTATTCAGAAGTAATATAGTTCAAATCTCAAGTCAATTATGGTTCTGGACCATATAAAAGGTCCATCGGGGAAAGTTTTAAGGTAGGGTAAGTATACCCACTTTTATATGCAAAAAGTATGAAATAATTAATTTACATTTATGTATTAAAATGTGACTCGTTATTTCAGAAAAAAGGTGTCTAGCCCCCTTAAATAATCGTTTCGCTTGTGGTCGCACGTATACGTAATTCTCTTATTTTCGTGGATTTTGATTGAGGAATTTTTCAAATAATCGTCTAGATAATTTCTACACCTCTACGTATCTTACGTATCTGCATCGATATCGCGTCCCCCAGCTACTTAAGTTTAAAAATTTTTTAAATAATCGTTTCGCTTATAGTTGCACCTGTAATTCTCTTATTTTCGTGGACCTTGCGTCCTCCAGTTGTTTAGGTTGAGGAATTTTTCAAATAATAGTTCCGCTTATTGTTATACGTCTACGTAATTCTCTTATATGCATCGATGTCGCGTCTACCGGCTATTGGGATTTCGGAATTTTTTAGATAATCGTTTCGCTCATTGTCGCATGCGTACATAATTCTGTTATTTTCGTAGACCTTGGGTCCCCCGGCTATTTAGGTTGAGGAATTTTTCAAAAAATCATTTCGCTTATGGTCGTTCGTCTACGTAATTCCCTCATTTACGTGGATCTTTCATCCCCCGGCTATTTAGGTTTAGGAATTTTTTAAATAAGCGTTATGCTTTCGGTCACACGTTTATGTAACTCCCTTATATGCGTCGATATCGCGTACCCCAGCTACTTGAGTTAAAAAATTTTTTAAATAATCGTTTCGCTTATAGTCGTACGTGTATGTAATTCCTTTATTTACGTGGACCTTGCGTCCCCCGGCTATATGCGCGCGCGCGTGTGTGTGTATACGTGCGCGTGCGCGTGTGCGTGTGTGCGTGTGTGCCTGTGTGTGTGTGTGTGTGTGTGTGTGTGTGTGTGTGTGTGTGTGTGTGTGTGTGTGTGTGTGTGTGTGTGTGTGTGTGTGTGTGTGTGTGTGTGTGTGTGTGTGTGTGTGTGTGTGTGTGTGTGTGTGTGTCTCAGCTTCTATTCGATCGATTTTGACCGGACAGGTCTCTTTTTTTTAATAATTTTTAACAACTTGACGAATACGAAAATTAAAGCTCTTGCTTCAAGCTATCCAGTTCTTTTTGCGAAATTATTTTATAATAATTTTCCGGAAAACGACACGCGATTGAACAAACCTTTAAAAAATACCGAGAAAAGCCTGTCTTCTGAACGGTGTCAGGACTCGAAGAAAATTCCTAAAAATAAGCCACACATAAGAAGGAAAGCTCTTGGCGTCTACTTTAAAATGCTTTTTTTAATTTGTTCACTAACCCACTTAGAATCTGTAATATCGTAATTTGAAATAATAAAATTTTGTTTGAAGCGTTCAAGAACTTTTGCACGGTACTGTATTTGAGGTTAAAATTTTTTTAACCTTTTTTTCAAAACGTAATTTCTCGAGAACGGCTCTATGTATCAGCTCCAAATTTATAGACAATTTTGTATGTGATATAGGTAATATGTGTGCGAATTTTCATCAAGATCGTACGATTACTTCTTGAGATGTTTGATTTTCAATATTTTCGTATTTTACAAAGTCATTTTCTTTGTCGCATGATAACTATAGAAAACAAAAATTGGTTTAATCATGTTTAAATTTTGTGGAGACGTAGAGTCTATATATTATCGTATAAGTTCTTTAGGTAAAAGAATTGCCTCATGATTTTTAGAGATATTTAAGGTTAAAATTCTTTTACGGTTTTTTTCGAAATCTTAATTTCGCAATGACGACTTCATGTATCAGCTTGAAATTTATAGACTATTTTGTATGCGATATAGGCAATACCCGTGTAAAATTTCATCCAGATTATATGGTTGTTTTTTGAGATGTTTGATATTTAAAATTTTTGTATTTTTGAAAATAACTTTCTCTGTTGTTGCACAATATAACTACATTAAAATTGTTTTAATTTCTTTGAAATTTGGTAGAGATGTAGAGTTTGTATATTATTTATTAGAAGAGTTCTTAGGGTAAAAGAATTTGTTTATCAATTTCAGAGATATTTGAGGTTAAAACTATTTTAGCCCTCTTTTAAAATCGTAATTATTCGGGAAAGCATTTATGTATACTAGAAAATGGAAATGACATGCGCTATGCGCTATGAGCCGATGCGTGTTGTATAACTGCTTTTGTTTTGTAATAGCCATTTATTATTTTTAAGGTTAGAACCTTTTTCTTACATCGGAAATAATGTACTTTCGAATGGTCAATCCCAAAAAAAAATCCAGGTGAGTGCAATTTTGACCATCTTATCCCGCTATAGCCTTTGTATAAACAGCAGGAGTTAATTGACGCGTTCACGGGATGAATTGACGGAACTATATAGCGCTCAGGAAACAATAGAAACGAAGTTAGATAGGATTTTAGCGGTAATAAGCAGTGAACCTGATAAAGTAGAAGAGATTAATAGGCATTTACAAGCATGCCCAAGAAAAGACGAGAAGTTGAGAATGTGAGCCACGAGCTAAAAGATTTTAAAGAATTTGTAGAAAATAATAACTTAATTATTGAGGTTAAAGATAATTTATTGGAAAAGTTAAAAGAGAGTTGTGACGAATTCCAAACACAAATTGAACAATTAAAAAAGACGAATATTAACAATAATAGTAGTAATGCAAATACTCCTATAAATTTTGAAAAATCAAAGATAAAAACCCACGTGAAAACATTTTATACTAAAAAATTGGTCTTATAAAATTTTTATAAAATGCTTTTTTTATAAAATTAATATAAAATTCTGTTCTATTTTTTTAAATGGTATGAATTTATAAAATACCATAAAACTTTTTTAAATTTAGATTTATTAAATATACTGAGAAATTAACATCAACATTATAATTCATTTATTTAATCATTCTGTTCATATCTATTTGGGGAAAAAAACAAATAATTTTTTACTCGCACAACTTTGCCTCTAATATTTTCAATAGGGATTATGTGTACAGACTCACGGAATGGTACTAAATAGGATGAAAAATTAATTTCGTTAATTTCGCAGATTATTTCTTTCCTGCCATGACTAACGGGTAATAATTCACGTATAACTGCAAACATTTTATTCTCGAGAGTGATAAAATAAATTATTACACCAAAAAATGAGTCATTTCAGTATACATAATTGTTTTCTCTTGTTTTTTGTCTCCTATATATCGGCATGTTCTTGTTTGTGCACATAAGGATTGTGCACATATTTATCGTGCACAGATAGCATTGGTACAGATCTATATATATAGATATATACCAATGTTAAAGTGTGCACAATTAATATGTGCACAATCAGTATGTGCATAAACAAGAACACGTCTATATATCTCAGAGGTATAAACAATATTATCAAATTTCAGTCGTGGATAAATTTAAAGATTTCTTATATTTAGTCCATACGTCAAACGAAAATCTTCAATGCTTTCCAAATAGTTTCCTAAAGGATCTTGTCTTTGTGTAACGCCAATAAGTTTACAATTCAATATTTTTTCTGTGTTAGAAAATAATTTGCATTTGAGAATTCTATATGCGGAAAAAATCTTTAGGGTATTTGCTATTTCCATATCAATTTTGTTTGATCGATGTGTAATACGTTTTATAAAGCTATTGCCGTCTTCGAATGGGAACGCGGGCCAAGCCCACAAAGGTCCCCATAATCGGACATAATTTGCCATATGAAGAAGGTGATGAACATTAAAGGAGCAGTTTTTTAAGCCGTATACATTTTCAAATTATCTTACGTACAGATGTAACAGGTTCTCAGCCGAATCAATCTCTTGATTACTTACTTTGTTTTGCAAAAGTAATCTTGTAGCGTGTACTAGTAGTAGATAATGCTGATAGTACTTTTCTAGCAACCTTTTCTTAAGTAAAATAGGAGAGTATAGTAATATGAAATATCTTATTTCTGAAGCTTTCCAAAATGACATATCTTTTATTGAGCGAGGCTTTCTTGTAATATAATCCGGGGGGAAGACTTGTTTTAGATCTTTATCTATTTCATTTTTTATTAATATAAAATGGCTTGTCGTGATTTGAAGTGTCGAACCATAAAGGAAATAGGGATCGAGATCCAAGCAGTATTGCATGCATGTAGGGAGGTGTAAATGATTTAGTTACATCAAAATGTGGGATTAATGATGTTATTGAGGGTCCCTTTACACCTTTTACATGAGAAAGATTCTCATTATGGGCTTGAAAAGCTTGCGTAATCATATTCTCTTTAGTTCATTCTGGTGAATTCACGTACGGATACGCGCGGTTGTGACCTGCGCCAGTAGAACATGTTACTCCTGGGTTTTCACAAATAGTACATCCATATTTTCCATTATACTGGTGAATTTCTGTGTAGCAGCTCTTGCTGGTGCATCTAGAGTAGTAATTGGGGCGATAACAATGCTCTTTCTACTGTTATTTCTCTCCTTATCAATCCAACAAATACCATCCGAGTACAACTCCTTTAAACTATCTACAAATGGTCTCAAAAAAGACATCATATTAGGTTTTTTTCTCTACTATAATATGTCGAAGTGACATATCGAAAGTCATTCCTGTGACTTGGATGAACATTAAGAATTTGAACTTGTACCAAGTAAACTTGCCCTTTGGAACTATTCGATATCGGCAGGCCATCAACATTCCATAACAAGCATAAGTCATAATCATTAATTAATATAGTATTTTTCAGTTCTTTGTACGATGAGCCTGAAGTAATATCACTTACAAAATTTCAATCTCTTGTTTGTTTATCTGTATATTCATCTATTAGATTTTTTAAATTTTGATTTTCAAATGCATTTTTTAATAAAGATTTTAAATTATATTGCACAAATATTCCATTTACAAGTTTACTCTTACAAGATTCACATACTGTGACTTGTGGTTTTTGTTTCCAGTTTCCGAGAAAATGAGAGCATTCTTCGCAGACACGGTACTTTTGTATTTCTTCATACTGGAACGGTAGTAATTTTTCCAAAAGTTTTGTCAAATGGTATTTTATTTTAGGTATGTTGTTTGGCTTAGGGACCATTTTATTTACTAATTTTAATAATTTTTCTATAGAAACTTTCGTGGAACAATTTTCAATGTCAAATTCTAGTACGTCTAGTACAGCTTCGCCAGCAGTCACTTCTGATGAGGTATATATTTTTTTATTCAAATACTCATCTACATTAGCATCGTCGCATTTCATTTCGCATTGGTCAGAGTCACTCTCAAATGCTTCTTCAAAATCTGAATCAGAGTATAAAGAAGAGATGAACTGCTACCAGAATTTCCGCCTGCACATTCAGTATTTAAGAGATCCTAAAAATGGTTAATATTATTACTTTAATCAGAAATTTTATGAAATACTCTTAATAAAATGAGAATAAAACTTATTGACGAAATCACCTGAGAAATAGGTAAGTTATTCTTCACATCATGGTTAAGAATATCTCCTTTATCAGTTATTATTTCTTCTTCATTGACAATACATGCCTCATGTAATAGATTATGTAAGTGTAACCGTCGTAAAGTAGTTGAAGGAATTTCAGCAAACTTTCTCGTTTAAAAGAAAGTAAATTAACTCATTAATTTTAGAGTATATTAATTTATAAATCTTACTCAAGGACTTTAAAACCGTACACGAATTGAAATACCATACATGAAAAGCGTATATTTATAGTGTACGTGAAAAGTTCATGTAATATGCATAAAAAACTTGTTATATAAGCTCGCGCATCGTATCGTTATTATTTACAGAAAAAAACTTTTACTTTTCGCGCCCGAAAAATTTATCTGAAATTGTACATCTATTGCAATAGAAAACCAGATGTATGTAGAAATAACAGTTTACTACACAATACCTGATTTTCGCTAACAGCATATGTCTTATATTTCTTCATTTCGTGTGTGCTTGGGTCATACTTTTTTACACAATACAGCTTACAATACAATTTAGACATATTATTTGCGATTGCACGTTGTATATCTACGTTCTCGACTTGATATACACTGTAAATGGTTATGAGCGCAGAATCAAAAACAACGAAGTTCAAGGGTGTCGATGAACAAAAACAGTGTTACTATGGTATTGTTATTCTCATTTTAACGATAACAGTCTAAAGTCGCAGCACGCTATTGACAGAAGTTTTTTCATAAAAGAGAGAGCTTTTTTAGCAAGTAAAAATGTTAGAACAACAATTTTTAGTGAAGTGTAAAGATTCTTCTTATTGTATTATCTACAAACGCTCAATTATATTTAAAGAAGTCTCGAAAAAAATTCAGAAAGGGGAGGAAATAACCTTTCTTTGGCCAGAAGATTCTAAATCGGCTAAAAAATTTTCAGGAATAATCATCGAGCAATCCAGTTAAGAATGATTTGAATTTTTATTTATACTTGCGATGTAAGAGTTAGAGAGAGTTTATGAATCACCCGAAAGATCGAAAGAGAGGGAGAGAGAACCCGAGCGCTTACGGGAGCAAGAGAGATGTTGCGAGAGTGAGAGTCTGAGCGCGTGCAAGGGAGAAAAATGCAGAGAGGGCAAGAGAGAGAGAAAGCGAGAGAAAGAAAGAGCGAGAGCGAGAACGAGAGAGAGAAAGAAAGAGTGAGAGAGCGTGAGGGACAGAGGGGGAGGGAGAGAGCGTGAGGGAGAGAGGGGGAGGGAAAGAGAGGGGGGGTTGATATAAAAATAGAATATTTCTATAATTTTTTTCACAGCTGATGAACATGTCCTGTTAGACTTAAAATGAAGGATCTTACTAGTACTAAGAAAAATAAAAAACCGCTGCCAATTCATTGGCACGTAGCTTCCTCAACGGTAATTTGTTGATTCCTTTAATTAATTTTTATAACAAAATTTATAATTTTTTAAAAAATTTATTGCATAATTATAATTAAATTCATTTATGAATATTAAAAATTGTTCATTTTTAAATTTATTTATTTATTTATTATGTATTTATATCAAATTTATATAAATTTTGAGCTGATAAATAAAGTTATCATTTGAAATAGAAGTAAAATATCTATATTTTATAATAAAAGAAATAGCTATCACGGTTGTTTTGTTATTAACAAAAACGTGTTTTTTTTATATTTCATAATTCATATTTTTTAAGAAAAAAAAAAATTATAGCTATCATTGTTCTTTTGTTATTAACAAAAACGTGTTTTTTTTTTAAATTTCATAACTCACAAATAAATTATAATAATGCAGAATATAATGCATTCATAATGCATAATTCATAATTATAACAGATTATAATAGATATAATTTTTAAACATTTTAATTCATTTTGTTGGTTGGTTTTTAAAAATTAAAAAAAATCATCGAATGCCTACTCAATGACGTTTCCTCATTCCACACCACCTAGCGGTAGATATCACTGCGCGTTTTTTAAAAATAAAATATAAATCTTTTTTAATTTAGAGATTAAATTATTTGTATCCTGTAATTGGTGTGGACAACATAAAACCCAGCCATCACACGAACATCGAAGAAATAAAGAATGAAATTGATTCAAGCTTGCAGCACTTAATCAATTCTCAAGATCTTATGAATTCTTTAGATGAGGATTATACTTTTTTACGCTATGATATTATACAATAAAAAATAATTCATATTTGTTAACTAAATTTTGTTTGTAAATTGTAGAAAATGTGTTGTATGGAGGAAAAAGAGAATCAGGCATGTAGGCGTTCATATGGTATGCCTGCACAGAGAGAAAAATGAAGTGATTATCACTTGCACAATCCCTGTTAGAAAAGCGTGGAATCTTCGCATGTAATTTTCTCCAGCATTTTAAGCTAAAAATAACTTAAATACAAGATATAAAACAATGAGTTACTTTATAATAATAAGATCAATTCTCAAGCGATTTACCTATAAAATGTATCTGAAAAACCCGTATATACTTCTGAAAATCACATGTCTCCCCGCCACCTTATATTCACTAGCGGCCCATGGGATTTTCCCACGCAGCTCAAGTGATTCGACTGAGCGCTCGGCCGCGCGCTTCGTATGCGGACGCTTGGTGCGGGTAATAGTAATCGGAATAAATTTTACATTCTTAAACATATAATTCTTAAACATATAATTATATCAAATGTAAATAATATGAACATGCAATTCCATCAACTAAACCAAAAATCTAAACCTTAACCCCGAAGGGGTAAAGATGATCATAAACGATCTGACGTTACTTGAAGACACTTGCAGCGATAGCCGCGGGGACTACGGCGCATGACTTTCAGTGTTCAATCTTTTGTCTCGGGTTCGAGACGCGGGTACGATTTTTTTTTCCTCTGCGGAGTAGAAATGAAATACGGCGTGCTGTAGGTATCACACGGGCTGGATGGCGTATGCCGTGCAAGGCCCTCGCGCGTCATGTAACGCTTTTATTGTAAGGTACTTGCGTTTCTGCCATATGATAAACTCATTTACAATAAGCCTTATCCGGGCCGGTATAGCGCCGTGATATTTTCCGGATAAAGTACGTGTCATTTTTCCGTTATAAATGCATCTAATTCGTGGTTTAGCTGTGCGGGTTGGCCAATGGTGGATTTTAGGTGGTGCGCTCCATAGTTTTTTACCTCTAGGTTTTGGAACGCATCGAGTGCGTAGTCTAGGTCATTGGGGTAGCCGATGATGGAGTCTAGGTGGTGCGCTCCGTAGTTTTTTACGTCTAGATATCGAAATGCATCGAATACGTGGTCTAGGTTATTGGTGTAGCCGATGATGGAGTCTAGGTGGTGCGCTCCGTAGTTTTTTACGTCTAGATATCGAAATGCATCGAATGCGTGGTCTAGGTGTTCGGGGTGACCGATGGTGAAGTCGAGGTGGTGCGCTCCACAGTTTTTTGCTTCTAGAGGTTGGAACGCATCGAATCCGTGGTCTAGGTTATTGGTGTAGCCGATGATGGAGTCTAGGTGGTGCGCTCCGTATTTATTTACGTCTAGATGCCGAAATGCATCGAATGGCAAACAGGTTTTGTTTATTATTAATTACTTAAAGTATTACGTTGACGTATAAAGCAAAAATTAATTTAGCCTTGCTTTTTAGGCTCGAAAACCCCGAAAATCAATACATGAGTCACAAAAAATAGGGTGTGAACCACGGGCATTGTGGGCCTTTTGACCTCGTGTATTTGCAGTACTCGTCTTAGGTTCGCAAAATGCCCTGGCCTTCGGCTCCTGCTAGTTCACCTGCGACTCATACTGCAAACTCCACACTCGGTTTACAAAGGCCCACTTTACGCCCTAGGTACACAATATACTATTTAAACCTCAGTAACCAGGGGATACGAGGTCCACGGATATTAGAGAATAACGTAGAAATGCAGCAAAATGATTATTTGAATAATTTTTAAACCCAAGTTGCCAGGGGATACGAGGTCCACGCGTATATGGAAATTACGTGGACTTGCAACAATATGCAAAGCAATTATTTAAATAATTTTTTAACATAATAGCCGGGGGATACGAGGTCCAAGCATATAAGGATATTACGTAGACGTGCAGCAATAAGCAGAACAATTATTTAAATAATTTTGAAACCCAAGCAGACGGGGGATAAGAGACTCACGCATATTAGGGAATTACGTAGAAGTGCAACAATCAGCTATACGCTTATTTAAATAATTTTAAAACCCATAAGCAGCTGGAGAATACGAGGTGCACGCATATATGAATGTTACGTAAACGTGCAACAATATGCAAAACAATTATTTAAATAATTTTCAAACGGAAGTAGCCACGGGATACGAAGTTCACGCGTATATGAGAATTACGTAGACGGAAAATACGATTATTTAAATAATTTTTAAATCTAAGTAGGCGAGGGATACGAGATCCACGCATAAAAGGGAATTACAAAGACGTACAAAAGTAAGCAAGTCAATAATTTAAAGAATTTTTAAGCCCGAACAGCCGAGGAATACGAGGACCACGCGTATATGACTTACGTAGACGTGCAATACGATTATTTAAATAATTTTTAAATAATCGAGACCAAAATAAAAGCGAAGTAAAATTGGACGAGAAGCGAAAAATACTCTCAAAATCAAACTCAAAATCAAAACGTAAACGAAAATCAACAAAGAAAAACGTGGCAAACGAGAAAGATAAAAACGCTACGTAAGTTCAAAATAAAAATAAAACTCTGAAACGCGATACGGAAAAACACACGCCTCCCGTAAGTAATAAAACTACACAAAAGTCTCATGAGGACATAGATGTTTTCGGTATACAGGTAGAAGCAACGACATCAACTCCGAAATCGGGAAACTAAATGTAGTTGCATCTCCAAACTCGGAAAGTACGCAAATTAAAAATTCTCGAGATGCAACTGCGCGTAAATTTCCTAATAAAATTGAATTACTGTCTGTTGCTATAATAGATGTTCAAGAGGACTTAGCTTTTGATAGATCGGATTGGTGAAATTACTAAATATTCGCGATGTCCAGAGATAAATATTTCTTTGAATGGAAAAATAGTTGATTCATTAATAGACACTGGTAGCGAAGTTACAGCCAATTATCAAAAAAATTTTACAATGATAATTTGGAATATTTCAAATCATGTGCGACTTTACCAAAATTTATTAAAGCAGCGACAGGAAATAAATCGGCACGCTCAAAATTACAGGTGATGATACCTACTCAAATAAATAATTTGAAAATTAATTTAATATATATCGTGGTACCAAAGTTAATAAAAGAATGTATAATCGGGATTGATTCCCAAGAAAAATTAAAAATGATAATTAATACTGAGGCGAAAAATATAAAGATTACGGTAAATGATAAAACAGAGTCGATATCGTATAATATAGTTAGCATGATTGATTTAAAACAATATTCTACTTTGAATATTATTGAATGTATTGATGGCGAAAATGACCACAAATCATTACATTCAAAGGCGAATCTTGAATTTCAAGATTTCGTCGACAATGAGTTCGATGTCACTATTGATGAGATCGAACAAAAAATTAATACAAGCGACATATTATCGATCGAACAAAAACAAACTTTAAAAAAGTTAATAATAAAATATAAACCAGTATTTCTAAAAAAGCAGGGGTTAATTAATAATTATACTCATGGGTTACGTCTAAAAGACAATACATCATTCTTTTCAAACCCGTACCCGGTACCAATTTATTACAGAGAAAAGGTAGAAAAAGAAATTGACAAAATGTTGAAGTTAAGTATCATTAGACATTCTCTAAGTAATTATACAATCGCGATGTTGGTAGCTCTAAAGAAAAAGAACGATATACAATTAGTTTTAGACGGTCGGAGATTAAATGAAAAATTTATGGATGATTATGAATCTCCGCCCTCGGTAGATGAAATTTTACTTAGATGCACAAAAAACCCTTTATGTCAAGTTTAGATTTAACAAGTAGTTATTGGCAGATCGGTTTGTCGGAAAAAAGCAAACAATATACTGCATTTATGATTTTAAATCGCGTAAAGAAATTTAAATGGCAAAAAGAGTTAGAATTAGTAAGAAAACATGTCAAATTTAAATGGCAAGAATATCATTCACTAGCTTTTTACAAAATAAGTGGCGCATTTGATAAGAATATGAGATTAGCGTATGTCGATAAAATCAAATCATTATTCTCACGACTGACGCGAGTGATTAGGAGATTACTGCGATCTTGTCACAATTAAAATAATATAAATAAAAAATATATTAAAGTGCAAAATACCGATGATACTCCTTACGAGAGAAGACTATTCTTGGCTAGAGAGAGGATGCACGGGCAAGTACAAACAAGGGTAAATAAAAAGAATAAAAATAGGATTCATAAAGAATATGAGATAGGAGAAAAAAATTTTGTTAAAATCTTTGAACGTTTCGAGCTCAGAAAATGAGCAGGTGCATAAATTCTTCGACGTATATGAAGGTCCATATGTGGTAAAGAAGAAAATTGCTCAATATACTTATATTATAAGCGACTATGGAAAGGAAAAAGGTCAATTCCATGTGAAAAATTTGAAACCTTATTTAGATAAAGATTATAATTAGAATCTTAATGTAATTAGGATATTGTAATAGAAAAAAGATAAAATGTAAAAAATAAAAAATAAAAAATTCAGAATGCCAAACTCGTAATAAAATGAAATATTTCAAATGTACATAGTTAAATAAGTATAGGAGGAAATGACGAAGTCAGGGTATATTATGAAATAAAGATAGAAGTAAAAAAGCTGAAAAGTTTACAAAAGTAAACAGAGTTAAAAGAATGCGATGGCAAACACGTATACTCACATACAAACATGAACACAAACACAAAAACAAACACTTAAACAAGAACAAAATATACCGAAATCTTGACACGAGGAGATCAGTAGCCTTTTCAAGGGACACACCAAAAGTAGTAAGGGTGAAAAATGGCAACACGCAAACGTAATAGCGAAATGCAGACAGACACTGAATTAGTGCGGTTAGCGGACAGCGCATCGCAAACGGGCCCGACCCCATTGCAAGCCACTTCAGGCATGTATGTGCACTAAATAGAGAAAAAGGACATCGACGTACTGCTCACGCCATTCACGACTCTGTTCCGGCCAGAGAATTTCGGCTGGTGGGAGGAAAGAAGAAGTACTCAAACGAGTCCAATGCAGGGCATGCAGTCGAAGACGACACAAACGCTGAAGAAAAAAAAATGGAAAGGGCGCGAGCGACCAATAAGGTTGTAAAGGCGTAAAAGAGGCAATTAAACGAAACTGGAGTGTCAAGGTAAAGCACACACACACACACACACACACACACACACACACACACACACACACACACACACACACACACACACACACACACACACACACACACACACACACACACACACACACACACACACACACACACACACACACACACGCGCGCGCGCGCGCGCGCGCGTTATGTGGCAGGCCCCGGTGGATCACCAAGGAAAGGTAACACACACACACAGGTAACACTCGCCAAAGTAAGTAATCGAACAAAGGGTGTTGATTAGAATAATGATTTATTAAAACGCCGTTACAGGTTGGATGCCCGACAGAGACTGGCGATCGTCGATGCGAAGTGCAGTAAGAGAGTATAAAGAGAGTATATGGGAGCGTCCAGCAGAAACGGGCCACCGAGCGCGCGCGGTGCCTTTTTTCGCGTAAAAGACGCTCTGTTTAACTCGTTCATAATCGTATGCTGCGTCTTTGAAAAAAAAACCAAGGACCTATATCGATAGATTTTTTCCTGCTCTTTCCAATGGTGCCATTGTTTTTATTGCGAAACGCTTTCTTCCGGACGAAAACTCGAGTTGAATATTGAAAGCCATTTTTCTCAAAGTATATCATGTTTTTTTTTTCAAAATAAACTACACCAATGGAAAGTACAACTCTTAAGCTTCAAAACCCTATCTTGGAGAAGTTGAAGAAATAAAGGGTTTAAAAGTAACAACATGAAAAAGACAGCGCCGAGGGTCCGCGCGAGCCCCTCGCGCCCGTGCGTACGGCACGTTTAAGTGCACACTCTATTCAATTCGCTAATAATCGTGTACCAAGTCTCTGAAAAAAGAACTAACTATCAATAGATTTTTTCCTGCTCTTTCCAATGGTGCTATTATTTTTGTTCCGAAATGATTCTGTTCGGGATTATCCGACAATTATATATTGACGCCCCAAGATTTATACAAATGGGCAACTGAGTATTTCAAAAATATTGAGTGCTTTTTTTCATCAAAAGACGATTACTTAAAGGCTACAGAAAAGCTACAAAACAGGCTAGCCTCAGCTAAGACAATACCTGGAACTCAATTGTTTCATGGTATTAAATTATTAAATGATGCCAAAAAGTTAGAACTTAAAAGATTTTCAGCGCCAGAAGATTCTCAATTATATCCACCGATCAAAAAAGAAAAAGTACTTAAAACTCAAACAAAGAAAGAAGCGGATGTCGCAAAAAGGACAATTCTTATAAAATCAAAAAAATATAAAAAAATTAGAATTTAAAGGAAAAGGTAATATTGTTATGCCAGATTAAACAATCTATAAGGTTATTTTAAATTTCTGTTTCACTGCTTTCAGTGCGTTCATGGATATTTTTATGTTTAATATATTATGTTTTTCAAAATTTGTTATATAAATGAACAAAGTTCATTGTAATATTATACTAACTGTTACAACTAGATCCACAAAATTATGTCCACGCATTGGCATTGTAAGTTACAAAACATTTTATATTTACAAAAAAGAAAGGGCGAAATAGCACATCGCGTGTATTAATCCGCCCTTGAGCATAGCGTAAAAAGTTCGGGCAGCCGCTGTCTTTTTGATCTTACTATTTTTGAACTTTTCATGTTTCAACTTAAAAATATAATATTTTATAGTTTAAGACTTGTACTTTTGAAGAATATAATTCATTTTGAAGAAAAGACTGATATTTTATTGAAAAAATAGAGTTTAAACATTCAAATGGAATTTTCAACTAGAAGAAAGCATTTCGGAATAAAAATAATAGCACCATTGAAAAGAGCAGGAAAAAATCTATCGATATATGTCCTCAGTTCTTTTTTCAGAGACTTGGTACACGATTCTTAGCGAATTGAATAGAGCGTGCACTTAAACGTGCCGTACGCACGGGCGCGAGGGGCTCGCGCGGACCCTCGGCGCTGTCTTTTTCATGTTGTTACTTTTAAACCCTTTATTTCTCCAACTTCTCCAAGATAGGGTTTTGAAGGTTAAGAGTTGTACTTTCCAATGGTGTAGTTTATTTTGAAAAAAAAAACATGATATACTTTGAGAAAAATGGCTTTCAATATTCAACTCAAGTTTTCGTTCGGAAGAAAGCGTTTCGCAATAAAAACAATGGCACCATTGGAAAGAGCAGGAAAAAATCTATCGATATAGGTGCTTGGTTTTTTTTTTCAAAGACGCAGCATACGATTATGAACGAGTTAAACAGAGCGCCTTTTACGCGAAAAAAGGCACCGCGCGCGCTCGGTGGCCCGTTTCTGCTGGACGATCCCATATGTATAAAGTATATATGAAAAGTATATATTGCATCTTCATTGTCTTCTGGCTTCTCTTAGTCCATGCAGATTCCATTCGGAGCGATAAGGAGGCTGGCTGGCCGATGCGTCTAAGTACCTATGTGGTGACTCATATAACTCCTCCATGGCCAAGTTCAATGACGTCCTCGTCTTTGATGTCCTTATCTTTGGACTTTTTGGTAAGTTGCGGCCGTTGTTTCTTAACTTTAATTTTGTATATTAAGTAAACCGATGTAATCGTTATGAACAGCAATACTAATATAATTGAGCTTGTAGACAGGACGAATTCGGTTCTAATTTGATTAGAAACTGGCATATTTAGTGTAGGTGATGTCAGAGTTTTTAGAGGTTCGAAATTCAACTGGTGGTCTTTGATAACTAAAGGTGAAATTGAGCTGGATTGTTCCATTTGACCAAGATTTTCGTCAAGTCGGTATCCCTGTATTTGTACATTATTTCCTTGTATTACATATGTTCCTCGGATCATCATTTGATCATTATCATGTGTAATCTTGATAGCATAATTACTTGATATTAACGTTAAATTTTCAGATAATCTGTATGTCAGTATTAAAGGTGGACTAATTGAAATGATAATCGGGGTGATATTTTTCGTTATAATTTGTTGACACAAAAAATTCTTTTCATACATCTATCGGCACTTATTAGCAAATAGTTTTATAGATGAGCCGGTCAAACTCCATGGCGTGGTGATAACTTCTGTCTGATTGTTGTAATTGATTATAGCAAATCTTTGATGGAGTGAAAATTCGACAGGATTAAGGATAGGGATTTTGATGGTGTATACAATAAGATTTTGTGTGAATGCAATTGATCCCTGAGCAAAGCGAAAATCCAGCAAATTATGGTAGTGTAATATTAACTCTTTCTGAGAATAGGTTGCCAATAAATGTACACGTATATCCGATATTTGGTCATATGTTAACAATTCCAAGTCGAATATTTGTTAATTGAAAATAAATGATCTTTTAATTTTATTAAGTAATCCGAGAAAATGTTGCTCCTGGGTTATGAGGGTCATGATCGCTTCAAATAGATTTGATTGCAAAGTTTGGTCATTTACAGTTTTCCACATGTCTTTTAAATTTTTATTAATTATATTCGAGTTGTTATTTATTTGTTTACTTATCGTATTTATTATGCTTATTGACTTATTTAAAGTAAATATATTTTCCTGTTGTTGATTTTGTAGAGAATTTAAGTAGTTGTTTATCTTTTCTAAATAGTTTGCATCTGGGTTCCCAAAAATGTATTTTATTGCTGTGCCTAATCCGTTTATTAACCCTCTTTTCGTTCTCATGTTTGATGGTATTATTACCTGTAGATTCTGGTGTATTTCATTACATAGAATTTCTGCTTGCTTTAATAAACTCGATTCTCTTAATTCGCCTTGGTTAGATAATATTGTATAGCTAGCTTTTATATGTTTGAAAGTTTTCAAAAGCGTAGTAACGTCGATGTTGAAATGTAGGCAATGATGACTTCCAACTATTCTTCCAATTCCTTGGTGGTAATCGTAATGCGACTTATTTTGGTTGATTTCGCTACTATCCGGGAGCAGAGCTATGAGCATCAAGATTAGTGCCGTCTTCATTGTCCTGTAAAGAAGAAGTTTTTCTTATTCTTTTGGCACTTCTTAAATTGTATCGGCGTTCTTGACCATGTATATATCAACCTAACGAGGGGCCTTGTTGTGTCTCTACAAGTAATTTTTGATATCGTGGTGCGGTTTTGTTGCGTTGTTGTTGATGGGTTTTCATGTAAATTTCTTTATTTTCTAACGATTTGTCAGGACTATTAGGTAACTTTTGTTGCTCTTTTTGGTTTCTATATAGCGTGCCATAAAAAGGTAAAATTTCATTTTTTCTGATTTCATTATATCTTTCTATGGTATCGGCATCGAGCTCGATAATGTGTTTCTGTAGTTCGTCATAAGGTCCATATAACAGTGTAAAAGGCGTATAGTTAGTTGTAGAGTGTATACTCTGATTGTATATTAAGAGAGCGGTGATCATAAGATTTTTCACTGTTTCTTTTGGATTTTCAATGGATAAAATACTTAATTTTTCCTTTAGGGTTGAATGCAGTCTTTCTATGGGTCCATTCGATGTATGTCTGTTTATCGTTGTCTGATGATATTGAATTTTATGTATGCGGCAAAACTCCTTAAATACTGTTGAGTTGAATTCACTTCCGTTGTCTGTCGTAATTTTATCCGGAAAGTTATGGTGTGAGGCAAAGTGTCTCAATTTGTTTATCATGGTCGTGGCATTTCCATCTGGTAGATAATAGGCTTGAGCATATTTGGAAAAAATATCTATAATTGTTAAAAATTTATCCTTGTTGAAATGAAATACGTCCATGTGTATATGTTCGAGCAGTCTTCTAGCTATAATAGGGCCGTATGTTTCTGTTTCATATGGGTTTCTCTCATACTTATGCTCTAGGCATATATCACATTGATTTATAAAATTTTGAATAAGTCGATCCATATTAAGTGTACAGAGTTTTCTCTTAAAGTGTAATAAGGTCTCTCGAATACCGTTATGATTTTGATTATGACATGTCTCGAGTTCTTTTATGAAATTATTTTTATCAATCGTAGGTGTATACGTGGTTGGTTTGAATAGTTTTAATTTTTCATTGAAATGATCCTTCAATATTCTATACGTAATTCTTTCCAATTCTTCGGTCGTAAAGTAGATACCATATTGCTTATCGGGCTTAATATTTTCCTTGAAAAACTTAAGTAAATGTGTTTCTGCATTTGATTTATTAATTTTCACCGTATATTGTACTTTAAGTTTATCTTTGTTTACTTTTAAGTTGTAATCATTTTCTCCTTTTATGATAATGCTGTAATTAAAAGCGTGAACATTTTTGTCTGTTATAGGTAGTGAGAAGCTCGGATTTTCATCAGCTGTGTAGACTGTTGCCATGTCGTCGTCAAATATTTCGTCCATTTCTTCGGGTGTGACAGGTGCATCGTCGGGTGTTTGAGGCACCATTGAGAGTGAGTCTTCTTCTATTGTTTTATTAGCATTAATTTCAATTCGACTCTGTGCGTCGGCGACATAATTTTCAGAACCCTTTTTGTATTTTATTATGTAGTCATATTCTTCTAATCTTAGTCTCCATCTAATCAGTCTAGCGTTAGGCGTTTTTAAAGAATAGAGCCAGGTTAATGGCTTATGATCTATTTCAATCGTAAATTTCTTACCATAGATATATCGTCTAAATTGTCTACATGCTTCCACTATTGCCAGTAATTCTTTCTCTATCGCCGGATAGCTTTGTTCTGCTGAGTTTAATGTTCGTGAATAATACGAGGTAAGATGTTGTTCTTGGGATAAAACTGCACCTATTGCTAAGTTTGAGGCGTCGGTTGTGATAGTAAATGGTTTGGTGAAGTCTGGGTAGACGAGCACTGGTGCGTTAGTGAACAATTCTTTGAGTTTCTCGAACGCTTCTTTATAGTCTTTATCTTCTGGATCTATTTTTTCTTTTTTCTTGAGTGCTTTTGTCATTGGTTTCACTATTTTTGCGTAGTTTTTTATGAACTTTCTGAAAAAGCCGGTTAGTCCTAAAAATATTCTAAGTTCTTTTTGGGTTTTAGGTATCGGATACTTTAGAATTGCTTTGATTTTATCGGGATTTGGTTTGATTCCGTTTGCTGTTATTATGGCCTAAAAATGGAACTTCTTTCCTTAGAAATTCACTCTTATCTAATTGAATTTTTAAACCATATTGCTCTAGTTCTTCGAATATTAGCTTCAGATGTTGTAAATGTTCTTGGAGTGATTTCGAAAATATTACTATATCATCCATGTAAACGAAGCAGAATTTATGTAGATATTTCATTAAAATTCTATCCATCAGACGTTGAAAAGTAACCGGGGCGTTTTATAAACCAAAAGGCACTCTGACATATTCATAGTGTCCGTTTTCTACGGTAAACGCTGTCTTTTCAATTGAATCTTTGTTGACGGGTATTTGGTGGAAACCTTGTGCCAAATCTAATGTACTAAAGTAAGAACATTTGCCCAGATTTTCTAGAATGTCGTCCATTCTAGGTAATGGATATTTGTCTTCGATGGTGTTGTCGTTTAATTTACGATAATCTATTACCATTCTCCATTTTTTTCTTCCACTTGCATCTTCTTTCTTCGGAATTATCCATACGGGGGATGAGTAAGGCGAGCTGCTTGGTTGAATAATTTCTTCGTCTAACAGTTTTCTGATTTGAGTTTGAATTTCTTCTTTTAGATGGTATGGGTATCTAAAACTCTTTACATAGATAGGGTGATCGTCCTTTGTTCTTATATTGTGTAAAACCGCAGAAGTCGCTGATAATTTTTTATTTTCATTGTAGAAACAGTCTTTGTACTTCTGGCATAGTGATGTAATTTTATATCTTTCTTCTTCGTTCATGTGGTCAGTTCTTATCGGTAATTCTACTCCTTGATGATGATTCACTTTAGCATTTTTATGATCGTCCGGTATATTTTTAAAGTAATTTATTTCAAATTTAGATGTGCTAAAAATTTGAGTTATGTAATTAATATTCGCTTCAAAATTCTGCAAATCCTTATGTCCGATTAAACAATCGTACGTGCAGTACCATGTTGCTATTAAGAAAGTTATACGTGTGTCGTCACCGTATTCACGTAATATAGGAAAGGTAAGCGCATGTGTACCTTTCGTCGTTTTGTGCACCGATTTAATTTCGAATTCGTAAGGAAATATGAATTTTGAAAATAGTTTATATGCAATTTCTGGATTGATAATGGATGATGAGGCTCCAGAGTCGATGAGAATTTTAAGAGGTGGATTTGTCGTTATTATGTGTGGTAATTCGGGTGAATTGCTAATCGAATTTAAATTTATCACGTTGGTTCTGTCGTATCCGGAGCTTGTTGAAAATTTTGGCAGTTATCACTCTCGTCGTTTTCTTGATTAAATTCTTCATGGTCTGGTACAGGTGAGTCATTTTGATAATTGATTGCTTCCTCTTCTCCTTGTTCTTGTTGATGATGCAACTCTTCAGCGATAAAGTTTGCTGGTTCTGTGCTCTTAAAGAAGTTCGTTCTTGGTTTAAAGTTATTTTGTGGTGGTGAATTATTTGATCTATTTGTTGGATTAACGCCTTGTTTGTTAGTATTTCTTGTACTGACTGACATTGGTGTTGGTTGGTAATTTTGTTGTCTTGGCAGATTATTATTATTTTGATCAAAATTGTTATTACGATAATTTGTGGGGATAAATCCAGGTTGTGTTTGTGCAAATGCGGGTGTCGGTTGCAAATAAAATGGATTTACATTTCTTGAAGTACTTGGTAAATTATTTGGAGGGTAAATAATTTTTGGATTACCATTAGTCGCAAATGGGTTTGTACTTTTAGCATTGATTGCTCCAAATACGTTGGGCGTAGGTTTGTTATCACGTTGTCGTGCGAAATTGAGGAAAGCACTTTGTTGTTCATGGTTGTCGTATTTACGGCATTTTATTATACATGCCTCAACGTCGTCTAAATCAAAATGTAGCAAGTAAAAATGGTAAGGCTCTTTAATACCATTTATAAAAGTACTTTTGGCTACGTTTTCATAAAATGTATTTTTAATACTTATAACATTAGCGTCTCGATTATTTAACTGTATGCGTTCCTTCAATTTATTTAGCCTGCTTTTGATTTCGTCCGCGTATTTTTCGTATGACTGGTTTGACAATTGGTAACATACACTTAGTCTATTAAACAATAACTCCTCCGAACTTGGGTCACTGAATCTATTAACTAAGAGCGTTTTACATGCGGCATATGTGGCCGGGTTATTTGCCACCATTAGGTCTAGTGCTTCACCGAGCAACTTTGACTTGATTAATGCGAATAATGCCTCGTTTATTGCATTATCTGCCGTCGCTACATTTTCTACGAATTTGTCGCACGTTTGTACAAAGTGCGATAGGAGTATTGTACCTCCTTCATATATGGGGATCGCGTCACGCCATATCGTAAGTCGCAATTTAATTGTTCTAACGTAAGATTTTGCTGATTATCTCCGTTATTTGCCATTTTGCTTTATCTTTGATTACGCTTCACGTAAAATCAATTGCACTTAAAAGGATAGGGTTGGGTAGGATATAAGAAATTTCAAAGGCCTACTAGTTTGTCTTTAATGATTTCGGGTGAATCTCTGCTTGCAGGTGGACTCCAATCTTGACGTAGTAGGTTCCGTGATGATGGACGTTGAAACGCCAACTGCTTCCTTGCTGAAGATTTCCGTCACCAGGTTGAGAGAGAATCTGAGTTTTGTAGCTTCACGGTCCTATCTCCGCAGCGCCAGTTATGTGGCAGGCCCCGGTGTATCACCAAGGAAAGGTAACACACACACAGGTAACACTCGCCAAAGTAAGTAAGTAATCGAACAAAGGGTGTGGATTAGAATAATGATTTATTAAAACGTCGTTACAGGTTGGATGCCCGACAGAGACTGGCGATCGTCGATGCGAAGTGCAGTAAGAGAGTATAAAGAGAGTATATGTATAAAGTATATATGAAAAGTATATATTGCATTTTCATTGTCTTCTGGCTTCTCTTTGTCCATGCAGATTCCATTCGGAGCGATAAGGAGGCTGGCTGGCCGATCCGTCTAAGTACCTATGTGGTGATTCATATAACTCGGGCGTTTCCCGGGCATCCTGCGGCTCGACGACAGCAGCTGTATTTTTTTGTATTTTATGAGTGAAAATATTACAAATTAATGTTAATAGAGATATTGTAAGCGAGAAGAGATGTGGGCCCCAACCATCGCCCACATCTGTAAGGTACTCCACTTAAGGGGGTCAGACACCTTTAAAATTTTCTTCATAAAATGATCTGAAAAAAATTAATTTTCATAATTAGAAATATGTAGAAGTAGTATTCTGAAAATATATTCAATTTGTGATAAAATGAGACCTAAATAAAAATTTGTCATCTATTTTATCCCAAGATATGGTCATTTCAAAATTTAGACTCTGCCGTCGACTCCATGTTCAGGAACTGCATATATTTTAATGGGAGAGGGCTTAAAATTTTGGTATTTTATATCACTATGGGCTGAAGAGTTGTATGTATCCAATTTATTTGATTCAATATTTTTTTTACGGTCAAAAATTTCTAAAAAATTTGAATTTCACCCAAATTTAAGATTTTTTTTAGCAATTTTTGTCCGTAAAAAAATATTTAATCAAATAAATTGGACACATACCACTCTTCAGCCCATAGTGATATAAAATACCAAAATCTTAAGCCCTCTCCTATTGAAATATATGCAGTTCCTGAATCTGGAGTTGACGGCAGAGTTAAAAATTTACATCATGTAGACAACAGCTGTCAAGATAAAATTATCGAAATCCATCTTTATTTCTTCTGTAACACCTTCTCTGGCCTGAAATATAAAAAAGTATTATTTTTAGCTTAAAATCTTTTATTTTTTGAACAAATATTCTGGTACCTCAGTACACGGTCCATCAGTCTTTTAAGTTATGAGCGCACGTAGTAGCAACAGCCATATCAGTCAGATCAGTCAGTCAAGTTTGTTAAGAGGTTTAACATAATGATCCTTTGGTGCTTTTAAATCTGTATATTTGTAATAATCTTCATCACATATATCAGATTTTACGCATATACTGTGGTAAATAAAGTTGAGAAATCCAAAATCCTTTATGCATGTTATGAAGCCAGTATTGCCATAGCCATTTGGCTATGCATTTGCTTAAAAAAATGTTTATAGCAGCGACAGTCCTATATTGATCTTCTTTTATTGTCTGATAGGGTGAACTTCTCTACTTTTCCTTCATTATTCTTTTTCACATATAATATTATTACTTAATAAAGAAAATACGACTGGTATATATTTATTGCCATGCATAACTGTTTTGACTTCAGAAAATAAAATGTCAATTACATCATAGTGAGATTCAGGCGATGGTTGATAATGGTAGCTTTCTGGCAGAAACGAAGGTTCTATAATATTTTTCTGCACAATAGCATAACTTCCGCTTCCTTTAAAAGTTGATTTAAATCTGTACACTAAATGTTTTTTGTAATAGTCAGTATAGACTTAATTTTTGTTTAGTATCAATCCTTGCTATGTTTAAGTATAAAGTTTCGAATAAAAATTCAAGTACTAAAAAGCTATTTCTTAATCTTTAATTCAACTATCACTTATATTATTCAAACACTTTTAAAAACTTATTTAATATACCTTCATATATTATAATACACTAAATGTTTATTCTCAAATCCGTTGGAAACAAAATGAAAACTTAGAACAACACTTTGCATAAAAACGTGCTGATGCTGATACCACAGTGTTTATATGAAATGACAGCTGTACATGTTTACATTGCTTGTGGACTTTTGTATAAGTTAAAATCATCTCTAGTTACAATAAAGATGTGAGTGCAGGCTGTCGGTGATAAATCAGGTTGTTACGACCCCAACTTAACTGCTATAAGTTTAAAATTCAAATTTTCATTTTTGTCAAAAATACCGTCCATAAATTATATTATTTATTTTTTATCTTTATATTAATGTTCAAAATATTATTTTTGTATTTTTAAAGTATATATACATATGTAGAATAAAAATTTTAAATATATTAAAAACAGAAAAATGAACAAAAAAAATAGTAGAAATCCATATTATCTATACAAGGGGAAAATGTAATTTACACAAAACACAAATAAAAAGCTTTATCAGTGTTTTGTGTATATTCTCAAATAAAAATAGATAATGCTTTAAATCAATTTGGAACATATTGTACAAGTGTTTTTTTAGTGGAATATGTAATAAAAAAAAATCGATTATTCGTCATTTTAAAGGTGTCTGACACCCTTAATTAATACCTTTCCATAAAATATCCCCTCTTACAATATCTACTGAAAACCAGCAGTCTCTTAAACTTCTTCCCAATCCAACAAAGTAGAACGTCTTCATTAATTTAACCTTATGTAGATATAGTCACTTGTCTTGGTAAATCCTTAAATTCCTCGTAAATCCTGGAAATTGGAGTGACACTTTTTTTCATATCATATAGTGACACCTTTTTGAACTTTTATATTATGAAGTAATGCCTTTTTTATGTCACAGAGTGGGACCTTTTCGAATTTTCATGTTATAGAGTGACACCTTTTTTATGTCATAGAGTAGCACCTTTTTATGTGACAGAGTATCGCCTTGAGATAAAGAGTGCCATGTTTTTATACTTTTATGTTATAGAGTTAAACCTTCTTCATGTTAGAGTTATACCTTTTTTATATCATAGAGTAACACCCTTTTTATGTCATAGAGTTACACCATTTTTATGTTATAGAGTTACACCTTTTTTATGTCATAGAGTAACACCTTTTTTATTTCTTAGGGTAACACCTTTCTTATGGCATAGAGTTACAACTTTTTTTGTTATAGAGTAACACCTCTTTTATGTCATATAGTAACCCCCTTTTTATGTCATAGAGTGACACCTTCTTTGTTGTAGAGTGACATCTTGTTTGAGTTATAGAGTAACATATTCTTTATGTCATAGAGTGACACCTTTTTATGTTATAGAGTAACACATTTTTTATGTTATAGAGTGACATATTTTTTATGTCATAGAGTTACACGTTTTTTATGTCATAGAGTAACATTTTTTTTATGTCATAGAGTGACACCTTCTTTGTTATAGAGCCTTCCTGAACTTCTATGTCATAGAGTAACACCTTTTTATGTTATTTAGCAACAACTGCATAAATATACCGCCAACATCCTTCTAATACTTTTATACTATAGGGTAACCCTTTCTTGAACTTATATGGTATTATAAGTAGCACCTTCTATCTATCACAATCAAAACTTTTTAAACTTTGTGTCATAGTGTAACACCTTTTTATGTCGTAGAGTGACCTGTTTTTAGGTCATAAAGTTACGCCTTTCTTTGTTATAGAGTCACACCTTTTTATATTATAGCGTCACACCTTTTTTATGCCATAGAATAACACCTTTTTTATGTCATAGAGTGACATGTTTTTTATGTCATAGAGTAACACTTTCTTTATATCATAGAGTGACACCTTTTTTTATATTATAGAGTGACACCTTCTTTGTTATAGAGTAACACCTTTTTGAACTTTTATGTCGTAGAGTAACACCTTTTTATGTTATTTAGCATCAACTGAATATATATATATATATATATATATATATATATATATATATATATATATATATATATATATATATATATATACACCGCCAACATCCTTTTTATACTTTTATACTATAGAGTAACTCCTTCTTGAACTTATATGCTATTATAGAGCAGCACCTTATATGTGTCGCAGTCAAAACTTTTTAAACTTTGTGTCATAGAGTGACCTGTATTTTATGTCATAGAGTTACACCTTTTTTTTGTCATAGTCACACCCTTTTTATGTCATGGGGAGACACGTTTTTATGGTATAGCGTCACATCTTTTTTTGTGTCATAGAGTAACACCTTTTTTATGTTATAGAGTAACATATTTATGTCACACAGTAACACCTTTAATGATGACGTCTCTCTATCCATAATCTGTTCGTATACAATAAGTGGTGACGATGGCAGTGGTGGTAGCGACTACATCGATCTATCCATAAGCTGTTACTATATAATAAGTGGTGATGATGGCGGTGATGGCGTCTCCCTACCCATAAGCTTTCTCTATATAATAAGTGGTGATGATGGCAGTAGTGGTGATGGTGAGCATCCGACGGGGATGGAAGCCATCCTCCAAGCGAACGCTTGTCTTAGTAGGTGCTCTACGCAGCACGACTACTTGGCTTCAAAAGGTGTCACTCTATGATATAGAAGGTGTTACTCTATGACAAAAAAGTTTTACGGTATAGCATAAGAAGTTGTTACTCTACAGCATAAAAGTTCAAAAAGGTGTTAGTCTATAACATAAAAGTTAAAAAATGGGTTAGTCTATAACATAAAAGTTAAAAAATGGGTTACTCTATAGCAAAAAAGTCAGAAATATGTTACTCTTCAACATAGAAGTTCAACATGTGCTACTCTCTCATATAAAAGGTATAGCTCTATGACATAAAAGTTCAAAAAAAAGTTTTACTCTGTAACACAGAAGGTCGATGAAATAAAAAAGGTGTTACTCTCTGACATAAAAAGGTGTTACACTATAACGTAAGAAAGGTGATATACTATAACACAAAAAAGGTGTTACGCCATCAAATAAAAAAATCATAGGTATTACTCTATACCACAAAGAAGTGTTACTTTATAACATAAAAAATGTGTAACTCTATAACATAAAAGTATAAAAACATGGCACTCTTTATCTCAAGGTGATACTCTATGACATAAAAAGGTTCTACTCTATGACATAAAAAAGGTGTCACTCTATAACATAAAAGTTCTAAAAGGTGCCACTCTATGACATGAAAATGCATTACTTCATAATATAAAAGTTCTAAAAGATGTCACTTTATGACATGAAAAAAGGTGTCACTCCAATCTTCCGAGCATCATGCGGCCCGAGGCCAGCGATTGCGGTAGCAGTGGCTCGAGATAGATGGCGGTGGGGAAAGTGGGAGGGTATAGTAGAGGGGCAAGTATATAAAACGAGGTCTCGAGCATGTGGAGCTCATTATTGTGCAGCGTTGAGAGTTAAATGGGTCAACGCGTAGTAAAACTTCCCCCTGGTTTAAGAAGAAGAAGAAGAATACCAATTCGAAGTGGAAAGAATACCCACAAAAATATTCATCCAATACACACAATCTACCCGAGACAAAGGGGTATAAAAGATTTCACTGAGATGGAGTATGTGGTGTATATGCAGGGCTTAAGACAGCCAGAGACTTCATCTTGAAGGAATTACTCTCTCTCTCTCTCTCTCTCTCTCTCTCTCTCTCTCTCTCTCTCTCTCTCTCTCTCTCTCTCTCTCTCTCTCTCTCTCTCTCTCTCTCTCTCTCTCTCTCTCTCTCTCTCTCTCTCTCTGTTTAATGGACAATAGTGAACAGCTGCCTCTTCAATGAGCCATTTTCATGGAAGAGACTTACAGATAAGTATAGAGAAGAGAATCTATGGTTAAAGCGTCACTATCATGGAATACCGTGGTCATCAGGCGATTTGGACTATACCCTCATCGGTACGATTATTCGTGAGACTCTTAAGATGATAGGAGAAGGTGGGGCGATTTTTAGATATAAATTTTGAGGTTATGGCTGAATTTGTAACATATGTATTCGAAGTGATAGAAACTGAAACAGTCGAGTATAAATAATTTAAAAATAAAGTACCGTATATAGCCTCACATAAACTTTTTTGCAATATGGCCGACCTTCTCCATTTGATTTACGCGAGAAACCCATAACGCCCCACCTCAAAACTGCATGGGGTGATCGCTTTCTTCAGGTTAATCTTTGCATTAATGTAAATAATGAAGTGTACTTATTTGTAGATCGAGAATCGCTGGAACCTTTAAGCGTGTTACAGTTTTTTTTAAAGTTCGGTTAATATTTTTAATAGCAAAAATATCCATATCGTCCCATCAAGTACCCACATCGCCCCACCTTTTCCTACTAGAATTATTGTGAGAATAATAACAAAACAACGGTCAAATAACACAACAACGGATGCAAAAGCGGTGGATTTTCCAACAAATTGTTAATTTAGAAGAATGGGATTATCTAGCTAAGGATTTACCAAGACAAGTGACTATATGCACCAATCACAATGGAGAAAATAAGGCTATATACTGAAAGAAGATTCGTGGAGCTACTCCTCTGCGCCGTAGAGCAGCAGCACGATGCGCTAGGTGGCTGCTACCTTTAGTGTTTGAGTTGCCGCTACTCGCCCATCGAGGAGCAGTTCCTCAATATAGAGGAGCTGTTCCTTAAAATGTTTTGAGTAGTAGGCCCTCTATAATTTGGGGAATAGACACTCCGTACTACAGTTTGCGCGGACATAGTCATATAACATAACCTCGTTTGATACACATCATTTGCCGGTATGCTCGCATTTTCTTTATGACAATAAAGATATTTTTCAAGTGATAACTGCTATAAAGAAAAAGAAAATGAAAGAATTTTTTCTAAAATATCCGGATATGTCAATGATTAAGAAAAGTATGCTTGGTAAGTATAATTTACCTAAAATATATTTGCATGTTTTTTGAGGTTTTGTTTGTATTAATTTTTCATACATTTATAACAGCATTATTTATTTGCATTATAATTCCATGATTTATTTTTAAGATTAGGTGTAGGGATAACCAACACTACTTTTTATGCTCTAAGCGATGAGCAAATTTATAGTTGTTTAAAAGACTATTCACCAACGGTAATGTTTGCTTTCATATCAAAATATAATTTTGAAAAGGATGTGTTGTTCAGTAAGGAAGTCGACAATGTTTTGGAAGTAGAGAGCATGAGTGATTTATCTTTATCTTCATCATCAATTGATAAGAATGCATCTATGATTTCCTTGTCGGATAATAATGAAAATACATCTAATCAATCTAAAAGACGTAAATTGCAACCTATAGAAGGTCTCTTTTTAATAAATGATATTCTTTTATTTCTGATTTTACTTACTTTTCTCAAAGAATCTTTATGATACATTATGTAATTGCAGATGATTTTACTTTCAAAGAAAATGAAATTTATTTTCTGTTAAAAAGTACACTTGAGGGAAGAATTGTTTTGGGGAAATATAAGCATTACAGAGTAGTCGATTTTCCTAAGTTGAAAAATTTGGTAATATATCATTATTTGTCAAAAAACCCTATGAACTATACGTAAGTTTTCATATTTTAATTGTGTAATAAAAAATGTTTTGTCCATTTCTGCCGTAATACCAATTTTCTATGTCCTCTGGAGATACAGCCATATATCAATGGTAATCGAATAAAAAAGTTATAAATTATCATTGCAAATGATATGTATAATCAACCTATATTATATGCATTATAGTATCTATTTTTTAAAATAGTTTAAGTTAAAACATTTGTTTACAAAATACTTTCTAAAGTGTAAACCTGTTTTTTGTTTATGGGCATTCTCTGTACCGGTGTAGGATTTTCTGATAGATTTAATTGAACACTTCTATTCATTTGCTTCAGCCGCGTCTAAGCCTAGGCTAAAATAATTGATCATCAATGTATGCATGTTATTCTTAAGAAATAATTATTGTAAATAATAGCATGGCTTTGTAAATGTGTAGCTAAACTAGTTATAAACAGCTTATTAATTAAAAATGATTTTTTCAGTCTAGAGAAAACAACGTTTGAGGACATTGCCCATCAAATTCAAGAGTTGACGCCATCTGTCGATGAGGATTTATTATACGTACCATATAAATCTAGTACTGTAAGTAGTGCTGAGTCTAATGCAGGAGGTTCATTGTATTGGTTTTATAAAGAGTGTCTCAAGGACCTATATGGAGCTGTTATACTGAAGAGGAAAGAAAAACGAAAATAAAAGTGCACACAGAGTACTAATACTAATAAAGGTAAAACAGAATATAATTGATAGTAGTTAAGATTCTAACGACAGCTGCATATTACTTGAGTAATGAATAATTGGCTTTGACGGTCCTGCTGTCCAAAGGAAGGGTAAGTCAAGGATGACGAAATGACAACCCACGATGATATATTAATCGTCGACGTTTCGAGTTTTTATTTAAACTCCTTCTCAAGACACTAGTACAAATTTAAATAATAAAATACACATTAATGAAAGTTATAAACTAAACAATAGTAATCGCATCTAAGATTAACGAACAAGATTTACTTACAAAGTCTAGGCAGTCTCTTAAAGTTACGTAGGTGATCGCTTCAGTATCACCAGTAAATTGTTATAATAATGAACATTCGGGCTTTATATATTACATAGAATGCATGTGTGCGTTACACATATATGTAAATACCATTTGATCAAACGCGCGGGGTGGTTCTAAGTGTTACGCGGTCTCGCAAGTATTAGGCGAATATATGTAAAAGAGCCCAGGTGGGGGGTGGGCTAATACTACTCGTTATTCAAAAGTGGCAAATGGGCGTGGTCATATCTTTACTTTCATACTTTCCTAATACTGTACAATGATATTGATCGTGCTTTCATGAGAATTTCTATTGTAAGAAGTGATTTTTATTTATAAATGTCTTATATTCAAATCTAAGTGTCTTTGTATCTTGCTGATTATTAATATATTGTGGTTGTGCATGTATAAACAACATTTCGGCTAATTTGCGCTTCCCTAATAACTGTTCCGTATGTAATACTTTTACATTATTGAAATTAAAATTATGCTCAGTTTCTTCCATATGAGTGTAAATTGCCGAACCTCGATCTTTGTTTTCGCATTTTTTCTTATGTTCCTTAACTCTAATACATAATCGTCTTTCTGTTTGACCTACGTATGTAGCCGCACACTCATTACATTCTATTCGATAAACGACATTGGTTTTCTCATCTTTAGGACTCACGTCTTTACCCAATTTTATAAAACAGTTCCATTTATTTACAGTATTATTTAACACTTCAGTATTATATTTTTAAAAAATTTTGAGATAATCGGATTTAATTCATTTATGTAAGGGATCACTATGTGTAATTTTTTCTCACGCTGTATTCTTTTTTCATTAGTGTAATTCATGCTTCTAAGTCTTAATTTTATGTATTTGTTTATCAAATATATTGGATAATCATTTTTGATTAGGAACTGTTTTATCAAATTTAAGTTTACATTATGAAACGAAGTATGTGAAAGTTTAATTGCTCTGTCAACTAGTGAATAAATAATCGCAATTTTGTTTTTTTGTGGGTGTTGTGAGTTGTAATTCAATAACCTACCGGAAAATGTTGGGTTTCTGTACCAGTTTGTTATTATGTTCTTGTTATTAACAATAATTTCTATATCAAGAAAACTAATTTTATTATAAATCGACTTTTCGGTTGTGAACTGTAAATTTTCATCATAACTATTGAAAACTTCTCGTGTATAATTTATTAAATTCTTTGGTACACATAATAATATATCATCAACATATCTAAAATAAAAGGTACTATCAAAACAAAGTTTACTTAGGGCGTACGTTTCTAAATCTTGCATTACAATATCCGCTAAAATTGGGCTGATAGGATTTCCCATAGCAGAACCAAATTTTTGTCTATAAAATTGATCATTAAACTGGAAAAAATTATTTTGTAGAATAAATTTTATAGATTCTATGAATTCACTGCAAGATAAATATGTATGATTAAAAAGTTGAGTCCAACGTTTCTCAATAGCCGCGTAAATCAAATATAATGTAATGTGTCAAAAGGTTACGGCCTAGTCAAAATACATAAAGAAAACAATCCAGTCCGTCCGATTATCTCCGCAATAAATTCGCCTACTTATAACTTGGCTAAGAGTTTATCCAAATTCCTTTACGAACATCTGAAAAAACCGTTTTCACACATTAATAATAGTCTTCAATTAAAAGAAAAAATAGAAGGTACCATAATTCCTGATGGGTTTGAAATTATTAGCTTAGATGTGATTAGTTTATTCACAAACGTACCGGAATATTTGATTTACGCGGCTATTGAGAAACGTTGGACTCAACTTTTTAATCATACATATTTATCTTGCAGTGAATTCATAGAATCTATAAAATTTATTCTACAAAATAATTTTTTCCAGTTTAATGATCAATTTTATAGACAAAAATTTGGTTCTGCTATGGGAAATCCTATCAGCCCAATTTTAGCGGATATTGTAATGCAAGATTTAGAAACGTACGCCCTAAGTAAACTTTGTTTTGATAGTACCTTTTATTTTAGATATGTTGATGATATATTATTATGTGTACCAAAGAATTTAATAAATTATACACGAGAAGTTTTCAATAGTTATGATGAAAATTTACAGTTCACAACCGAAAAGTCGATTTATAATAAAATTAGTTTTCTTGATATAGAAATTATTGTTAATAACAAGAACATAATAACAAACTGGTACAGAAACCCAACATTTTCCGGTAGGTTATTGAATTACAACTCACAACACCCACAAAAAAACAAAATTGCGATTATTTATTCACTAGTTGACAGAGCAATTAAACTTTCACATACTTCGTTTCATAATGTAAACTTAAATTTGATAAAACAGTTCCTAATCAAAAATGATTATCCAATATATTTGATAAACAAATACATAAAATTAAGACTTAGAAGCATGAATTACACTAATGAAAAAAGAATACAGCGTGAGAAAAAATTACACATAGTGATCCCTTACATAAATGAATTAAATCCGATTATCTCAAAATTTTTTAAAAATATAATACTGAAGTGTTAAATAATACTGTAAATAAATGGAACTGTTTTATAAAATTGGGTAAAGACGTGAGTCCTAAAGATGAGAAAACCAATGTCGTTTATCGAATAGAATGTAATGAGTGTGCGGCTACATACGTAGGTCAAACAGAAAGACGATTATGTATTAGAGTTAAGGAACATAAGAAAAAATGCGAAAACAAAGATCGAGGTTCGGCAATTTACACTCATATGGAAGAAACTGAGCATAATTTTAATTTCAATAATGTAAAAGTATTACATACGGAACAGTTATTAGGGAAGCGCAAATTAGCCGAAATGTTGTTTATACATGCACAACCACAATATATTAATAATCAGCAAGATACAAAGACACTTAGATTTGAATATAAGACATTTATAAATAAAAATCACTTCTTACAATAGAAATTCTCATGAAAGCACGATCAATATCATTGTACAGTATTAGGAAAGTATGAAAGTAAAGATATGACCACGCCCATTTGCCACTTTTGAATAACGAGTAGTATTAGCCCACCCCCCACCTGGGCTCTTTTACATATATTCGCCTAATACTTGCGAGACCGCGTAACACTTAGAACCACCCCGCGCGTTTGATCAAATGGTATTTACATATATGTGTAACGCACACATGCATTCTATGTAATATATAAAGCCCGAATGTTCATTATTATAACAATTTACTGGTGATACTGAAGCGATCACCTACGTAACTTTAAGAGACTGCCTAGACTTTGTAAGTAAATCTTGTTCGTTAATCTTAGATGCGATTACTATTGTTTAGTTTATAACTTTCATTAATGTGTATTTTATTATTTAAATTTGTACTAGTGTCTTGAGAAGGAGTTTAAATAAAAACTCGAAACGTCGACGATTAATATATCATCGTGGGTTGTCATTTCGTCATCCTTGACTTACCCTTCCTTTGGACAGCAGGACCGTCAAAGCCAATTATTCATTACTCAAGAATATAATTGAAGGTATAATATGAAACTTACATTTTTATTTTGGTGTTTGCAGGTTCTATTACCTCTGATTTTGATTGTCTTACTGACCCCAATAGAGAAAAATACAATTCTTTAGATGTGGGTTTGAAATGGCAGGAAAGTTTTCAGCATCGGAACCAAAAACTGATTGAGAAGGAAGGAAAAAACTACCTTCTGTCACCGATAACATATATTACAAGTTTTCCTTGTTTACACGATACAACAACTCTTTCATTGGTAAGTTAATATAAAATTATGTGTGAAATAAATTATTAACTTATTTTAATATACATTGCAGTTGGAATCAGATTTCAAAAAAATTATTGAAAAATTAGGTCAGAATAAAATCATAAATGAAAATGATGTTCCTGCATTAATTGAATTGATAAAAATATCAAAAATAAAAGAAGTTGTAGCTTTTAGAAAAACGTGCACCCACCTTATCGAGCAAGGTATAGTCTACAAAGGTTTAAATCTATTTTGCATGTATTAATTATTATATATTTTATTTCAGGTATACATAATAGTGTGATAGCACTATTTGCACTTCCACTCTACATGACGGTTGCCAAGCCATTTGGAAAAGATCTCGTCTCAGACTCGTTTATCCTGCTAATAAAGGTGTGTGTGTGTGTGTGTGTGTGTGTGTGTGTGTGTGTGTATGTGTGTGTGTGTGTGTGTGTGTGTGTGTGTGTGTGTGTGTGTGTGTGTGTGTGTGTGTGTGTGTGTGTGTGTGTGTGTGTGTGTGTGTGTGTGTGTGTGTGTGTGTGTGTGTGTGTGTGTGTGTGTGTGTGTGTGTGTGTGTGTGTGTGTGTGTGTGTGTGTGTGTGTGTGTGTGTGTGTGCAATCTGTTCAATAAGTCCGTTTTTTACGTTATACTTATATTAATATTATATATTAATATAATTATTTGTATATATATATATATATATATATATATATATATGTATATATATATATATATATATATATATATATATATATATATATATATATATAGATATCATTCCTTATATTAATATTCAAGTATGGAAAATTTTATAACCATTTTGTAAAAAATGTACTTGGGTATACATATAAATATCTATAGATATTTCAGAAAATGAGTTTCAAGATTCAAATCTAAATAATTAAAATATTATAAGAAGCCTAATTAAATACTATAAGAATTTCATTTTTTAATATATTAAAATTACTTTATTATTGTATAATTTAAACTGATTATAACGAACTTTTCAATTGAAATCAACTAATTTAATCATGTTCATAACCTCAAAAAAAAAATATGAAGTAGATAATGATAATACGTGCGAAGCACATTTTATGTTGCTAGTATTAATTATAAACTACATAGGTACATATTTTATTACAGGATCCTAGTGAATTGAAAGTGAAGAGGAAAGAATTACAAGATAAACTTCAGGAAATAGATCGTATTCTCTACGTAGTATTTTGCGGAACTTTGGAAAACATTTCTCAAACATATGTGATTTTTAATGATCACGATTACTCATATTAGGATCCCTTGAAAGCCATAGATCTTTGTTTCAAGTGTCATACTGCACTGCGATCGTGGCCGTTTGGGTGTGACTACGTGTGGCAATTTATTCAGTTGTGCGTCTATAAAATACCACACAATAAATCACCATTTTTTGTTAACAAGACGTTTCAAGTTGTCAATAGATTGATTCATAATTTAAAATAACTTTCAAATGTAACCTTACCGATTACGAATATAGGCGGCATTTCAGAAGACACGACAATATACATAGATTTTTAGTAGTTATAATGTTTTTACGGTATACTTAGTATATTATACTTAGTGTTTTGTTTAATGTGAATACGACTTCGATTGCATTGCTCTTTTCAATTATACGTTAGAACACATTATGGGTTTGTTATTATTTTTAAATCATATTTTATCATTAATTTTAAACCTTTACGGGGATCCTAATTTACCGAGGAACATCGTTGATACGGTCATTCAGTTTTTTGATAAATTCATCGTGAAATATACTTGCCATCTTTAAAACGAGATATTTTAAATGCTTTAGATAATGAAAAACTTTCGAAACGGTCCATTGTAAATTTAGATTCTGTCTTTCATGAGCACACAAAATTATTTGATAAAATTAACTCGGAATCAAAGAGATTTAATTTACTTAAAAGTAAAGGTTTTCGTGAACCGGTAATATTTTCTGTAGGAAATGCATTGCAATCTACGCTTATTGACAATCAGGATATATTGACATTTCAACCAGTTTGAAGTCTTTTTTGGAAATACCTGGTATTTTGGACGATATTCTACAGTACGTGCAACAGCTATCCGAAGCAGATAATATAATAATTCGTAATGTTATGCAAGGTACTTTATGGCAGCACGAATATTGCCCAAAATTTGGCAGTGATATAGTGCTACCATTTTATTTATATTATGACGAATTAGAATGCGGTAATGCTTTGGGTAGTAGTCCTGGAAAAAATAAGTTCGGAGCTGTATACGCTCAACTTGCGTGTCTTCCACCACACATAGCTTCAAGTCTGAAAGCTATTTTTGTCTGCATGTTAATTCACGCGGAAGATAAAAAACTAAGCTCGAATTTTCATGTTTTTAAAAAAGTTATTGAAGAAGCAAACTTTCTTTCTACAGTAGGCATTGAAATCTATGATGGTACAATAAAGCGAACCATAAAGTTTCAGTTAGTATTAGTCTTGGGAGATAATCTCGGCTTAAATGAAATATTTGGATTTGTAAAGTCGTTTTCAACTGATTATTTCTGTAGAGTCTGTAAGTCAACCGCAAAAAAGACTGCATATTTAACTGTAGAAATTCCATCCAAACTTCGAACTAAAACCAATTATTGTACAGATCTACAAGAAGGGAATGTAGCGATGAGTGGTATAAAAGAGGAGTGCGTTTTCCATAGCGTTAACAACTTTCACATTGTTGAAAATTGTAGCATGGATATCATGCACGATTTTATGGAAGGTGTATGCTCGTACGTTCTCCATGCCGTTTTTTGTACTTTCATATTTGAAAAGAAATATTTTACGTTACAAACCCTTAATAAATGCATTAAGCATTTTGATTATGGGTCTTTTGCAACGTCAAACAAACCACCGCCAATAACATTATCACGGTTAAAGCCAAATGTTAATTTTAAAATGTCTGCTTCAGAAACACTCTGCTTAGTCCGTTATCTACCTTTAATTATTGGGCACTTAATCAACGAAGATGACGACCACTGGAAATTAATAAAATATTTGCGCCGAATGCTTGATATTTTAACTGCTCCTTATGTTACAGATGCTCATGCGAAATACTTGCAAGATATTGTTAAGCGTCATAACGAATTGTATTTAAAGTTGTACGGTGAATTAAAACCGAAATTTCATTTTCTTACGCATTATTCGAGGCTTTTATTGAAATTAGGTCCATGTATTAATTATTCAACTTCGCACTTTGAATCACGTCATCGACCCGTTAAAGCTGTCGTTCAGTCGACTAGTAGCAAAAGAAATCTGTTACATATCATAGGCATTAAACAAATTTTAAATCTATGTCAAACTATACACTCCGCAGAATTTTCGAATCTTCCTCTATTTGCTGCTAAAGATGAAATCGCAAAATCCGATGGTTATAACAATAAAGTTAAGTTTTTTAAGAGAGTTATAATTCAAAGTATTTCGTACGAACTTGGAATGTTTCTGGTAACTCGCATTTCTTCCAGCCTTAAGTTATTTGGTCAAATTGTAAATATTATAAGGGTTAATGATAAAACTTATTTTACAATAGAAATGTATCAACAAATGTATTTTCATGATCATTTTCATGCATACGCTGTAGAGCGTTATAGTGAAAAAGATGTTTCCATTAATCAAAAACTATTACCGAATGTTGAACCGGTTTTATCAATAATTAAAAATTTCGCGCCTCTTTCATCAAACACAGAGATGATTGAGCATATGATATGTTTGCGATCTGGTTTGTAAAAATATTACTGGAGAGAAATAAGAATTATATTATACGTAATCTTTACAAATTTATTTTTTCCCTACCTCATTTTATAAAATTTATAATTTAGTTACATAATTGATATTAATATATAAATTCATAATAATATATAATAATATCTGAGATTTGTGTTAAAAGTTTAAAATATTGAAAATTTAAAAGCGGCATCATGATAATATATGCGGGATTCAATGATTATTTACCGCAACGAGCCGAGATTCTGTTCCCCAAGAAGCTGAGGTTCTGCTCCCCGACAAAAGAGAGGGGCTGCTCCCTGATATATTTTGAGTGACTACTCCTCAAGTTTTGAGGAGCTGTTACTCGAATGTAACTGTGTAGCGGCCCCACAACTCTGGAGGCACTGCTGCGCGAATCTTCTTTCAGTGTATGTGCTCTACATAATGTTAAATTAATGGAGCCGTACTACTTTGATGGATTGGGAAGAAGTTTCAGAAACTGTTAGTTTTCAGTAGATATTGCAAGAGGGGATATTTTATGGAGAGCTATTAATTTAGTGGAGTACCTCACAGATGTGAGCGATGATTGGAGCCTACAGCCCTCTGTTCTTACAATATCTCTATTAACATTAATTTGTAATATGTTCACTCATAAAATACAAAAAAATACAGCTGCTGTCCGCGACGCACAGGATGCCCGGGTAACGCCGCTGGCCTCGGGCCGCATGATGCTCGGGAAATTGGAGTGACACCTTTTTTCATATCATAGAGTGACACCTTTTTGAACTTTTATATTATAAAGTAATGCCTTTTTGAACTTTCATTTCATAGAGTAGTACCTTTTCGAACTTTTATGTTATAGAGTGACACATTTTTTATGTCGTAGAGTAACACCCTGAGATTAAGACTGCCATGTTTTTATACTTTTATGTTATAGAGTTACACCTTTTTATGTCATAGAGTAACACCTTTTTTATGTTATAAAGTAACACATTTTTGTGGTATAGAGTACCACCTTTGATTTTTTATGTGATGGCATAACACCTTATTTGTGTTATAGTATATCACACTTCTCACGTTATAGTGTAACACCTTCTTTATTTCATCGACCTTCTGTGTTATACAGTAAAACTTTTTTTTGAACTTTAATGTCATAGAGCTATACATTTTATATCTGAGAATAACATATTTTGAACTTTTCTGTTGAAGAGTAACACATTTCTGACTTGTTTTTTACAGAGTAACACCTTTTTGAACTTTTATGCTGTAGAGTAACACATTTTATGCTATACAGTAAAACCTTTTTTGTCATAGAGTAACACCTTCTATATCATAGAGTAACACCTTTCGAAGCCAAGTAGTCGAGCTGGGCAGAGCACCTACTAAGACAAGCGTTCGGTTGGAGGATTGGCTTCCATCCCCGTCGGATGCTTACCATCACCACTACCGCCATCATCACCACTTATTATATAGAGAAAGCTTATGGGTAAGGAGACGCCATCACCACCATCACCGCCATCCTCACCACTTATTATATACGGACAGCCTATGGATAGATAGATGTAGTCGCTATCACCCCTGCCATCATCACCACTTATTGTATACGAACAGATTATGCATAAAGAGACGTCATCATAAAAGGTGTTACTCTATAGAGTAACACATTTTTGATCTTTTATGTCATAGAGTTACACCTTTTTTTGTTATAGAGTCACTCCATGCCATAAAAAAGGTGTTACTCTATAATATAAAAAAGTTGTCACTCTATGATATAAAAAAAGTGTTACTCTATGACACAAAGTTTAAAACGTTTTGACTGTATGACATAGAAGGGGTTAATCTATAACTTAAAAATGTGTTACTCTATAATAGAATAAAAGTTTAAAAAGGAGTTACTCTATAGCATAAAAGTTCAAGAACGTGTTACTCTATGACATAAAGTCGAAAAAGGTGTTACTCTATGACATAAAAAAGGTGTTACTCTATGTCATTAAAAACATGTCACTCTATGACATAAAAAGGGGGTTACTGGTATAAAAGTATAAAAAGGATGTAGGCGGTATACTTATTCAGTTGATGCTAAACAATTGAAACATAAACATGGCAAACGCACCGGATGTTATTTGCAAATTTCAGGATGCAATAGTACGAAAATCACAGTCTTTATTAGGTTTGACAAAAAGTGCTGAATCTTTCGATATAGCTGGTGATATTGAAACTTCTGAAATCAAACTATCTAATATGAGCCCTGACCATAATAATAAGATAGCTAGCTCCAATAATCGTAAATTTGCAAAATTAGTCAAGAAATGTGTAACGAAATTAAACCGAAATTCTAGGAGATATCTCGATAATATTTATGGTGTTTACAAGCGGGGAAATTTACTTATGATCGGAAATTCTCCAATAAAGTTTGAAGGCGACTTTGTCCAGATAAACGAACGAAAGTATCGTTTATCCATCGGATTACTGCAATTACTATTCAAAAAACTTCCGGATGAAAGTCTTACCAATTGAGATGATTTGGATAATTATCGTATGATTATCGAAGTTTCGAGCGCTCACAAAAAGCACTATTGCGTGAATGAGTCGAATCGAAAACTAAAGAGTAACAAATTTTATAATTTGATTGCTCCAATGTTCGAAAAGTCGTCTGTAAAAAGTATCACGCCATTATCTCGAGAAGATAATGTTAGCGAAGTAGAAAATGCAAGAGAGAAAAATAAAAGGGTTAAGCAAACTAATCCAGTGGCAGTGAAAAAGATATTTGAACGAATAGCCAATCCTCTAAAGAAGCTCATAACTGTTGATACACGAGTTAACTCGCATCTTCCAACTTCTAACGAGACCGATAATTATTATGAAACTGATTATTGTAGTGAAGATACATCAGATTTCTCAACCAATGAATATTTAGGTAGAAGAATTCGTGATAAAAAGAATTATAACTTTATTAATTGGAGATATCAACGTGAAAGAAAAAAGAGACAGTGGACTAGTGATGATGAAGAGGAAGAAGTTGTTCCCAAAATCTCACGAGTAGATATTACAACTGCATACGAACTCAACGTCTGGGATGATCCTAACAAATTAGTTGATCAGTTACAAGTACTCGTTACTGAGCAAAACATGGGAATAAAAACTAACTATGGTGAAATCCGTTTTATTCTTAGTGAACTTCGCAATACTAGTATAATAAATTAATCTTTCAAAGTTATATTGTACTAGAAACTGTATCTAAAAACTGAAATATTGGCTAAGCCAAATATTAATTTTCAATAAAATTATTTTGGTAAACAAACATTTTTCAAGTTATAAATAGCCTGTCTTTTTTTTTTTTTTTTATTTCCCGCCATGCTCTTTTGACAAATAAAGAGCCTGGAATTACCGATTATTTAAGGTGAATGACGTAAAGAATTCAGAATCGCGGAAAAACTGCAGTGACTGCCGAGCACATGTAGGTATCACGAACTCAGATTTTCAACTACGTAGCAGTCCACGTTTTGCGTACATGAGTTTTCCGAGTTATACATATTGTACTATGAAGCCCTAATCTGCAAAACAGTGTAAAAAGTAGATGTCCGTGACAGTAGTAAATTGATTATTCAATAAACAAAATCATAAAAGTAAAAATTCCCTTTTCAGCCACCTCATTCATTACAATTCTAAAATGTTAAGGATAAAAAGTCTTCTGAAAAAACTATGTATCAATGAACTCGCTATTTTATGTTGGTATAAGTTTTGTAGTCTTTGAATAATGTTTATACTTTCAGTACGTTTATAAACATTCAACTATTATTCAAGATACGAAAATGGAGTGCCTTGCTAAGTTTTAAGTATGTAGAGTGTCTATAATTGAGTTGTATTTATTTATTTTATGGATAGCATTGCCATTTTCTACAATAAATTTGAACATTTATTATTTTATAAGATTTATTACATGTATTATAAACTGTTTATGAAAGGATAATGTAAATGAGTCGCTAAATACATTTTTATACTCTGAATAGAGGTGGTTCAATGATGGTTTTTTATACTATAATTTTGCACTAATTATTTGCGGACAACGAAAAAAAAACATTGTAGTATTTGTAGAGTGTTGAAAACTTACTAAAATCTGATATTGACTAGCAGAATCTCAGATTATCTTACTACCGGCTTTTTGTCTCATTTTTGCTAAAAAATCCTGTCCCACTGAAGGGACTACCTATGTATTCTTTTTTTACTTGTGTAATATGTTAGTAATATTTTTATTTTACTTTGGGAAGGTTTCAAACACTATAAATAAATCATATATGACCTGAATTGTTTGCCTTCAGACATAGGTATTATTTTTCAAAAAAGAGAGAACTAGATAAAATCAGGCGCACTCTATATATTTTATAATACATTACATTTCTTTTCTAAATATTAAAAAGTATTAATTTAAACTTCTGTGAATGCTAAGATGCAAAAAATGTTGGAATAATCGTAAAAGAATATCAGTATTATTTTTATAATACAACATTCCAAGGTCTGAAACTATTTTCTATATTTTCTATTTTGAGAGTTAAATATTTTATAACCTCAAAAAAGTGTAAAATATTTTACGCGCGCAGCGGCCTCGTAATTCAGCTGTGAGTATACATGACTCGATAGTTTACTGGTAAGGTGGCTGCTCAGTAATGTAAAGGCCGCTGCGGGCGTAAAATATTTTGCACTTTTTTGAGGTTATGAAAATTTTGTATACACCATATGGCTCTATGAAAAAAAGTGACACCCCCCAAAATTTCATCCGTTTTTCGATCCGAGCGCTCCTTCTCGAGATATAAGCGAAAAACTAAAATGTCTACCCCCACCGCCTATTTTCGGAAATTCTGTCAATGTCGTCTTATAATATGTAAAAACTATGTCCCTCCTCCAGTTACGCCCCCAAAATTTCATCCGTTTTTCGATCCGAGCACTCCTTCTCGTAATATGAGATCACGCGCATTCAAATTACCCCTCAGAGGTAGATAAAACGCCCCGTATTCACCCGAGGCCTTGTCAGGATGTGTGTGTGTGTGTGTGTGTGTGTGTGTGTGTGTGTGTGTGTGTGTGTGTGTGTGTGTGTGTGTGTGTGTGTGTGTGTGTGTGTGTGTGTGTGTGTGTGTGTGTGTGTGTGTGTGTGTGTGTGTGTGTGTGTGTGTGTGTGTGTGTGTGTGTGTGTGTGTGTGTGTGTGTGTGTGTGTGTGTGTGTGTGTGTGTGTGTGTGTGTGTGTGTGTGTGTGTGTGTGTGTGTGTGTGTGTGTGTGTGTGTGTGTGTGTGTGTGTGTGTGTGTGTGTGTGTGTGTGTGTGTGTGTGTGTGTGTGTGTGTGCACAGGCGATAACTTTTGAACCGATCGACCGATTTACATCGGACAGGGCTTATGCTCTTCGTTTTGGTGGAGAATAGAGAGGGCAGAACCTACTTTTTGATTTTGTCAAGTTTCTTTTGTTTTATAACCAAAAAACGATTCTGAATTTTTCGTTTTTTTGATTTTTTAATTCTTTACAACCAGTATTACTTAATATAATAACTTTTTCTTAAAAGGTCGTTAAATTACCTACAATTTTAGTAATGAAAATATGGTTTATAATTCTTTAATCAATATCTCAATAACTTTTTTATTTATCCACTCAAAATTATTAATACTTCTTACACTAACATAAGTTGATTTGTTTCCGAGAAAGAAATTATTTTTGGAAACAAGTGTGTTTCCTTTCGTTTACGATAACAGGAGTAAAAATCAATGAATCATTTTGAAATTTGGCAGAGAATTAGCTTTTTTATATCTAAGGATCGAGTACTTTGCCCAAAAAAATTTAACTGTTTTGACCAAAGATATTTGAGGTTAAAAATTTTTTATAAATTTCTTATATTTGCATTTTTAAAAAGAATATCCGATTGATTGACTCAACATTTTTACCAATTATTACACTTATCGAGTACAACATTGTGTTAAAATTTGAAGAGGCTATGTTGATTTGTTTCCGAGAAAAAAATTATTTTTGAAAACAAGTGCGTTTCCTTTCAACACTATTACTCAATTCTGGGTTCCCGTTTTTCTCCTTTAATTTTAAACTTTTTGAAAAAACTCTCTGACACGTTTACAGGAAAAATAGGAATCCAATTCTGAGTAATAGCGTGGGTATCGCATCGCCTTATGTTGAAATTTCAAGAGATTTTCCGATTTTTTTTCTCGAGAACGAAATTATTTTAGATAACAAGTGCGTTTTCTTTTGTTTACGACAACAAGAGTAAAGGTCAATGAATCGTTTTGAAATTTGTCAGATAGGCAGCTTTTTTATATCTTAGAATCGAGTTCTTTGCCCAAAAGAATCCGATTGTTGTGACCAAAGATATTTGATGTTAAAAGTTTTTTATAAGTTTCTTAATATTGCATTTCTAAAAACAATATCCGATTGATCCACTCAAAATTTTTACCGCTTATTACACTTATCGAGCATAACATTGTGTTAAAATTTCAAAAGATGTCTTGATTTTTTTCTTGAGAAAAAAATTATTTTTGAAAACAAGTGCATATCTGTTTTACTTATTAATTATTGTGTACTAGGGCATGTCCCCGAGAAAGTCATTTCAGATTGGTTCCTACGGCAACGTGTACTAGGGCAAGGATGAAAACTGACTTTCAAAATATGAATTTCGTAAAAATTTCATAAATATATTTCATAAAAATATAAAATATCTTTCACCGCAAAAGTCAGATTTTTTTGGGCAAAGAAATCGATTCTTAAATATAAAAAAACTATCTCTCTGTTAAATTTCAAAACGATTCATTGATTTTTGTTAAGAAGTATAACTTAGTTATTATATATGTATGATTGTTACAATGATGGATTAACTTTAAACCACTAAATCGAACAGGATAGTATAAGTTAAATCCTGTTACAAAACAAATATTTATTAGATTATTGCCAATACATACTTTTCTTTCTCAGACTAATGTATTTCTTTAAAATTTTGTATAACAATAATTAATGGTTTGTATAGGATACGTAAATGAAAAAACAAATAAGATATTTTTTGTATTAAGTCAAATTGTTTAACAAACAACCGAGAACAACAAAGGAAAAAGTTTTATTTGTTAATAAAGTTTTGTTGTGAAACATTTACATTTGTTTTTTAAATTTAAAAAACGGAATCAATAAATTAGTTTGAGGAAGCATCTTGCCAATGAATTAGCAGCGGTTTTTTTTATTTTAATCGATGATTTTAGTAAAGCTGGTAAAGTATATTCAATTAAAGAGAAAAATGAAGTTTATGATGTATAGTAACTTATGTTAATTTAGTAGAAAATTTAACAGGAAAGAAAATCAAATGATTAAGATGTGATAACGGCAAAGAATTTTTAAATCGAGTTATATTTAAATTTGTAAAATAAAAGGGAATATATATTGAACCATGTCCTCCATATGTTCATGAATTGAATGAAACTGCCGAGAGATACAATAGGTCGATACTGAAAAAAGCTAGATGTTTACTGTCAGACGCTAGAATTCATAATAGATTTTGGCCAGAAGTAATTAAAACGGCCTTTTACTTAAAGAATAGAACATTAGCTAATACGTTTGAGAGGAAGACTCCATACGAAATTATGATGGTAGAAAAGCCCGATATTATTAAGTTAAAGTTATATGGAAGTAGAGTTTTTGTCAGATTTCCGGTATGTAAAAGGAAAAGTAAATGGGATAGAAAAGCTGATTTAGGAGTATTGGTTGGTTATGAAAATGTTAGTTTATAGAGTATTAATTAACAATAAAGTTATTGTAGCAAGACATGTTGATATAATTGAAGAAAATGTAAATTTAGTAGGAATTAATGAGAATGAAGAAATTAATGCAAATGATTTAATTGAAAATGAAGTTAATCAGAAAAGTCAAAATGAAAATGAGGAAAACGAAAACTTTAATGAAAATGAGATAAATGATAATAATGAATCTGTACATACTGCATCTAATACCAACGATGAAAATTTAACAGTACCGAGAAAGTCACAAAGAAAGATAACCCGATATCCCGGTAACCTGATAACAAACTGTACATATGTAAATTATGTGAATCCGGAAAATTATGATGATGCAATAAATTCTAGTGATAGTAAAAATTGGTTAGAGGCTATGAGAAAAGATATTGAAATTCTAGAGAAGAAAACACATGAAAGTTAGTCGAAAAGCCCAAAGATAGAAAGGGATTAGATTTAAAATGGGTTTACACAGAAAAGGCATCGGATAAATTTAAAGCGAGAATTGGAGTAAGAGGTTTTCAACAAAGCGAAGTACTCGATGATATATATTCGCCTGTAACGAGAACGCAAACATTAGAGATAATGTTAAATTTTTGTGTGCAAAATGATTTAGATGTAGACCAAATGGATGTCGAATCAGCGTTCATAAATGGAAAAATCAAATCCGAAGTTTATGTAAAACAATCTCTAGGTTATGACGATAATTCAGGCAGAGTCTATAAATTAATCAAATCTTTGTACGGATTGCGAGAAAGCCCACGAGTATGGTATGAGTACTTAAGATAATTAGGATTTAAGCGTAGTAAGATTGATTACTGCTTATACTATTTGGAAATTATGGATAAATGGAACAAAGTTTGAAACATGAACCTGATTTATCAGTACCAGAAGATATTAAGTATAGAAATTTAATTGGAGCACTTTTGTAGATAAGCTCAGGTACTAGACCAGATATCTGCTGTTGTATTAATTATCTAAGTAGATTTCAAAATTGCTACTATCACAGTCATTATAAATATGCTGTAAGAATATTAAAATACTTGTATTATACTAGAGAAAGTTAAAGTTTGGAAGAGATTTAAATTCTGAAATATTAGATTGTTGTGTTGATGCTGATTGGGCAGGAAATATAGTTGATAGAAAATCTATGACTGGATTTGTAATAAAAATATATGGAAATAATGTATTTTGCAAATCTAAGAACCAAGATATTGTAACTAAGTCATCTACTGAAGCAGAGTATGTAGCTCTATCTGTTTGTGTGAGTGAATTAAAATTGATTAGAGAATTGTTGAATGAATTTGGAATTGTGTTTACAAATACGATAAGAATTTACGAATACAATGCAGGTGCGATTAGTATAAGTAAATTTGAAAATTTAACAAAAAAACTCTAAGTATATCGAAATGCACTATCATTTTGTCAATGAGAACTATTTAAATGAAATTATTGATTTAATTAAAATTGATTAAGATGAAAAACCTGCGGACATATTTACCAAGTCATTAGGATGAATTAAATTTGAAAAATTTAGAAAAAGTTTAAAGTTAGAGTATTAGATTTAACAATGTAAAATATTAAAGTAAAATGATAAGCTAAATTTAAGGAGGTGTGTTGAAATAAGAGTAAATTTTTCTTAGTGAATTATGTAAATGAGTAAGTATCAGTGCACAAGTTGAGTATATGTGCAGCGAGCGAAGCGTCGCCCAAGCGAGAAGCGTCGCGCACACTCCTTCTCGGTTCAGCTCTCATTCGAGGCAGCAGTCGGTGCCCGAGCGCGTGGCAAATTGTATATAATGTATCTCCAATAAAATTTTCTTTTACGTATTTATCTAATACATCTCATCTTGACTCATTCAATAAGCACCACGTTCCTTTTATATTCAATAATATGTATAAAAGTTTACTCAGGGCAGCAAGTATAGTAAGGCCAGAGCCGCGCTCATAGAGCTCGTACCTCTGTCTTGTCAAGAGAGGAAATGCGTGCCCTACGCTGAGCGTTAGAAGTATTTATATCCGAAGAAGATCTGTCCATCTTTCTCGCTCGCCTACCTCTCCCATGTGCAGTGCCGCCGCGCCGTTGTACATAGGTGGAGAGAGTCGCGGAGTAGGAGCAAAGGAGAGAAGGACTGCTGTATAGAAACTTACATGTGTGTAGTGGGGTTTCCCCGACTTCGCTCGCCTGGTACACGTGTGTATAGATAGCTTTGATACATACGACGGCGCGCAGTGGTAGGGCATAGGAGAATAAGATACACGGAGTAGGGCAAGGTATATAGGTGTTTATATGTCTGTATGTATAGGTGTGTACGCGTACGTAAGCGCGGGATGTTCTGAAAAGCATATGTTTACGGTCAGTCACGTAGGGTCCGTTACAAATTATAAATAGTATATTATGTAACAAGGGAAAAAAGTCGCTCTTCATTCCCGTGAGCAGTGATCACCCAAGGAAATCATAATCTTCTTTCCCGTGATACATATAGTACTTTATTCTCTTCTGTACTGTGGCCACTTTTTTAATTGGAAAGCGGGACCAACGGAAAGATGCGAAGTGTTTGTAAATACAGGCGGCAGAAAATATTTGGCCTACTTCATATTGAATTAATTTTTCCACCAAATTTACTTTTTTCCGCAAAAGATTGAGTAGTGGTATTTGTGAGTGGCGGTGCTAACTTAAGAGACATGAATTATGCACCAAATTGTGCAAAATTTCTAATCATTCTAACGATCTGAAATTTTGATTTAAATTTCTATAGTTGTAGTTATTAAAGTACAATAACTATGTGCTGCTAAGTTATAATAGGTATTTTAATTAATTACAAAAAATGGACCTTACTATGTTAACCCTGTAGTGTCCAGGGTATGTCTCCGCAAGAAAAATTTGGTTTTTTCATGTTATTTTATTGTAAGTATGTGAATTAGGAATGCATAATCATTAAATTAAAGAAAAAATTTGTGGGAATAATAATAATAATAATAATAATAATAATAATTATAATAATCCCGGGGTCTGTCTAGTCATAGATGAGCATTTTTCCATGCTACCGGGCGCGTCCACAGGTTGCGGATCGGAGAAGGGCCAGCTGGGACTGGTCAGCTGCGAATATATTGAATAAACAGTCGCGGACAGAGGAACGTGAGAATGGACGAATGAATGGGCACAGTATGAGTGGGCTGCGGCCGACGGTCTGTGGATATTCCGTTCAGACTAGCCAAGGGGAGAGTAGTAAACCGACCGGGGTGATGCGTGAAGTTAGTACCTAACCTCTGCATGGAGTAATATTAGGGTGCGTAATTCCCTGAAATTCGGGCGAAAACCTAATGAAAGTGCATGTTCAATGTGGGAAGAGCAACACGTATCCAACGACTGGAGCCAATGGAAGGGTTGAACCAGGTCAGGCGGGCGCAGGTGCGAAGGATTACATGGTCAATATTTCCTTATACCCGAAGCTGCGTAGGGCAAATCGCACACCGTCTAGCCTGAGGTTTGGGTCAGGTGTAGGGATGGACCCAACATCGCCCACTCGGTAGGGTGACGTTAAACCTTTTGCTTCATTATGGCGCGGGCCTATCCCGTAACCTTTTTCTGTAGAGTCACTAGATGCCGATAGGAGTGACCGTCCGACAAACCGCCTCTCGGCTTCGGCATCCATAAATAGGGTTTCTTACAGGCGGGGATAGTAGCCACACCGAGGTGTGGCTCCCATAATGGGCGAACCGTCTTAAAACACAGATTGTATGCATGATAACTCACCTCAAAATCAAAGATATAGATGTAGAAATCCAAGGAAGGGAAGGCGGAGCGAACACGCCGACTGACCGCACAGCCCGAACGATCCTGGATGTGGCGAGTGATAGCAGATCCGATGGAACTAGCACATTCGCCCAGGAGATGACGCGGCTGGTAAGTGAGAGTAGAGATCAGCGGGACCAATCGGAGAGAATGAGAGAAATCCTGGACGTCATGAAGCGCCTACTGAGATGCATGCGGGATATGACTTCCAAGCAGAAGAACATCGCAATGCCGGTAAAAGATGGGATAATAGTTCTGACCGCGGCGGCCGAGGCTCTAGAGGAAGTCCGCTCAGCCGGAGTATAACCAGCACGTGGAACGGCAGCAGATGAGAGAAATGGGGAAGCACCGCTAATTCGAGAGCGAGCAGCGGGGAAGGCGACTCCGAGCAAAAAGCGTCGATTAAGGGACATCCCGGTGCAGGATTCCCCATCCAAGAGAGGGAGGACGGAGCAGAACGGATTCACCACAGTCACCAGGAAAAAAAAGCCGACGCGGCCAGATAGTGGGAAGATCATGGGTCCTCAACAGCAGCAGCAGGACAGGAAGGGGAAGAAGGTAAATCCTCGGCCTCGACGATGCGCAATACACATAACGTCAACCGGGAAGAAGAGCTATGCAGAGATACTTAAGGACCTCACTTCTAAGGTTAAACCTGAGGAAGCGAAGGCGGTCGTGAGAAACACCCGACTGACTAAAAACGGTGGGGTTTTCTTAGAACTGGAGAAGCGATCGGAAGACAAGGAGGCCTTCCAGAGAGTTATCCAGGAAAATCTGGGAAATGAATACCAGGTTAAAGGCCTCACTCCAAGGCTTACACTGGAAATAGGCGGAATGACGTGCGTGACCACCGAAGAACAGGTAAACGCCGCGATTAGGGAGGAGGTAAGCGACATGTGTAACCTTAGCACCCACGTATTTGACGTAGGAGGAGGAGAGCGGAGGATGGCCATAGTCGAAATGGACCAGACTGCGGCCATGACTCTCCTAAGGATAGGGAGGATTAAAATAGGGTATTTCAGCTACCGAGTTAGAAAGCGAATAGTGGTTCCGCGATGTTTCAGATGCCAAGGCTTTGGGCATCTGAAAAAGGACTGTAAGGACCAGGATCGTAGTGCATTATGCAGGAAATGTGGAAAACCAGATCACGTGGCCAGAGACTGTCGCGTGAGACCGGATGGTCAGGCCTGCTTCTTGTGTAAAAAACGCGGGGTTGCGGCCACTGAGCTAGCGCATTTCCCGGGCACGGGGACATGCGTCGCTTTCAGGGACGAGCTAGAACAGTTAAAGCGGCCTAATACATGACGACGGTTCTACAAATAAACACGAACGGCGCCGTACTCGCTGACGACCTACTCACTAATCGAGTGAGCCAGGGGTTCGCAGATGTGTCATTAGTTAGCGAACAGAATAGGCATCGGGCCCGCAATACGACCACGTGGTTCGCGGACGAGACCGATACAGCGGCGGTCTGGATAGCAGGTAGACATAGGTCAAAGATTACCGGACGAGGCAAGGGGGAGGGTCTAGTATGGGCGCGCGTCGGGGATGTTACCTACGTAAGCGTGTATATAACCCCCAACTTACGAATTTCTTAGGCAGGTTGACCGCATGGAAGACGTATTGCGGAATATCTCTGGCCTCCTACTGGTTGCAGGAGATTTTAACGCAAGGGCGATAGAATGGGGTATGCTAGAGACGAACAGTAGGGGCAGGGATTTACTCGAGATGGCCGCTAGATTAGGATTGGAGGTTGCGAACGAGGACGGTCACGACTTATCGACGCCCCGGGGTCGGCGAATCCATACCAGACGTTACTTTTGCATCTGAGCAACTAGTACCGAGGATTAGTAACTGGCAGGTCTTAGAGGAAGAGTCAGGCAGTGATCACCAGTACGTCACGTTTACGGCTTTAGATAGGGTAGGTGTACCCCAAGCGAGCAGACCATTACCGCGGTGGAACGCCCATCGATTAAACGGGGATCGGCTAGTAGAAGTGCTAAGTGTACGACAAAGGTCCGACAAAAATGATTTATCAGGCCGAGAGCGTGCGAAAGCCCAGGTGACCAGGGCAACGTCAGCTATAGTAAGAGCATGCGATGCCTCTATGCCGCGAAGCAGAAATGGAAACCGCCGCCAACCAGCGTATTGGTGGACAGAGGAGATCGCGGAGTTACGTAGGGTATGCTTGAGGCTTCGTAGACGGGCACAGCGCGCACGGAAACGACGCGGGGCCACTGGTTTTAACGCTGAATTTAAACAGGCACAAAAAAGGCTAAGGCTCGCGATTAAATGCAGTAAGCGACGATGCTGGAAAGAGGTGTGCGACGAAGTTAACTCCGACCCGTGGGGACTAGGCTACAAAATCGTAACTCGTAGAATAGGGGCAATGAAGCCACCGGAGATAAAGGAAGCGCGGTTGATAAGTGGGATAGTTGACGGACTTTTCCCTGAGCATCCGCCGAGGGAAGAGACTCTGTATGAGGACGTGCGACAGGAGGATATACCCTCGTTTACCAAGCCTGAGCTACGGGTAGCGATTAGATCTCTTAAGAGCGGCAAGGCGCCAGGCCCCGATGGGATTGCAGTGGAGGTTTTAAAGGCCATCGCCTCGCGTTGCCCGGAAACCTTACTGGATACCTACAACTTATGTCTCAGGGAAGGTGTTTTCAGCAGTCGTTGGAAAAGGGCGAAGCTTGTCCTTATCAGCAAGGAGAAGGGAGACATGACATCCCCGTCCGCGTATCGGCCGCTTAGCCTATTAGACACGATCGGCAAGGATATGGAGGCGCTATTAAGGAGCAGAATCCAGATCCCGATACAACAGTCAGGGGGTTTATCAGAAAACCAGCATGGATTTAGAAAGGGTTTTTCGACGATAGGCGCGATACGATCGGTTACCGCTGCGGTGGGGCGATCAAGGGAACGATGTCACGGAGCGCGACCACTGGTGTTGGTAGCAACGCTGGACGCTAAAAACGCTTTCAATTCGGCACGCTGGGCAGACCTACTCGCAGCGCTGAGGGGCTTCGGGGTCCCACCCTACATACTACGCGTAGCAGAGGACTACTTCCGGGATCGCGAACTCATTATCGAGACGAGCGAAGGGACGGTGGTTAGGGAAATTACGGCAGGCATTGCACAGGGATCACTGTTGGGCCCCGATTTTTGGATCGCGTCGTACGACGGTTTGCTGTGCCTGAACATGCCCAACGGGGTATTTCCCGTAGGATATGCGGATGACAGGCCAATAGTGCTCATGGGAACACTGGACGTACGAAACGCCTTTAACTCGGTGAGGTGGGTGGACATCGTGCGGGAATTCTCAGATGCTCGCTCGTTGCCCCCATACCTTCTCCGAATCCTAAAGGATCACCTACACGACCGATACATCACGTACGTGACTCAGACGGGGGTTAAGACAAGACGTATGACGGCAGGCGTAGCGCAGGGCTCAATTCTTGGCCCCGACATATGGAATGTGGGATACGACGAGGTGCTGGACCTTCCGATGCCGCCAGGGGTCTATCTTGTCGGCTACGCAGACGACCTAGTTATCGTCATCACGACCAAGAATACACGACTGGCTCAGATGAGACTGACCCAAACCACGAGACGGATAGACGGATGGATGCAAAGTCGTGGACTCCAACTGGTGATGCAAAAGACGGAGCTACTGTACTTAATGAGGAAACGGATAGACACGACGATACCCATGATGGTGGGGACGTCCGTTGTGCAACCCGGACGGTCCGCCAAGTATCTGGGGGTGACCCTGAATACACATACGCGACCCCGCGGAGAGGGCAGCCTTAAAGACCGCCGCTCTCGCCCGCCTCATGTGGAACACAAAGGGACCGAGACCGAGCGTCCGTCGACTGCTTATGACGGTGACCCATTCGATTCTGTTGTACGGGGCCGAAATATCGGCGGAAGCGACGCAAAAGAAGACGTACCGCAAAAAGATTGCGGCGGTACAAAGATGCGGGGCGCTGCGTATCACGTGTGCGTACCGCACCGTCTCGGATGAGGCGGTGCTGGTGATCGCCGGCGTTGTCCTTGTGGACCTTCTAGCTCTCGAACGAAAGAGAGTCTACGAGTATAGCGAAGAAAGGGGAAGAGCGAGGGCCTCCACATATGCACGAACAGAGACAATGACGGCCTGGCAAACCTGCTGGATGGACAGTGACAATGGAAAGTGGACAAGACGCTTGATTACGGACGTTCGAGTCTGGCACCAAAGGGGAGCTGGGGAGATGAGTTTTTACCTGACTCAGTTGCTCTCCGGACACGGATATTTCCGCCAATATCTCCACCGGATGGGGAAGGTAACAACCCCGTCCTGCAGGTACTGCGGACATGACAGAGACGATGCGGAGCATACTTTTTTCTCGTACCCCCGCTGGACAGACGCGAGACATAGACTACAGACAATGACAGGTGATATCACATCGGACAACGTCGTAACACTGATGCTACTACGCAAACGAAACTGGGACGACATATCATGCTACGTGATTTACGTACTACAAGGCAAAAAAACAGACGGTTGCCTTGAGAACTGACACAGAAGACGAAGAAGAGACGCACGAGACAAGATAGACAAGAATGCCAAATGGCACAGACACGCGGACCGGCCGAAGTAATGTGCACAACAGTCCCGGGTCGGATTTTCGGTGAACGCCGCGGGAAAGGTTTTGGGTGTTTAGGGGGTAGAAATCTACGGAGCTCGATGCTCCGTGATGGTCTTAGTGGGCCTCCCTCCCAGCTGAAAGCAGGGAGAGACGCCCCGGAAGATTCACCTAGTACCTCGGAAAAACAAAAAAAAAAAAAAAACTTGGGACGACGATGCATTGTGCACTGTGCCAAAATGTTAGTAAAAATGTTGATCGAGATTAGTATGGCTGACTAGAAAAGAAAGTAAGACAAAAGTTGAATGAATACGTACCCCTGTCTCTCCAATGGCAGTTCGACATCAACAAGATCGGCATATCCTCGAGAGACGCTGAGCTCGAGTGACAGGCCGAGATTAAGACCGATCGGCTTTTTCAGAGTGAGATGCGTGCTGCGATCCCCAGAAAAAGCCGAGTTGTTTCCGGCCCCATTTCCACTGTCCAGATTCAGAGTCATCTTTGATCTCGACAGACCGATGCCTGAAATAAGTATCACGACTATGAGACGCCTTATATTATTATATTATAATATAAATACATTAGGTGTTTATACACTTTTTTTGCTTGAGGCCCAAAAAACAAACGATTACTTCATTCGTATTCGCTTCAGAAGAGGCTTTGTATCATTAATGATAAGGTTTCATGAGAAATAAATAATTCATACACTACAATTAATAAGAGTCCTTTATTTATGGATTACACAGAACATAAGAAGTACACGCTAATCTCAAGTCGAGGGTTGCTCGTGACTAACGAGTCAACGCGACACTTTGGAAAAACGACGCTCTGAAAGGAAGAGATAGAAACAGAAAGCGACTCTCTCTCTCTCCCTCTCCCAGCATGTACTTAAGTGTAGTATTTATGTGTGTTGACACATATGCAAAGACATGCGCAAGACTTCCGCCCTTTGAATGTATGTGAGCACATAAATTCTTTTACATAAATAATTTAATGCCTGCATCTTTCCATCACACCCATATTTTCATGTATTTTTTCGAATCTATCTTTACTTAACGGCTTTGTAAATATATTGGCCGTTTGAGCTTCAGGCGGAATGTGTATAAGAATTATTTTACCTTTCACATTCTTCTCACATAAATGGTAATATCGGTCAATATTTTTCATGTCTTTATGATATTCAAGATTTTTACTCACAAGGGGATAATCAGGGGTGCGGGTCCTGGATTATCATAACAAAATTCAGGGCTGTTCTTTGACATAAATGATGAAGTACATGTCTCAGCATTTCATTGAATAAGCCCTGTTTCCTGAAATAAAAAATAACAAGCTTTATTTATGTATTATATAGCTTTAAATGATTAAGTAATTATTAAATTATTTTAATAACACTTTATTCATGCAAATTTAATTTTATTTACATTATATATTTTTAAAAATATACTTTTGGAGTTAAATGTGCACCGGTATCCATTAATTCAAGAATTAATTTAATATAAGCTTATTAGTTTATCTGCAATTATTATTTCTCGCGTCTTCTACTCTAGAATATGCTTGATACACTTAAGCCAGAGCCAGTATTGGAATCCTTGGGTACTGCTTTGACTTTCTAAGAATATTTAATAGATGCTTGATTTATAAATATCCTTAAGCCAACATTGGATCCATACTTTTAATGGCACGTATGAATGAAAAATTCCTTGTTCGATAAACCTGAAATTAATTACAAAGAATCAAGAACTTTATTGATATAATTTTGTTATAGAAAGGTGTAATTAATATACTTATCCCATAGATTGAGGTTAGAAATATCTTCATCCTTTTTCATTAAAAATCCTCTTTACTGCACAAGAAGCATGCCTTTGCCCCTATTTGAATTTGTGCAATTTGAAACCTTCATAAAAGTATGTGCAGAAAATAATCTAATAAGGGGTTTTATTCAATAATAAGTGTATTTCCTTTATATCCTTTATATAAAAATCCTATATTCGAGAACTATTATTTTATCGAATTTGTAAGCAAAAGAAGACAATTTTTTTTTACTTGGTACAACATGCAGCGAGTTGCAATGGCACAAGGGCCATAAGCCATGAGACCTGTATAGTCGCTATTAAACTGTTTTCATTAATCATGATCCTCAAGGGAACCTGCGACATCTTTTGGCATACGACTCTTAAAGTATACTACACTAAACACATATACACAGTGAGGCTGACCACTGAAATCACATGGTGCGGCATAGAGTTAGAACTGTAGCATAGAAGTTGCGTCATGGAAACAGCCAATCAGAGCTATTCTGTAAATGCAAAAATAGCTCAGATTGTCTGTCTCCATGACACAACCTCTATGCCGCAGCTCTATCCCGCACCATGTGATTTCAGCCTACTAATACACCGCTCACCGTTGTCAGCTGTCACCGTTATACTACACGTGCATTGCACTTGTACAATTGTATTTATAATAAATTATAATTGAATAGATAAAAATACTAATAAAAAGAACACATCAGATAAGTATTTAAAGAAAATTAATTTATTCTAGAATTAACGAAAACTCGATACTTTACGTTTATTTTTATTTTTTAGATTAATTTTCGTTTTCTCAACGAGATGGTCTTGATATTTTTTGAATTAGAGATAAACTGATTTTTGAAAATATTTTATTAACACTAGGAAAATCAATTATGGCACAAATATACTTCTGAATAAATAATTTACTCTTTGAAAATGAATATTACTCCTGCACGTATTTAATGGTTTCACGCTTGATTTTTAACAAAGATGGTAGGTATATATAGTATAAAATACCCCTTGTTTACGTTCAAAGTACTTTGCCTTAATAATAAATTAAAATTTTTAGTATAAAACATAACAATTAATAGAAGAATTTACAAACCCTTGTGGATAAGGGATTGAATCTTAATGATGTCTTTTCTAATTGATAATTGCTCTTGTTTTTGAATCAAGTAAGTGCAATTGTAAATTTCCTTGATGAAAAGTTTAGCTTGTCTATGAAAATAAACATCAAGCGGTTGAGCAAAGTGCGAGCATCCAGGAGGAATTACTTTCAAAGAACATGAAGACTGGCCATTTTGATACTTAAATTTACGAAACAAATCAGATTTTTTTTGTCCACCCCAGCTGTCTAAAATAAGCAAAAATGGATTAGATTTAACGTATGGTTGCAAAATATTTGATGTGAATACATCAAATAAATTTGATGAGAGTTTCCCAGATTTCGATCAGATGACAAAAATATTTCCAAATTCATTTGAGTGTTTCAACTTCTTTGGAGACACGTGAACCAAATTCACCAGATTTTCCCTGTAAGCATATAAAAGCTTTGGAAATAGTTTTCCTGATACAGTAATCGTGTATTGGACAGTGTAGCTGTGAGACACTTTATTCATACCTCCAATGAAAGCATCAACTCTTTTAGTGTCTATGTGCTTCATGGTTCTATACACATTGACTCGATACTCAGACCCCAATTGGTCAGTGTTAAGTATATAATCTTTCTCATACTGTTCAATTATTCAACGGCATTCATTTTGAAAAGCAGTAGCTGAAGCAACTACATTTTCCAGAGACTTCATTTCAGTAGGTTTTACATGCCTTGTGATTTTTCTTTGTCTAATTCTCAATTTTTTCTTGAATCTGATTATCCATGCTTGTGAGGCCGTAAATGTAACACTGCATTGCAGCTTGTATTGTCCACTCCTGCAAGTTTCTTGCATGCACAGGAATTTTCTTCTCTCGTGCCTCAACGAAACGCTTATAAGTCCAATCCTTGATTATACTTCGTACTTCGTTTGCGAGATTATATATACATGTAGTATTTCCCAGCTGCCCGCCAGATGGCACAACGGTCTTTAGAGATGTAGGGACTGCGATCTTCTCTCTCTCTCTAACTGAGAGAGTGGGGGAGCGGCCATGTTGCGCTTGGCGAGAAGCGGCCTGCGCACCGCAGTCGTTGCTCGAGTTCACGAGCGTGCGGACGTGCGTTCGCTGTACCCTCCATTAATAAACCTCGTTACTATTACTCCCGACTCATCATTTCTCTCCTCTCCCCTTCCTTCCTGGAACGAGTGGAGAAGTGGGTGTCATATCCCTACATTGGTGACCCCGACAAGGAATTCGCCGAGGAGGAGTGACAGGTGTGGACCTGTCGCAGCGTGTCTTCACCGCTACCGCCTTTATCTGCGGCACGTATCTCCGTGCCGCAAACCAAGCCTCGGCAACGTTTGCGGCACTTCGCCACTGAGGAGATTTTTCTTCTCTCTCATACGGGAAACCTCGACCTTGGTCGATCTTGACGTGTGCGTGCTGGTACGCCGGCGCACACGTGTAAAAATTATCGGCCCAGAGCCTCAAGCGCACCTGCGCAATCATCGTGCCTCGTCGAGACATCTCCGAGGCATCGCAGCTTTCTTCAGCAGATCTCCAGATCTCCAGATCTCCGGGTGCGGCCTTGCGTGAAGCCACCGTCACCGGCGCCTTTTCACCGCACCCGTCGAGCAACGTACGGTCGCTGCAGCTCTTCTACCTCGTCGAGTTATTTCCGAGGCACTAGCAGCAGTTTGAACGTCATCTTCGGGACACAGCAGCGCTCAGCGTTCTTTATTGCGCCAAGGTATGCGTGCGTGACTTGCGAAATTAGGAAAACCACGCGTGCGCTCATTTTTAACTTTCGAGAATTTTCGTCGCTCGGCGCGTGTTTACTCGCGAGTTTTTGAATACCGCGAATTCGCGCGCAACGGTCTCGCATTCCGAGAACTTGGCGGCCATATTGGTGGCCATTTTGAATTTCGCGTGCTGTTATGTTTTGAAGCTTGCTCTTGTGCAAGGTGACACGAAAACTTCTTTTAACATTTTCAGCGACACGAGTACTACATTTTTATAACTTTTAATAAATTTACGCGTAAACCTTTTTTTGTGTCGTGAGTGGTGCTCCAAGTATGGTGAGTGGCAGAAACAAAATCCACCAAAAAACTAACTCAACCTTCTGTTGAGGAGACGTCTTCAGAAGGCTCTCGCGTTTCAAAACGTCTTCATGTGCGTGATCGTATCTCGGGTAAGTCGTTCCTTATCGACACTGGTACGGACATTTCGCTCGTCCCAGCAAATCTTAAGGCATGCGGCAAGCCCAGCTCCTTCAAGCTTTTCGCAGCGAATAATTCGTTAATTAGTACCTATGGCGAATCGATGCTCACGCTTAATCTGGGCATTTGACGCCCCATTCGCTGGAGCTTTTGCATCGCGGATGTTCCTCATCCCATTATAGGTGCCGATCTATTATCCCATTATGGCCTTCTTGTTGACCTTAAAAGAAGTCGTCTTGTCGACTCATCTATCAATATTTACACCCTTGCAGTTATGAGAGATGTTTCGGTTGACTCTGTCTTTGCAGTTGTTCCCGGCTCAGAATGTGCAAGGATCCTCGCTGATTTTCCGGAGATCACGGGCGTTTCTAAGCCCACAGTCCCCAGAAATAGCGATGTTTTTCATCACATTTTAACCTCTGGTCCTCCAATCTCGGAGCGTCCTCGTAGACTTGCTCCAGACAAGTTGAAAGCGGCGAAAGCCGAATTCGATGCTTGGATTGAGGCAGGAATTTGCCGCCCCTCCAGCAGCCCTTGGGCAAGTCCTCTCCATATGGAGATGAAAAAGGATAACAGTTGGAGACCTTGTGGTGATTACAGGCGCTTAAACGCCGCCACGGTCCCTGATAAATACCCGACTGCCCATATTCACGATTGCACGAATAATCTGCACGGTAAGAAAATATTTTCGGCGCTTGATCTCCATAAAGCGTTCAATCAGATTCCTGTTGCCCCCGAGGACATTCCGAAAACGGCCATTATTACCCCGTTTGGCCTTTTCGAGTTCATGTACATGACCTTCGGGCTTCGCAACGCGAGCCAAACCTTCCAGCGTTACATTAATAGCGCGTTAGGTGATCTCGATTTTGTCTACCTGTATATAGACGATATTCTTATTGCGTCATCTTCTCTTGAAGAACATTATTCTCATCTTCGCATGGTCTTTGAACGACTAAAGAAGTTTCATCTCCGTCTCAATGTCGAAAAATGTACCTTTGTTGCTGAAGAATTGGAATTTTTAGGTTGTCTGGTGAATGGTGAAGGCATCCGCCCCACTCCCAGTAGGGTTGAGGCTATCTTGAACTTCCCCAAACCAGAAGTTATAGCTGAGCTTCCCAGGTTTGTCGGCACCGTAAATTTTTACCGCCGTAACATACCTCGTACTGCGACCTCTCAAGCCCCTCTTAATGCTCTTTTTAGCGATTCTCGCAAAAATGATAAACGCCCCGTTCTGTGGACGCTTGAAGCTGAGGAGGCCTTCATTCGTGTAAAAGAGGAGTTGTCAGCAGCAGCTCTGCTTGTTCATCCCCGCATAGGTGCGGAAATACGCATCGTCTTTGATGCTTCCGATTCTGGAATGGATGCTGCCCTTGAACAGCTTTCCCTCACCGGAATTTGGGAACCCTTAGCTTTCTTCTCTAAGAAGTTCTCCCCTTCACAGCGAAAGTACAGTGCATATGACCGTGAGCTCACGGCCATATATGAAGCTGTGAAATACTTCTCATTTTTGGTTGAAGGCAGAGACTTCAAGATCTTAACAGATCATAAACCCCTCATCTATGCTTTCATGCAAAAGTCCGATAAGGCGTCTCCGCGACAAACGCGTCAGTTGTCCCTTATCGCTCAGTATACCACAAAAATTGAATATATCAAAGGTGCAGAAAATACTGTAGCTGACTCACTTTCTCGTGTAGAATCCATCAGGCTTTCCGTTGAGATTAACCTCAACGATCTTGCTGAAAAGCAGGAAGCCGATGAGCAGCTCAAAGCCCTTCGTGAGTCACCAGACTATCCGCTATCGTTGAAGCGTATCCAATGGGGCCCTGCACACACTACTATTTACTGCGAGATCACTGGTGAAGTCATCCGCCCATATATCCCTGAGTCCCTTCGTGAGACGGTGTTTAACATGTTTCATAAGCCTGCTCATCCAGGCTCCAAAGTCACCGACCGACTCAACCGGCAGCGCTATGTATGGCCTAATATGCACCGTGATATTCCGCGTATGTGTAAACATTGTTTAGACTGTCAACAGTCAAAAATTTCTCGCCATGTTAAACTTGTACCTGATAAATTCGTCGCACCGGATGGTCGTTTCGACCATGTGCACATTGATCTAGTTGGTCCTCTTCCCAATCGTAATGGTTTCGAGTATGTGCTCACCATGATCGATCGTTTTTCGCGCTGGATTGAGGCAGTTCTGCTACGCGAAATGTCAGCGCAGACAGTTGCCAGGGTATTTTATGACACCTGGGTCTCGCGCTATGGTGCCCCAAAGGTCATCACTTCCGATCAGGGTTCGCAATTTGAATCGCGCTTATTCACGGCTCTTTTGTTCCTAATAGGTTGCGAGCGTATCCGCACTACCGCGTACCACCCTGCGGCGAACGGCCTTATCGAGCGTTGACACCGTACATTTAAAGCGGCGATTATGTGTCACGTGGACAAGGACTGGACCCGTACCTTAAGTACAGCATTATTAGGATTACGTAGTCATCTTCGTCAGGACACGAATGCGTCTCCTACGGAGTTTGTGTTTGGTACTACCTTGCGTCTTCCAGGTGAGTTTTTTCTCCCTGAAGACTTCACTCCGGATCCAAATTTCTTTATAGAAGAGTTCCGTGAGTACATGCGTCAAATCCGTCCAGTCCCTGTCGCACAATTACAAAAAGCGTGCATTTTGCTTCAAAGACTTATATACCTGTACTCATGTATTTATGCGTAACATGACCAAAAAGTCATTAGAAAGGCCATATACGGGCCCATATAAAATATTAAAACGTCCCTCTGACAGAGTATTTGATATAGAAATTAATGGCGCGGCACGTAGTGTATCTGTGGAACTTTTAAAGCCCGCGTATATGATATCTGATAATCTTCCCGATGTGCCTTCCGGTGGTGATCCAAATGGCAATCAGCCCACCACCGTTGATCCACCAGTATTAAAAACCTACGCAAGAAGAAAAGTATCTTTTACTCCCGCGACCAAAGCGTAACTCGACTGTGATCTGCGGTGATATTTTAGTATGTAAGTGCTGTCGAGCACGCTAGGCTTATTTTGATATTTATATTTTCAAATTTATATACTTCGTTAGCACTTGGGGGGGGGGGGACTGCGATCTTCTCTCTCTCTCTAACGGAGAGAGTGGGGGAGCGGCCATGTTGCGCTTGGCGAGAAGCGGCCTGCGCGCCGCAGTCGTTGCTCGAGTTCACGAACGTGCGGACGTGCGTTCGCTGTACCCTCCATTAATAAACCTCGTTACTATTACTCCCGACTCATCATTTCTCTCCTCTCCCCTTCCTTCCTGGAACGAGTGGAGAAGTGGGTGTCATATCCCCACAGAGAGAGAGAGAGAGAGAGAGAGAGAGAGAGAGAGAGAGAGAGAGAGAGAGAGAGAGAGAGAGAGAGAGAGAGAGAGAGAGAAGTGGAGCGCGAGACCCGCGGGTCCATGGCGCTCCTTGACTCTCGCTCTCTGTTACTTCATTCTTCGTTCCGTTGTCGCCGGATGAGCATCGATAAGTGTTAGCATGGTGTTTGCGTTTTTGTTTTCACTTTTTACTTTTACTTTTAATTTAGTTTTATTATATTATTGAGCAATCGCGTTAGGATGAAATATGCTAATAAATAGGGAGCTGTTAGAGCGTATTTTTCACGTAGTTTTTCACGTGGTTTCAAAATTGATGTAGGAACGTTTTTCTTATAAAATGACGAGTCCGACAACAGTGCATCTCAGCAGGGCAAGGAGAGGTTGCCCGTGATGGACATTCGAGATGGTAAGAATTTTTCGCGAGTGTTATAATATCAAAGTTTTTGACAGTGGCTACTAAAACACGTGCAATTACGTGCTTTATCTCCCGTGCGCTCAACATTCGCCGACACAGAGTGCCGCATTCAAATGAATCGAGCAGTGACGTGTCAAGCGTCGGAACAGCCATATCATATATTCTGCCTCTCACGCACTCGGTATTCACCGAGACAGAGCGTGGTGACTTGTCGGTCGGCTAGAGAATCTTTGTTTCGGCATTTCGCTAGTGCCATTATTATAAATAACATTTTATTCTGATTGATGCCGTGCTCGTGTATGTTATTGCCTCTCTTGCGCCTGGCATTCGCCAGGACAGAACGCCGTGAACTTTCGGCCGGCTGGAGAGTCCTTTGTCGGGTTTTTCACCAATGTCATTGCTATAAAAATAACAAATGCAATAGACTAGATACAAACTTTCATCTCTCTTGCGCCTGGCATTCGCCAGGACAGAACGCCGTGATCTGTCGGCTGGCTAGAGAGTTCTTTTTCGGTTTTTCACCGATGGCATTGTTATATATACAACAATTGTATTAAGTCTAGATACATACTTAAACTTTCATCTTTCTTGCTCCTGGTATTTGCCAGAACAGAGTACCGTGAGCTTTCGGTCGGCTGGAGTCTTTTGTCGGTTTTTCACCGATATCATTGCTACAGAAATAGCATTGCAATAAGACTAGAGACAAACATTTATCTCTTTCGCGCTTTGTTTGAGCCAAAGAGAATGCCGTAACCTATCGGCCGGCTGGAGAGGCCTTTATCCATTTTTAATCGATCTCATTACTATATGAATAATAATTGCAATCAGTCATAGACACATACCTGTGTTATTATCTCTCTTGCGCCTGGTATTCGTCAGGGCATAACGCCGTGACCTGTCAGGCGGCTGGAGAGTTCTGTCCTCATTATTAGCTTATGTTATTGATGTAAATGATGATTTCATTCAAACAGACATGACCTCATATCTGATGCGTCTGATATTTGCCGGATCGAAGAGACGTATTCTATCAGTCGTCTGGAGAGATTTTAATCGGTTATTTGCATTATTAGAACACCGTGATCATTCAGCGAGTGTGGAGATTGATTTTCTTGATTAACATATATTATTTTTTATTGAGGAATTTTTATTTTTTATGACTTCACTTTTTCTCCGATATATTGAATTATGTAGGCCATTTATGAGCTTCTATCTCCTAGATATTAGGAGTAAATAGAACTTGTTTTTCCGCTATATGCCGGATTAATAATAATTTTTTGACTGTATAGTTTTCCTCATATGTCAGATATTAGTTGTGACTTCTATGACTAATGTGAAATGAAGGTTTACCATTTAGATAACGGTTCCTCTCCTGATAAAAAAATTGAGGTACTTTTCGGTAAGGTGTAGCTAATGTCTGTTTCTGATAGTATGGTATCTGACTTGACTATATTTGCATAATGCATAATGGGAATATGTCTTTTGACATTTTTTCTGCTATAAATAAAGACGATAATAAGCTGTTGAATGAATTTTATATAAACCCATACTGTTAGTAGATAACAATGGCTCGAAATCCTAGAGGCTAGAGCAAATTATTACATTAAGAAGACAAAAATTCATTGATAACTATTGAGTCTTTTAATTTGATATTTAAATGAAGCCGGATATGATGATTACAAAAATGAAAGACAAGACAAATATAAAAAGAGATAGTATCAACCTAGATGAACGAGAATCTGTCAAATTCGATCTGATGGTTTGGATCTATAAGAGTTGGTACAATGAATAAAATCAAGTCCATAATAAATTTTATGATATTTAATTGCAATATAACATATACCAAGTTTAAGTCTATCAACTGACTTGAGTGCTTGGAAGCCTTGAGTGTTCGTTTGGAAGCCTTTCTATTAAGAAGAGGGGCTTGCATGAATGAAAGGCTTTAACAAAGACACAAATTAGTAAGTTAAAGGAGACAGGGATGTTAATTGTCATAGCTCATCGAGCATGTAAAAATATAAAATTGGTTTTAACATTCAGAAAGTTTACAAAAGTGATTGATAAGAATCATTGTGGACCCATTTAAACATGGAGCTTTATAGCAAACCATCTAAATGATCAGAGAGTTATAGTGAAGTGTAGACGAAAAGAGATATATTATCGCATATAGTTTACTTAAACCAAACTGTTTTTCTTTATCATGGAGCAAAGAAATAAATAGTTCAAAGCTGACCTTCAAGGGAGTTTCGGGCTCCAATTGTTTAACACAATTTTATAATAGAGGGTACATAAAGGCCAATTAGTTTAGTCATGAATTTTGAAAATAGATTGTCTCATTTTTCTTTCCATTGGCATTGATTAGAATTTTATATACATAATTTATATATATATATATAAATTCTGGAAATCATAAAAATTTGCTATTATTATTCCGCCTTGTAATTTATTTATCATGGCATGAATTCCTCTTCATTGAAATGGTTACTAGTGTACCATTATCATGGTTGATTATAGATGGAAGGTGGTCAGAGTTCGGGCTTGAAATGATTATTCGATTATTCGCTATATGAGACGTTTCACGTCAACTGCCCCAGCGCCGCGCGCGAGTGCCAAATCGTGCTATTTCTAACTCATGTTTATGGTACTAAAATGTAACTAAAAAAATCGTTACACACTATTTTAGCTTTTTTAGCATCAGCTGGAGCAAATTTTTGCTTTTTCTGGTACTAAGGGATATGCGCTTCTTAAAGGTGTTGGAAAGCCGATCAAATCTTTTATTTTATATGAATGGTGATCATTTTTATTTAAAGGATTTATGCATTTTAATTTTCAAGTTGAATCCATTTTAGTTGCTACAATATACGAAAGAAATAACGAAACAAAGAGTTACCGATGATTTAATCATCAAATACACGAAAGACACTATGAAATCCAAGTTTGATTGTATTGACAGAAATTCGAAAAATCGTGCAGCGGTTACCAACCTAAAAACTATTTCAAATAACAAGAATTTTTTTCGAGATAATATACTCCTCAAATCTCGGCCAAGATAATAGCCTTCTTACTGCTTTTCCCAGATAATAGCCTTCTCACCGCTTCCTCGATGTAATAGCCTTTTCACCACTTTCCCAAGATAATAGCATTCTCACCGCTTTCCCGAGATAATAGTCTTCTCACCGCTTTCCCAAAATAATAGCCTTCTCATCGCTTCCCCGAGATAATAGCCTTCTCACCGCTTTTCCGAGATAATAGCCTTTTCCTCTCACCCAACGACATATTACTACTCCATCTAACTGATTTAGCAGAGATTACATGAGATTTATTTTTATTTATTTTTTTTTTGTTGAGATTACATGAGATCTCATTTTACATGAGATCTCACCTGAGAAATCATCTCAGATCTCACCTTAGATTTTTCAGTAGGGCTACTATAATTATAATACATTTTGTATCCTTTCAAAGAGAAGTAACTATAGCATTCTAAATTCCAGGTTTCTAAGCACACCACAATACATGGCTTAATCTCAAGACTCTCAATAAATATTTGTAATTTATTAAAATTAGCATTTAAGCTTCTAATGTTTAAATACAAAATATTATCTTTCTTTGTTTTAATGCAATTATTGAGAGCAAAGAGGTCTTTAAAGATCATCTCACTCCGTATCGTTTCCACATAATATATATATATATATATATATATATATATATACGTTTCAAAAAAGTGTCAGTCGCAGCCCACACTCACCACCCCTCGCCATCCCCTCGCACCGCCTCACTCCTCCCTCGCGCCTCCTCGCCCCCCCCCGCCCTCAGCGCCCCTCAAAATAACGGAAAAATGTGATTATTTACATGTGTTTTTAGAATAGGTGAAGATGAGATTGATGAGATAAAGATTATTTAAATGTCTCCAAAACACCTAAAAACATAGGACACTAAAGAAAGAAGAAATTGGTTCTAAAGATAAGACTCCAAAACAAATAAATATAGCAGCACTACATTAAAGGTTGCGGGGGCCATGGGGCACACATGACGTGGGGTCCCTTGTAAGGGGATGAAAATTGAAAAATAGTCATGATACTTCATATAAATATTATTTCAAATTTCGCAATTTTTGTACGTTTTCGTAAAAAGAAGCAGGGGCACCATCGTCCTTCCGGATGGTCTGGAAACATCCAGACTTCACACATTAGTATGCATTTCCAGACCTGTGGAAATTCATGCCAGATAAAATTTTCGCCATACTACAGTTACATTCTAAAATATATTCCGCAAAAAATCCCGTGCAATAATAACCAAGACAATTATTTAAACAATTTCTAAACCCAAGTAGGCGGGGGATATGAGGTCCACGTATATAAGGGAGTCATGTACACATGAAAAAATAAGCCAAATCATTATTTAAATAATTTTGAAACCCAAGTAGGCGGGGGATATAAGATCCACGCATATAAGGGAATCAAGTAGACATAAAAACATAAGCAAAACGATTATTTAAATAATTATTAAACCCAAGTAGGTGGGGGATACGAGGTCCACGCATATAAGGGAATTACGTAGACGTGCAACAGTAACCACGACGATTATTTAAACAATTTTTCAACCCAACTAGCCTGGGGACGCGAGGTCCACGCATATTAGAGAATTACGTAGACGTGCAACAATAAGCAAGACAATTATTTAAACAATTTTTAAACTCAAGTAGGCCTGAGATATGAGGTTCACGCATATAAGAGACTCATGTAGACATGAAAAAATAAGGAAAACGATTATTTAAATAATTTTTAAACCCAAGTAGGCGGGGGATACGAGGTCCACGCATATAAAAGAATTACGTAGACGTGTAACAGTAACCACGACGATTATTTAAACTATTTGTAAACCCAAGTAGACGGGGCATATGAGATCCAAGCATATAAGGGAAACAAGTAGACATGAAAAAATAGGCAAAACGATTAATTAAATAATTATTAAACCCTAGTAGGCGGAGGATATGAGGACCTCGCATATAAGGAAATTACGCAGACGTGCAACAATGACCAAGAAAATTATTTAAACAATTTTGAATCCCAAGTAGCCGGGGGTGACGTAAGCAAGACTATTATTTGAATAATTTTTAAACTCAAGTAGCCGGGGGACACGAGATTCACGCATATAAGGGGGTGGAGTTATAGAGGATAAGAATTTTTTGCTTATTTTTCATGTCTACATGACTCTCTTATATGTGTGGACCTCGTATCCTCCGCCTACTGGGGTTCAAAAATTATTTATATAATCGTTTTGTTTATTTTTTCATGTTTACATGACTCCCTTATATGCGTGGACCTCGTATCCCCCGCCTACTTGGTTGTACAAATTATTTAAATAATCGTTTTGCTTATTGTTTCATGTCTTCATGACTCCCTCCTATTCGTGGACCTCGTATCTTCCGGCTACTTGGATTTAAAAATTATTTAAATAATAGTCGTGCTTACGTCGCACGTCTACGTAACTCCGTTAGAAGCTTGGAACTCGCATCCCCCGGCTACTTTGGTTTAAAAATTATTTATATAATCGTTTGGCTTATTTTTTTGTCTACATGACTCCCTTATATGCGTGGATCTTATATCCCCTGCCTATTTCAGTTTAAAAATTATTTAATTAATCGTTTTGCTTATTTTTTCATGCCTACATGATTCCCTTATGTGCTTGGATCTTATATCCCCCGTCTACTTGGGTTTGAAAATTGTTTAAGGCGGTGTTACAACTAAAAATTTTGAAAGATCTACTCTTTTTATGGAATTTTTTAATTATATATGTTATTCTGAACCTAAAAAAACTAGTTTGGATCAAAAATTAAAAAAATTAAAAATGATATAGTTAAAAGAGCTTACTATCTTCAAAATGACGAAAAAATTGATTTTCCTTTTTTTTTTGCTTTTCTATAGATTTCGGATATATATAGGAACACGTTTACTTGTATGTGTTTCAAAATATCAAATAACATTATTTCAGACTTATTAGTATAAGATTTATAAAAAAAAAAAAAATACTTAAATTTAAATACGGGATTTACTATAGAAATAATATAAATCATATTCTGCAATTTGAAATCCAGTGGAATCGTTTTTTGAGTTGTGACAATTTTGTACTTTTGTTCTAGTAAAGTGACCATTCCATCAACGAAATTTGACAGCAAATTACTATATTAATACTCCCTTTTGTATACCTATATACTTATAAAACTATAATACCATAGTGTCAACACAGTCGCATAGTTGACAGCTCAAAATCTCAAATAAGCCAAGATACATAACCATGTGATATCAACAGTTTGTTTTGCAGAGTCTTTGCTATCTAATAGAGAAAGATTTTTTTCTTAGTGCTTGATTATTTGTATTAATAAGTGAATTTAGGACTAAAAATTTAATGTATTGTGTATGTGAAGATATATGTCTGAAAAGTGTAAGTGTAATTATAATACAAGCGTGCAGTGACAGTTTTGTTTAAATTTGGAAAGTAGTTTTAGTTCAAGATGGGAATGCTGTATGAAAATTAATACTAAAAAACATGTCCATTGGCAAGATTGAATTAAGTATTTTAAAGAAGAGGCAGTTAAAAATTTTATCGCATAAAAATAAATACATCTTTTTTCTAAGAAAGATGAAAGTGTCATATTAAGTCTAACTCACTAGGATATATAATTCAATTCAGAAGATTTGTGAATTGCAATAAGTGTCGAGATGTATCTGTACACATAAAAGCGACAAGCCTGCTCACAAGAATACAGACTTAAATTCAAGATATATTTAATATTTAATATGGGTAATCAAGTGATCATTGAAAAAATGGGCTTATAGGCTTTTATGTACTTATGTACTTTTGTCTATGACAGTGATGGCTTCTTAAGTTTCGATTTGGATAATTGGGATTTCATATTTCATAAGACCTGGTGCATATTCTACATTTATCTTAGTATTATAAATAATAATCTAGCTCAGTACAATGTGTTAAAAAATGATTCAACAGTAGATGAATCAAAAGTACAAATGAAGGACAGATTGAGCAGTAACTTTTAATGGAACGAATGCTGCTAGCTTAGCAATAATTTTTAATAGAATGGATGCATGCAAAGTGCCAGAGCTTCTGTTTTAACCATTTTATATGGGACAACAGGTAACAGTTATACAGGAAAGTGAGCTTCAAGAAGTCAAAATGTAATTTTTTAGATTTGTCGTAACTTTTCTCTGAGACCGGTCGATGAATTTTCATGAGACAAAGTGCAAATTGTTCCTAATTTATGTAGTTATGGGCGCAAGAGTTGCAATTTTAAGGTTTTCATGTATAAGTATTTTTTTCATGAAAAAAACACTAAAAATTCAAAAAATGCAAAAAATTATTGCAAAAAAAATCAGTTTTTGCCAAGAAAAAAAAAATACTTATACATAAAAATCTTAAAATTGCAACTCTTACGTCCATAACTAGATAAATTAGAAACAATTTGCACTTTGTCCCATGAAAATCCATCATGCGGTCTCAGAGAAAAGTTACGACAAACATTTTTTCATGAAAATGCTGTAACTGAGGATAAAATGAGTTTAAGGACCTCTGCCTTGGATCATTTTATTCAAAATAAGTTATATTTACAATATATTTTGATTATTTTATTATAACAATAATTTTTATCATTTTTTTAGGTAATTTTGGCCAGAAAGGCCTATAGGTGTAAGACCGCCTTAAATAATCGTCGTGATTGCTGTTGCTCGTCTACGTAATTCCCTTATATTAGTGCTTCACATGAGCGAGACAATACGATATTTTATAAACCTATTGTATTGGTCTTGAAAAACATTGAAATTCGTTGTCTTGTCTTGGTCTTGTCTTGCAAGAGAATGTCTATTCTTGTATTGTCTTGAAATATATTGGCTTTAATACAAAATTTTCAAAAAATTGAATTCAAAAATTCAAATACAAGTAAACATTTATTCATTTCCTTATTTTTTTGCAAAATACTTACAAAACTATTTGATTTTTATAATCCTTTTACAATATATACTTCTATTTAAACATCTACAGTTTTTGTTATTTTCTAGCGAGGGAAACCTTCGTTATAATAAAGAATAGTAGTTTTTGCATAACAGAATGAATTTTCTGCTACTAATTCTGTAAACGAAGTCAGATGCTTTTGTAAAATTACATTAACCGATCTCTCGAAAAGTCGGTTTCAGAAGTTCATTAAGGTAGTTGTGTCTTTAGGGTACGGTCTACAATGACGCAGGGTGCTCACTACAATAATTACTGCATCATAGTCTAAAAAAATCAGAGTAGCACATGTGTGTATAGAAGGATGTGAGTGAACAGTATGCCTATAAATAATACGCAAACATATAATTACTTTAAAAACGCATTTTTTTGTATGTTTTCCTCTCTCGAATGTCTTAGCTCAAATATTCCATACTTACACGACCTTTACAATAGCTTTTCTCGGAAACTATACGTGTCATATGTTCGAATTTTGGTGATAAGCTTTTAACCATAATGATAAATAATAGGTTAGTTTTTTGTTATGATCTTAAGAAACGTTTTCCAACAATGAATTTAAATGCTTTTTTTCCTGTGGTTGTTCTTATGCTTCCCATGTTAAAATGCCCAACTTTGATATTGAATATCTCAAAATCGGCACGTGTCATCTCTTGGAAATTTCACACACGCATGGGCATCGGCAAGACGAACGTGTTCTCGAAGTTTCAAAGGATCCTAAGAAACTTGTTTTTTGACACATTTACCTTAACTGAACTATACGTTCTCTTATGAGTGTTTTTATGAGGGGGCTAAGAAAGTTAGTCAGAGAGCTGTGTCTGCTATGTTGTCATCAATCGTTCGCGATGTAATCTTTAATATTTTATCTCTATTTTACAAAAAATATGTGTAAAATATACATTTCCCTATTTTACACAATTATTTATATAAATGAACTACAAAGATTATATAAATTTTGTGTAAAATTTTACACAAAATTTAAAGTACACAGGATTCATATTTCCTGTCCATCCATAACACCGATCCATAATACCGATCAAAACAAATGCCGAGACGCAATACTTAGGAAACACGGGTTTCTTTACTGGGCTTTTATTAATTAGTTTATGTGCGTCGACGCAAAAGAAGACTGTGAAAATTGTAGTATTATCGAAAAATGTACGAAAATATCTATGTGTATCTGTAGGTTTAAAAATCGAAAAATGATTAAGGCATATTGTTAGAACAAATATTACATTTGTTGTTCATTGTCTATTTTTAATTAAAATAAATAGACATCAATTTGACCCCTTAAGTACGTATGTAACCATAGCAGTACAGTTACAAGATACCGTAGCCAGCTTCTGCTAGGAAGAGGTTATGTCGCGCGCTTCTAGCAGTTCCCGAAATTTGCTTACTTTGACTGATAATATGTCAGAATTTTGCAAGGTTTCGAGTGATTTACAAATAATGGTCTGAAAGAGAAAGCTTTTTCCTCTTAACTCATATATCTTTTATCGAACAAAAAATTGTTTACGTTCCGGAAATATTCAATTTTACTAATATTTTCCTTCTGTTCAACAAGAGCCCATGAAAAATATAAAAATTTAAAGCTTAATTTCATCAAATTTTTCTGGGTAACCTGTTTAAAAATGGATACTACAATAAATAGTTAAAAATGTTATTGCTTCATGCAAGAGCGTCCTTCAGACGAAAGTTGCAAAGCTATAGCTAACGAGGGATCCAAACAGTTTGCGTTATCCGGAGAACAAGAACAAGAGTAAAAACTTAACTATCAAACTTTTTTTTGAATATACAAAAAAGGCTCTGATAAAATAGGTATATGTTTAATGTGCAAGAAGAATGGCGTCTTAAAAGGAGGAAACAAAAAGTGCTTAGAGGTATACAAGAATTATTGTCAAGATCAATATTCTTGCTCTCTTACTCTTGGTAATGTCTTGAAATTTTCATGATTAATCTTGTCTTGATATTGTCTTGAATTTCAAGACAAGACAAGACAATATCAAGAATGGTCTTGATACATCGTTAAGCACTACCTTATATGTGTGGACCTCGTATCCCCCGCCTACTTGGGTTTAAAAATTATTTAAATAATCTTTTCGGCTATTGTTTCATGTCTTCATGACTCCCTCCTATTCGTGGATCTCGCGTCTCCCGGCTACTTGGGTTTAAAAATTGCTTAAATAATTGTCTTGGTTATTGTTGCACCTCTGCGTAATTCCCTCATATTTGTGGTCCGCGTGTCCCCCGGCTACTTGGGTTTAAGGGGATGTCGTAGCAAAAGTTTCACCAAATCGCCACCAAGGCACTCGCGCTGTCGTCAGGTGAGAGCTTCGTGACGTTAGTCACTTTGAACAGTAATTGTCGAAAAAATAGGAATTTGTGCATCAAAGAGTTGAGCAGCGTAGCCATGCCAATAATGAATCATATTCATCAGTCAGACTTGGCCACAGATGCCTATTTTTTTCAAATAATTGGAAATACAAAGTGGGACGGGCCGCAACTACCCAAGTCCGACGCGACGCCATGTTGGCATACGCAAACAGCGGAGTAGTAACTAATATTTCACAGAAGGGCGCGGGGGGCGCTGATTCGAGTCCGTGCGCAAAAGCAAGAACATTTTTTTGGTTATATGGTGGTTAATGAAAGCAACTTCATATTCCAGATGAACAATAAATAATAAAATAATACGCAAATACAGAAATATGTATCTGCATTCAATTAATTTATTATTATTTATTCAATATTTTATTGTTTTATTTGCCACCATATGATTTGCTACTAATACATCTAAATGTATTATGGCCGAATACATAAAATAGTAAAAAGAAAGCATAGAGTTTTATATAGCAAAGAGAACATGCAAAGAATACAAATTGTTTTTAAAGTAATGCTTTGAGGTCAAGAAAACTTGACAGAAATCATTTTGAGCAAAGACTTTTGCTTACCATGCACTTGATTTCGTTTTCCTACTATCATCATGGTATCTTTTAGTGATAACCCGATACGTCTCAAATAAAATTATTTGCGAGTAATAAATAGGTTAAATTTAAAAATAATAAAAAGTTATATAAAATAGTAAAGAATAAGCATGCAGATTTAGTGGTAAGAATCTTTTCAAAGCCATGCCTTTAGGTGTTATAGGTTTGATTAAAAAGATTTTGAGTCAAAACTTATATATTTGCTATGCGCTTCATTTCGTTTTTCAATTTTCATCATGCTATCTTTTAGTGATAACCTAAATTCATAGGTATCAATTATGAATAATAAAAAGGTATGAAAAATAGTAAAGGGTACAAGCATACAGTTTAGCAAACAAAATAGAGCATGCAATACTGGTAAACATTTACATCAATAAATTTACGTACACGTAGAAAAAGGAGCTCGATAATCGAAAGAAACAACATAAGACCATTCTAAAAATCAAATTCGAATCTCACATGCAATTTTGGAAATAATTATATGTGTAAATAGCTCAGTATCTAGCAAAATGTTACTAAAATTAGAACAACTTATAGACAAATTAGAATCTTACTTATTGTTAGTGATGCTACTTATGTTGCGATGACTGTGCAGTACGTTAAGGCGAGCTTCAACATCCTGACTAGCACTAGATGTATAAGTTGATATTTAAAGTACGTAACCTCTCACATGGTATATTTTCTGCACTCTTCTAACCTGTACACGTTATAGCATGGGAAAAACGCGAGCACATGGAAAAAATCACAACCATTAACTCCGAAAAGTTAATTAAAGATTAAGAAACCACTGACAAATACAACGACGAATACTGAAAATACCACTTGTTGCTACAATGAGCTGTTTCTCCTACTGAAAGAAGCAAACGACATCGCGCATGAGCCGTCCTGCCACGTAACGCCATCTATATCATATTTAAACGTCAGATATCATCACGGTAAAATCTAATGATAGACCCTTGTCGTCCTCTGTACATATAAAATAAAAAACGGTTTTCAATTCTGAATTGCGCGCATGCGCACGTTCTGTAGACCTACAGCGGCGGCGCGCCTCTTGGCTCGCGTGAGGGGCGCCGCCGCTGTAGACCTGGGATGACGGCCTTCGGCGTATTTTGCGTCATGCTCCTGCGACTTTGAAACTTTAACTCCTAAACTTGTGTTGCGCCTTACTCGTCGACAAATGTGAATCAAGGCCGACCCTGATTTTTTTAGAAAAGTCCATATTATTTATTTGAGTGCAATAATACCAAAGTAGGAATCTGCCTTACCGTCTTTTTCGAAAGAAATAATGGAGCATCGTTTGTAAAATTGAATGAATGTCCCTTTTCGTCCTGTGTGTACATAAAATAAAAAAGAGTTTCCAATTCTGAATTGCACGCGTGCGCACGTTCTGTGGATCTACAGCGGCGGCGCGCCTCTTGGCTCGCGCGGGGGGCGCTGCCGCTGTATATCTGGGATGACGGCCTTCGACGTATTTTACGCCATACTACTGCGACATTGAAACATAAGCTCATAACGTGTGTTCCACCAGGCTCGTCGACAAATGTAAATGAAGGCTGATCCTGATTCTTTTAGAAAAGCCGATATTATTTATTTAAATGCAATAGGGTGACTTCACCAATATCAGAACATTCACCAGTTAACGAACATTTTCTTTAAATATATGAAAATATCAAGCTTTCTATGTATTGTTTACAAACATGACGATAGTTTCCGAAAATAAAAAATTTTTATTTAATTTTACATAAAGACTCTGCATTAAAGAAATTATCTTGTTAAAAATGAACTCATAAAATCGCCGCTATTGAGTGTTTATTGACTGGCGAAGTATTCATTCATTAGCGAAACGTATTTAGATACTAAAATCGCGTGTTCATTTACTGGTTATTAGGAGATATTTACAAATTTCTTTTAAACAAAATTTCTACTTTTATTTTTTATGTAAAATTATGTCACTGACGTAAAGTTTGAAGATTTTAAACTACGAATTGAAAAAGATTTTTGCTTCTAATACATTTTTAATTCTCTTAAACAAGTAACAGAAATGGAAATTTCCTTATTCGTTCATTCACTGGTGTAGTCACCCTAATACCAAAGTAGAAAGCTGCTTTACCGCCTTTTTCGAAAGAAATAATGCAGCATTCTTTGTAAAATATAATGAAAGACCCTTCGTTTGACCTATAAATTCTTTTTCCCTTTACTCGTAGACTAGTAGAAAATAAAGACCGGCTCTGATTTTTTTATAAAAGCCGATATTATTTATTTAATTGCCATAAAACCAACGTAGGAACCTGCCTTCCTCCTTTTTCGAAATAAATAATGCACCATCGTTTGTAAAATCCAATGAAGGACCCTTTCCGTTCTCCGTGCATACAAAATAAAAAAGTATTTTGATTGCTGAATTGCAGGCATGCGCACGTTCCGTGGACCTACAGCGGCGCCGCGCCTCTTGGCTCGCGCGAGGAGCACCGTCGCTGTAGGCCCCGGTATCACGGCCTGCGGCGTATTTTACGTCATGCTCCTGCGACTTTAAAACTTTAACTCATAACTTGTGTTGCACCATGCTCGTCGACAAATCTAAATGAAGGACGACCCCGATTCTTTTAGAAAAGCCGATATTATTTATTTACTTGCAATAATACCACCGTAGAAAGCTGCCTTACCGCCATTTTAAAGATAAATAATGCAGCATCGTTTCTAAAATCTAATGATAGACCCTTGTCGTCCTCTGTGCATATAAAATAAAAGAGGGTTTTCAATTCGGAATTGCACGCATGCACACGTTCTGTCGAGCTACAGCGGCGACGCGCCTCTTGGCTCGCGTGAGGGGCGCCACCGCTGTAGACCTGGGATGACGGCCTTCGGCGTATTTTGCATCATGCTCCTGCGATTTTGAAACTTTAACTCGTAACTTATGTTGCACCTTACTCGTTGACAAATGTAAATCAAGGCCGACCCGGATTTTTTTAGAAAAATAGATATTATTTATTTGAGTGCAATAATACCAAAGTAGGAATCTGCCTTACCGTCTTTTTCGAAACAAATAATTGAGCATCGTTTGTAAAATCTACTGAATGACCCTTTTGGTCCTGTGTGTATACAAAATAAAAAAGAGTTTCCAATTCTGAATTGCACGCGTGCGCACATTCCGTGGACCTACAGCGGCAGCGCGCCTCTTGGCTCGTGCGAGAGGCGCCACCGCTGTAGACCTAGAATGACGGCCTTCAGCGTATTTTACTTCATACTACTGCGACATTGAAACATAAGCTCATAACTTGTGTTACGCCTAGCTCGTCGACAAATGTAAATCAAGGTCGATCCTGAGTTTTTTTGGAAAGCCGATATTATTTATTTAAATGCAATAGGGTGACTTCACCAATGTCAGAAAATTCACCAGTTAACGAACATTTTCTTTAAATATATGAAAATATCAAGCTTTCTATGTATTGTTCATCAAACATGACTATAGTTTTCGAACCTTTGAAAATTCTTCATCCGAGCGGTGAGATACTACGTCATTCTTCATCCGCGCGGTGAGATACGACGTTCTTCGTCCGCGCGCTGAGATACGACGTTCTTCATCTGCGCGGTGAGATACGACCTTGTTCCGCTCAGCCATCGATATAGGAATGCTTGACGGGATCTTTACGAAAAATATGGCTGTGAATTTTTTTTTATAAAGTCAGGTAAAATTATTGCCTAATAATTAAAATTGTTGTCAGTTACTATAACTATTATGAAACTGAATGTCCATTGTAAAAGAAATAACAATTTTTAATAGACAGCAGCAGCTCACTTGGCGCGAGCCGAGAGAGGAGCCGCGCCTGTACGTGCGCATGCGCGTAATTCAGAATTCAAGACTTTTTTTCAGAGTGGGCGCTAAGATCGATAATTGTCTTTCAATATATTGTTAATATGCTGCTTTATTTTTTTTCTAGTTAAAAGGCTGTAAGTTAGATTCTTACACTAGTTTTAATGCAGCCAAATAAATAATATTCGTTTATATAAATCGCTGGCAGTCACCGTGACGATATCTGACATTTGAATATGATATAGATGGCGTTACGTGGCAGGACGGGTTATGTGCGTTGTGGTCTGCTTCTTTCAGTAGGAGAAACAGCTCATTGTGGCAACAAGTGGTATTTTCGGTATTCGTCGTTGTATTTGTCAGTGGTTTTTTAATCTTTAATTAACTTTTCGGAGTTAATTGTTGCGATTTAGTCCATGTACTCACGTTTCTCCCATGCTATATCGTGCACAGGTTAGAAGAGTGCAGAAAATATACCATGTGAGAGGTTATGTACTTTAAATATCAACTTTGTCTTCTTCATATTAAACAATTGTTATTTATAAAGTAAATCTAATAATGTGTCTGATTTATTGTGAAAGATTTTTCGTGTTGTGTACAAGTGTCTCATTTACGTAGCTCGTTAGAGGTTATGTATCATTGGAGCAACGTTGAGGTGATATCAAATAGTACGTGATAGGTGATTGTTGTGTATTTTTTCATTCAATATGTACATCTAGTGCTAGTCAGGATGTTGAAGCTCGCCTTAACGTACTGCACAGTCATCGCAACATAAGTAGCATCACTAACAATATGTAAGATTCTAATTTGTCTATAAGTTGTTATAATTTTAGTAACGCTTTGCTAGGTACTGAGCTATTTACACATATAATTATTTCCAAAATTGCATGTGAGATTCGAATTTGATTTTTAGAATGGTCTTATGTTGTTTCTTTCGATTATCGAGCTCCTTTTTCTACGTGTACGTAAATTTATTGATGTAAATGTTTACTAGTATTGCATGCTCTATTTTGTTTGCTAAACTGTATGCTTGTACCCTTTACTATTTTTCATACCTTTTTATTATTCATAATTGATACCTATGAATTTAGGTTATCACTAAAAGATAGCATGATGAAAATTGAAAAATGAAATGAAGCGCATAGCAAATATATAAGTTTTGACTCAAAATCTTTTTAATCAAACCTATAACACCTAAAGGCATGGCTTCGAAAAGATTTTTACCACTAAATCTGCATGCTTATTCTTTAATATTTTATATAACTTTTTATTATTTTTAAATTTAACCTATTTATCAGTCGCAAATAATTTTATTTGAGACGTATCGGGTTATCACTAAAAGATACCATGATGATAGTAGGAAAACGAAATCAAGTGCATGGTAAGCAAAAGTCTTTGCTCAAAATGATTTCTGTCAAGTTTCCTTGACCTCAAAGCATTACTTTGAAGACAATTATTATTCTTTGCATGTTCTATTTGCTATCTAAAACTTTATGCTTTGTTTTTACTATTTTATGTATTCAGCCATAATACATTTAGATGTATTAGCAGCAAATCATATGGTGGTAAATAAAACAATAAATATTGAATAAATAATAATAAATTGATTGAAGGCAAATACATATTTCATTTTGCTTATTTTTTCATGTCTAAATGATTCCCTTATATGCTTGGATCTCATATCCCCCGTCTACTTGGGTTTACAAATTGTTTAAATAATCGTCGTGATTACTGTTGCACATCTACGTAATTCCCTTATATACGTGGACCTCGTATCCTCCGCCTACTTGGGTTTAAAAATTATTTAAATAATCGTTTTGCTTGTTTTTTCATGTCTAAATGAGTCCCGTATATGCGTGGACAGTAGGTGAGCTATGACAGTTCGAGGTCACTTACCCTCTGAGCTGGCGCTCGGTCGGTAAGGAAGATCGCTACCTTGCCGGTGGGTCGTAATTGCAGGGTGATTGGTAACTCAACATTAACAGCAGTCGATAACCCAATTCTACCTTACAAACAGAGCAGAAATTGTTAAATAAATAATTAATTTATTTTTTCATTTTTTTTCATTTTTTTCATTTTGAATCCTCTTTTTTCTCCATTGATAACCCAACATTACCCGCAGTCGATAATCCAAATCTACCTCACCAAAAGAGCAGAATACGATATAGGGTGTTAACCCAATTTAAAAAATTTGAATTTCGTCACATCTTGTGAGGACAGATGGTATTTTGTTAAATAACTAATTAATTATTATTAATTTTTATTATTATTTAATTATTATTATTATTTAATTATTATTATTTTTTTATTATTTTCATTTTTTTCATTTTTTCATTTTTTTCATTTTTTCTAATAAAGGCATACCATAACTCATAAAATTTTATCCGTTTCACCGTTCGATTTTTCCCTTTACAGTAGCATGATTTCTGAAAATTGGTGTATTATTGAGGTATGTTGTCATTGTCATTTTGAGGTTATGTTGTCATTGTCACTTTGAGGCTATGTTGTCATTGTCATTTTGAGGTTATGTTTCCATTGATACCCACTCTTTCGTAGCGCCATCTGTAGATGAATCAGCCATCTCTACCCTACCGATAGAACAGTATGCAACATCAGATAGGCTATCCAAATTTACAAACAGAGCCCTATGAGATAGCTACAAACTCACCAATAATTCTGTTAGATGACATACACGACATGCACTATATATACTGTGGGCCCCACTAGACGGCGAGCCAGAGTCATCGCGCTGCCCACTGCTGAGTACGCGCACTGTCGGCTATAAGTCAGGTTGCAAAAACCACCACCTACACTCACACATCGTGTGATGGTGGGTGGCGCTTTGTAAAATAATTGATTAAGTAATTAATTTTTTATTTTTTCATTTTTTCTCCTCTTTTTTCTCCTGTTCAACAAGAGGAGCATAAGCGCTTGAGTTTTGATTCATACGATGTTAGGGACACAACCATCTACTCCTAATCCATATATAGATAACACACGAAGAATACATACAATATCCCACCACCGCTCAATGGGGTTCGCGTCTTTAAACCTTTACAGAAATCTTGGAAAAACGTTTTGGACAGATTGAGACGAAGCTCGCTGATGCAAATTAAAACCTGCATAGAATTCTTGGGAAAATGTCATGGAGCTCTCTGATTGGTCGAGCGTCGCCATCAAAATAAAATAAAATGAAATAATAATTGAATAAATAAAAAATAAAATACAGTAAAATAAAATTAAAATAAAGACGCCGCAGAAAGTAACAAAGGTAGGTTGATCAAATAGCAAGAAATGACTTAAACTAGAATAACAGTTACTGCCGCTCGGACGATGATGAGAATGTGATGGCGAGTAACAAGTTTGAGACAAGTGATGAAATAATGAAGAATGATAATGATAATGAGAGGCGTCGGTGCGGTGGATGAGTGAAGTTGTTAGCGCACGCTGGGAGGGAGGAGGCGGTAATTGCCAAGCGCACGCAAATGAAATAAGTAGCAGCTTACAATCGAGCACAAAGGAGCAGTCGCTGGTGCACGGTTAGGCTTTCATCCCTTACACGCTTCAGCCAGTCAGTCGTGTCCCTCTCAAATAGCGTCTCGAATCTAGGCGCCGCTTAAAAGTACGGTAGGCAGCAGGTGAGAATTCGATCACATGTACAGATTTCAAGAGGAACATGGCTTGGAGGGCAAAAGAGTGTTTATATGCCTCGGTACGAGCCGTTGGCGGGACAAAAGCCTCAGGCAGTCTTCTCTCCGATCGACGAACGTCCTCATCTACATTTTGGCGACAGCGAAATCGCCATGCGATGTATGCTGGTGAATCATTCGCGATCATCGCGTAAGCCTGGATGCCAATGAAGTATTCACGCCGCCTCACGGCTGAGAGCCGGTGAAGATCGAGCCTGAAGGGGGTGACGTGGAAGCGCGCTGGAATTCTTCCAACGACAAAGCGGACGCAGGCATTAAGGTCAGTTTTTAGAAGCTTTTTACCCTCGTCTTGTCCAGGTGGTGGTAGACTGCGCACGCGTCGTCGAAACGCGGAAAAGCGAGGCTCTCTACTAGGCGTTTTCTCACCGGTCTCAGCGCGTGGCGGTGGAAACGAAGGGTGTAAAGTGTCATAAAAACTCTGCGTCTAATGTCCCTGGCTTGAGACTGCCAGTCGAAAGTGGTGGTCATCAGGAGGTCAAGATTTCGAGCCTCTTGGACGTACGGCAGGGGGTGTACATCGACAACGACCGTGGGCAGAGAGGCGAGGTTGATAATGATGTAATAGACGAAATAACCTCTAGTGTAGAAAAGCAATGTAAAGAAAATTATCAAGCGTCTCTACTTATGTGCGATGTTGCTGATGTATTGTATCAGATTGTATCATTACACATGCCAAGAATTGTTGATGTATTAAATACTTATTGTCTGATAATAAATAGAAAAAACCATATACTTACTATGTACTTCTTTTTGTCTTCCTTGCCTTTCTCTTAATCCCAACTTATTATATTTTTAAAGACGTTAATTTTTAATTTACATTTCTAAATTGTAATTTATATAAATTAAATTTTATTTTACGAAACGAAGCTAGCTTACATTTGAATATATATATATATATATATATATATATATATATATATATATATATATATATATATATATATATATATATATATATATATATATATATATATATATATATATATATATAAACTCTAGCAAGTCCCAGAAATAACGTGAAAAAACGGTCGGAATTTCTGGGAAGTCCGGGAAAAAACAGTGACTTCCCAGGTATAACTGTTATATACAGTGTAAAGTGCTAGAAATAACTCTTATAGGTCTTTATATATATATATATATATATATATATATATATATATATATATATATATATATATATATATATATATATATATATATATATATATATATATATATATATATATATATATATATATATATATATATATATATATATATATATATATATATATATATATATATATATATATATATATATATATATATAACTATGGGAATTGGTATATTTGAAGAGATATCAACGTATAGATCGGTACTTTTGAAGAGATGTCGGCATTTTGAAGAGACTCCTCAAATTTCTCAAAGCAAGAATCGCGACTTTTGAGGAGAAATCTATACCCCCTTTTCCCAGAGTCGGTAACCTGAGGGTCATTATTTCTTTAGTCACATTGTGCGAACTCTGAGCGAAAGGTTCACATCTCCTCAAAAGTACCAATTTCCAAACACATATATATATATATATATATATATATATATATATATATATATATATATATATATATATATGTACTGTGGATAAAAGTGGCCGTACTGTGAATAAAAGTGACTTGCGCGAGCAGAAGAGCCGATCGCCTGGCGTTGCTACAGTTCGAGAGATCATGAAGAACCGAGCTACGATGCCAGATGAGTCGAAAGGATGCACGCGAGGATGCTAGGCCACCGAATCAAATTCGCCGAAGACCTAACATGGTAAACGTGCACGCATCATCCGCGACGCGAGTAATAACGCGTAACCGCTCGCCCAGGCTCGTCGTTCCTGGACATCGACTTCGAGTAGGCGTTCTCGTGCGGTGAGAGCAAGTGTGAGGAGAGAGTGTAGGCATCGGGTTCGCACTTCATCATGGTTAAACGCGAGGTTAAACAACAGGCTTTGAAAAAGCCGGTGAGTGCGCACAACAGGTGCGCATACGTATAAATCCGCCATTTACCCTCTCTCTTACACTTACATGTGTGTGCGTCGCGCAGCGATCGCGACCGCTCTCACACTTCGTCGCTTTACTCGGTCAGCGCGCGCGTAGAGTACCGCACACGTTAGGCGTATTATACCTCACGTGCGTGGCGTAAATTACCGTGAGCGTGACGTCAGTCTCCGAGGCAGCTGACGTCAGAGGTAACGTGCTGGCGCACCGTTTAGATAGGGAATACGCGAATCGAAATTCAATTCTTTTATATTACTGATCTATTACCAAACCTCAACTTCTTTTATTTAATAAACCATAGTCTTTTATTATTAAATTTCTCTGCTCGAGTTGTTATTTCGCGACCTTAGTCATTCCCCGCTCCCCGCCGCCACCGCGGTCGTTACGTAAGAGAAAACGTATCGTTTCATCTGAGCAGCCGGCACACGAGCCAGTGAACGAGAGGAGAGTTCGAGTCACTGGTGAGAAACAAAGCGCAAGTCCTCGACTTGCGTGTTGCACGGTAAGTCACCAGGTTAGGTTAACATTGCACGACGTTGTAGCGTCTGTTACCTAATCTGGCTACTCAATCTCCGGGAGTTGAACCGAGAGATACGGAATTGTACCGCTAAGGTACGCAGGTGAAACGTGCCTTAGCCCGAAAATCCACCCCGTGACAAAGTGGTTTCTGGATTCACTGATTACGAATCTGAACTCAGATTTTCAGAATTCAAAATGGCTGATTGAAAATGGAGGTCAAATATTCAAATATTACTGGATTTTGCTGAAAATTGTAGATACGAAATTTCTGGATTCGCTGAATACGAATCTGAACTCAGATTGTGAAAAATCAAAATAATGGACCCAAGATGATAGCCAAAAATTGAAATTTTACCGGAATTTGCTAAAAATTGTATATTGTGGGTTTCCGGATTCGCTGATTAGGAATCTAAACTCAGATTTTGTAAGTACAAAGTGGCAGCCAAAAATTGAAATATTACCAGTTTTTGCCGAAAATTGTATATAGGAGGTTTCTGGATTCGCTGATTACGAATCTGAACTCAGATTTTGAAAATTCAAAATGGTGGGCAAGAATTAAAATATTACTGGAATTATCTACTGGAATAATTTTTTTACTTCTTTTAAGTCGATATGTGTAATTATCAGAAGAATTATTTGTTCGTTTATATTGGGGATAACCATTTTTTTTAATGTTGTTGACGATTGAAAGGTTTAGGAAAATTTTTTTTACAAACGTCTTTACATTTATCGTAACACGGAGAATTTTCACTATGTGATCCATGTAACATATGTTTTATAACTAATTTTTGTAATTTTTTATCATTATTAGAAGGTATCTCAGCAGAAATGTGTTTATTAATAGCTTCTGGTGTCATTAATTTATTTTTATGATCTAATGTTACTACAAGATGTGCATACGGTAATCCTGTTTTCTGAAATTCAATAGTATACACATAAGCTAAAGCATTTCCAAAAATTTGATGGTTTTCTATATCATTAAGTAAACACTTAAATTTTGTATAAAATAATCTAACTGTAATATTTGGTATATCATTGGGCGTAGTTCCGATAGGAAATGTCGTTAATACATTTTTTAATTCTTTCCACTTAGGATTACACGTCATAGTTATAAATAAATCAGGTCGACCAATATTTCTTACTGTTGCCATTGCATCTTGATAATGTTGCTGCATATATCTAGGACTACCTATATAAGTTGCTGGTAGTACAAAAATATTTCCTAGTCTTTCTTTTTTTTCAAAATTTTCTGATATATTTAATGCACTATTTATAACATGATCCCTCAAACCTTGATAACATTCAGTACGTAATTTTTTTTGTTTCTGCCTAAAATAATTCATTCTATTGTTTTCTATCATAATATAGGCATGTAAAAAGAATTGTTGGATTAGCCTCCCTCCAAATAAAAGTGGATTGAAATTTTCTGAATTTGATCTGTAAGCTATAATTTATAAGAATAGTGCTGTAATATTGTTAGAAGGTTTTCTTTTGAATCATATGGTTTTTTAGTATAACCAATACTCCAGCCTAAATCTCCTGAAGGAAAAAATAATGGAAATACCATTGGGTCAACATGATGTGATAATTTACTTAAATATGTGTATTCTTTTTCATTAGAATTATTTTTCAGATAAACGCATAGATCATAATTATGAGGGATTCCTGATTTGGAAATAATTATAGCTGCACATTCCGACGTTAATGGTTTAGTATAATTATGTTTTTCACTATTATTCTTACGAACAAAATATAATTTATAATTTGAAAGTTTCTCTGTATTAGTTATTTCGTGTAAATATTTATACTGTTTAGCATAAGGATTACTATTTAAAACTTCAGCAAATAATTTTAAATGTTCTTGAGTTAAATCTTTATGACTCTTTATTTTCATTTTAATTGCAGTATTGTCATCATATATGGGAGCGTCCAGCAGAAACGGGCCACCGAGCGCGCGCAGTGCCTTTTTTCGCGTAAAAGGCGCTCTGTTTAACTCACTCATAATCGTATGCTGCGTCTTTGAAAAAAAAACCAAGCACCTATATCGATAGATTTTTTTCTGTTCTTTCCAATTGCGTCATTGTTTTTATTGCGAAACGCGTTCTTCCGGACGAAAACTCGAGTTGAATATTGAAAGCCATTTTTCTCAAAGTATATCATGTTTTTTTTCAAAATAAACTACACCATTGGAAAGTACAACTCTTAAGCTTCAAAACCCTATCTTGGAGAAGTTGGAGAAATAAAGGGTTTAAAAGTAACAACATGAAAAAGACAGCGCCGAGGGTCCGCGTGAGCCTCTCGCGCCCGTGCGTACGGCACGTTTAAGTGCACGCTCTATTCAATTCGCTAATAATCGTGTACCAAGTCTTTTAAAAAAGAACTAAGGACATATATCGATAAATTTTTTCCTGCTCTTTCCAATGGTGCTATTATTTTGATTCCGAAATGCTTCCTTCTAGTTGAAAATTCCATTTGAATGTTTAAACTCTATTTTTTCAATAAAATATCAGTCTTTTCTTCAAAATGAATTATATTCTTCAAAAGTACAAGTCTTAAACTATAAAATATTATATTCTTAAGTTGAAACATGAAAAGTTCAAAAATAGTAAGATCAAAAAGACAGCGGCTGCCCGAACTTTTTACGGTATGCTTAAGGGCGGATTAATACACGCGATGTGCTATTTCGCCCTTTCTTTTTTGTAAATATAAAATGTTTTGTAACTTACAATGCCAATGCATGGACATAATTTTGTGGATCTAGTTGTAACAGTTAGTATAATATTACAATGAACTTTCTTCATTTATATAACAAAATTTGAAAAACATAATATATTAAACATAAAAATATCCATGAACGCACTGAAAGCAGTGAAACAGAAATTTAAAATACCCTTATAGATTGTTTAATCTGGCATAACAATATAACCTTTTCCTTTAAATTCTAATTTTTTTACATTTTTTTGATTTTATAAGAATTGTCCTTTTTGCGACATCCGCTTCTTTCTTTGTTTGAGTTTTAAGTACTTTTTCTTTTTTGATCGGTGGATATAATTGAAAATCTCCTGACGCTGAAAATCATTTAAGTTCTAACTTTTTGGCATCATTTAATAACTTAATACAATGAAACAATTGAGTTCCAGGTATTGTCTTAGCTGAGGCTAGCCTGTTTTGTAGCTTTTCTGTAGCCTTTAAGTAATCGTCTTTTAATGAAAAAAAGCACTCAATATTTTTGAAATACTCAGTTGCCCATTTGTATAAATCTTGGGACGTCAATATATAATTGTCGGATACTTTCCCTAAACTTTCTCGTGCATTTCGGAATTAAAATAATAGCACCATTGGAAAGAGCAGGAAAAAATCTATCGATATATGTCCTTCGCTCTTTTTTCAGAGACTTGGTACACGATTATAAGTGAATTGAATAGAGTGTGCACTTAAACGTGCCATACGCACGGGCGCGAGGGGCTCACGCGGACCCTCGGCGCTGTCTTTTTCATGTTGTTACTTTTAAACCCTTTATTTCTCCAACTTCTCCAAGATAGGGTTTTGAAGCTTAAGAGTTGTACTTTCCAATGGTGTAGTTTATTTTGAAAAAAAACATGATATACTTTGAGAAAAATGGCTTTCAATATTCAACTCGAGTTTTCGTCCGGAAGAAAGCGTTTCGCAATAAAAACAATGGCACCATTGGAAAGAGCAGGAAAAAATCTATCGATATAGGTCCTTGGTTTTTTTTTCAAAGACGCAGCATACGATTATGAACGAGTTAAACAGAGCGCCTTTTACGCGAAAAAAGGCACCGCGCGCGCTAGGTGGCCCGTTTCTGCTGAACGCTCCCATATATATAATTGACCACACGAAGGTTCTGCATTTTTTCTGGTAATAAAGTATTTGGCGTTATATGACAAACTCGTCTTGGAATTTTTAAATTATAAATAGCTTTTTTCTTCTCGTATTTTACATTTGCAGTAAATGTAGCAAAACAAAATAAGTTATTATAATATCTGATTAAAGTTCGAAAATTGTTATCATATGATAATAGATTCTTTAGTGTTTTATTATATATACTTAGCGGAGACAAAATTATTTTACCCTTACTACAACAAATTGATTTATTATTTCCTTCTTTCCAATATACTGCCGAACAAAATTTACAAACATAACTCATATTACCAAAATATGATTCATACTCTAAATTTTTATTTTTACTACATTTCTATTTATTAACTTTTAACGTAGAAAAGGATGATGACGCGAGATGTTCGAGGACGAGCTCGGCAACACCTCTCCTACACTATATATATATATATATATATTGTAACGGCAGGCGCGTCTGTGTGTGTGTATGTGCGCGAATACGGAGCTCGGATCGAGCCGATCTCCGACGCACGGTATACAACCAGGTAGTTGACCGAAAACATAAACATACCGCGGCCTTGGAGAAGGCAAGACCGACAATTGCGGCATGAGAATTCGCAAGTAGAGTCGGGCTTGTCCTCGTATGACTCCGGGGGCTTGCGTGTGTGTGTGTGTAGTTGCTCGCACGTGTGAAGTACCGAGCGCAACTACGACACACAATGAGCCCCGAAATGAAAACTCGCGACAATCTTGCGCGAGGGGGAAGGAGAGCGAGAGACAGAGCCCGGCAGTATCGCTTCTGCCGTAGCTGAGGCAGCTGCTCGTCCCCGTGCAAGACGGCTTGGAGAGAGAGAGAGAGAGAGAGAGAGAGAGAGAGAGAGAGAGAGAGAGAGAGAGAGAGAGAGAGAGAGAGAGAGAGAGAGAGAGAGAGAGAGAGATAGAGAGAGAGAAAGAGAGAGAGAGAGAGATAGAGAGAGAGAAAGAGAGAGAGAGACAGAGAGAGAGACGATTTATTTGCCTTCGCGGCAAAATAATTAATACAGAATTTATACAGTGTATAACTTAAAATAAAATACAGTAAAATAAGATATAATAAAAATATATAAAAATAAAAGTAATACAACCTGATACAAATATATAAATTTTACATAAAAATATGTTTGTCTACGAGGACCTTCAATTACGATAAAAAATAATAAAAAAGAACCATATGATAAAATAAAAATAAAATACATAAAAATCATTAAAAATCACGAGGACCCTTCATTAAGACAAAATAAATAAATAAAACTAGAGAAAATATCACAGCTGGTACTATACGCTAAAGGAAAATATTACAGTTATACATTAACCATTTCATAAAATATCACAGTAAGGTATCACAGCCGCTTAGTCAAAAAATCACAGATCAAAGTTAATCCGCAGTCTAATACTAAACTAGATAAAGGTCCCCGCACTGGCAGCTCTAAGCATCCTTATAGAGAGGCTAGGCGTCGAGATCAAGCAGGTGTTGGCGCACAGCCCTCTTGAATGATGAAAGTGATGGAAGGTAGCGCAGAGAGAGAGAGAGAGAGAGAGAGAGAGAGAGAGAGAGAGAGAGAGAGAGAGAGAGAGAGAGAGAGAGAGAGAGAGAGAGGAAGTGAAGTGCACGAGGATCGCGGAGTGGGTGCAGTGTAGTGCACGAGAGTGAGAGAGAGAGACGCAGCACGGCTCCGAGAACCTCGTTCGCCGGTGGTTGAGGGAGAGGGAGAGAGAGAGAGCCACACTCGGCCGATGCAGCGAAAGAGCGAGAGAGAGCAGCGTCGGCCGAGCTCACTCACGGGAGCGAGTGAGAGAGAGAGAGAGCATCGCGGCCGATACTCGCAGGAGCGAGAGAGAGAGAGAGAGAGAGAGAGAGAAAGGCGAGGCCCGTAGCAGCGAAGAAGGAGAGAGAGAGACACAACGACGCGCTGCAGCAGGCACCGCCGAGCGCGTTCAACCGCGCCTTCTCGCTGCAACTGAGGAGGTAAGCCCTGGCCAGACGAGCGCGCGCTTCCCCCGCGGACGACGCGCGTCCAGGAAGTGGAGACGGGCGAGCGGGCGAGGCCGCCGACGCGCGCGCGAGCGCCGATCGTGCGCGGCGATCGGCCGACTTGCGCGTACGGGTGGGCGGTAGAGCACACACGTACTTCGCGTGCGCGGGCGCACCACCCGAATCGGCGCGTACCTAGAGTACACACCGCGCGTGTAAATAGTGAACAGCCTCCAGGGGCAATAAAGATAATTCTTTGCTTTTACTTGTTCGTGTATTATTTCACGCATCCTACTTTCAATTCCCTATTCGGTGGCACGGTGAAGAATACCGCCGGCCTCCGCGGTCGCGAGTATGTAGTACTCGCGTGATAACTGAGCAGCTGGGGCAGCACGCTCGAGAGAGAGCGCGACGACGAAGTCGCGCGTTGCAACGGGTCGAAAAGGCGCGGCTGCTGCTGAAAGCAGCCGACGGCGAGCAACAGCACGGAGCTGACGGGCCGCTAATCGTCGAGGGTTGGCACGAGTAAGTGCTCGCGTCTGTCAATTGCTGCGCCGTTCATCGGCAAGTCCGCGTTGAGATATAGCGCACCGAGGACAGCTTTTAGCCCGTTAGAATATATATATATATATATATATATATATATATGTATATATGTGTATATATATATATATATATATATATATATAAGAGAAAGAGAGAGAGAAGAAGAGAGAGATAGAGAGAGATAGAGAGAGGGGTAGAGAAAGAACTAACGAGGGCACTCAACCTGTCTCTCGCCGTTTTCTCATGCTCTGTTTGCAGTTGCTACACTTTTCTTTGGGAAGAAAAAATACGGACAGCGTTCGACTTGTAATTGAACTGTCAAATGAATGCGCATACGCCGCACTGCGCTCGCGTGAGTTTGGCGTTATCCTTGATTTGAATAATTAAGAAATTTCGTTTCAAAAAGTTGCTCTGTAATTAATTGGTCTCGTTAATTGCGGAGAAAAGGCGCGCATTATAATAAATGCGCGAAGGCACTTCTTGCGCTGATGGCAGGAGGGTGGCATAGTTTGTTTTCAGAAAGCAGCCTGTTATTTGTGTATCGAGGTGAAGAACTGACAACGGAGCGATGCAAAAGTTGTCCACAGAAGTGTCTTCTGCATCACAGATAGTTGTCATTAGAGGGACAATGCGGATGGACAATGCGGCAAGACGCGGAGGGACGCTAAGGGATGCGGAGGGACATGCAGAGGGACAATGCAGACCCCAAATAACGCAAAAAAACAGTGAATTTTACGTTATTTTGTGGAGGGCACTTTTCGGAGGGACGCGGAGGGACGCGGAGAGTTAACGACTCAATTCAGCTTACAACTATATAGTATAGTAAGATATATATATATATATATATATATATATATATATATATATATATATATATATATATATATATATATATATATACTGTAACGGGTGCAGGCAATAAAGGCGAAAGAGCCGCGTGTACCGCGCCGCGAGGTTTGAATCGCGCGCGCTTGCACGTACAGCGGCTCGCTGCGCGCCAAGCGGGACGCGCGGGAGGCAGAGCAAGAAGAAGAAGAAGACGCCGCCGTGGCGCTCCGAAGGGACGCCGCGGCCATTGATGGGCAGTCTAGTCCTGTAGCGCAACAGGTGCGCACGTGTTCTCCCGATATACCAGTGCCGTGCTTCGGAGTGCCCCGCCAGTGCCGCATCCCGCCCTGCGGAATAGCCCTTTGCACCTCCGATCCGCCGCCAGCCCCGCAGCGACGCATCACCGGCTGCCTTCGCCGGCCGGGCCACTCCGCCACCCAGAAAGTGAGAGGAGGAGAGAGAGAAAGAGGCGGCAGCCGAGGCTCGAGGAGCCACGAGGCCCGACGCCTCGCAGCGAGGAGGCGAGAGCGCGGGAGCGTGAGAGAGAGAGAGAGAGAGGGACAGACCTCGAGCGACGCGCTGGCCAGCGCCAAAGTAAGTGTGCGCTTCTTTTGTATTTTTGCCGCGTAGGTTTTGCGTGCGAGCGGCCACGCGTAAGAAGTGTTGCGTGGCTATCCGACGCCGCCTGCGTAGAGGCAAGCGGCCTCGTGTGCGAGAGCGCGGCGGCCATTTTGTGGCGTCTCGCGGCGCGGTGACGCCGGCCGTGCGACCGGCCGGCTCCGCGTAAGTCTCGGCCTGCGCATTCGTTTTTGTAGGAGATGTTCGGGCTTCACGCCCCTTAGCGCGATTCCTTTAGATCAATAAACCTTCTTTATTTTACTTTTTCATCGTTTGTGTCGAGTCTGTCAATTCGCGAGTAACCGTTCCCTATCTCCCCGAATACCGCCCTCTACCTTTTCAGCAGCTGCAGCTAGTCGGAGGCATCACCTCCTAGAGGAGCAACGTCAACGGGGAAATTGTAAGTGAAAGTCGCTCAGGTTAACCTGAGCGACGTTGTACGGGAACACCGGCGAGAGTAGGTCAAGCTAGTGCATATCTAGCCGCCGGTGAATTGTGCGCCGAAGTCAGCGGCAGCGGCAGAGCGCAGCGCCGGGTCTAGTAGAAGGCGGCCTAAGCTTTCTACAGCGAAAGCCGGGCGCGCTTGTTCTGAGCCTGCGCCAACGCGCTCCGGCCGGCCGAAGGGTCCGTCTACAACGGCGCGCTGCTCTGGGCGTAGTAGACACCCGTATATCGCCTGGCGCATCCCAGAGAGGGATTAATACCCTCTTTTAAATTCACCCCGTTACAACTGGCGCCCATTAACGTGTGCAGCACATTAGATTAGGGAACGGCGAATTTTACAGTAATTGGTTGATCGTCGAAACAGGTCGAGACGCGCGTTGCGAATAATTAATTATCGCGGTGATAATTAATTATTACAAAGTGTACAGTGTGTGCAAGGGTAACCAACTGGTGGTTTCTAACCTTGCTTGGAGGAATTTACCCGGTCTGCACGTATTTAGTGAGGAACATTGCTTGTGAAGGCCGAGCATTTGTTGAAGTATTTAGCGAGGACGACAAAGAGATTAGGTAGCAATTATCTATTAATGATGTATTATATTATTAAAATTGTTTTATATAGGTCCTAGCGTTTTATCTCTTTGTGCGTCATCACACGTGCACACCGGGGAGTAAACTACCGGATTACGCACCCAGTATTTAAATACTGGGGATTTCGTTTGGATTTTCGGATTTAGGGCTTAATTCGCGAAGACGCCTGCGCGGGGGATACCGTAAGGTGCACGCGCAGTAATTTTGGACCCGCGCAAGCGCAGAATCCGAAAATAAAAAGTGAAAAATCGCTATCGCGAATTCGGTTGCCCATCCCACGAGGAGGTGGGCATATTCACTAATTTCGGTTTTGCGCATGCGCAAAAGGTCGAAAGATCAAATTTTTGTTTTTACACGCAGAATCGTCTGCGCATGCGGCGGCGGTACTGATACACATAGTGATTTTAGTGCCGCGCATGCGCAGCGCCCGAAAATCGCGAATTTCAGTTTTGACCGGGAATCGGTTGCGCGGACGACTATTACGCTTGCGCAATACGCCAAAAGCGACATAACCTCCAGGCAAGTGAGTAAAAGCGAGTTAACCTCGGTATAGCGTAAAGACCAAACCACCAGTTGGGGAAGATCGTTACTTCCTGAGCCAGTGGTAACCCAGTAGGTACCTTGTGAAGGATACCACTGGCCGTGCAAAAGCATAGTAAATTACGGGATTGAAGAGGAATCCCCTTGCACACGCACAACCAGCGAACGATGTCATACAACATCCAGGAAGCTGTGGAGGATTGGGTGTGGTCGATCTCGCCAAGCGAGATCGATAGCCACCTGTCGGAGTTGCAATTGAGGCGACACGACTCCACATTCTTGAGAATGCACAGGCTAAGCCAGTGGGTGCTGGGTAACTACACGCCTCAAGACTTCGAGGAGCCGGAAGAGCCGGGGGATGTAATCCCCCGGCGGATGGCACTAAGGGAAAATCTCTTACGGAGGATCCTTTTAGAAGACGACGGCTCCTTCGTCGAAGCGTCCAGTTGGGATTTACACCCCCTGGACGTAGTGCTCAAAAGCGAGCAGATATTGGAGATACTGCGTAGGACGACGGCGGAAGCCGTGTCCGACACCCAGCACTCACCACACCCAAACGCCACAGCCAGTAACCGGGATACTACGCAATAACAAAAGGAGCAACGCACACAGCTACCTCTACAGCAGCAGGACAGCGAAGCAGAAGAAACTCGCGGCGACGACCAACAAGCGCAGCCAGGAGAGATGCTTCGCCTCCTGGCAAAGGACGGCTCCGAGTTTTATATCCCTCGGGAAGTCGGCTCGCTATTAGCGGAATTAATAGCGAAAGTAAGATCGCTGGAGGAGTTGGTTTTAAACCAACAGCGACACGCCGCTTCCAGCACGCATATAGCGGAACCTAGGCAAGGTCACAACGTGCAGTTTGAAGACACGTACACCGTCACCGGCAACGATACGTGGATCGGTCCGCAATCGACACCACCGCCAGCTCGGCGTGATGGTCAGGCTGGTTTACAAGGAGTAAACGCAGCCTGGGTGGGGGGTGACCGCCGAAGTTCGGAGAGAGGCTCGAGCTGGCCGACATATGGCGCGCCAGGCGCGACAAGGAACTTCTCGAGGTCGAGTATGTTCCACTCGCGAGACATAGGCCAAATCGTGAGGAAATGGCAAATTCGATTCTCTGGGGCGAAGAGCCAGAGTATCGATGTATTCCTGGCGAGGCTGGAGGACTGCCGAGTCCTGGCAAATCTCTCCGAAGAAGAGGTGTTGTCGTCGTTGTCAGAGCTGTTCACTGACACGGCGGCCACGTGGTACCGTAATGAGAAAGAGAAATGGGCCACGTGGCAAGATTTCGTGACTGCAGCGAAACGCTGGTACGGGACGACGAAGAGGTACCAGCAGCGGTTGATAGCAGAGGCGAACAACCGCACCCAAGGGGCGGACGAGGCCGTGAGAGATTATATCACGTGCCTCATTGCGATAGTGAGGAAGATATCGCCGCCCCCCAGCTCGGAGCAACAGCTGGATCAGCTGCACCGAAACCTACGGCCCCAGCTGCAAGCGATGGTCCGTAGGTCAGACTTCAGCACAGTAGAGGAGGTACTGGAGTTGGCAGTGGACGCGGAGCAAACGTTGGAGAATTCCAAGACGTTCCGACCTCCACCACCGCCAACAGCGGCGCTACTGCCGGAAATGGCGTATAAACCGCCGGCAAACACCGACGCGCCACGAAAGCCGAAAGGCGATGCCAAGGAAGGCAAAGTGGCTGCTGCGGTGGTCGAGAAGGACGCCAAGCTGGAGGGCTTGGAGGAAATGCTTCGGCGAGTGCTAAGCGAGCGTCTCTCCGACCGACGAGGCTCCGGAGGAGAGCGCTCCGGGCGAAATACGCCCCCTGGGCCGCGCAGAGGGCGCGGTAACCAGCCATCTGGGCGTGGCGGGGCAGGGAGGCCCCCAGAACCGAGGCAGGGGGCGAAGGCGACGAGCCCACCGAACGGCTCCGCGCCCTCCGCCAGCCCCGAGGGTAACCCTCCGAAAGGACCAAGGCCGCCGCTGAGTTGCTACTCATGCGGCCTTGTCGGATATATAGCGCGCTACTGCCCTAATTGTGCGGGAAACGGGAAAGGGAGCGCGTAGAGGGGATCACTACCGCCCCCCTCCCCGACGAGGTCCCCAAAACCGAAGATGTTTTGGCCGCGTGCGATAGCCGCCCTGCCGCGAAAGAGTCCGCGGCACCCTCGCCAGTTGCGAACCGAGGAGAGACCTCGGCGAAGCAACCGACCGACGCAGAAACAAGGTGGTGGCTGCGAATTGAGGTCGGCGAGTTTAATCTCCGCGCTTTGTTGGATCCGGGAGCATCCACGACGGTGATGGGCTCCGTCGGACTCCAACTAGCTACAGCGCTGGACCGGGAGTTTGTAGCGTCCGAGAAGAGAGGGGTAAGGCTAGCGGATGGAAGCCGCAGCCCCTTGCTAGGCCACGTGATGCTGCCCATCACTGTGGCTGGCCTCACTCGCGATATCCGAGTCGCCATAATGCCGAATTTAGAGGCCGACTGCTACTTAGGAGTCAACTTTGTACGAGCGTTCAGGGCCGTACTAGACCCGGATACGGATAGGCTATTCTGTAAGGAGACGGAAGCCTACGTCGAGCTGGAAGTAGCCAGCTTGACCCCCGATCCTAGCTCGGTAGCGGCAATTGGGCTCGAGGACGCTACAGACCTTCAGCGAGAGGAGCTGAAGGCCATGGTGGACGAGGTCCTAGGCAAGCTCCCGCCAGGATTAGGTTGCGTCAGAGGCGTGGAGCATGAGATTCATGTAGGAAACGCTCGACCATCAAGCAGCGCCATTATCCAGTGTCGGATAAGGTGCAGGAGGAGATGCATCGCCAGGTTTGCGAAATGCTGAACCAAGGCATCATCGAGCCCTCCAAGAGCGGGTGGTCGAGCCCCGTCGTGATGGCGCCGAAGAGTGACGGCACACGACGGTTCTGCAACGATCTGCGGAAGGTGAATGCAGTCACCGAACCCGACGCCTATCCTCTGCCGAATATGCAGGATATTCTGCGGAAATTGAGGAAGGCGAAGTTCATCTCCACGCTTGACCTCAAGAGCGCGTATCATCAGATACCGTTAGCGGAGGAGGCGCGGCCCATCACCGCTTTCACGGTGCCGGGGCTGGGCCTGTTCCAGTTCCGGCGGATGCCGTACGGACTGACGAACGCGCCGGCCACCTTCCAGCGGCTCAATGACCAAGTGCTCGGACCCGAGCTGGAGCCTTACGTCTACGCCTACCTCGACGACATCATCGTAGTCGCAGAAACGTTCGAGGAGCATAAGAAGTGCTTGAAAAGGGTGTTGGAAAGGCTCGTCGCCGCTGGACTAACCCTCAACGCAGAAAAATGTGTTTTCTGCAAGCAAGAGGTGGCATACTTGGGCTTCTTGGTTAACCGGGACGGCACGAGGCCGAACCCGGCCAAGATCGAGCCAATCAAGAATTTTCCGCAGCCGCGGAATCTGAGGCAGCTGCGCCGATTCCTGGGTACTTCATCGTGGTATAGGAAGTTCATCCCGAACTATGCCACGATCGCCGAGCCGCTCACGAGTCTGACGAAGAAGAACCAGAAGTACGAGTGGCTCGACGAGCAGCAACGCGCCTTCGAGTTGTTGAAAGCGATGATTATGACCGCTCCGGTCCTACATCGCCCTGATCCCGACGGCCTTTTCATCGTGCAGACCGATGCGAGCGATGTAGGCCTTGGCGCGGTGCTGCTACAGGAAGTAGAGACCCAAGAGCGGGTGATCGAGTTCGCGAGCCGGGTGTTAACCCCGGCAGAGCGAAACTATAGCGTTACAGAGAGGGAGTGCCTCGCGGTGGTCTAGGCGATACAGAAGTTTCGCCCTTACATCGAAGGCTACGAGTTTAGGGTTGTGACAGACCACAGCAGTCTGCGGTGGCTCTGTCAGATGAAAAATCCCACGAGCAGGCTCGCTCGGTGGGCGTTGGAGTTGCAAGGCCACAAGTTTTCGATCGAGCATCGAAGAGGCGCCTTGAACCACGTGGCCGACGCCCTCTCCCGGATGTACGAGGATGAGGAAGGCCCGGAGGTGGCTGCGGTGTCCTGGTCAACGGACACCGAGGACGCGTGGTATCGAGAGTGGAGCGCCAAAGTCCGAGAGCAACCCAACGATTTTCCAACCTACAAACTCGTCGCGGGCAACCTTTACCGGTACCGACCGAACCCGGACGTTGACGCGGCCCTCGGCGACGATGAGGATGCTTGGAAGCTGGTAGTACCAGAGGAGCATCGTCGCGAGGTGTTGCAAGAGTGCCATGACGACGCCACCGCTGGACATCTCGGACGAGAAAAGACGTTTGCCAGAGTAGCCCTGCGCTACTACTGGCCACGTTACTACGCGGGAACGCAAGAGTACGTGCGCCACTGCGAAACGTGTCAGCGGTTTAAGGTGGAACAAAGAGCTCCAGCCGGCCTCATGGGTCGACGAGTCGTCGACAGACCCTGGCAGGTCGTCGCTGGAGACATAATAGGACCGCTGCCTCGCACCTCTAAAGGTTTTGAATACATTGTGGTGTTTCAAGACCTTTTCTCCGGGTGGGCGGAGGCTTCGCCGATACGGAAGGCTAACGCGAAGACGGTGGTAGGAGAATTGGACCGGAAGGTTTTCCTCCGGTTCGGTTGCCCAGAAGTGTTCCTCTCCGACAACGGCACAGAGTTCAAGAACCGTGTCGTAGAGGAATTCTTGAGGGAGCGAGGTGTGCATCACACCAACACTCCCACCTACCACCCGCAGGCTAATCCGGTGGAGCGCGCCAATCGTACTTTAAAAATGATGGTCGCCTCTTACCTTAAGGAGCGGCACACCACATGGGACGAGAAGCTTCCGGAACTTCTCTTCGCCATGAATACGGCGGTGCATAGCTCTACCGGAGTCATCCCCGCCATGTTGCTTTACGGTAGGCAGCCAGAGCCCCCTGGTACGCAGCGTATGCTGCAGGAGGTCGCAGTAGAGACCCCGGCACAAGAAGAAAGTTTGGCCCGTTGGAAGGAGCGGCTCGACGCCCTTCCAAACCTTCATCAACGAGCCGCCTCGCAGGCGAGAGCGGCTCAAGATCGCCAAGCCAGCTATTATGACGCCGGCAGGCGAGAGCCAGATTTCAAGCCGGGAGACAGGGTCTGGAAGCGCAGCCACCCACTCTCCTCGGCCGCGAAGGGCGTCGCGGCGAAACTAGCGCCTAGGTTTGAAGGGCCGTATTGGATTACGGCCGTGCTAGGCTCCAACACCTACCGATTGGTAGGTGAGGGGGGCCAAATTGAGGAGATAGTGGCCGCTGACCAGCTTAAGCCCTATCGCGGTGAGTCGCCTGAGTCGAATGGAGTCGACGCGGAAGGCGACCCCAGGGGAACGCCTGTGAGCGAACCACCCGCCCCTCAGGGGACAGGGGAGCCCCCCGAGAGCACGCGGGGGAGACCGCGGAGGGCGCGCGGCGCAACTACGGGTCCCGCCGAACCAACTTCGGTAGGACAGCGAGCCCCGAATGCTCCTCGCAGGGGACGCGGTCGTCCCCGCAAGCCTCCGTAGCGCTGCGCGCCTAGCGCTTATCCCCCCCCCCCGAGACGTGCGATAAACTACACGCGGATATAGTGAAACTGGCCTAACCTGAGATGTTCTTTTCCAGATGTTGGAGATCCCCGAGCAGACGTTGGAGGAGGCCATGGCCGCGCTCATAACCCTCGACTTGGGCAAACCCGTCGAGGGCGTGGCCCAGGCGGTGCTCCACCTCCTGCGCCAACGTCGGCAGCGCCTCGAAGACGAGGCTAGGGAGCGGCTGCAGAAGCAGCCCCTCCTAGAGGAGGCCGACGCCCACGAGGAGAGCCGGGCGGGTACCAGCCCCGGCGTGCCCCGCTTCGCCCCCAAGGAGGAGCCTGCTACGCCGCACAGTGGGCTAAAACCCGATTTTTTTTTTCAAAATAAAATAACTCCACACAGAAGCCACCAATTTGGATGATTTTTTCTACTTATAGTTTCTACTTATAGCAAATTAAATGTAGATTAGAGGAAAAATAAAGAAAATTGTTAAATAAATTTTTATAACCTCCAAATTCAACAAGAAACATAGGTATTTCTCAAAATTTTGTAGGAAATCGTATTTAAGTTTCAGAAAAATCTTTCTTTTTGGGAAATATGTTGCCTCCTGAGTTCATCCATGTATAATATATAACCCCTACACCTGTGAACCATAACCTAAACACCTTGCAGATGAATACTTCGCCGCAAAGTCAGGTTAATACGATAATCTGTAATGAACTATGACTTTGTAAGGTATTTATGACAAAATAAATGATCTGTAACATTAAAAACTTATAATGACCATAACCTAAACCATTTTACAAATTAGCTTATTATTTTTATTTAGAAAAAAAGTAATTCCACACAGAAACCACCGATTCGGATGATTTTTGTTTGTACTTATAGCTAATTGAATGTAGATTAGGGGAAAAATAAAGAGTATTGTCAAATCAATTATTATAACCTCCAAACTCTACAAGAAACATAGGTATTTTTCAAAATTTTATAGGAAACAGTATTTAAGTTTTATAAAAATGATTCTTTTTTGAAAAAATGTTTCCCCCTGAGTTCCTCCATGTATAATATATAACCCCTACACCTTTGTACCATAACCTAACAACTACGTTGAATACTTCGCCGCAAAGACATGTTAATATGATAATCTATAATGCACTATGACTTTGTAAGTTAGTTATGAAAAATTAAGTGATCTGTAATATTAAAAACTTTTAATGATCATATCCCAATACTTTTTACCGATTAGCTTATTAATTCGATTTAGAAAAAAGTTATTCCAGACAGGAACCACCGATTCGGATGATTTTTGTTTTTACTTACAGCTAATTGAATGTAGATTAGGGGAAAAATAAAGAGTATTGTCAAATCAATTATTATAACCTCCAAACTCTACAAGAAACATACGTATTTATCAAAATTTTGTACGAAACAGTATTTAAGTTTTAGAAAAATGATTCATTTTGGGAATAATGTTGCCCCCTGCGTTCATCTATGTATAATATATAACCTCTACACCTAAGAAACATAACCTAACAGCTCTACGTGGAATACTTCGCCGGAAAGACATGTTAATATGATAATCTGTCATGCACTATGACTTTGTGAGGTAGTTATGAAAAATTAAGTGATCTATAACATTAATAACTTTTAATTACCGTAACCGAATACTTTTTACCGATTAGCTTATTAATTCGATTTAGAAAAAAGTTATTCCAGACAGGAACCACCGATTCGGATGATTTTTGTTTTTACTTACAGCTAATTGAATGTAGATTAGAGGAAAAATAAAGAGTATTGTCAAATCAATTATTATAACCTCCAAACTCTACAAGAAACATACGTATTTATCAAAATTTTGTAGGAAACCGTATTTAAATTTTAGAAAAATGATTCATTTTGGGAATAATGTTGCCTCCTGCGTTCATCTATGTATAATATATAACCTCTACACCTAAGAAACATAACCTAACAAGTCTACGTGGAATACTTCGCCGCAAAGTCAGGTTAATACGATAATCTGTAATGCACTATGACTTTGTAAGATATTTATGACAAAATAAGTGATCTGTAACATTAAAAATTTTTAATGACCATAACCTAAAACTTTTTACCGATTAGCTTATTATTTGGATTTAGAAAAAAAGTTACTCCAGACAGAAACCACCGATTCGGATGATTTTTGTTTGTACTTACATCTAATTGAATGTAGATTAGGGGAAAAATGAAGAGTATTGTCAAATCAAATTTTATAACCTCCAAACTGTACGAGAAACATTTTTTCTAAATTTTTCTAAATTTGGTTGAAAACTGTATTTATGTTTTAGAAAAATGATTCTTAATGGTAAAAATGTTTACTTCTGAGTTCGTCCGTATATAATATATTACCATTAGACCTGTGAACATCAAGGAGCGCGGGCGCGCTCCGAAAGCAAGTATAGAAGAAGCCTGAAGGAACGACCCGCACTACATATACATTGAAATTGGTGTGTGAGAAATTCAATGCGCCTATATACCTATTACGTTAGTTTTAACTATATAACATATTACTCTTAATCGAAAGCTATTTCATTGCTCTACTCAAATCAAAAGATTTTATTTAATAAGATTATCTTGTTTAAAAGATATAGACAACTGAATTTTTTTATGTCCGTTTTCCTTTCAGAATTTTAGTCTTTTTTTTCCGGCATCCGGTTTGCAGTTTTAACCTTACAACTATAAGTAAAATACTTCGCCGCAATGACAGGTTAATACTTTATTCAGTATATCTTTTGAATATAATTATCACTGGATTAGTGATTTGTAAACAATTCGATATATACAATCTTTGGTGAAGCTAAATGCAGTATAACCTTCGGGCTCTTTCATATTAAAAAAACCGCTGCCAATTCATTGGCCCGTAGCTTCCTGAAAATTAATTTGATGATCCCTTTAATTCATTTTTAATAACAAAATTTATTATTTTTGCAACAATTTATTACATTATTATAATTAAATTTATTATTGAAAAATTAAAAGTTTGGGTTTATAGTACATGGTCAGTTATTGTCAGTTTACCAGACAACATACAAATTTTTCATATTTTTGTTTTTCTGTCAGTGCATGATGTAAGTATCTACAACTATAGAGGAACTAGAATGGAAATTTAACCAGAGTCTAGAAACCGTCAGCTGTTGAATGATAGCACACAGCCTCAAACTGCCATGTGGGCCTCAAAGGCCTGCTATGTGTGTAGAGAGAGCGTCTACAACGTGCCACCCAGCGTCTGGTTTTGGTTTCGGAACCCCTCTCGGGGCCTGATTCTCTAACTCTATCTCGGTGCGATAGATACAAGACGAGAGTTTTAGCCCAATCAGAGAGATTCTTTAGAAGGAAAAACAGTTGGGTGCGACGGACGTAAGCTTATCAAGGCCCCGTACCGCTCTAGTGATGTTTTGTCTATTTTTGCTCGACCAAAAATCGAAATCCTGAGGCTGGGTAGCAGGTTGTAGACGCTCTACTATACCTGCATTTGTGTCTCTCTCAGAGCAGCCAAGCGAAGTTTGCGATGAAAATTTTTGTCTTCAAATTTTACGATAATAATGTAAGTTGGATAAATGAAAAAAAAAGAAAATTTTCTTATATTATTTTAATTATTCGTCAGTTTTGAATACTTAAACTCAAGAATTCATTCTTGAAAATTCAAACATATTATATTTGGGCGCCAATACACCTCAGAAAACAATTATAACATGTTTTTACAACAACTCAAAAAATCACTATCACAAAGCTTCCTCTAGGAGGAAGCAAAAAAAAGCTTAAATTGAATTATCTTATAATTTGAAATTACTCATACAATGGACAGGCAGAGCTTGAATCGAAATAATCTGTAATCTTATGAACCTTGTAGATTGAAATACCAGGTTGAAAGGAAAATATCCGATAGCCTCAAAACTCTTTTATATAAATAGAATAAAGCTTTAAACTCAATAGGCTAGCTTGGCTTGAAGCTAAATCATCCACAGGCTTTGATTTTTTATATTTGTTACCCCAGGTAACTTGACTCGATTTTTTCTCTTTTGTTTATATACAGTTACGTATACATTTAATAACATTTATAATACAATAAGAGAATAAATAAATGAACGTTTATTTTTCGTTTGTACTATACATTGCATCGGTTATCTGAGGTAAGTATTTTTAACTACATGTATCGGATTGCTTAATACAAATTTTAGACTGTCCAGTGTTCCTGGTTTGTATTGTTATCATTTAAAGGAAAAGTTCTAATGTACACCCTAATGAAATACTTAAGCCGTAAATTATATTAACATTAAATTTTTATATATAATTTTTGCAAATTCGGTTCGAAAAAATTAATACTCGGTTAACTAATAAGCATAAATAAGCGTAGAATTTCTTTATTACTTTATACATTTCTTAATGAGTTATTAAATATAATTTTATCTAAATTATAAGATAAGACAAGTATGTATATATACTAATTCGAGTCGAAATTAGCATTTATGTTGTCTTACAGAAATAAAGCAATATTCTGTAAAATATAAACTTTAAAAATTATACTATCAATTTGGAATATAATTATTAACTATACCTATAAACTATAAGTATCTTATTATCTGCAGTACAATAAATAATCAAATTATAGCATAGCAACCGTATAAACAATTATGTTAAATAGGTATAATCATATCACAGCAATCGCATCAACAACAGCCAAATGCACAGATTTTCAAAACACGAAGAAAGAAGAAAATACTTTAGTTTAGTATAATTTGATTCGTGTCCATCAAACATTGCATCGTTAAGATAAGGTGAGGTTAATGCCAGACTATTGTTTTAGCCTGATTCGAATTACATTATGGGTTAATTATTTGAATATGTTATAGAATAATAATTAAATCATAAATAAATAGGTGATGCAAATAATGTAGAGTACAGGGTCAAAGATGCCAGTGCAGGTAAAATGTCATATAACGTATATCTTAAGGGGGGTATTTCGCTAAGGAGCATATTTAACGAGTACTTCCTTGGGCCTCCAATATTTTTAGCCCATAATATTAATATTATTGCTTGCAAAGTAATCTATAGTCAAAATTAATAATGAAACAATAGATTTTATAGGTAAAAAATATATAAAATTTGCTTACACAATCAATTCACAAATTTTATGAAATTTAAAATCAGTATGTCACGCATTTTGTTTAAATTTTCGTGACTAATATTAAGTAACTTGGCCAAATATTTTTTCATTGATTCTTTTTTCTGGTCGTTCGTTGGCCCATATATTTTTCATTGTTTCATTTTTCTGGTGGTTGCTTGAATACATATGCGTTTTCTTATTGGCTAAAATAGGCTGGAAGTATAAAAATTATGCAAACATACAAAAATCGTGCTATCCCACAAGGCTATGTAGCAATGTAACCTGAAAACTCAATTTTTATTAATGTCGTGCTCAATTTATTCTTCATCAAGGTACATTAAAATTATGCAGAGAGATTGGAATAATCATTATTTATTACGTATTTAAATTTTATTTGAAAATATTTGGTTGGATTTTGCGAAAGACCCTCCTTAATGCGTGGATGTGTTCAACAATTACCGAGGTGTTTAAAATTAATCAACGGCAAGTTTTAAAGGGTTGCATCTTTATTTTAGTTATTCGATTGTTGTTATATAAATACTCTCAAAAATATTTTTTATATAATTAAGAAGATAATTTTTTTTATTTTTAGAGGCAAATGCTATATACAAAATATAAATATGTCAAATAATACTTCTGAGGATTATATTTAGTTATTATTTATTTTTGTAAAGTGGCATATTACTTTAGGGCGAGTAGTAACCGGTCAAAAATATCCAGCTAGGAAATCCAGATGGATTTCCAGCTGGATTCCAGGTGGATTTCCTAGCAGGATCGGGTGGATTCACGTAGATTTCGATGGATTTTTTAGCTGGATTCCTACTCTTATCCATGTTGCGTGGATTTCTTACCCATTTTCAGTAAAAATTAAGTAGGAAATCTACGCAACATGGACCAGAGTAAAAATCCAGCTAAAAAATCCATTGAAATCTACGTGAATCCACCCGATCCTGCTAGGAAATCTATCTGGATCCAGCTAGGGAATCCATCTGGATTTCCTAGCTGGATATTTTTGACCGGGATATATCGTACACCTAGGGTTTGAAGAATCAAGAATTAATTTTTATTATTCGATAATTATCCGATTTTATATTATCCGATGTCATACGTGTAAGAAATTAATGTTTTCGTAAATAAAATAGTGTTTCATAATTATTTTTGATTGATATTGTAGCAAAACCCGATCTTTATAAATAGCAAAGTTTGGTTAACATCAATATATATACACTTTTTAAAATGGATTTTCCTTCAATTGTTGTATCACCCCTGCCTCTCACCTTCTACAGTAAATAATATATCATTTAAAATAAAAATATGCATTTAACTATAGCATGTTCAAACCCAAAACAAAAAAGAGAAAAAGTGAAAATATTCAAAGAGGTCGGCCGAAAAAGAAAACTCGTAGCAGTTTTAACGGAGGAAGAAAACGAATAGTGACAACGGATTCTGATCCCGGTAAAAAATAATGTCATCATAAATGAAACCAATAATTGCAATGTCCTGCAATTTAATATATCTATCTATATATATATATATAGGGGGGAAAGGGTATCCGTTCGGAAAAGCCCTTTTATTTCTTTTGTTCAATATATATATATATATATATATATATATATATAAGTTCTTACTAAATTCGCGACTTCATATCCATCGGCAATCACAATTTAGAATCTGTTGAGAATGTTTGTGCTTTAAAATGAAATTATAATAAAAAATAATTGGCTTTTATAATTATTTTTCACTACCTCTAAATTATTAAAAATACATTGAAACAAAAATAATATATGTAATCTCAAAAAATTAACCAAATTATCTTTTGTTGAAGAATTTTTATTAATTATTAGATAAAGTAATATGTTTACTGTACGTTAATTGATGCCACTTTAGTTAAGAAGTATGCATATAGCAATAAAACAAGAAATAAGAGCACTAATTTCGAATAGTGAATGTTTACTAATAGAACCTTCTTACTCCATTTTGAAATGATTGATAAATTCTAATTAGATTTTTCATCAGGGCACTCGAATGAATCAGCCTTAGCTTTCTATATGGAAAATGACTATAGCAAGAATCGGTATAAATCTTTAGTAACCGATACTCATTCAAAGAAATCCAAGATCTATCCACGTTATGAGTTAATTAGGTAATAATTTTTTTTTTATATTTCGATAGAAAATTTATAATTCCATGATATATTGTAGAATTTGAAATTCCATGATATATTCCATGAAAAATTTATAATTCCATGATATATTGTATTCAATATAATAATTCGTGGAGCTGAATTTGCTACTTTATTTTACTGGACAGTATAGTGAATATTATTTGAAAATTGCGATGTATTAACGACTTTTTTATACAAAAAGCTTTGTGACAGTAAAAAGGTTACAAAAATGTTGAAATATTTCAATGTTAAAGTATAATTAAGTTTCAATTACATTGTAAATATAATGCGCAAGAGTTTAAAAGCTTTCTCGTTTTGAAAGTAAAGCTATATGAGTATAAATCGTCCGCTGGGAGGAAAATAGTGCCATCTCGTTATTTTACCAAGAAAAGTGCTAACTCGTTATTTCGGGAAGAAAAGTGTCATCTCGTTATTTTACCAAGAAAAGTGCTAACTCGTTATTTCGGGAAGAAAAGTGTCATCTCGTTATTTTGCTAAGAAAAGTGCCAACACGTTATTTCGGTAAGATAAGTGCCATCTCGTTATTTCGTTAGGAAAAGTGCTAACTCTTTATTACACTAAGAAAAGTGCTCCGCTGAGTTGGTAGTTTTCTTAGCGAAATTGGCACTTTTCTTAGCAAAATAACGAGATGGCACTTTTCTTACCTAAATAACGAGTTGACACTTTTCTTGGCAAAATAACGAGATGGCACCTTTTTCCTCCCAGCCGACGAAATAATGAACGTTACTTTAAATTTTTTGACAAACGTTAGGTGAAAGTTTGTTTAAAATTCAAGACCAATAGGGTAATAGTGCTATTTTTGTGTTAATTTGCGTAACGATAATCAATTTCCATTCAAACTAATTATTTAACGTGTAAAATAAAGTAATATTGTTTTTCCAATTAGAAGTGAAATTGTTGAATGTTTACCTACACGAGTTTATGCGACAGAAGTGGAAGTTAGAGTACCTCTGCAAATCATGCTCAACAAAACCGTAGAAAGGTTATATGAAACTGTAGCTACTGATTGGAGACCAGAAGCCTTAAATGATGTCACCTTGCTGCTTACATCAGGTTTTGATAGCTCATCTGGACACATGAATTCGCACCAAAGGTGTGAAAATCCTGAAAATGACAGCCTGCTTGCTCAACAAACTTTGTTTGTAACAAGTATCTTATTGATTAAGTTAAGGTAACATTAATTTTTAAACAACAAAACTAAAATGAATTTCCTATTTTTGTTTTTGTAATCTGTAGATCAGATTAAAATTATAAAACCTGGCTTGATTTGACATACTTGTATAAAAACTATGCTTATAAGAATTCACAGCTCAGAGGCTTATCTGTCTATAAGGTATCTTACGGAAAAAAAATCACTTTTTGGGGGTTTACATCCAAATTTGAGTGTGGAAGTTCGACTGTAAGGATTATACACTCAAATTTGGGTATACACGCTCAATTATAAAGAGTATACACTCAAATTTTGGAGATGATACTCATCAGTTAAGAGTACACACTTAAAATTAAAATTATAACACTGAAGTCAAGTGTTACTTTTACTGTTCCTTTATACTTTAAAGTAATACTTAAATTGATAAAGACCTCTATAGCTAAAGCTTTTTGCCCTTACGTGATAAAATCAACTATATAAAATACAGAACTTTATACATAGGCAAGCTCAGCTTTGAATCTAAACACCTGCATCCTAAAGCATGTTGGTGATAAATATTTAACAAAATGTAAAGTATTATTTATTTCTATGAAGATTTTAATAGTAAATTTACCGAACGATATTTAATTTAAGGAGCATAAAATTGATAGTTTACGCACACTGAATCAAAAAATATTTTAACATTACATATTGGACATATAATACAGTAAAATATTAAATTAATATATTCTTATATCAAGTGCTGAAGAATATAGCTGGATTAATCCCACACCACAAAGTGTTCGGTTTTGTCGACCGTTGCGAATCGCCCTTGAAAAAGAAGATGAAACAGCAACTATTCGGGAATCTCAGCGTTTAACTAATGAGATAAATTCGCTTACCACCCACAAGTTTCAGATGTTAAATAATAAAAAAGTGACCGTAAAGTTTCAAGTGTCTAAAACCATGTTTGATGGAAAATGTGTAAATACAATCACAGGGAATAGGGCGACTTGTAAATGCCCTATGTGTTTACGAACCACGTACAAGTTTAAGCTACAAGATCCATTCACTCCTAAAGAGGAAAATTTGCAGTATGGATTAGGATTATTACATGTTGAAATCAAAACATTTGAACATCTTTTGCATTTGGCTTATAGATTAACAATCAAAGAATGGGATGTTACTGAACCACGGAAAGGTACGTTAGTTAATATTTTAAATTAAGGGGATGTTGGGGCTATGAGGATTGATTGATATTTTCTACCTTTTGTAACTTTGAAAATTGAATTTGATCATATAAACTAAATACGTTGAAGTGTTCGAGAAGTTACTTAAAAAAAGTAACTCATTACAGTTACTTGGTTTAAAACCTTTTCAAAATAATTGACCAGCTTATATTTTTTCGTAGACCTTGCGTTCTCCGATTAATTGGGTTTGTGACTTTGTTCAATGACTGACTCACTTATTGCTGCACGTATGCATAACGCCCTTTTATTTTGTGTTGACCTTGCGTCCTTTTGCTATTTGGGTTGAATTTTTGAAATAATTGACTTGCTTACTGTTGCACGTCTATGTAATTCCCTTTTTTACATAGACATCGCACCCATGGCCATTTATATTTGACACTTCTGAAATAATCGCCTCACTTACTGTCGCAGTACGAATTACAGTACGTGTAACTTCCTTTTTTGCGTGGATCACGCCTCCTCCTGCTATTTGGGTTCGAGACTTTTTTAAATAAACTCCCTTACTGTCGCACATCTGCAAAAACTCACATTTTTTTGTAGACCTTGCTTCCCCTTCCTATTTGGGTTTGAGACTTTTTTAAATGATTGATTCGCTTACTGTCATGTCGCACGTCTGCGTAACTCCAATTTCACGTGGACCTTGCGTCCTCTGAGTATTTTGGTATAAAGATTTTTTAAATAATCGTCTCTCAGACAGTCGCACGTCTGCGTGCCTTCCTCTTCTACGTGAGCCTCTTCTGGCTATTTGGGTATAAGAATTATAATTGACTCGCTAACTGTCGAATGTCTATGTAACTCCCTTTGTAACGTAAACTTACATTAGTGCCTCCAGCTATTTGGATTTGAGACTTTTTTAAATAATTGTGCGTGGAAATCACTTCTCCCTGCTATTTGGGTTTAAGACTTTCTAATAATCAACTTGCTTAGTATTTCACGTCAGTATACCTTGTTCTTCTACGTTGACCTTACGTCCTCCGACTATTTGAGTATAGAAACTTTTTAAATAATCGTCTCGCAACTAATGTTCTGAGTTTAATGATTTCCTATATAAAAATGTATTATTATCAATATTATTTTTGATGATATGAACTATTTTTTAAATAAATAATGAGAAATACAGCTTGGTATGCTTGCTCCTACAACCTCTATAAATATAGACTCAAATTTTAATATTAAATTTGTAATTGAATACGTAAAGAGAGAGTATAGTGAAAATAAAAATAGATTAAAACAAAATTTTGGCTTAATATTAAACATCCACCTACATTATAACATATGTTTAATAAAATTAAACAAAAATTGTTACATAAGCAATTTACAAGCTGCTATTTTTTCTCTCTCCAAAATCACTGTATCTATTAAAAGTAGTAATTTCATAAATCGTACTTTAGAAAAGAGATAGTAATCCTTCTATATTCGTTCTCTTATTAATCGTTCGGCCAACGAATAAGAGATCTAACTCAGACTCTCTACATATGCATGAATTCTTAACCTCAAAAGTAAAAATTGAGAAAATATAACAACAAGAACGTGCAATCCGCGTCTCGAGTCTCTAGTTCATAAAAATTTCAATGTAGTCTATTACTCTTCCTGATTGAAAAAAATGATTAGTATTTCATACTTCATGTTAAATTATAACTACGTTTTCAGAAAAATACAATGAACAAAAAACTGCTGTACAAAAAATACTTTTTGCTCAATTTGGAGTAAGAGTAGACCAAGTTTTACAAGGTCACGGTACCACAAACACTGGAAATTTAGCACGAAAATGTTTTAGCAATCCACAAAAATTTGGACAATCTTTAGGATTAGATAAACTATTTGTAGCCAATATTGCTTTATTATTGCAGTTATTTAAGTGCAAAAAGAATTAAAGTTTAAAAAACAGAGAAGTTTTGTTGGGAAACATATGATATGCATTATAGTTTATACCCCTGGGCTCGCATGAACCCAACAATGCACAAATTTCTTAGGCATGGCTGTGAGATATCGAGTCGCTTCCCTTTACCTATAGCTTATTATGCGGAAGATGCCCTTGAAGCAGCCCACAAGTACTATAGAAGAAATATGGTTTTGCATGCTAGACAGAACAGCAGAAAAAACCGTATTTTAGATGTATTTAACAGAGCTGTATATATGAGTGACCCAAAAATTTCCTTGATTACAATTAAGAACAGAATACAAAGACGAAAGAAAAACAAGATTACTTTGGATATGTTAGAGTACATAAACGAAGTGTAAGTAAAAAGATATCATTGAGTAAATATAAAATTAACGTAGCTTTATTCGAGACTGAATGATAATAAGTACTAAAAAGTAAATTCTACAAGAAAGGAATTAATTCGTTTATATTATTCTCGAGAGAAGGTAATTCATTTTTTTTTTTGTTGCTGGGAAGTTAATGAGGGAACAGTCTATATTTATGTAATAGTAAATCCCTTCATTTATTTTGTTATTTTATTATGCCAAAAATTGGGTAAATTTACTCATACTACAAAAAAGCCTGGTGGAAATTTTCTCTATAAAAAATAGCCGGAAAGTTCTGGGTAGTCATGAAACGATTTTTCTGGTCCAATTATTTATTTAACGGAGACAAGGTAACCTCAAAATGTTTTTACTAAAAGGACCCACCCCCACAACCATTATGTATTGATTTGCAGATCTAGATCCTATTGACACATTTGATCGGAAGGTCAAACAGTACAAAAATACTAAATTTTCAGAAGAATTGGCCGGGAACCAAAATCAATAAGGTTGCTGGGTGGTCCTTTTCTCTATAATTTGATTATGTATTTAAAACCAAATATTAAAAAATAGCTATAGCCTCTTACTAGTTATATTCTAACTAAAAAAACTGGCCAAATTTGATATCTTTAAAATACTCATTAATAAGTTAATGTAAATTTGTGAAAAACTTATTCTGATATTCTGCCTATTAAATGGTGAACATGAGCGGAAAAATTGTTTCATTGATGAATAGAAATGGCCAAGAAAAGTGTATAATTTTTACGATTGTTGGTGAAACTAGCTATGATTATGCAAATAATGGAATTGATTTCCACCAGGGTAATTATAAATATATTGATAACATTTATATATGCGCTTGAAAAAACTATATACTGCTAAATACCTATACCTACATTTAAAAAAATGAGTTGGGCTTATTCAATATAGGCACTTGACATTTAATTTTATTATCGTATACAAAAATGGAAAATAAATCACAACATAGTTACAAAGGCACACAAAGTACAAAGTAATTTTTATGTCGACGAAAATTTTTAATATGAGACTTTATTCCAGAGTAAATGTGGAAGATAAAGAAACTGAAACGAGTGAACCTGAAGACGAAGGAAATGAAAGTGGTCGAGATGAAGATGTGGGAACTGAAGACAGTGAAAGTGACGAAAGTGTATCTAGCTAAAAATTAAATAAATGTTTGATACACATTATCATATATTTTTTACATATTTATGAGTTCAAATATTTACTAATTATAAACATTTTCAAGATACACTCATATAAAAAGAATGATAGCATTTACTCCATCGCATTATCCGAAGGGCATAGAATACTTCATGTTATAACAATACCAGTGGTCTCTAAAAAAAATATAATGTATAAATTTAAAAATTATATCAATCTTAGCCCAATGGTATATAAATGAATTGAAGCCATAAGGCATTGAGATTTAAGTATTTACTTTTTGAGTAACTTTAATGGTTATGAGCTAATTAACTTTAAGCTTGACCTGAAGTTCCAAGCTGAAGATGAAGAAGATTGAAGAACTTTGAAGATGTAAAGTTTACCTGTTTGTGTATTAAGATTTTGAAGGTATATAGTTTGGATTATCGGAGATATTTGGCGTTCAGATTGGTCTGTCTTTGAACAAAAGTCAAAAAGGTTATACGATACAGGCCGTTAACTTTGACATATAATAGGAGAGAACTCAATATCTACTATATACAGCTTGGAGGTTATAATAATTGATTTGACAATAGTCTTTATTTTTCCTCTAATCTACATTCAATTAGCTATAAGTAAAAAAAAAATCATCCGAATCGGTGGTTTCTGTGTGGAATTACTTTTTTTCTAAATCAAAATAATAAGCTAATCTCTAAAAAGGTTTAGGTTATGGTCATTAAAAGTTTGTAATGTTACAGATCACTTATTTTGTCATAAATACTTTACAAAGTTATAGTGCATTACAGATTATCATATTAACCTGACTTTGCGGCGAAGTATTCATCTTCAAGTTGTTAGGTTATGGTTCACAGGTATAGAGGTTATATATTATGTATGGATGTACAGAGGAGGCAACATTTATCCCAAAAAGAATCATTTTTCTAAAACTTAAATACGGTTTTCTACAAAATTTAGAAAAATACCTATGTTTCTTGTCGAATTTGGAGGTTATAAAAATTTATTTAACAATTTTCTTTATTTTTCCCTCTAATCTACATTTAATTTGCTATCAGTAGAAACAAAAATCATCCAAATCGGTGGCTTCTGTGTGGAGTTATTTTATTTTGAAAAAAAAAATCGGGTTTTAGCCCACTGTGCGCCGCCCCGCGGCGCAATCCCCGCCGGCTACCCGCGGAGGGTCCAGCGCGATGCCGCCTCGCAGACGGAGGCCCGCGGAGCCCACCTGGGACGAGCTGCGCGCCGGGCTGTCGACAGTCCGGGAGATGGACCGCGCCGCCAACCAGGCCCGCGCCGAGGTGTTCGCGGCCTTGGAGCGGCACGTCGGGGTCCACGGGGAGCAGCCCCCGGAGGTCGACTCCTGGCGCCGAATGATGCTGGCCAAACAGGAGGAGGCCGAGCATCTGGTCGCCTGGCGAGCGGAGCGACGTTCCCGCATGCAGCGGGAAAAGGTGGAGGAGGAGGCACGTCTCCGTGCCGCGTCGGAGCGGGCCCTGGAGGAGGCCCGCGCCCGCCGCCTCGCCGAGGAAGCCGAGCTCCAGGCAGCCCGCGCTCGGTGGAACCAGGCCCGCCGAGACGAAGAGCGGGCGGCCGTCGACCTGGGCCTCGCGCGGGAGCGCTCGCCCGTCCGGCCGAACCCGCCAGGAGCGGGACGCCCCCGCTTCTGCTATGTGTGCGGGTGGCCGGGGGTGCGCCTGCCGCGCAAATGCCCCCGAGCGGCTACGCATCCGCCGAAATCCACGGCACCTCCCCGTGGCTAGCCCGGGGGGGGACGCTTTCGATTCGCCAGTTCCAAACTGTACAGTTTTTTTTTGGTGGGAATTTTTTTGTACATAGTTTTTTTTTGTAAATATTTTGTTGTATATAGTGTATAGGTGATGTGCCCGAGAGGCTGGAATAAAAGGAAGAGCCTCCACCTAACCTGTTGTTTTCGCCTTATTTCTGCGCCCTTCCTCTTTTCAGATGTCGCGTACGGGGTACGCCAAATCTGGGTGGGGGGTGTAACGGGTGCAGGCAATAAAGGCGAAAGAGCCGCGTGTACCGCGCCGCGAGGTTTGAATCGCGCGCGCTTGCACGTACAGCGGCTCGCTGCGCGCCAAGCGGGACGCGCGGGAGGCAGAGCAAGAAGAAGAAGAAGACGCCGCCGTGGCGCTCCGAAGGGACGCCGCGGCCATTGATGGGCAGTCTAGTCCTGTAGCGCAACAGGTGCGCACGTGTTCTCCCGATATACCAGTGCCGTGCTTCGGAGTGCCCCGCCAGTGCCGCATCCCGCCCTGCGGAATAGCCCTTTGCGCCTCCGATCCGCCGCCAGCCCCGCAGCGACGCATCACCGGCTGCCTTCGCCGGCCCGGCCACTCCGCCACCCAGAAAGTGAGACGAGGAGGGAGAAAGAGGCGGCAGCCGAGGCTCGAGGAGCCACGAGGCCCGACGCCTCGCAGCGAGGAGGCGAGAGCGCGGGAGCGTGAGAGAGAGAGAGAGAGAGGGACAGACCTCGAGCGACGCGCTGGCCAGCGCCAAAGTAAGTGTGCGCTTCTTTTGTATTTTTGCCGCGTAGGTTTTGCGTGCGAGCGGCCACGCGTAAGAAGTGTTGCGCGGCTATCCGACGCCGCCTGCGTAGAGGCAAGCGGCCTTGTGTGCGAGAGCGGGGCGGCCATTTTGTGGCGTCTCGCGGCGCGGTGACGCCGACCGTGCGACCGGCCGGCTCCGCGTAAGTCTCGGCCTGCGCGTTCGTTTTTGTAGGAGATGTTCGGGCTTCGCGCCCCTTAGCGCGATTCCTTTAGATCAATAAACCTTCTTTATTTTACTTTTTCATCGTTTGTGTCGAGTCTGTCAATTCGCGAGTAACCGTTCCCTATCTCCCCGAATACCGCCCTCTACCTTTTCAGCAGCTGCAGCTAGTCGGAGGCATCACCTCCTAGAGGAGCAACGTCAACGGGGAAATTGTAAGTGAAAGTCGCTCAGGTTAACCTGAGCGACGTTGTACGGGAACACCGGCGAGAGTAGGTCAAGCTAGTGCATATCTAGCTGCCGGTGAATTGTGCGCCGAAGTCAGCGGCAGCGGTAGAGCGCAGCGCCGGGTCTAGTAGAAGGCGGCCTAAGCTTTCTACAGCGAAAGCCGGGCGCGCTTGTTCTCAGCCTGCGCCAACGCGCTCCGGCCGGCCGACGGGTCCGTCTACAACGGCGCGCTGCTCTGGGCGTAGTAGACACCCGTATATCGCCTGGCGCATCCCAGAGAGGGATTAATACCCTCTTTTAAATTCACCCCGTTACAATACATTTGTTTTAACAGATTTATGGAGCCCTTTTATACACGTGAGCATATTTATGGAGCCCGTTTTCTTTTATGGAACCCGGTTCCCATAAAATATTTTTCTCGGGCGTTTATGAAGCCCGATCTAGAGTCTCTAACCCCAGGGTCCATTATTTCTTTAGTCACTTGCCATAGGGATCACTGGGCTGTAGGTACTAATATACAGGGATGGGCTCCATAAACGGATGGGGGGATAATTATATATATATATATATATATATATCTATATATATATATATATATATATATATATATATAATTAGGTATCGCTTATTGTGTAAGCCTAATATTATTGAAAAAAAAAAAATATATATATTTTTTTTTTTTTTCAATAATATTGGGCTTACACAATAAGCGATACCTAATTATGAATTAATAATAAATTAAGCTGTAGAGGTTAATTACTATAAAGCTGTCAAAATAAAATCAGGCAACAGACAGTTATTCAGTGTATATTCCAATAACAAGACACAAATACTGCTCCATTATAAATTTTATTTATAATTTGTAATGTTATTTTTTAAAAATTTACAATTTTTTTAAATATCAAGCAAAATACGTAATTTCAATTTTTGATAACATGAAACTGAATATTATTCATACATCTTATGGCATGGATCGTACCACTGAATTTTGTTAGAGCATCAAATAGAACATTATAAATATCTATTTTCAATAATATTAGGTTTACACAATAAGCGATACCTAATTATGAATGAAATTATGAGTCTGTAGCCCTATTTCATTTTGACAGCTTTATAGTAATTAACCTCGATCTATAGCTTAAGGGGGCTAGACACCTTTTTTCTCTGAAATAAGAAGTCACATTTTAATACATAAATGTAAATTAATTATTTTATACTTTTTACATATAAAAGTGGGTATATTTACCTTACCTTAAAACTTTCTCCGATGGGCCTTTTATATGGTCCAGAACCATAGTCATCGATGAAACAAGTTTTTTCACTAACCGTAAGCTTTGAAATTTTCCTGTGGATGGATTGACTCCAGATTTGAACTAAATTACTCCTGAATAGTATAATTCTTATATGAGTGTAGGGATTTTTTATCTAATGAGAAAAAAAAAATTGTGCTGTATTTCAAGAGTTTTTTTTTTAATTTTTTTAAATTTTTTATATTTTTTCATAATTTTTCTGATGTAAAAATTTTTTCCGACATTTAATCCTAAATCTAAGTAATTTAGTTCAAATCTGGAGTCAATCCATCCACAGGAAAATTTCAAAGCTTACGGTTAGTGAAAAAACTTGTTTCATCGATGACTATGGTTCTGGACCATATAAAAGGCCCATCGGAGAAAGTTTTAAGGTAAGGCAAATATACCCACTTTTATATGTAAAAAGTATGAAATAATTAGTTTACATTTATGTATTAAAATGTGACTTCTTATTTCAGAGAAAAAAGGTGTCTAGCCCCCTTAATTTATTATTAATTCATAATTAGGTATCGCTTATTGTGTGAGCCTAATATTATTGAAAATAGATATATATAATGTTCTATTTGATGCTCTAACAAAATTCAGTGGTACGGCCCATGCCATAAGATGTATGAATAATATTCAGTTTCATTAATCATGTTATCAAAAATTGAAATTATGGATTTTTCTTGATATTTCAAAAAATTGCAACTTTTTTTCCTTTGCTCGGCCAGTATTGATCAAAAAAGCATTTTGAAGGGTTTTCGAAGAAGAATACAAAAAAAATTTGTCGAATAAAAAATATTTGGCCGCAGCCTCAATATCCTTCGATGAAGGTATATTAACCCGTTTCCGCCGAAAACGCCATTCGCGGTACATCGGTCTTTGAGGGCTCATAACTAATGCTATAGGCGTTAAAAAAAATTGAGGGTGACATATTTTTAAAGTTTAAGACATGCCCTTTCCTGTGGTGAACTCAAAATTGCTCCAAAATATTATTAATTATGAAAAAATGCCGTTTAAACAAAAAAAACGCAATTTTTCCGCTCTCTTTTTTTTTTAAATTGAGTTTTCAAAGGCTTTCCCGTCGGTAATCGACCTGGAACCTTTTTAACCGGTGGAATAAATGTTTGAGCTTTAACAATCCATGATTCAAAGATTGATTTTTTACCTTAGTATTTTCAAAATAGCGCCCGAACCGCAAAATTTTTGCAAATGCATTCATGATTTTTTTACATAAAAACTATGAACTTATAGAGAAAGTGCCAAGAGTGAAAAAGTTCTTAAAATTACTCAAAGAATGCACTTAAATGCACAGAGAAAATGTCTAAGAATAAAATGTTTTTAGAATTAGCCAAAGAATACATGAGAATTTTTTTGGAGCAGTTTGAGTAATTTTTCGATTTTGCAAAAAGTTTGTCATTTGCAAAATTAAAAAATTTTCTCTAAAGCCATTGAAACAATTTAGATGCATTCTTTGAGTAATTTTAAGAACTTTTTCACTCTTGACACTTTCTCCATAAGTTCATAGTTTTCGAGTAAAAAAAATCATGAATGTATTTGCAAAAATTTTGCGGTTCGGGCGGAATTTTGAAAATACTAAGGCAAAAAATCGATCTTTGAACCATGGATTCTTAAAGTTCAGACATTTATTCCACTGGTTAAAAAGGTTCCAGGTCGATTGTCGACGGGAAAGCCTTTGAAAACTCAATTTAAAAAAAAAAGAGCGGAAAAATCGTACTTTTTTTTTGTTTAAACGGCATTTTTTCATAATTAATAATATTTTGGAGCAATTTTGAGTTCACCATGGGAACGGGCATGTCTTAAACTTTAAAAATATGTCCCACTCAATTTTTTTTGACGCCTATAGCATTAGTTATGAGCTCCCAAAGACCGATGTACCGCGAGTGGCGTTTTCGGCGGAAACGGGTTAAGAAGCAGCCAATCAGAGACTTTCAAAGAGGGTCATAAAATAAATACTGGTACATTCTACAGAAAAAATGCAAACTTTTTGCCAATCAATGTTCTATACAAAAAGATTCAAGATTTTGAGTTAAAAAATAAATAAACTTGGTTTTAACCAAAAATTGCAAAAAAAATTGAATTTTCAATCTTGCATAACTTTTTTATTTTTGCAAATATCGACCTAAAATTTGAGGAACATTCTTTTTCATAAAAAACTAAAAGAAAACGAGTTTTAAGCGATTTTAAAATTTTGAGCTGCTGACTTCACCTGAAATATCCCATATATATAAATATATATTTTTTTTTACTCCAGGAACGCAGACTACATGTGCCAAAGTTAAGTGAGTCAAATGTGCAAGTATGTTCTGATACTAATACTGCTGATGATGAAAAAATAAAACCAATGAATAGAGAAAAAAGATTACAAAGAAGAAGGCAGCAGCTAATCAAAAATGCTCACAAATTATACAAGCACACGCAAATATACAAGTACTACAACCTCAACAATCTGATCTTCCTAGGATATCGTCCTTTAAAATAAATGCTTAGCGAAACTATCTGCATGTAAGTATTACATCAGTATTATTTTTTAGAGAAAATGATTCTATTGGTAGCTATGATCGTAGTATGTGAAGACGTTGTTGAACTGGCCTTATTACCTACTGGTTTAAATATTAAAATAAAACAATGTTGTTTGTTGTACTTTTATGTGTCGACGTTCCAGACACTTTTGTGTCTCTTTTCTGAATAAAGTTTTAACAATGATTAAGAAAATTACAAGTTATGTGCATGAAAATCGCCAGTAAAGGGACAAAGTGTCTAAATGTTCAGAGACCTAAAAATACAACAAACAATGTAGTTGTGTTTAATTTTAACGTCTCATCAGTGGGCAGCTAAGCCAGTCCAATCACTTTACAAATATTATTTATTCTCAAAATTTGTATTTCTATGGTTCCTTCAATTTAATTATTACTTTTTTTTAATAACAGGAGTCGAATCCAACAGAGAATGTGGATGAAAATATTGGCAACGATTAGATGATGCACTTCATGATTATAGTCCGATAGATGATTTGGTAAAAAAAACTTTTTAGAAAACATGATTATAATTAAAAAAAAAAATTGTTAATATATAATGAAATTTTATTATTTGTTATAGCCAGAAGAACAGAGAACCCAATGCAATACGTTACAAAAACAACTCAAAGAGGAGAAGGATGGATCAAGAACATTGGCTAAGGCGAACCGGTTATTGCAAGATGAATGCATTGCTCTAAAGGAAAAATTAGACTCTGCAGCCAATACGAGTAAGTCTACCTAGATTCTTTAAAAATATTCACAGTGGGGTTGTTCACACCATCATAACATCAATAAATGATGTTAACTAGCTTAGTAGACAATTAGTGGCATTATACAGTTTACCTGTTCATTAAATGGAAGAAGTTTTAGGAAAAATAAATGCACAAAAGAATTACATATTTTGATATTTATACTTCACAAAATTGGTATTTTAAGTAACACTATTAATTTTTCATCGATAGATAATTATAAAATAGAAATAATATTCGTTTGTTACAACTATACAGTTTCCGAAAAAAACTAGCTAATTCATGGCTAAGATTTCTACCAGGGTAGTAAAAGTTGATTTGTACACTGAAAGTATATGTAGTACATATTAGTACCTTGCTATACATAATAACTTTATTGAATAAAGAAATAATACCTCCCTTAATACTTGTAGATTTTTATAATTTTTACACTGTAGCGGGGTAAATGTCCTCGGCGCGCTATATCTCGAAGCAGATTTGCCGATGAACGGCGCAGCAAAAGATAGGCGCAAGCACTTGCTCGTGCCAACCCTCGGCAAACGGCGCCCTCGTCGCCTCGCACTTTTGCTCGCCGTCGGCTGCTTTCAGCAGCCGCTTTTACCCCGGTTCTTACAACGCGCGACTTCGCCCATGGCACGCACAAGTTCGGGTAGTGCGCCCGCGCACGCGAAGTACGTGTGTGCACGGCCGGACACACGTACGTGCAAAGGCGGCCCGCGCCGGACGTCGGCCGATCGCCACGCGCGCGTCGGCTGGCCTCGCCCGCTCGCCCGAGTGTCGCCCTACGGACGTTCGTCGTCCACAGGGAGGGTACGCGCTCGCCTGGCAAGGCCCTACCTCCGCAGTAGTCTCGGCGTGGAGATGGGCGCCGGGACGTCGGCGCTGGCTAGCCCACCTGCGCCACTCTCTCTCTCTCTCTCTCTCTCTCTCTCTCTCTCTCTCTCTCTCTCTCTCTCTCTCTCTCTCTCTCTCTCTTCCATCACTTTCATCATTCAAGAGGGCTGTGCGCCAACACCTGCTTGATCTCGACGCCTAGCCTCTCTATAAGGATGCTTAGAGCTGCCAGTGCGGGGACCTTTATCTAGTTTAGTATTAGACTGCGGATTAACTTTGATCTGTGATTTTTTGACTAAGCGGCTGTGATACCTTACTGTGATATTTTATGAAATGGTTAATGTATAACTGTAATTATTTTCCTTTTAGCGTATAGTACCAGCTGTGATATTTTCTCTAGTTTTATTTATTTATTTTGTCTTAATGAAGGGTCCTCGTGATTTTTAATGATTTTTATGTATTTTATTTTTATTTTATCCTATGGTTCTTTTTTATTATTTTTTTTATTATTTTTTTTATCGTAATTGAAGGTCCTCGTAGACAAACATATTTTTATGTATAATTTATATATTTGTATCAGGTTGTATTACTTTTATTTTTATATATTTTTATTATATCTTATTTTACTGTATTTTATTTTAAGTTATACATTGTATAAATTCTGTATTAATTATTTTGCCGCGAAGGCAAATAAATCGTATCTATCTATCTCTCTCTCTCTACGCTCGGCTCCCTTGCCTTCTGCGCATCTATCTTCTCTCTCTCTACTCCCCGTCGACAGGTCGGCACGGTCGTCGCTGGCAATCAGCCGTGTCCACGGGCTGCGTTGCTCTCTCTCGCTCTCGCACTGCACCGTGGCTCTCCTTCTCCATCGCGGCACTCTACTGTCGCTCTCTCTGTCTTTCTCTCTCTCGCGGCACAGCTCTGCTGCTCTTTCCCGCTCGCTCGCTCACAGTGCACCGCTGCAACCACGCACTCACTCTCTCTCGCTCCCTTGCACTCCTGCACCTTAGCGCTCCACGGGTGAGAGGGGAAAAGGATTCATGGGATCTCGGCGAGGCTGTCTCGACTAATCGCGACAACGGTAAAAGCAATACAGCCGGGCTCTGTTCCTCGCTCTCCTTTCCCCCTCGTGCAAGGCTGCCGCGAGTTTTTATTTCGGGGCTTCGTGTGAACCGTAGCCGTACTTTCCCCCGTTCGCCGGCTGTGCGTGCTCGCTTACTCACACGCACATCTACAGGCGCGCACAACTACATATACACGAAAGCCCCCGGAGAATCACGAGGACAAGCCCGACTAAATTCGCTGAGCCTTATGCGGAAATCGTCCGCCTTGCCTTCTCCAAGGCCGCGGCATGTTTACGTTTTCGGGCCTCTACCCGTGTGTATATCGTGCTTCGGAGGTCGGCTCGGTTCGAGCTCGGTGTTTGCACATACATACACACACAGACGCGCCAGCCGTTACAACCCCCGTCCAGACGCGGACTATATCCTAGATAGTCAGCATCCTCGAATCCCTTATACGGGGGCGCGTCGGCTACCTCCCTGGAGAGATATCACTCGAACTTCCGCCCGTTCCTGCCTCGAACCGTTTTACCTCCCTCTTGTTTTCATCGTTGCCCTCGGAACTTCCGCGATCTATAGGGTTTTCGGAGGTTTCGCGGATTCCTCCTTCTACCGTCCGTATCACGACGTATCACGGGCGTGCTCAAGGATGCTTTCATCCGATCGAATAACGCTCGCTGCTCGGCGGCGGTCCGCCGGCTTTCGGTGAGTCCCTCTTCACCCTTCACCGGTCGATCCCTCGGCGGTCGCGATCCCTCATTCTGGAACGGCTCCTTCGTCTCTTGGAGGGGATGTCTCGTTGTTCCAGGGAGAAATCCCTCCTTCCGCTGGTTCGTACGGTGGAGGGATTCGTCTTCCTCGCTCCATACCTGACCCGTCAGTGTTCGCGTGTCATCGGCAGACGAACTCGTTTGCCGAGGGCCTCTCGTTCGATTCGGGCACTCTCGGCGAATGTGTCCAGGCACCCGACATTCCCAGTACTTCAACGGCCCGTATGCTGCCGCATTCGGGCCGACTGTTCCGTCGGAGCCTTTTCGTGCCCACTCGTCGGAGTTCGTCCTGCTACTCGAGCTGAACGGGCCGCTGCTATCCGATCTCTCCTTCCGATATCGCCGAAATTGTCTCTTCTTTTTCATCTTTTTCGGTCTTTCTGGCGATCCGGTCCGAGAAGAAGACGCCTCTGCTGAGGAAGCTGACAGTACGGATCCAGAGCTGATCTGCTTCATCCCTTCCAAAATCATTTGGGAGAAACGCTCCAGCATCTCGTCCAGCGTTTGGTTTCTCTGGGGGGACGGCACCGGTGGCGACTCATCGTCCTCAACCGCCGCTCTCTTCACCCGTGGCGGTGCCGATTTGGGTGCCCTGTACGCTAACTCAACGTAAACACAAGCATCTGGTAGAGAGGGGGGCTTATAACACTTCTTGGCGTGCCCCGCTAACTCTGCCTCCCCCGCTAAGTCGAGTAGCGTATCGAGGTCGGCGAATTCCCTTCGTCTAATCCGCTGCTACAGCTGTGGCTTCATATTTCGATGGAGCGTTCCAAGCTGGATTTCGAGGGATGGTGGTGGTTCCATCTTACTCATCATTGCCTCGGGGCAGGTGATGAAGTCACGCACCGATTCGTCGGGTCCTTGGGTGCGCATCGCCACCTCGTGGGCTAAGCGCTGGTGGAACGGGTCTGTCACGTCGAACCATCATTGAATTTTCCGGCGGAATTCATTCCACATCTCCGTCTATGTGAACGGACCCACACCCGTACCACACCGACTAAGAGTTTGGGCAAAGCGCTGATGATCTCGCCCTCCGTGAGCTTCGCCAGGGCCCAGTTCTCTTCGACTCTTTCGAGGAACAAGTCGATATTTTCCTCGCGGTCTCTTGTCTCTTGTCTCTTGAAAAAAATGTGTTTATATCTCACCGCCGGTCTCTCGTACTGATAGAGTTCACACGCACACGCTTACACATGTAAGTTATAACGCGCTCGCGAAATTTGGTACGCGACGCGTCGCGATTATCTGCACCACCCGCTTTTCCTTCAATCCGTAGGAAATAAAACCAATTTTCCCGCACGCTCGTCGATGGCAGGTTTACCTGTTTTCGTGTATCCACACGTTATGGGCGCCAGTTGTAACGGGATAAATGTTGTCCTCGGCGCGCTATATCTCGAAGTGGATTTACCGACGAACGGCGCCGCAAAAGACGGGAGCGAGCACTTGCTCGTGTCAACCCTCGGCGAACGGCGCACAGTGGGCTGAGAGTACAAAAAAATGCACGAAATGCTTGATTAACTCGAATTCCGTACAAAAAAGAATTGTATACCGATGGATCCCTTCGTTTTAACCTACTTTTTGAGATAGCATTTCCCTCGAATGGTCGACATGTGTTTATGAACATGTTGTGGTTGCAGTTTTACCGTGTGGTCGCGAATTCGAAATCTTTAGCGTTTTATTATGTATGGAAATGATCAAGAATACTTCATATTGACAGATATTTTGTTATTTTTGCAATTTTTAGTGTAATTCGCCCTTCATAATGCTTGAAATTTTTTTTACTAAAGCTAGTATATCATAATATATCACTTAGATGTTATATAAAAAAATTCTTTTAACGTTTTAAGGAGGGTTTTCGCAAAATCAAAACCAATATTTTTAAATAAAATTGAAATACATGATAAATAATGATTATTCCAATCTCTGTGCGAAATTTCAATTTAGCTTGACGACGAATAAAATGAGTATGACATTAATAAAAATCGAGTTTTGAGGTTATATTGCTACAGAGCCTTATGCGATAGCGCGATTTCGAATTTGCGACCACACGGTAAAACTGCAACCACAACATGTTCATAAACAGATGTCGACGATTCGAGGGAAATGCCATCTCAAAAAGTAGGTTAAAACGAAGGGATCCATCGGTATACAATTCTTTTTTGTAAGAAATTCGAGTGAATCAAGCATTTCGTGCATTTTTTTGTACTCTCAGCGCACTGTGCGGCTGCCTCGCCGCACTTTTGCTCGCCGCCGGCTGCTTTCTTCAGCAGCCGCTCTTACCCCGACTCTTACAACACGCGACTTCGTCGTCGCGCTCTCTCTCCGAGCCTGCTGCCCCAGCTGCCCAACTATACGCGAGTACCGCGTACTCGCGTCCGTGGAGACCGGCGGTATTCTATACCCTGTGCCACCGAATAAGGGAAAAGGTCTAAGATCTGAAAGCGCGAAATAATACGCGAACGAATACAAAAGCACAGTTAAATTTATTGTCATTCGCACCACTTCCTAAACATACACGCATCGCGTGCCCGTGGCACGCGTAAGTTCGGGTGGTGCACCCACGCAGCGAAGTACGTGTGTGCACGGCCGCACACACGCGATCGGCACTCACGCGCTGGCCTCGCTCGCTCGCCCGAGTCTTGCCCTCCGAACGTTCGTCCGCAGGGAGAGTACGCGCTCGTCTGGCCAGGACCTACCTCCTCAGAAGTGTCGGTGTGGAGACGGGCGCCAGGGCGTCGTACAGTGGGCGGAATAGACAAAAAAATGGTCAAAATATCGGCTTCACGCGAATTTTGCATGAAAACTATGAATGACAGCAGATTTGGATTCCTTGTACAGCACTTTTTCAAAAGCCGTATCCCCCGAATATTTTTTTAATAATTATTAACATGAAATCGTTGCATTTTTAGAACATTATCACGAAAATTCGATTTACCTGTTCAGTTGACGTACATTAGACGATCACCCATGGGGTTTTCATACATCTACATATGAATTTTCATGTTTTCCAATTACTTATCTAAAGAAACGCTATTACTTTCGTAAATTTAATATATTTAAATAATTTTTTAAACAAATTATAGCAAAATCTAACTTTTAAAGATAATGATCTCTGACTTAATTTTTTTTGTGAAAAATTATTAAAGTTATATGTTGTACGTCACTTAAATTATTATAAACATTTATTAAATGTTATAGTTGTTAAATAGGTGGTGTTAACTCCATCGCATAAAAAAGATGTATATACATTTACAGATTTTGGAGTTTTTAATTCCGGATCTGGTATCAGTTTTGGTAGATCAATTTATTTTAACAGCTTGTTTAAATAATTTAATTGAAAATTAAATTTCTAAATAAAATAACTTCTATCATAGATTTTTTCGAAAAAATTATTAAAGGATGATCAAGACTAGTAAAAAAAATTAGTTTCTGACAAAATAACGATAAAAAACTATAAGACACTTTATTAATGTAATAAATTTAAGACAATCTATAGAAAGTAAATCGCGTGGTATGAAGAATAAATGGAAAGTATACACATAATTTGAATTTTGAAATACCTAATTTCTAATTAGGCGCATCATTCTTAACGTTAATCTGTTTCAATAAATTATTTTTTCACCTTTCCCGTTAATGATATCAAAGATTTCAGATTAACGTTTGATAAATACTTCAAATGATATATAACTAATATTTCAGTAAATTTTTAAAATAATAATGGATGAGTTTCATGGATGTTAAATGAATTCGATTTCATTATATAAATGTGATTTCATTTAACTGATAGAGGTGAAAATAAATTAACAAGTGACCAATTAATTTAATTCTTTATTGTGTGTGTGTGTGTGTGTGTGTGTGTGTGTGTGTGTGTGTGTGTGTGTGTGTGTGGGTGGGTGGATGTGTGTGTGTGTGAGTGTGTGTATGTGTATGTGGGTGGGTGTGTATATTTGTATCTGTAGTCCTCAATTTTCAAAGTCTGACGACTCACTGTCTGACGAATCTGATGGAATATTCATCAGCTCAGAATATCTCAACGCAACAATCCTTTCTTCAAAAATAAGCAATTTTTTCATTTCGTCTGTTAGATTTCGGTTGATTTTTTTAGATAACTTTCTTATTAAGGATAATAAGGGGTCCGAATTCAAGAGCAATTGTTGAAAAACATCTGTATTCGTTGCAATCCTGTGTAACATTTGAATAAAAATATTCACTTTATAATTTGCTTGCTATAGGAGTAAATTAATGGAAGTGTATTTAAATTTATTAAATGATTGTATTATCGGAAAAGGCTACTTAACAAAATTTGTATTATTTACTGTGTGTAAATAAAAAAAAAAAACGATAGCAAGATGTTGTTGAAGCATTAAAGAAGCGATATGATTGATTAAGGGGGCAAGTCTGGGTTAAACCCTGAAAAAATAGAAAATTTTTTATTCCCAATAACAAATGAAATCGAATTTTTCAAAAGCATAAATTATACTTTTATTATACATTTATTATACTTTTATTATACTTTTATTATACTTTTCCTCAAAAGCATAAATCACAAATCATTGTCTTAAAAAAGTTAAATATTGCCTTATTTTGTTTAAAAAAATTATTTAAGTAAATTAATTTAATAGAACTGATACCAGACCGGAAATTAAGAACTCCAAAATCTGTAAATGTATATACATCTTTTTTATGCGATGGAGTTAACACCACCTATTTAACAACTATAACATTTAATAAATGTTTATACTAATTCAAGTGACGTACAACGTATAACTTTAATAATTTTTCACAAAAAAAAAATTAAATCAGAGATCATTATCTTTAAAAGGAAGATTTTGCTATAATTTGTTAAAAAATGATTTAAATATATTAAATTTACGAAAGTAATAGCGTTTCTTTAGATAAGTAATTAAGAAAACATGAAAATTCATATGTACATGTATGAAAACCCCATGGGTGATCGTCTAATGTACGTCAACTGAACAGGTATATCGAATTTTCGTGATAATGTTCTAAAAATGCAACGATTTCATGTTAATAATTATTAAAAAAATATTCGGGGGATACGGCTTTTGAAAAAGTGCTGTAAAAGGAATCCAAATCTGCTGTCATTCATAGTTTTCATGCAAAATTCGCGTGAAGCCGATATTTTGACCATTTTTTTGTCGTTTCCGCCCACTGTGCGATGGCCGAGCCGACCCGTCACACAGTAGGCTGAAAGACCAAAAAAATGTTCAAAAGTCTTGATTTAATCGAATTCTGCATGGAAAAAAATCTGACCTGGTAAAATTCTTCTTTTTACACCACTTTTTGAGAAATTTTTCCCCCCGGAGGTTTAAATGTATTTATAAAAATGTTACCGATACCATTTTACCATGTTGTCGCGAATTCGATATCTTTAGCGTTTGGTTTTGGACGGAAATGATCAAGAATAATTTATATTGCTAATTATATTATTATTTTTGTAATTTTTAGTATTTTCGGCCCTTAATCCTTTGAGGCCACACTTATTTTTTTTATCGTGGAGCACATACTGGGTCAATTTGGCCAATACTCATTTTTGAACAACTATATTTCTGAAATTGTCAATTATAGAATTACCAACAAATTTATGGATAATCGTGAATGACTCAAGAATTCATTCACGTAATTTTGAAGCAAAAATAGAATTTCTTTGGTACCTAAAATAATTAGCAATATAAATTATTCTTGATCATTTCCGTCCAAAACCAAACGCTAAAGATATCGAATTCGCGACAGCATGGTAAAATGGTATCGGTAACATTTTTATAAATACATTTAAACCTTCGGGGGGAAAATATCTCAAGAAGTGGTACAAAAAGAAGAATTTTACCGGGTCAGAATTTTTTTCCATGCAGAATTCGATTAAATCAAGACTTTTGAGCATTTTTTTGGTCTTTCAGCCCACTGTGCGTCGCTGGCTATCAGCCGTGTCCACGAGCTGCGTTGCTCTCTCTCGCTCTCGCACTGCACCACCGCTCTCCTTCTCCCTCGCGGCACTCTACTGTCGCTCTCTCTCTCTCTCTCTCTCTCTCTCTCTCTCTCTCTCTCTCTCTCTCTCTCGCAGGATAGCTCTGCTGCTCTTTCCCGCTTGCTCGCTCACAGTGCATCGCTGCAACCACGCAATAACTCTCTCTCGCTTCCCTCGCACTCCTGCACCTTCGCGCTCGGCGGGTGAGACGGAAAAAGGGTTCACGGGATCTCAGCGAGACTATCTGTGTCTCGACTACTCGCGACAACGGCAAAAGCAATACTGCCGGGCACTGTCCCTCGCTCTCCTTTCCCCCTCGTGCAAGGTTTCCGCGAGTTTTCATTTTGGGGCTTCGTGTGTACCATAGCCGTACTTTTCCCCGTTCGTAGGCTCCGTGCGCTCGCACATCGCCGCATGCTCGCTTACACAACTACACACACACGAAAGCCCCCGGAAAACCATGAGGAACAAGCCCGACTAAATTCGCGAAGCCTCATGCTGAAATCGTCGGCCTGGCCTTCCCCATGGCCGCGGCATGTTTACGTTTTCGGGCATCTAGCTGTGTATATATCGTGCGTCGGAAGTCGGCTCGGTTCGAGCTCCGTGTTCACACACACATACACACAGACGCGCCAGCCGTTACAACACAAGAGGGAAATTATTTCTTTCAGAAAATGATACATATATATATATATATATATATATATATATATATATATATATATATATATATATATATATACAGCGTGTCCAAAAAGTCTAGAAACACCCAAATAATTTCTCAGCTGAATTACTATTGGAAAATGTTAAGGTCGCCTTTGTAGTAATTTTTTACGAGGAATCCAATGGTGACCTTGGATTCGACCTTGGACCTCATTTTTGAGGTTATTTCAAGGTCAACCTCATTTTTTTAAATGGTAACCTCTATTTTTTATAGCGGAATCTGAAAGAGCGGAAAATTTTACGTCCGGATATGTATTAAGGTATGAGGTTGAGGTTGCCCCCAGAGGTCAAATTGAGGTCAAAGTATGATTTCTTAAAAATTTCGCGAGTTCAGTGGTAAAACAAAACAAACAAAGGTAAGGTTTGGTAAGTTCGCACGAAGACTTGAAGGTGACCTCTGATTCGACCTTGAACCTCATTTTGAGCCTCATTTTTGAGGTTATTTCGAGGTCAACCTCATTTTTTTAAATGGTAACCCCTATTTTTTTAGCGGAATCGTTAAGAGTGTGAAACTTTACGTCCAAACATGTACTCAGAACATAGTTCAAGAAGGACCTTGACGTTCATTTGAAGGTCATTTAAACTTAATGACGGTCTGATCTTGTGTAAACTTTTTAATTTTTTTAAACAGTCTAACATCTTATTTCAAGTGCTCGAATTATTTTCCATCCACTTTTTGATAGTAACCAAATCGATGATCGAAAACACCAACAGTATTTTTGATCATTTCAGTAGGAATGAGAGCTGATTCATTGTAAAATTTTTTGAAGCGTTTAAATATTGAACATTGTTACTTGTTATTTTTCGTATGGTTAGAGTGACAATAAACTATTATTCATTCCATAACCACCACAGAAAAGGGTTGGTCATCTTTCAAACATATTTTTTGAAAATTAAAAGTTCTTTTTATTTTCAACTCAAAAAGTATTTTTGGATAAGGTCTACTACGAAGAGTAATCAAAATGAACAAACTCACTGATAGAGAAAGAATAACGATTCTCATGATGAGAGGTTGGGGACACATGCAGCGATCTTATAGGGCCGTAAGAGATATTTTTAATGCTTCATTTAGGGTTGGTGGAACTCCACTATCATTTTCAACAGTTCAAAAAACTGTTAGAAGGTTTGAAAATACCGGCACTATCAGCGATTTACCTCGATCAGGCAGACCAATGTCAGCAGGTAACGAAGAGAAATCTTTAGATGTTGTGTTAACATTCACCGAAGATCCGCATACTTCCGTTCGTAGAGCTGCTCAAGTGCACGAAATAAGTAAATCATCTATTCATAACATACTAAAGAGAGAGAAGTTCCATCCATTTAAAGTAACGCTAATACACAAGTTAAATGAAGATGATTTCGATCGTCGCGTTGAATTCTGTGATGATATGATGGCACGCATCGTACAAAATCCAAATTTTCCATCAAATATAGTCTTCTCAGATGAAGCTACATTTCAACTTGACTCAAGCGTAAATAGGCATAACTGTAGATATTGGGCAGTTGAAAACCCTCATTGGGCAAGAGAAGCCAAGTCACAATATCCACAAAAATTAAATGTCTGGGCTGGAATATTAAATAATAGGATTATAGGACCATTTTTTATTGATGGCAATTTAAATGCAGAAAAGTATGAAACTATGTTGCGGAATCAAATTGTTCCTGCTATAAGAGAAATAGCTGGAGAGGACTTTAATAACACATGGTATCAACAGGACGGTGCAGCAGCTCATTATGCACGAAACGTTCGCACATACTTAGATACAGTATTCATTAATCGATGGATAGGACGAAGAGGTGCAATTGAATGGCCAGCTAGGTCCCCCGATTTAACGCCTCTAGATTATTTCTATTGGGGTTATCTGAAGGATCGTGTATTCAAAACAAAACCCTTAAACTTAGATGAATTACGTGAAAGGATCATTGATGAATCAGCTCTCATTCCTACTGAAATGATTGAAAATGCTGTTGGTGCTTTCTATCATCGATTAGGTTACTGTCAAGAAATGAATGGAGAACAGTTCGAGCACTTGAAATAAGATGTTATACTGTTTAAAAAAATCAAATGTGAGAGGCAAGGGGACTCACGTAAATCAAGCGCCCCATCGTGAGAGGCAAGGGGACTCACGTAAATCAAGCACCCCATCGTGAGAGGCAAGGGGACTCACGTAAATCAAGCGCCCCATCGTGAGAGGCAAGGAGACTCACGTAAATCAAGCACCCCATCGTGAGAGGCAAGGGGACTCACGTAAATCAAGCACCCCAAAGGGAACAGATTTTACTACGTCCACGTCGTTGTTCCTGGGTAACGCTAAATGTAAAAAAATTGGACTTGACATGACTTTTAAGGACAATGTCAAGGTCACCATTAGATTTCTCGTTGAAAACTACTAAAGAATTAACCTCGCTCAGTGTGATAAAAAGTTTACACAAGATCAGACCGTCATTAAGTTTAAATGACCTTCAAATGAACGTCAAGGTCCTTCTTGAACTATGTTCTGAGTACATGTTTGGACGTAAAGTTTCACACTCTTTCCGATTCCGCTAAAAAAATAGGGGTTACCATTTAAAAAAATGAGGTTGACCTCGAAATAACCTCAAAAATGAGGCTCAAAATGAGGTTCAAGGTCGAATCAGAGGTCACCTTCAAGTCTTCGTTCGAACTTACCAAACCTTACCTTTGTTTGTTTTGTTTTACCACTGAACTCGCGAAATTTTTAAGAAATCATACTTTGACCTCAATTTGACCTCTGGGGGTAACCTCAACCTCATACCTTAATACATATCCGGACGTAAAATTTTCCGCTCTTTCAGATTCCGCTATAAAAAATAGGGGTTACCATTTAAAAAAATGAGGTTGATCTTGAAATAACCTCAAAAATGAGGTCCAAGGTCGAATCCAAGGTCACCATTGGATTCCTCGTAAAAAATTACTACAAAGGCGACCTTAACATTTTCCAATAGTAATTCAGCTGAGAAATTATTTGGGTGTTTCCAGACTTTTTGGACACGCTGTGTATATATATATATATATATATATATATATATATATCTTCCTATATTATATAAAATGGGTACCTACCCCCTTCCACCCCCCTCCACCCCACCCCCTCTACTCCCATCCACCCCTCCACCTCCCCTCCACCAACCCTCCACTTTTTACCGTTAAATTCTTTCAAATTTTACGTTATTTTGAAGGGCGCCTGCCCCTCCACCCTTCTCCACCCTCCTCCACCCCCTCACTGCCCTCCACTCCCCTCCACCTCCCTCCACGCCCCCTCCACACCTCCTCCACCCAACCCTCCACCTACCCCTCCACCTACCCCACTACAACTAATCTCTTATAGATATATTGCTGAAAATTGTATATAGGGGGTTTCGAGATTCGCTGATTAGGAAACTAAACTCAGATTTTGAAAATTCAAAATAGCGCAACGAAAATGTCTGCCGCATATTGAAATATTACTTAATTTTGCTGAAAATTGTATATACGGGATTTCTGGATTCGATTATTACGAATCTGAACTTAGATTTTAAAAATTGAAAATGGCGGCAAAATATTTCAATAATATTGGACTTTGCTAATAATTGTATTTAGGAGATTTCTAGATTACAAATCTTAACTCAGATTTTCAGAATTCAAAATGGCGGATCGAAGATGTCGGCCACATATTGAAATATTACTGGATTTTGCTGAAAATTTTAATTCAAACTGGTGAACCCAAGATGGCTGCCAAAAATTGAAATATTACTGTATTTTGTTGAAAATTGTATATGAGTTTTTGGAGTCGCTTATTACAAATCTGAACTCAGATTAGGAACATTCAAAATGGCGGATTCAAAGATGGTGGTCAAATATTGAAATATTATTAGATTTTGCTGAAATTTGTATTACCTTAATACGGGATTTTTGGTTTCGCTGATTAGGAATCTGAACATATATTGTGATAATTCAGACTGGTGGACGCAAGATCGCTAACAAAAATTGAAATTTTACTCTATTATGCTGAAAATTGTATATAAGGAATATGGGGATTCGCAGATTACGAATCCCAACTCAGATTTTCAGAATTCAAAATGACTGATCGAAGATGGAGTCGAAATATTCTAAAACTACTGGATTTTACTGTAAATTGTATATAAGGAGTATCTGGATTCGCTGATTACGAATCTCAAATCAGATTTTCAGAAATCAAAATGGCTGATCGAAGATGGAGGCAAAATATTTAAAAACTACTGGAATTTCCTGGAAATTGTATATAAGGGGTATGTGGATTCGCTGATTACGAATCATAACTCAGATTTTCAGAATTCAAAATGGCTGATCGAAGATGGAGGCGAAATATTCAAATACTACTAGATTTGCTGAAAATTGTATAAAAGGGATTTCTGGATTCGCTGATTACGAATCTGAACTCAGATTTTGAAAATTCAAAATGGCGGATTCGAAAATGGTGGTCAAATATTGAAATATTATTGGATTTAGCTGAAAATTGTATATACGGAATTTTTGGTTTCGCTGATTACGAAACTGAACATATATTGTGAAAATTCAGACTGGTGGACCCAAGATCGCTAACAAAAATTTAAATTTTACTTGATTTTGCTAAAAATTGTATAGAGTGGCTTTCTGGTTTCGCTAATTAGGAATCGTAACTCAGATTTTGAAAATTGAAAATAGAGGACCCAAGATGGATGCCAAAAATTGAAATATTACTAGATTTTGCTGAAAATTGTATATACGGGATTTCAAATTCGATTATGAAGGATCTGAACTATGATTTTAAAAATTCAAAATGGCGGCAAAATATTTAAATTATACTGGCTTTTGCTAAAAATTGTATATAGGAGGTTTCTATATTCGCTGATTATGAATCTGAACTCAGATTTTCAGAATTCAAAATGGTTGATCGTAGATGGAGGCCAAATATTCAAATCTTATTGGATTTTGCTGAAAATTGTATATAGGCGTATCTGGATTCGCTGATTATGAATCTGAACTCAGATTTTGAAAATTCAAAATAGAAGACCCAAGATGACGGCCAAAAATTGAAATTTTACCGAAATTTCCTAAAAATTGTATATTATGGGTTTCCGGATTCGCTGATTAGGAATCTGAAATCAGATTTTGTAAATACAAAATGGCTGCCAAAAATTGAAATATTACTGGATTTTGCTGAAAATTGTATGTTGGGTATTTTGATTCACTGATTATGTATTCGAACTCAGATTTTCAGAATTCAAAATGGCGCATCGAAGATGGAGGCCAAATATTCAAATATCACTGGATTTCGCTGAAAATTGTAATAGGGAACCCATCTGGATTCGCTGATTACGAATCTGAACTCATATTTTGCCAATTCAAACTGGCTGCCAAATATTGTAATATTACTGAATTTTACAATTGCATATGGGAAATTTCTGGATTCGCATGATGATGAATCAGAATTCAGATTATGAAACTTCAAAATGGCATACCCAAGATGGCGGCCAAAAATTGAACTTTTCTGTTTTGCTAAAAATTGAATATACTAAATTTCTGGATTCGCTGATTACGAATATGAACTCAGATTTTAAAAATTCAAAATGGCAGTAAAATATTGAAATAATATCGGGTTTTGCAAAAAATTGTATGTATGGGGTTTCCGAATTAGCTGATTACGAATCTGAACTCAGATATTGAAAATTCAAAATGGCGGAACGAAAATGTCTGCCACGTATTGAAATATTACTGAATTTTGCTGAAAATTGTATATACACGGGAAGAAGCATTCAGAGGTATAGGCCGTGAGTTACAACAGAGTAAGCGAGTACCTTCTCTGCCACCGTGTGACGGCGCGACATTCAGGCATGTCAACGATGGTGTCCAGGCAACGCTATATGGGGTGACTGCCGCAGTCGTCAGACGTGCCACTCACGCTTGCCGCCGTGCGCGTTAAAGCTTGAACTCAGTGATAGTCACGGCCTACAGCCGTGTCACGCGAGCACCGTTCATCGAAATGACCACAGTCACAGTCATAGACGCATATGTCACGACATCCGGCGATGCTATATGGCACGCTATTTTTTTCTCGCACGTCACGGGCTACAGCTGTGAATTCTTCTTTCCGTATACGGGATTTCTGGATTCGATTATTACGGATCTGAACTCAGATTTTAAAAATTCAAAATGGCGGCAAAATATTTAAATTATAGTGGCTTTTGCTAAAAATTGTATATAGGAGGTTTAAATATTCGCTGATTACGAATCTGAACTCAGATTTTCAGAATTCAAAATGGCGGATCGAAGATGGAGGACAAATATTCAAACATTGATGGATTTTGCTGAAAATTGTATGTACGGGATTTCTAGATTGGATGATTACGAATCTGAACTCAGATGTTCAGAATTCGAAATTGCCAATCGATAATGGCTGTTACATATTGAAATATTACTGGATTTTGCTGAAAATTGTATATACGGGATTTCTGGATTCGATTATTACGAATCTGAACTCAGATTTAGAAATTGAAAATGGCTGCAAAATATTTAAATAATACTGGATTTTGCTAATAATTTTATGTAGGGGATTTCTAGATTACGAATCTCAACTCTGATTTTCAGAATTTAAGATGGCGGATCTAAGATGTCGGACATATATTGAAATATTATTGGATTTTGCTGAAAATTTTAATTCAAACTTGTGGACCCAAGATGACTAACAAAAATTGAAATTTTACTCAAGTTTGTTAAAAATTGTATATAGTGAGTTTCCGGATTCGCTGATTAGGAATCTAAACTCAGATTTTGTAAATATAATATGGCGGCCAAAAATTGAAATATTAGTGGATTTTATAATCAATAAGTTACAAATAAAATCAGAGCTGACGTAATGAACTACATATATATTCTGCATTATTTTGTTAAATATAATATACTTCGTATTTTAAAAATTAATAAATGTTAAGAATAATGTTTTTAAAAAACCTTACAGAAATTTTAAATGATAAAATAAGTGTTTCATGATATTATGTAATAGAAGATTATCCTCATTCATTATTATTAATATTTATCTTTAATAATGGGGGTTGGCGAGCGGAGCGAGCAGGGGGCGAAGCTTTATTAACTATAAAGATTGGTTGAAGAGACGTACAGTTTTCCACGTCACCCTGGGGGTACTGTTCATGGACCGTTGGATTGTTATTTTAAGTGGCATCCTTCGCCAATAGGCCTACATTACCACTATACCTAAAATTTTATGAAATTTTATTAAATATATTTTTATATCATTTATATTAAATTTTGAAATTTAGGAAAATAATAAATTAAAAATAAATTATATGATTTATATTATCTTTAATATACCCTTGAATGTTTTTATAAGCTTTTTATTATTTAGAACCATATATATTTATTTGTTCCTTTTATATATATTTTTGCTTTTAAGCATTATATTGGATACATGAAAGAATTTAATATAATTTATTGTAAATGATTTTAAAATTAATATAATTTTATTTTCCTTAAATTTAAAATATTCCATTTTCATACTTAATAATAATTTACTTAATAATAATTTTGTTTTATTTCACTGAATTTTTATATTTATTACTTCTATTTAAAATTTACAAAAATATTTATAAAAAAATAATTTTCAAATTTTGAATTAAATTTTCTTTAACATATCCTGTGACGTTTTTGTAAGCTATTTATAACATGGAAATATATATTTTTATTTTTTCTGTTATATATATTTTTGCTTATAAACATTATATTGGATACGTGAAAGAAGTTAATGTAAAATAATAGAATTAAAAATTAATATAACTTAATACTATTATTGTGAAATTTCAAATATTTTATACTAAAAAATTGAGTTTAAATTGTATATTGAAAATATTATGTTTGCTTTTGATTTATTTTATTTTTCATATTTTTTAATTAAATTTTGTAAATAATTTAAATCATATTCTATAAGTAAATTATTACAATAGTTATTATACTTGTTTTCTTCTTTTTCATGGGTTTCTATTATTTCATTCAATTAGTCTAACTTTGTAGCATCTTTTAAATTATATATATCTATGTATTTATTTTGTGTTGGATCCCAAACTAACGGTGCTTGTATCATAGTAATATTGTTATTATATAAATTGATATAATTATTTAAATGTATTTCACATTCGTTTTGTTCATTTATATGATTCTGTAACTGTTCGTTTAATTCATCTAATTCTCTTTTGGGTGTTGTATACTACTCACAATTCAATATACATATTTTGCACAGGATCCCATCTTAATGGACTAGGTTTTGAATCACCTTGTTTAGCCATCTTATATTTTACTAAATAATAGTTAATTACATTAAGAAAAGTAATTTACATTAAATGTATAATTAAAGTAAATTTTAATTATATTATGTAATTAATTATTGTTTTATATTTTTTCTTAAATTATTTTGATCAATTATATTATGTTATTATTCTAATATCGTTAAGAAGATCATAATATTAAAATATCATATGAATATTTTATTGTATATTTATTAAATTTTAAAATGTTATTATTTTATTTATACCATTATTAGTTTATTATATTATAATCTTATTATTTAAATTAATTATCTAATATTTCTTTCCAAACAATATTTGTTACTTCTATTTTATTTTCAGATTAATTTTGTGTATATATATATATATATATACACACACACACACACACACACACACACACACACACACACACACACACACACACACACACACACACACACACACACACACACACACACACACACACACATTTCTTTTACCAGATTTATGGAGCCCTTTTATACACATGAGCATATTTATGGAGCCCGTCTTCTTTTATGGAGCCCGGGTCCCATAAAATATTCTTATACGGCGTTTATGGAGCCCGTAACTCTGGGCGTAGGTACTAATATACAGGGATGGGCTCCATAAAGGGGTTAAGTGATAATTATATATATGTTTTATGTTAGTTTCCAGGACATTCCATATGTTTAACGTTGGTTACATCTAAGGTAACGGGGACATTTGTTAGTTTTGGGGACAGTCCCTGAATCTACATATGTTTAACGTCAGTTTTGAGGACATCGGCCCCCATAAGAGACATTATTTCTTTAGTCACGTATAGGTATACAGTAACATGGGGTCCTGGGAACTAACGTTATACAAGTTTATTTATATATATATATATATATATATATATATATATATATATATATATATATATATATATATATATATATGTATAATTATCATTTAACCCTTTTATGGAGCCCATCCCTGTATATTAGTACCTATGCCCAGAGTTCCCGTATACAAGTGACAAAAGAAATAATCCCTCTCTGGGTATTGAAACTCTAGATCGGGCTCCATAAACGCCGTATAAGAATATTTTATGGGACCCGGGCTCCATAAAAGAAAACGGGCTCCATAAATATGCTCACGTGTATAAAAGGGCTCCATAAATCTGGTAAAACAAATGTACATATATATATATCTCGAAACCCCCTTACCTTATCGAAACATATGGATCTTGTTGAAATTCTTATGGAATCTCTCTCTACAAAAGTAGAGGAGGCATCAAGCCACTAGTCCCAATTAAAAGCTCTTAGCACATTAGTCGTCGATGCTAAGGGCCTGGGTGAAATTAGGGAGATCACGCGTGATCCCTGAAACGCGTCGTACCACCTCCTCTAGTAGGACATCCCTGGCACAATTGTCGGTGCTACATGTCCAGTTAAGGGTTGTTTCTTTTTGGATCTATGAATTTTGTCGTCGAATGTCCAAAAAAGCGACCCCGCCCTCTCCTTCTCATATTGTAGTCGATAAGTTGAGAAAACACTAGAAAGACTTTCCGAATCAGAGGAGGCGCCAAACCCGAATATATGCCCTAGCACATTAGTCGTCGATGCTAAGGATTCGGGGAGAATCAAGGAGATTGCAAATGGTCTCTGAAATGCGTCGTATTCCCCTCCTCCAATGCAACATCCCTGGCACAATTGTCGGTGGGGTAGGTTTGTTCCATAATTCGTTGTTGTAGAATACGAAATAACTGCGTAAAGACTCTATTGCTCAACAAGTCCTTAACCTAGAATAGTTGTTGATGGTAGGGATAGAGTTAATAGTAGGGGTACGCAGCGATTTCGGGAATCATAATCATCGCTATCGCCAAAAATAGAAACCTCAGCACAATTGTGGTCCGCGCTGCTAGGATTCGATAGATAGTTATAAGTAGAAATTTTCGTGATTAAATTACGCTTAACAATCCACCCCATGGTTATCGAAACACACTTACCGAAACTTTTGTGGTAGTGTCGAGACAATTTTGCAATAGGTAGAAAGGTCCCGTGCAACTCATTGCCATTATAGTAATGGGGGGCTTACTTACTGCCATTTGTCGGGATAGTGAGTATGGGGGTTGTTAATGAAGAGCGTATTGGTGAGGTGGCAATAGAAGTGAGTAATAATAGATTGAGGTAAGCCGCATGGCTACGCATGAACACGAAAAATGTGCATTAACCGTAGCTTCAGCATGTTGATTCGAAAGGCTATCTCCCCGTCTTAACACAAACTTGTTACGGCCACTTACCAGATCAAACCGATATAATTGCGTTAATAAGAAGAAAAATTCATTGTTCACTCAGAAAACAAAAATGTTCTTTGTCGTAGTAGAATACGTCGCTTGCGTAAACCGAACGAAAACTACTGTTCGTTTGACAGAATACTTTTTTAGTTTGTAACATTTTCTTTTGCGTCATAGAATACTTAGGTTGTAGCATATCCTTTTGCGTTGTAGAATATTTAGTTCGTAACATATTCGGTTGCGTTGTAGAATATTTAGTTTGGAAAACATTCTTTTGCGTGGTAGAATATATTTAGTTGTAATATTTTCTTCTGCGTCGTAAAATACTTAGTTGGTAACATTTATTTTCGCGTTGTGATATCGAACGCTAGATTGCGTTGCCGATGATTTTGTTGTTATGTCAATGATCTGCTGCGGACCAATCGGTACTAAACTATGTGCGAATGGAGTGCGAATGCGAGCGAATCTTGTGCGATTGCAAGAGCGTTTAGCGTTAGAATAGGAAGCGTCCGTACCAATCGACGTTGTTAAGTATGTAAGTACGGCAGTCACGAACTTCGCAGATATTGTGAATTGGGTGTTAGGAGTTTCTTCCGCGAATCGCGGGACGCGCTTCGGTCTTGTAAGGGGGAGTTTGTAACGCTCACTTTGGAGCATTACAATTAGTAACTTAGATAGGGCAAAAACCCCAGCGGTTGCTGTAAGGGGTCTTTTCTGGCTAAATCCCCAGAACAGAAAAACCTAACTTTAGAAAAGGAATGCTTGGCAGAAGAGGGCCCAAGCAACCCACACGACACCCTAGTTAACACTGTTACCTGTAACATACACTAAAAGCGAAGACAGCACTCTTGTAGAGGAGCAGTGTAAGCTCCTCGTGCTGCAACCATGCCTCGCTCCTCATGAAGAAGACCTAGCTCCTGCCATCCCTTATATTAACTGATGCTACTGCGATGCGAGTGACTGGGTTCACTCTCCTCTTGATTCTTCTTGGTAGGTGGAGGCGGCAGCTCTGAGGTGACCCTGTAAAAAGAAAAGATGGTTAGTAAAGAAGAAGACGAGTAGCGGGGAAACAACATAAACAGAATAGAGAAAACTTAGTGAGAAAGAACACATCACATTCCAGGAGGATGTGGCGCAGGAGCGCATCTGGCCTCGCCGGAGACTCTGCCTCTGCGACTATGCTGCTCACACCTGCAAATAAAGAAAACTAATGTAGTATTTGCATAACACCGGATAAGGAGAAAAAGAATTTACCTTGTATGTCCGGGGAACATGTGGAGATGCTGAGACACAAGAAAAAGGCGGTGCTGCACTGCAGCAACAGACCCACGGGTGAACAGCTGCGCCTGTGGAGGCTATTGCTGCATGTCAGTCTCCGCTGTCCGTCTACTTGTGACCTGCAACAAGACAAGAGGAAGAATAAGCAGAAGAACAATAGGCTAGAAGAGTAAACTACTGATCATACCTAGATCCACTGACACTCTTGAGCAGAAGAAGTAGAAGAACCTAACCTCCTCCAGGGATGTACCAGGTGTTTGTCGAGGGGAAGAGCACATCTGCTGGAGGCCGCGCACACCTTGTGAGGGCTTCACCAGTCTCTTCGCCCTTGATGTACCATCGCTGTCGTAACATCACGTAGTCGGCGCCGTTGTGCAGAACCTCGGGGGCATGCGCGCACGTAAACACAGGCTGCGTGTGGCCGTCGCTTACAGCATGGGAGAGAGAGAGTCTAGTACCCGAAAACGAACGAGTGGTGGCGCTAGCGCGCGGGAACCTGCCGGCTCGTTCCTTCGTCACTGTGAGACGCTCGGCCACTCCATTGTGGACCGTAGCGCGCATTAACCGTGACTTAGCCGTCTTAAGATACGCCGGAGTTTCGAGGAAGAGTTTTGTTCGTGAGTGCCCGAGCCGAGCCACTTAGTGTCGCCTGCCTGCCTTCTGGCCAGCCTACGGCCTAGATTTGAAGCCGACTCCAGGGGACAGCGACGGAGACGACTGCTAACATCGCAGCGCATTTCACCTGCCGCTGCCTTTGCAATCGAATCTGCCACCTGCGCCGTTGCCCCAGCTTCGAGCTGGTAAGTCAACTAGGCCGCAGCCACGTGTTTTCGACTCTTTCTCTCGCATCGCGCGCACCGACTCTAGTGGTCACCTAGAGCCGGGTAAAATCATAGTTTTTTCGTGGCGTCCGCGTACTATCGAAACTTGCTGAAACTTTTGTAAAGCACTCGCGTGCTCGCGCTTGAATTTGTGTCCCGCCCTACCGAAATCGGTTAGTCATCGCATCGCGTTGCGTACATGTCGAAACTTAGGATTAGTTAGATCGCTGGGAACGACCCAGCTGGCGCTCAACATTACTATTAATTATACCTCGCGAATTTTGATATTCTGTTTTTATTTTTATGTTAATAAATGTCCAAGTTTACTGTTACTTGTCCATCTCCTTGCGTTTATTATTCATTGAAAATACGAACTCATATATTTGCATGTTTACTTAAATATTGATATTCATCATTGTTGGCGAGAATTCTTCATGACGCTGTATCCTGGATAAATCGTAAGTACACCGTTATAATATATATAAATTTAAAAATTGCAACTCTAGCTTCTCTCTTGCTCACGTTAATATTGCACACACGTTCGTCTTCTATATCAGCATCGTTATCATTGTTTTTCTGGTCTGTAACAAACACGAATTCATTGAAATTAATCCTAAGAAATAGAGTACCAATGTATTCTATCAAAATATACCTGTAAAACTCAATAATATCTCTGAGTCTGACAGAAATTCTGAAACCAATACGTCTTCGTCAATGTTTACAAACTCTTCATAGCTTATAGCTTGATCAGAAACTTGTTGCCATGCTTGATGATCTATAGCAACTTCTTGGCAAATGTTTACATCGTTCGAGATTTTTATTGAAAATCCACATGTTTTGAAGCACTTTGAATCGTTTCAATTTTGACATTCCTCCAAGATCTGTCTATCATCCTTATTGCATCCAGCACCGTAATAGAAGTTTTCTTTGCACTTTCCATGTCATCTAACATTTGTTTAACAACAAATTGCCTGTATAAACCTTTAAAAACTTTAATGATTCCTTGATCTAGAGGCTGTAATTTTGCAGTTGTATTTGGCGGTAAAAACTGTAGTTCGATGCTGTCAAATTTCTTTGAAGTATTATGTGCAGCGCAATTATCAATAAACAACAAAATCTTTCTTTTTTCCTTTTTCATTTGCAAATCCAATTTATTCAGCCAATTCGTGAATATTTCACTTGTCATCCAAGCTTTCTTATTCGCGTCGTACTCGACAGGAAGACTTTTAACTTCTTTAAAGCATCTCGGATTTTTTGATTTACCTAAAACTAACGGTTTCAGTTTTTCTAATCCGGTCATATTCGCACAAAGTAATACTGTTACTCGTTCTTTACTAAACTTTCCTCCATGACCCTTTTTGTTTTTAAATTGTAGAGTTCCATTGGGCAAACACTTGTAAAACAGTCCAGTTTTATCTGCATTAAAAATGTTTCTTGGGTCATATCTGTTAATAAGTTCTTTAGTGTATGTACCCAAGTATTGCAAGTCTCAGCATTTACGCTATTATTTTCACCACAAAGTTTCTTAAAAACAATATCATTCCTACTTTTAAACTTCTCCAACCACCCATTACTAGCTCGAAAGTCGCAATTCAAACTCTTAGCATAAAATTCTGCCTTTTCTTGTACAATCGGGCTGCTAATGCTGATGTTTTGATCACGCGCTTGCTTAAATCACACACGTAAACACTGTTCGACTTCATCATACTCGGCTTCTCGCTTTCTTTTCCTGATTGGATTGAATCCTTTCGACAATTCTTTGAGAATATTATCTTTCTTTTTAAGAATAGTTGATAGAGTATTCGAAGGAATGTCAAACTCCTCTGCAATTTTTTTTTTTATTTGTCACCTTTCTCCACTGCTTCAATAATTTTCTTTTTAGTTTCTAAGCTAATTGTCTTTCTTGAATTGGAACTCATTGTGAACGCAACAACTTTCACATACTGACTGATATCAGAAATCAGAAATTCGTTATATAGGGGTAAGTGAACGTAAGAATTCGTTATACAGAGGTTTCGGGCAGGTTTCGGGGACGATTTCAAATTCGTTATATAGAGGTCTCGTTTTTACCGTAAAAAATTCGTAATATACAGGTTTTCTCAAGGAGAACGAAAAAAAATTCGTTATATAGAGGAATTCGTTATATGCAGGTTCGTTATAACGAGGTTTGACTGTATATATAATATATGTGTTTGTGAAACAGGACTTATGTTGACATCGCGGGTTAATATTTATGTAAAATTAACACGTAAAAATTATGCGGATGTCCGTATAAGTACTGTAAAGTCAGCATAAGTCTCGCACCAGTTCAGAAATTGTCTGCATAAGTCACGTTCCATACAGATATGTCTATATATACTAGATTATTATGTTAATTATCAATAATCATATTTCAATAATAAAAACTATTTTGAATGATTCATAAAAACCCTCCGTGTAGTTTAGGCGAAATCCGAAATTTGAATTGCGCACCAAAATGACTGCCGCGGGAGCGTAGTTCGCGCGCGGTCGCTAGGCGGCGCGGCGCCAAGTATTCCATAGTCAAGTTGCGCAGGCCGCGGACGGCTCGGCCTCCTTTGTTCGCTCGCACATCTCGCCTTTTTATAGATGGTCTCAGCGTATCCGGCCAGTTTAACGAGTTTAACAAAGGATCGATTTGAGAGCAATAAATAATTGTTTTATTATTTTGCGCTCTCCTTTCCTCCTCCTTGTATCCTTCTCCATGCAAGTGACCCGCCACAACCAGATGGCAGAGCTGTTGTTGTGCCACCACTACCTCGTTCAATTCCATCGAGAGCAGGTGCTGGAGAATCGGCGGCGAACTTCAAGGGCTAACACTTCGACTCAAACCGACCCAGAGTCGTCGAACTATGTCTCGGCCTCTCTGGTTTCGGCAATAAAGACATCGGGCTGTGCCTCGACCTCTCAACCCTCTGCAACCTGCCTCCAGAGGAGCCGCCGTCCTTTCCAGTAAGGTCCGTCTTGAGGAAACTACTCGAGACGAACCAAGTCTCTCAGCCGGGAGCAGTTTCAAGGACCTATCGCTTCCTCGACCCGAAAGTGGACACGTCCACCCTCGCCTTCCAGAGGACAATTGCTTGTCAGGCGAAGTGCACCCCTCAAGGGAAGGCGTTACTCGTCTCTCCTACGAAGAGGAAGCCGACCACTCCGAGAAAGCCCGGAAGACCACGGGGTAAGCCGAGGGTGCTGAGCATCGTTCCGATCATACGGGCAATGAACCTTCCTGGGAAGGCGCCAGCGACAACCGGACCGCCTTCGAGCGGACCAATCGACCTTACGATCAGTCCTTCACGGAACAAACCCCGAAAAACTTCCAAACAAAGTCTCCGCGGAGATTTCATCCCTTACAACCGGGTGGTACGGCCGTCACTAAGTTGGGTGGGGTTTCTCTCGTCCAGACTTAAATCAGAGTCGACGTGGAGAGGTCCGTGCGGTGTCCGCTTTCCACGTAATGTGGAAGCTACCTCGGTGGATAACGGACCCAGCGACCGGCAGCGGGGGACTTCGCCTCAGCAGGTATTTTCTGCTCTGCGTTCGCAGCTGAGAACTCAGCACGCGGCAAGCTCATTCAGCTTGCCCTCCTCACCGATCGGTGTAGAGTGTCATCTACTCCGACGACCTACACGTTCTCGCTTACAGAGCCTACCTTTAACAAATCGGCATCCGTGTACTTACCTTGCTCTAAGCAGGAGGTGATGCAAGGTAACGCTCGCTCGGAGGTGCGTTCGACCTCTAACGAACTCTTCGCTTTCCCGTGCTATCCCCCTTGCATCAACTTTATTACTTTCTTTTGTTCGATTTTTATTTTATGTATTTGTAAAGATATTAAGACTTCCTCCTTCATGCATTTTCGCGATGAACATTATTTTTCTCGTTGAGTGTATAAACCCTTGTAAACCTAAATGATCATAATTGAAATTTAGAAATATCCGCACGCTCTCTATTCTCTCAGCACAAACGGGTCTTTTAAGCAAAACGCACTTGACCATGCTTATAAGATGGTTCTCGAATGAACTTAGTTCAGGCGAGTGTTTTTAATTTTTCTATTGTATAATTATGCTATTTTTCATCAAACGTTACATTTTGCTGTTTTCCAAATATATCTCTGCTCACAAATTACACTTTCAACACGTACTGTATGGAAAAAGGCATTATGAAAAAAACATTTTCATCGAATTAAAAAAAACACGTAAGAGAATTCCCTCAAAAAAATAATACATTTTTAAGGAAAGAATTTAGAATATTTCTGCTCTTACAAAAAAAGATGGCTGGATGTTGTGAAGCAGATCCGGTACTTCCGCCATATTTGAATTATTGAATTTGAATTTTTACTCTTGACTATTTAAAACTAAATAATTAATTTAAATTGGAATATAAATATTAATTTGTTGTTTTCAAAAATTATCTGATTATCGTATCATTGAATTAATTAAAATAAAATCATAATGAAAAATATATATTCATAACCCAAAAAACAAATTAATATGCGCGCAGAGCATTTGGATTATACTAGTGTAGTAACAAATCAGATAGACTATCGGCACCGACTAGCGGCACCGTTTCCGAGTAATTGTACCCCTGCGGTACCTGCGCGCGTTCGATGTAGACTTTTCGGCCGCCTCCAACCTCGCTGGCGTAGACGTGCTCTTGTGTTTAAGAGATTGAGATCTGACATGGGGGCGCAGCCAATATATATAGATATACCTTAGCGATAGCTAATGTGGTGCAGAAGAGCCCGTTCTATACAGCGTTAAAGTGGGGCCAGGTCTAGTTCACCGCGTCACCACGAGGGTTGCATGACCGATGTCAGATTCCAATAAAGGACATGCCGACGCGTCAAGCGCGCCCTAATATACCTTACACGGGAGAGTGCGCGTGCTGTGAAGTTATAGAGCCAGCCTACCATATACAGGCTCCGTCTCCAACCAGCAGACAGTGCGCGCCATCGTCATCGTGCGCCATCGTGCGCATATTCATATATACCTTATAGGTATACTTTATACAAGGGGAGCGGTCGCTTGCGTGCGTTTTCCGCTGTATGTAGACGCAGCCACAGAAGCGAGAGCGCGCCATCGGAGTTGTAGCAAGAGGCGACCGGACCTATAGGTACAAGGTTGTGCCCAGCAAGCCAGTGCGTCGCATGAGTGTGAGAGAGAGGATACGCGTGAGTGAGAAAAACAGAGCGAGAACCCAGAGTGGAGAGATAATACCTTTAAGGTAAAAGCACCCATTATGAAACATCGCTCAAATCGTGACCCCATTATGGAACAGTTTGAAATATAGTAAAATAAAGTCTGTTAATGATACAGATAAACAATATCAAAATTTTATCTGAATAGTGAAGGTTTATTATGTAATATGCAAAGAGATTCACATTTCTACATGATGATTATAATTTTAAAAAAATATATGACTGCGTGTATTCTGCGATCGACTCAAATCTGTGGCTCTTGAAGTCAATGGTGCTGGTTTCATACGTTTTATTTTATTAACTGTAACTATGCACTCCAACACTTTTCAAATATCAATTTTTTTTATAATATACAGTTTTTTACTCATACATTAAAGCTTTTCAGTAGTTTTTCTGCAACAGTAAAGATTTTCAATAAATATTTTAGTGTTTCATAATTGCCGCATACAAACGAGCGTAGTCCGAGTTTATGCAACAGCCAAAGGCGGTGTTCCAAGTTCGGGGACCTCTGTCTCTAAGCATGCCCCCTTTATCGAGTGCGTTTTCATTCAACAGTTTTAAAGTTATTTATTATTTAACATTATCTTGAGACGTGCGTGAACAATCATTTGAGTTTCCTGCATCATTTTACTAATAAGTAAGTATATATCTGTTTGTGAAATTCTGATTGTGAAATACAAATAACAAACCTAACCTATAAATTTGATAAAACATCAACTTGTAAGTTACATTCCTTTAATTTGTTTTTTATTTTTTACAGATTTTGAAGCTCAAGAAAAATGATAGCGAAGAAAAAAATAAAGGCACAACATAAGACAAATAAAATGAGACTACCGAAGATATTAAAGAGATGTTAAAAAAGAATGATTAGCACAATAAAGTTATTCGCAAGAAAGTTCAACCAGACAAAAAGAAACTAAAAATCAAAAGAAGACTGTATTCTGTATTACAATTGCAAAAAAGCTTTCAATGCAGTTAATGCTGCACTGCAAATTGAAGCTAAATTGAAGATCCCAGCCACATCTCTCTACAGAGCTGTAAAGATTCACAAGAATCTTCTTCAAGACCTGGCTCATCTAAAGTTTTAAAACCTCATATAGAAAAGTAGTATAGAACTAAGCAACAGTTTAAATAAGGATAATTGGATACTAAATGAAGAATGGTTACTCGATAACTGTGAAGATTTTACAACAGAAAATTTGATTGAGAAACTAAGTCAATGGGGTTCGTACAATCAAATAGAAAATTGTTTATGTGACTATATTAACATTTTTCTTATTTTAATCATGTTGAATTTTTTTAGGAGTTTTTCTTCATCTGTAATATAGTATACAATGATCAAATACAAGAATCTATCAGTAGAACAGTCAATAATGAGATTTATCAAGAAAGTGTAATAACTTCTTAAAAAATAAATCTTCACTCGAGTAATCCTGAAAATAACTTAAAAAATAATACGATGGAAGAAGAGACTATGCTCGAAATGAAAATAGTGTAGCAAATAATAAATCCAAACCAAAAAATAAATTAATTGTAATTTCAGATATTTAAAAATAAGTATATTAAGTATTCTAAGTTGTATGCAATTATTGTGTTAATTTGATAGGTTTAAAATTGTATTTTGTATTCATGTTTTTAATAAAAAAATTATAAAAAATTTAAAATCATCATTTGTATATCATAAGCCACTTATTGTAAGTAAAATAGTACATAAGTTATTAAATTAAAACTGATTTCTATCCTGTTCCAAAATGGGGACATTAATTATGGAACGGGGGGACAATCTGTAAAAATGTCGTTCCATAATACGTACTTGGTGTCAGTTTGGTTTTTTAATTGTAATAATTACAATTCGTATTCAATTTGCTTTTTTAAGGTCTCATTTTAATCTTTGATCTTTACCCCATCCATTGATATCCAAAAATTGTAAATATTACTCCTTTACAATAGTTTTAATCTCAATCCAAACTCTAAGCTAGCGAAAACTGTTCCATAAAGGGTACTTTTACCTTAGTACTACGAGTACGTGCCTTGGAAGAACGTTAATAAAACACGAGCGGGAAGCCGGGGAGAGCCGAAACCTTTACCGCCGACTAACTACATAGTTGTTTACGTCATTTCGCGCCTCCGTGTCTCTTATTCTTTTATGTTAATCCTAAAAGAACGACAAGAACCATGGCATTATCACGGAATCGTGGAAAACCAAGTGTGGTTGATAAAGAGACGGTGATTGAAAAAGTTTTATTTCATAAAGATGATATTGTCAAAGAAAATAAGATCGTTTCGTCTAGACACGATATATGGACGACTTTATCCCAAGAGTTACATATATCCTATTCGACAATACATTCTTATGTACTTAATAATCGTTACGGCTTAAAAGACTTATTGTTAGGTGTACAGTGTGACAATAGCGAAAATAAATGCGAATCCACAAATATATCAACATTTATGGATTCAACAATAGAAGAAACGTCCCAGGATGTTATAGAATTTTGTTTTGGCATCAAAAAGGACGTTTTCAATAGTATGATTAGTGAATCGACCTCGACTGTGATAAAAGGAAAAAAAATACGACGGCAACGAACAACTTAGAAACCAAATACATGGACAAACGAGCTTGCGTTGGGTATTTGGAATGCAAAAAAAATTTCTCATGCACTCAAATTAAAAAATCATCATCTAAGAAGAGACAGGAAAACTGGAACACTTTCAGGTAAGAAAATTAACTTTCAACTAAATGTAGATATTTTGATTTTTATAGTTTCAAATAGTTTTAATAGTATATTATATACCGAGGGTGCAAAATGTATCATTCTCGGCGAGAGTGACCTTTGGGCCGAGCGAGGTAAGCTAGGACGCAAAGGTTGCACACGCGAGAATAATACATATAAGCTCGTGAATGCATATGTACTAGTTTTTTGTCCGGAAGCCGCGAAAATTCTTTTCGCGGCCCGTATAGAGGTCGCGAAATACGAAATGATAGCGGTCTCTGTACGGACCGCAAAAATTCATTTCGCGGGCTGAGGACAAAAAAGGTTTTTATTTTAAAGTTGTTTAAAGTGATTTATTTCAAACTAACTTTATAAGAATCCAAAAATATATATATAATAAATCTAAATATTATTCCAGTTAATTTATATTTATGATGTTAATATTATATTAAGTTATACCCTGAATGAGTAGGTATCAATTTGAAGTTTTTTGTAAAATAAACATAAGTATCAAACATATTAATTGTAAAATATTTAAATAAAATCTATGTGTAAGTTGTTCAAACAAACAGTTTCAGTTGATTTTGTAATTTGATAACTATTTTAATGAAATTCAAGTAGTTAGAATAGCTTGTTCAAGCATAAAGTAGAGTTCAAGCATAAATAAGAATCGTATAAATGTACACACGAAATTAATTTAGACATCAAACAATAGTTCTAAGATTAAGGTTGTTGTTGTTTGGACAGTTTATTTAAGCTTTAAAAACTATTTGAATTTTTATAAAGTTGGTTTGGAAAACAATAATTAAATTTTACTATAAAATTTAGTCTGACACCCGCGGCACCGTGTTCTAGGGCATCGCTGGCTGTGGCTTGTTGGGATTTTCCCCCACTAGCCATCCCGTTACAACTGGCGCCACAACGTTTTGGGGGTGGAGAAGGACCCGCGGCGCGTACGTGATTCGCGGCGAAGCTTGGTGCGAAGAAGCTCAGCAGCGTAGCTGAGCGTAAGCTGCAAAGAAAGGCTCTTCGTGCCGCAGCTCGTAGGCGCGTGTGTGCGTGTGCGTGACACAGCCGTGCTATTGCGAGAGTGCGGTCGAGAGGTTAGGCGAGCGATAGCCAATAACCCTCGACCTAGAGTGCCGACGAGGAGAGATCTTGATCGCGAAATTTTTGTGCGTTAGGTAATTGTTTTTAAGAACTAAAATTTTTTTAATTACGATTAATTTTTTTTAACGACAAAAAAATTTTTTTAAGCGATAATTAATTGTTTATAATTAATTTTTATCTCGACTCGAAAATTTTTTTTCCCCTCTCATATTTTCGATACGAATTATTTATTAGTGGACAAAAAATAAAATTTTTTTTTCTTTTCTCGTGCTGTTAGTAGAAAATCGAGAGAAAGTCGGCAGGACACACACACACACACATATATATATATATATATATATATATTTTCACATATACTTATTTTAAAATTACAAGTGCGAGTAGTTGAGCGTAATTAATTACAAATAGTAATTAATTACAGAAACAGCTTTTATTTTGTTAGAGCCACATACGGGAAATCCTCGTGCGTTATCGAGGTTAAGAGCAACCGCCGTAGCTCTTAGAAAATAACCCGGGTTCGCGTTGAAAAAGCTAGCTCACGGGTTGAAAAGGCAAACTCTCTCTGCCATCAATCCGGATACTACTCGCGCTAGTAAAGTAAGTTCGTGGGGAAGCGCACAGCCAATTGGCACCATGGCCCGATCATCGCAATTTGCGGAATCTGCGATACTCAATTGGGTCTATACACAGCCCGAAGAGGAAATAAACGAGGCCATGCAAGCCCTTGGTTTACAGCAGTCAGGTCTGCAGTCAGTAAATATGCTGACAGCGATCAAGTGGCTTATGGGCGATTATAGTGCCGCCGATTTCGTGTCAGAGCCGGAGCTGTCGGAGCAGCAAGCGTTTGCTAAAGTCGAGCAGTCCCGAAGGGCGTTCATCGACTTAACGTTGATGAACAAGTCTGGGTCGACTATTGTGGATATCAATACTGACCCAGACCACCCGCACCCGTTCATAACGCTCCTTGATGACCCGATAGTGATGCAGAAACTCTCAGAGTCTCGGAGGATGTCCAAGCGCACGTACATGCCAGAATTTGCCTACGTGCCGACTGAGCCGCCCACGGATCAGCGGATAAAGCAGAATCCAAGCGTGGCGGCGATGGAGCACCGACAGCACCAGCCTCGAGAGAGCTTCGAGGCTATGTTCCGTCGGGTCATGGCCGAATGCTTATCGGCCTTGACAAAGAAAAGCACCGACGAGAACAAGGGGCAAAAGCCTAGCCCGCCGCCAACCAGAAAGCCTAAGAAGAAGGGTAACTGGGAAAATAGGCGGCGGGAGGGCGGGCAAATTACTAACCAGCCTAGTGGGGGTAGTACCTCGACCCACCAGGCTAGGCCGCAAAGTCCAAGAAATAACGGACCTTCACAAAGGCCAGAGTACCGAAGAGAACCCCGATATGAGCAGGAGGGAGGCAACAAGCCCAATGCTACCGGAAACCAACAGGGAAACGGCCAGTGGGGCAGGTAAATACGACTACATACCCACCCCCAGCTCTCTCACCAGAGACCGAGGGTAACTTGGTCCAATCGTCTGGAGTGGAGAGCGAAGAAGTGCCCGTGATTCAACCGAATGAAGTCAACCAAGAAACTTTCTCGCGATGGTGGCTTCAAGTAGGTGTAGCCGGTTACAGGCTACGAGCACTCTTCGATACAGGAGCTTCCTGGACTGGGATGAATTCCATAGGCCTACAGCTCGCTACGGCCTGTGGAAAAGAGTTAATCCCAGCCAGCGGCCTAACGGCACGGTGGCAAACGGGCAAAGCATAGCAGTGGTTGGCTATGTGTATCTGCCCATGGTCGTGGCTGACGTGTGCAAAGAAGTGCGCGTCGCAATAATGCCAGAACTAGACACGGAGTGCTACTTGGTGGTAAACTTCATTAAGAAGTTTAGCGCTGTCTTAGACCCCACAGATAACACGCTGCATCTCAAGGATGACGATGCAAGCGTAAAGTTAGAAGTAGCCGCCATAACCGTAAACAACACCGTGTCCGTATCAGCTATAGGGTTGGCGGACCCAACAGAAGAACAGCGCAAAGAGGTAGAAGCTTTAGTAGCTCAGCTGATCGGTAGCAGCCTGGCACCACTAGGGTGTACTTCGTGGATCGAGCATGCAATAGACGTCGGATCTACAAGACCCATTAAACAGAAGTACTACCCTGTATTTCAGAAACTCGAGGAAGAGATGCACAAACAAGTGGAGGAAATGCTAGTCGCGGGAATAATAGAACCCTCGACAAATGGCTGGTCAAGTCCAGTGGTAATGGTACGCAAGTTCCGTTTCTGCGTGGACTTCAGAAAAGTGAACGCAGCGTCAAGGCCAGACGCGTACCCGTTACCATACATGGAAAGTATCTTGCGCAAACTGCACAAAGCGCGATACATCTCCACGTTGGATTTAAGCAGTGCGTACCATCAGATACCACTTAGTCCGGAGTCCAAAGAGACTACGGCCTTCACCGTGCCAGGAAAAGGGCTTTTACAATTTACGAGAATGCCCTACGGTCTTTCGTATGCCGGAGCGTCCTTCCAGAGGCTGATTGACAAAGTCATCGGCCCCGAACTCGAACCTTTTGCTTACTCGTATCTCGACGATATAATAATAGTCACAGAGAAATTCGAGGAGCATAAAGAGGTTCTAAAAAGAGTTCTGGACATGATACAGGACGCTGGCCTCACAATAAATCGCGAGAAGAGCGTCTTCTGTCGCGATGAGGTCCAATATCTCGGGGTCATAGTAAATAGAGATAGTTTTAAGCCAGACCCCGAGAAAATAAAGCCCATCATTGAATATCCGGTACCGAAAAACCTCCGTCAGCTGAGACGATTCTTAGAAATGGCCTCGTGGTATAGAAAGTTTTTATCGAACTTCGCCACAATTGCTGAACCACTGACCGAACTAACGAAAAAGGATCGGAAATATGAGTGGTCAACGGCACAAGCAGAGGCCTTCCAAAAGCTGAAAGCGCTAGTAGCTTCTGCACCGATTCTACACAGACCGGTATCTAACGCGCAGTTCGTGGTGCAAACTGACGCGAGCGATACAGGTCTGGGAGCGGTGCTATACCAAATAATTGACGGCGATGAAAGAGTCCTAGAGTTCGCGAGTCAAACTCTGAGCGCAGCCAAGAGGAATTGTAGCGTGACGGAACGAGAAGTTCTAGCAATTCTCTGGGCAATTAAAAAGTTCCGTCCGTATATAGAGGCCTACGACTTCAATGTTATCACGGACCATAGCAGCTTGAAGTGACTCCGTGACCTCCAAAACCCGACCGGCAGGTTAGCTAGGAAGCTTTGGAGTTAGCTTTGGAGCTGCAAAACCACAGTTTCACGGTCGAACATCGAAAGGGCTCGTTGAACAATGTCCCAGATGCCCTTTCACGGATGTTCGAGGAAGAAGAGCCAGCGGTCGCCGCGTTAGAGCTCGAGCGCGATACAAACGACCACTGGTACCTCAAGATCGTGAAAGAGGCTCAACAGCAGCCGCGAGACTTCCCCACGTTCAAGCTGGCGAGGGGGAGACTGTACAAGTACAACCCTAATGAAGTCATAGACGAATCTCTCGGCGACGACGATGCATGGAAGTTAGCAGTCCCTCACGAAAAGCGACGCGAAGTACTAAGAGAATGCCATGACTTTCCAACTGCTGGACACTTGGGCCGCGAGAAAACTCTAGAGAGAGTAAGGCGGAAGTATTATTGGCCACACATGTCTCGAGATGTGGCCAGATATGTGAACCAGTGCCAAATTTGCCAGCAGTGCAAAGTCGAACAGCGCGCTCCAGCAGGATTCATGGAACGTCGTATTACAGAACGTGCATGGCAAATCGTGGCCAGCGACATTATGGGACCCCTCCCTAAAACCAAGCACGGCCACGAATACATTCTCATCTTCCAGGACCTGTTCACACGCTGGATCGAAGTAATTCCGATAAAAAGGGTAGATGGCAAATCGGTGATAAAAGGGCTCAACGAACGAGTATTTCTGCAATTCGGAGTCCCCGAAGTGTTTCTCTCCGATAATGGGACTGAATTTAAGAATGCACCCTTAGAGGCATTCTTAAAGGAGAGAAACGTGCATCACACGTTTACACCACCATATCACCCTCAAGCCAATCCCGTCGAGCGTGTGAATCGAACGGCGAAGACCATGATCATGTCTTACACTGAGGAGAATCACCGGTCCTGGAATGAGCATCTGAACGAGCTGGCGTTCGCGTACAATACGGCCGAACACAGCTCCACCAAAATAAGTCCTGCCATGCTCATTTACGGCCGACAGCCTGACCCACCGAAGACACTAAGGCGGGAGGAAGACAGGTTAGCCGAAGAGCAAGGGCAGCAAGAGGCGATAAATAATTGGGTGGCGCGCATGGACAAGCTCCGCGAATTGCACGTTCGGGCGGCGGCCGACGCTCAAGCGGAGCAGACGAGACAAGCCAAATATTATGAAGCTCATCACCGACCTCCAGAATTCTGTCTAGGCGATCGTGTATGGAGAGAGAATAAGGTACTATCCTCAGCAGCTGAGGGGATTTCTGCCAAATTAGCCCCGAAGTACGCGGGGCCCTACACGATTGTGAATATTCTAGGCGAAAACACCTATGAGATTCAAGGTGAGGATGGTCTAACGATACGTCCCGTCCATGCGCAGCAACTCAAGCGATACGTCTCCACAGAAGAGCCCAAGAACTACTTGGATAAAAGTAATCAAGATGTAGCACAGTCGCTACCACCGAGGGACTCTTCAGCCGAACGTAATGTGCCAGCGGGCAACAGAGTTAGCCAGGGGAATGTACAGCCTCGGGCGACGGCTAAGAGGCGCGGTCCACCTCGTAAGACCGCGCTGTTAGTTAGGCCAGGAAAGCGTGCGAGCGACGGCCGACCTACGCGTGCGGTCGGTCCAACAGAGTCCAAGCGAGGCCCAGGGAGGCCAAAGGGCTCGAAGAAGAAGCCTGCACCTGCCGATGTCGGGCCAATTAGCCCCCGTCGAACCCGAGGGTCCAAAAAGCGCTAACTGTGTCGTCCAGAAATTGTGCCGTCTGTACTAACGCGTGTTCGTCCTTGTTTTCCGATCCTCAGTCTCACCAATCTCCGGGGTCAATTTGCCTGTTGCAGGATATGCAGGGCCTGACTCCAGAAATAGCAGAGGCGGCGAAGAAGGTGATTGCTGGATTAATCCAGTGCAACCCTGACCCCGCCGTCATTGACTTCCTGGAGCAGACAGTGGAGGGCATAGACGCGGTGACACTGGCACCACCGCCAGTGGAAGAGAGTTGGCGCCGGAACCAAGAAAGGGACCTTCGGGACCAGCCGACGCAGACGTTAGTCCGTCCCCGCTCCGGCGACCTCATCCTCCGAAGGAGCAGCGGGAGAAGAGCAGGGCTCTGCCAGAAGAAGAAGCACCCGCCGAGCCGATTGGTGCTAGCCAAGTCCCCGAAGAGGAGACGGTCCGAGCCCATCATTGTGCGCCGGAAATTGACGCCGACGCGGCTCGGGCCGCAGAAGGAAAAAAAGAACATGCTCCGACCCAGGTCCCAAAAGGAGCACCGACCGATGAAGTCGGTGCGGTCTGGCTCCCGGTGGAGCATGCTCTAGAGGAGGCGCGGCGCCTCAGCAAGTCCTTGCGCGCAGCGGAGGACGTTGCCCTGGCCGCACTGGAGGGTTTTCTCCAGTGCCACGGTAACGCCGGCGAGCAGCAAGCCGGCAAATGGGTGGGGATGGCCCAAGGCCGGTGTAAAGAGCTCGCGGCCGCCGCAGAGACCAGGGTCGCCAGGCTGCGCTGCGCCGCCTTGCAGAAGGAGGAGGAGGCTCGTCTGGCACGCGCGCAGGAGCGCATGGAAGAGGCCAGACGAGCCAGGGAAAAGGCGGAGGAGACAGCGCGTCGGGCCAAAGAAGAGGCCCAGCGTCGTCTCCTACGAGAAGAGGAGCGCCTCCAAAGGGCGCTCGAAGAAGAACAGGTGGCCCGGGAGGCGTTAAATGCACAGGCGCTTCCTCGGTGCTTCATGTGTGGCGAGCTTGGGGTAAATAAGTCGAAGCACTGCCCCAACCAAGCTCGCTACAAGGGGCGCCGGACTTTCTCCCGGGCCAATTGAAGAGGGGTGAAGCCCCGAACAGCCCTCTTTGTTTTTTTTGTTGTTTTTACTTTTTTTAATAAAAAAAAAAAAAAAAAAAAAAAGGGTGACTCCGCTTCTTATACTTCCATTGTCCCAAATTCCTTCCCGAAAGGCTCCACCGAATTAACCTTATTTTCAGGTACGACGACGGCTATGGATGGCAGAGCTGCTCGCGGTCCCCTAAGCGGCGCCTGGCGGGGGGGTGTAACGCGTACGCGAGTTAGGTAATTCAAGATTCGAATTACCCGCGCCGAGCAGGCATGCTCACCGGGGGCGCGAGCATCCTGACCGGATTGGAACGGTCTCGCGACGCGTAATATGCCCGTCGCGTACCCGCGAAGCTGCTACGGCTTTATGCGAGTCATGGCAGCCATCTTCGTGTCTGCCATCACGCCGTGAGCATCTCCCCCGTGTCTCTGGAAAGTTACCGCGTTCGCGCCGTATAGCTTTATATCTATAGCTTTACCGCGAGTGAAGAGGAGGCGCGGACTAGCGTGCGAGTAAGGAAGAGAGAGAGAGAGCGATACTGCGCCACTACAAGCAGCATGAGAGAGAGCGAGCGAGGAGCCGGCAGCCAGCCCGCCTGCCGACCCGACACAGCGAGTAAGGAGAGAGAGAGATATAGAGCGCAACGACTGCGCGAGCGAGAGCGAGCGAGAGAGCCGAGTGCACCGGTTGCTCCTTCTTAACGTAAGTTTTCTACTCTCCTCTCGCGGGTTTAATGTAAAGGCTCGCACGGAAATCGCCCCGTGCAAGCTTTCTGTACCGTGTACGTGCGGGTGTGTGTCAGCCCGCCGTACTTTAACACCGCACACGAGAGTAGCAGCTTCGCCGCGCGCCGTATCGTTCGCGCGTTTGAATCTTAACTGTCGCGCGCGAACTAACTCACTGTTTTAATCAGCACATGCGTCGTGCTTGTACTTATTAGTGATTGGAATATACTGTGATATCTAGTTACTCGTCACGTTGTTCATTACAACCTGTCCTTCTCCCGGATACTGCCGCCTCCGCGGGAAAACGACTCCGCCGGTCGTTTTCATATCTGAGCATAGCGGCCGCGCGCTTTACTCTTCGAGCGCGCGCTTTTCACTCAGCGATCCAATTAGTTGGAAAGCGAAGTTCGTGTGCGATCTTCGCGTTGTTTTCGGGATTCCAGGAGCAGATCCCCAGGTAAGTCATTTTAGTCTGACACCCGCGGCACCGTGTTCTAGAGGATCGCAGGCCTGTGGCTTGTTGGGATTTTCCCCCACTAGCCATCCCGTTACAATACAGCACAATGTATATTCACTGCAAAAATTCTTTTTACTGAAAAATCTAATAGATATTATTGTTAATGGCTACCATAGCGCCATCTTAATTGAGAACCTTCCTCGTGTCGGTGCTTGGCTCAGTCGCATGGGCGAGCCGGTCCCGTTCGGATGCTTTTCAAACCCGCGCCTTCCGCGCTTGTCAGACGCCAGGACGAACAAACACATTCATATTAAGTTCTGTACATTTTATTCCGAAGACTCATTAAATAGTGGCAAGTTTGATATGGCTGACTGTTTATTTCGAAAATACCTTTCCCAGTGTTCCATCTCTCTAAGCCGGCAGAGCGAACCGCGTTAGATTTCCAGGCGTGCGCTCGTACATTGGTCCTTCGAGCCGGATTAAGAGAGAAAGGCTGGGATTCACTGCTACAGGAACTCAGTGCACCCGGAAGCCAATTCACCAAGCGGAAGTTAAATTGAAAAACGACCGAAGAGTAAGCGTGGCAGTTACGTAACCTCGCTCCTCGACCCATCGAAGCTTAGGCACGCGAACGGAGCAGCAAAGGAGCGCTGGTGCCGCACGTGAACATACTGCGGCCATCTTACAGCGTCCAACCTATACTCCGTCGCTAGCCGCTAGTATATATACTTATTCAGTACGCCAAGTCATCTACCCCGTTGGAAGGCAGACAAATTAGGATGTCGGAAGAACTCATTGATCAACAGAGTCAGGGGGATTTAATAGCTACCTTCATGCCGCGTATGCTGAAAACTGCTAAGGAGAAAAGAACTGTGAGTTGGTACAAAACCAACTTAGATACATTGGAGCAATATTGGACGGATTATCACAATCGACATTTTCGACTCTGTCGCAGCGAGGAGGTGAAGACCTCAGAGTACACAACAACAGACAAGTACGGCGAGATACAAGGACACTATGTAAATATAAAGTCGCAGATTCTTGCTGCTGTGTCCCCCGGTCGAAATCAATCGTCGCTTCAAGCCGACGCGACTATGCCGATGTTGTGCTCGAGATTTCTCCCCACCGGTCACCGCTCAAACCGATTACGCTGCCGAATTTCTCCGGCAACCGCCTGGAATAGGAGCAGTTTAAAAAAATGTTTGCCGCCCTGGTACACGACGTGCCTCAACTTCCTCCAGTGCTCAAATTACAATACCTCGTCGGAGCACTCACCGGAGAAGCAGCAAAACGGCTGAAGAATATTCCAATAAAGGCAAAGAACTACGAGGGAGCGTGGAAAGCGCTTTGCCACAGGTACGACAACAAGCGCAGTCTAGTTACCGCTCATATGAACGAGGTAATCTCGTGTGCACCGGCTGAGGCGCGATCCGTGGAAGGCATAATAAGACTACTGGACACCATGGAAGATGCTAGGCGCGCGTTCGAAAATATGGGATATTCAGTTGCGGAATGGAACCCGTGGTTCGTGCATCTCACCGTCAACAAGCTGGATTCCGACCTTCGCGAGGAATGGGAACTTTCGCTCGGAGACTCCGAGCTGCTGCCGACCTTCGAAGCCTTGGTAAAGTTTCTTGAAAACTACGTTCGAGCGTTAGATAATTCTCGTTCGAACCCGACTGGCCAAGCCCAGTCTCCTCAAAGGCAAAAGGCTGCTAAAAACACGCGAGCCCATACGGCTAGCGGCAACGCTAAACCGGGTAAGAAAGAAGCGAGAGTTTGCTCATTGTGCCAAGCACAGCATGCTCTGCCGACCTGCCCTAAGTACAAATTCATGAATGTTCCACAACGCAAGGAGTTTATAACCTCCTCTAAATTATGCTCTAACTGTTTAAAGGGCAATCATACTGTGGATACATGCCGGGCGCCGGGACGGTGCTATGTGTGCCAGGGAGAAGCATCACTCGTCGGTCCACGAGACGACGCGGACTTCCACGGACTTCACCTCCGAACAGCCCAACCTCATACAGCACTCAGCACCCTCAACGGCGGGTAGAACTACTCACGCAACCCAAGTCCATGCCTCGGTCTTAACACAGCCAGTCCTACTGGCTACAGCCGTCATAGACCTGGAAAATGACTTTGGAGACGTAGTCACTGTCCGCGCACTGTTGGACCAGGGGTCGGAATTTTCATTCATAAGTGAACGAGTAGCTCAATGCTTATCCCTCAAGAGGACAGAGGTAAACCTACCGGTCTATGGCATCGGAGGCAATTCTCCTGGATCCGTTAGATCGGTAGTTAGCGTTAAGTTGAAATCGCGCTTGAACCCTCTCGATAAAGTCGAAATAGAGGCGCTCGTTCTGAAAAGGTTAACCGCTCTAATTCCGTCCAATAAGGTACAGGTAATCTCTTGGAGCCACATTAAGGATTTGAGCCTCGCCGATCCTAATTTCAACACTCCAGGGAACATTGACTGTATCCTGGGAGCGGATTTGTACTGCAGCCTGCTGACTGGCAATATGCGATATGGTAGGGAGGGTGAACCAACCGCACAGGAGACCCGCTTAGGATGGATCCTGTCAGGACCCGCTCACAGATCACCCAAGAGCCTTACGGTGACGAGCGCGGCTCATTCGCACTTAACTCATAGCGAGCGATCCCTACACGACTCGCTGCAAGCCTTCTGGAAATCAGAATAACCGCCAAGCAAACCCCAAGTGTCTCCGCAAGACAAATACTGTGAAGATCACTTCGAGGATACATACCGAAGAGACTCCTTTGGAAGATTTATAGTAAAACTACCTTTTAAGGAGCGCCAACCTGCAATGGGAGATTCGAAGGGCGTCGCTGTAACCCGCTGGCTGCAAATGGAAAGACGCTTGGAGAAGGATAAAACTTTATCAACATTGTACCAAGAGTTCATGCCGGAATACATACAGTTAGGCCACATGGAGCAAGTCGACGACAACCAGCAAGAAAATGCGAACGCTGTGTACTACATCCCCTATCACGGAGTCCTGCGTGGCGAAGGGCAGTCCGCCAAAATAAGAGTTGTTTTCAACGCCTCCCAGAAGAGCTCCAGCGGGGTATCCCTCAATGAAAAGCTGTACCCAGGACCAAACCTGCAGAAGGAGTTATGGATCATCATATTCCGCTGGCGATTCTTCCAAGTGGCGTTTGTGGCAGATCTAGTGAAAATGTTTCGCCAGGTTGGAATTGACCTTCAGGACGCTGATCTAATGAGGATAATCTGGCGTGAGTTCCCCTACCTCCCTCTGGCCACCTACCGGCTGCTCACAGTCACCTACGGCACGGCACCAACGCCGTTCCTAGCAATAAAAACGCTGCTAACACTAGCTTCTTTGTACATAAAAAAGTATCCGCGGGCGTCCGAAGCTACTAAGAAGAATCGCTACATGGACGACTACCTAGCTGGCGGAGACTCGGAGCAAGACGTCGCAGAAATAATCTACGAACTCATTTCACTCATGAAAGAAGGTGGGTTTGAACTAGGAAAGTGGTCCTCGAATCGGCCTAATCTGCTACCTGAATCACACGCCGTTCAATCCCCGTTCGACATCAATCTGACGGACGGCGTGTCAACGTTAGGCCTAACTTGGTTCCCTGGGAGAGATACCTTCTGGTTCAAGGTTCAACCCTTGCGGCCAGCGATCACAGTAACTAAGCGGTCAGTTCTGTCATAAACAGCCAGGCTCTTTGATCCATTAGGGTGGTTCAGCTCAGTGGTGGTCGTTGCGAAGGTTCTCATTCAAGACCTTTGGATATCTGGTCTATCGTGGGATGAGCCTTTATCCCGAGAGCTTCAAGAGCGATGGATCCTTCTTGGCAAGAATTTACCTGACATCAAGACCATCGAGATCCCTGGATGGTTCGGTACGGTGACTCATCCACGCCTGGAGCTACACGGGTTCTCTGACTCCTCCGAAAGAGCGTACGCGACGTATATGTATCTAGTCACCTGAGGCCCTGACTCAACTGCGAGACTAGTCATGGCAAAGACGAGGGTCGCGCCAGTAAAAACGTTAAGTATGCCCCGGCTGGAGTTGTGCCCACCTACTCGCCCGGCTCATGGCCAGCATACTTGTTGCTCAAGAATTTCATGGTGAAGTTTACTGCTGGACGGACGCCAAGGTTGTCCATAACTGGTTGGGAGACAACCCTTCAAAGTGGACCGTGTTTGTCGCGACCCGCGTAAGCGAGATTTTATCACTGTTACCGAACGCAACGTGGTGCTACATACCGTCCGCAGAAAACCCTGCGGATATCGCCACACGAGGAGCTTCGTCCCAGGACTTGAAGAACTCCGAGCTATGGTGGCAAGGACCCACTTGGTTACTTCAAGAACCTCTCCTAGCCTTACCGAAGCCAAGGATCTCGGCCGAAGAAACACCAGAGAGAAAAAAGGTAGCCAAGTTCGCGTTCGTCGTTCAAGGAATAAACGAAGAGCTCATAACGCGATTCTCATCCTACCAAAAACTCTTACGCGTAACGTTATATATCTTAAGAGTGTTACACTTAATTCGAAACAAGAACGAATTTGTGAGTTCTACGTGGCTTACTTCAGTAGAATTACTACAGGCCAAGGTAGCTCTACACAAGTACGTACAAGGCCTACATTTTGAAATCGAATTGCGGGCCTTGGAGCGGGGAGAGAAACTCCCGCGTGCTAGTCCTCTCAAGAGTCTTCGACCTTTCCTCGATGGACAAGGAGTCCTACGGATCGGAGGCCGCCTTTCTAATGCTAAGATACCATTTGACGAGAGGCATCCGGGTATATTATCAAAATCTAGTCACTTAACGAGACTGCTGATAAGGCATGCTCATCTATAGTCACTTCACGGCGGACCTCAGCTGACCAGAAGTTACTTAAACCGAAGTCATTGGATAATACACGGAAAGGCCATGATAAGAGCCGCAGTCAAGGGTTGCGTGCGCTGTGCCCGATTTTCAGCCAGACCTCAACCTCAGTTGATGAGCGCGCTACCACGATCAAGAGTTTCCCCTGTCCGACCGTTCTACAGCTTCGGACTGGATTATGCCGGCCCGATAAACGTCCGAATGTTAAAAGGCCGCGGCAGTCGCTCTTACAAGAGGTACATATGTATCTTTGTGTGCATGTCGACCAGGGCAGTGCACATCGAGGTGGCGTCTGATGCAACGTCTGCTGCGTTCATTGCAGCGTTCCGACGCTTCATCTCACGTCGGGGTCGATGCGCCGAGCTGTTTAGCGACAATGGAACCAACTTCCAAGGTGCATCTGCCGAGATGCGAAAAATGCTGCAGCAAGCCTTAAAGCAAGGGGATGTGGCACCGCAGCTGGAGAATTAAGGTACCTCCTGGCATTTTATTCCCCCGGGTGCGCCGCGCTTCGGAGGGATTTGGAAGGCTGCTGTAAAGGCAACCAAATATCACCTTCGTCGGGTGATTGGAGATCTCACGCTAACATATGAAGAGTTAGCTACACTCCTAACTCAGGTGGAGGCGCGCCCGAATTCAAGGCCCTTGAACGCCTTAAGTGATGACCCACAGGATGTTGCAGCACTAACGCCCGCACACTTTTTGATTGGATCATCTCTGATCACCTTGCCTGAAGAGTACGAAAAGGAAGCACCCAACATCACTCCCAAAAACTCGCTGGCTGCAAATTACCCAGTTAAGAAACGAGTTCTGGCGGAGATGGACCAAGGAGTACCTCCAATCTCTCCAACAGAGAGTCAAATGGCAGGATCCTAAGGAAAACCTCAAGGTAGGAGATTTAGCCCTTATTATGGGCGAAAATTTACCACCTGCAAAATGGCCGCTTGCACGAATTACGCACGTTCACCCCGGAGCGGATGGAGTCGTTCGTGTAGTGACCCTACGTACCTCTACTACCACGTTCACCCGACCGATTACCAAGCTATGTCGGCTACCTGTCGCTGTTGAACCGGCCTCACCATGAAAAGAAGTCGTCGGTTTTACGTGGTCCATTCATGGCGGGCGGCGGGAAGGAAGAAGAGGCTACTACTAGATTAATTATCGATTACTACTATTTTCAAGTTTAGCAATTTCTTTTTTGTAATTGTTAGTTCTGGTGTCTGCTTGCTTTTGCAACCAGAGGCGGGCGGAATGTTAATGGCTACCATAGCGCCATCTTAATCGAGAACTTTCCTCGCGTCGGTGCTTGGCTCAGTCGCATGGGCGAGCCGGTCCCGTTCGGATGCTTTTCAAACCCGCACCTTCCGCGCTTGTCAGACGCCAGGACGAACAAACACATTCATATTAAGTTCTGTACATTTTATTCCGAAGACTCATTAGTGACAAGTTTTATATGGCTGACTGGTTATTTCGAAAATACCTTTCCCAGTGTTCCATCTCTCTAAGCCGGCAGAGCGAACCGCGCTAGATTTCCAGGCGTGCGCTCGTACAATTTTACATAATGTATCTCAAATTCCGCTCTTTGAAAACGACGACCAAATGTTGTAAAGCATTTAAGGATTGATTTTGATTGCTTTGTAAGGAATAGACGCGAAAATTCGCTACTTCCGCTACATTTGAATTTTTGAAATTAAATATTTATACTTAACTATTTAAAACAAAATAATGCAATCAAATTAGAATAAAAACCGCTGCCAATTCATTGGCCCATGGCTTCCTCAAACTTAATTTGCTTATTCCTTTAATGAATTTTCAATAACATAATTTATAATTTTTACAACAATTTCTGACATAATTATGATTAAATTCATTTATGAAAAATGAGAGACCTATCCGGTCAAAATCGATCGAGTAGAAGCTGAGATCCAGGCGTACACACACGCACGCACGCACACACGCACGCACGCACGCACGCACACATCCATACAGACATTTTTCAAAAATCATGTATTTTGATTCCTAACACCTCGAACAACAATTATAACCTGTTTTTACAATAACTCAAAAAATTACTACCACAAAGCTTCCTCTAGGAGGAAGCAAAAGATTTTTTTTTTATGGTTTGATAAAATTATCCGATTATCCTATCATTTAAATCAATAAAAATGAAACCTCAAAAACAAAATAGTGTGCGCGCAGTGTATTTGGATTTTGTTCGTAGAAGAAAAAATGAGTGAATACAAAGTACATATTTATAAGTGTATTAAAAAAATATTACATTGTTTTACAAACAATATCAGTATATATAATGTATATATCGATTAAGTAGATTTTTACGTAAGTTTTTGTTTAATAACTATATGAAAGTAATTATTAAGAACAAAAGTTTATGAGCGATGATTGTCTCGATTACTCACATTCTTAGAAACACTTTAGGAATGCTTTTTCGCGAGTCGGTCTCGCGCGAGGGGCGAGGAGGTATCATTCCTGCGAAACTCGCAAAAAGTGGCGTCGTAACTTAGCTTCGAGATAACTGAAAAGGGACTAAATTTTCTATATCGCGATTTTATAAGAAACGTGACATGTATGATAAAAGTCAGAGTTTGTTGCATAAAAAAAGCTGCCCGTGATAAGTACATGTTTTCGCCCGCGAGAATGCCCACACATTTTTAGTGACACAAGCTGACTACTGCGGTAACGTTATGATATACCGCGTATATTTTCGTACCGTTTTTCTTTCTTAATTCTAGATCTTATCGTTTCTCCATCGACATCATTTCTCATATCTCGATTTTGTTACACGCGCTTTGATCCGCATCTAGGCTGGCAGAGGTCAAGAATATTGAGCAAGATGTCTGATGAATCAGTGGCATGGCTTCGGCGTGAATGTATTTAGAAAAAAGGAGTACTGAGCCGCATTTTAAGCTTGTGAAAGAACACTTGACTTTTGTTACGCTAACCGTCACTAATTAAATCTTGGTCTCCCATTGTCGTCTCGTTATGTAAGCCCGTACATACGCGCTAAGTGTTCAAATCGAAATTACAATAATGTGCTCTAGACGGTCAAGGCTATAAAGATGAAGGCAGCTCACACTCATTATCTGTTAGAGTATTAACTTGCGAATTTCATACTTTGTAGTTTATTACAAGCGCATTTATTACATGGGTGTATAAATGTCTGAAATTGAATCCTATGAAATGTGGAATCTATTTCTCATTATTTTGTATCGTTGTATTTTGACTCCTCGTTTCCTTTTCTTTCTCGACTCGTGTCGGCCGAATAATTATTGATATCTAGGCCGAATTACTAATAGGGCTCTTTTCCCTTTATGATTTTGTTGTTACATGTGTTTTGCCCCGGTACATGAGCGGCGAGACTTTGGTTGGATGTGGTTGCGGTTATGGTTGCTATGAGCTGGTTACAGGTAGGTATTTAAGTAGAGTGGTGACGAAGAGAGAGCGGGCAGCGCGTTCGAAATTTGCGCGTTCTCATGCGGCCGTCGCGTCGAGCGAGTTGGCAGCACCTCACGGGCAGCGGCGGAGCGGCAGCATCGAGCAGGCAGGCAGCGGTTGCTACGGTGACGACAGTTGTTTTAAAAAGAGTTGCCGGCGCGTCGCGAAAAACGTCAGTTCGGAGTAAGCGGATGCAGTGAGTACGTTAAAAAGAAAGAGAGAAGTAGAGACAGAGTTTTATCAGCGAGAAGGTTTCAGTGAGCAAAAGTGAAGGAGGAGCATTAAGGAGGAAAAAAGAGAGAACGAGAGGAGGAACGAGTACAGAGCAGTGACGCGTGAGTAAGAAGAAGAGAGAGAGAGAGAGAGAGAGAACGCGTAGAGGGTGAACGCGCGGAGGAGCCTCCGAGGTCCCGTTCAACGGCGAGCAGACATCGCGGCGACGAGTGCAGCTGTTCCAGGGAGACGGCACAAGGTGTGTGTTTGGCGAAATAGTGCACGAGCGGAGATCGCTTATGCGTTGAGGACGAGAATGAGAGAGAGTTGAGCGCGGCTAAGTGGAGAGAGAGAGAAAGACGAGGGTGACGGCACGTCGCGTCGCGAGAGGCCTTGTGCGTGGCGATTGTGGAGAGAGAGAGATCGGTACGCGTGGCAATTCTCGGAATCGCGCTGCGGCAGTTTTTGGCTTTCGCGTGAGTGTCGCGCGGCCTCGTACTCGACGACAGTGTAGAGAGAGAGAGAGAGAGAGAGAGAGAGAGAGAGAGAGAGAGAGAGAGAGAGAGAGAGAGAGAGAGAGAGAGAGAGAGAGAGATTTGTGTGCGCGGCGATTCCTGGAATTGCGCTGCAGCAGTTTTCGGCTTTGCGCTTGAGTCCACACGTGGCCTCGTGTATGACGACAAGGTAAAGAGAGAGAGTTGAGCGCGGCGGGTGCAGAGAGAGAGAACAACGAACCGGCGGAGCAGCGTAGCGACGACTCCGGTCGCGCGAACGTGCATGCTCGCGGCGTTGCTTCTCGGCAGTTGGAGAGAGTGAGTGTGAGGAAGTTAGCGTTGCGGATATAGAGTGAGAGTGAGAATGAATGAGCCTTAGCGAACTGTAGTTAGGGTTATAGTTGAATAAACTGAGAATTAGTTTGAATTATTATTTGAGTACTTATTTTGCGCAATCATCCTTCCCAACCTTTTCAACATCGTAGCTTGCCCAGATATACAACGTCACAGCCGAATCTTCTTTTGGACGGTAAGTGTGTCGAGAGAGGGCGAGAGGAAGAGAGAGGAGGTTAATAATTATTTTATTTGCGAGTGTTCGGGCTCGGCGTTCATCGCCTAAGTACACTGTCGCAATTTCGTGAATATGTAAAACGTAATGATCGAAAATATATTAATAGGAATATTTTTAGTTAGAAAGTAATCAATTATTTATTTCTACGATAATATTAATGCATTAGTTGTGTAACATCTTGAAACTGTAAGTTGTTTACTAATTTTTAGCGTCAATCGGTATTTTCAAATTGAATATAAATTGATTTTATTCCTATCTCGCGTACCAGTTTTTAATTCGTTTTCGTATCTGTTGTAATTTTTGTTGTTGTCGTTATAAAACCTCGTCACAGGCAGTACTGAAGAAACACATGTAATTAATACATTTTTTCCTTTCTTACAGAAAGAACTTTGTAATAGTCAAAATATAAGGACTTTTACGATAGCCTTACTTAATTTTATAGTACAATTCGCAACTAGTGCGGGAAGTACGTGAGGTACGCATGGAAGAAGTTTGTCGCCCGAGCGAGATCACCAACTTTCACAAGTTATGTATATTATTTTTCACACAAGATGAGGAAAAAGATACAACCACCAAATCTGTGATTTTACTTAAAGCACAAACCGTGTTATCTATAACAAATTGATTACTTTATCAAATAGAAACATGAAAATTTATGAAAATAATTAATTAAAATTTGTTCCTATAGGAACATAGTCAGTTCCTATAGGAACTATAGTAAATACATATGTAAGTTGTCATAATTTAACCATACAGTAACATGCTAAATATTTTTATTTCATTGTTTTTGTATTCATTAAGTAATAACTCATGTTTCACACGTATTATTTTGAGATAAAATTTTAGACATGTTTATAATAAGTTGTATTCTATTTTTAAGTGCTTGTGACCGTGGTACTACCATAATTTGTAAAGTTGACAATGGAAGTAACAGATGTACAGCAATGGTTGCACGTACAATAAAAGGCCCATTAACTGTATTTTGAGAAAGAGAATAGTCGACGAACTCGGCGATCAAGAAATTCCTGTATATAAGGCCCAACAACGAAGAGAGTTTCAAAAACACAGAGATCTTGATCCTCCAATAATTGCAAACGATGGCGTATACAGCAACATAAGGCACAAAAAAGAAATTTTGGATTATTTGGATCCTGATCCTATTAAAGCACTGACAAGGAGAGGATTTCAACTGCGGGAAACGGATTTTAGCGGGCATTGGAGAGTCGATTTCTGGTACCTAAAAATAAAGACTAGTGCTCACATTTCCGTCAAATGGGCCCTTTTTCTTGAGATATAGGCAATTTAATCTCAAATATCCTCTATTTCGTCAAAAAATGATGTCTCTTGGATTTACTGTCACATTCCAAATATTTAAGATACGAAAACGAGGAAGAAACATTATAAAAGTAGATAGTAAAAGCTAAAATTTAAGCCATGATTCATTAAAAAATATTGATTTTCAGGATGTTACAAGCAATCAAAGATAGGGTACGAAAATGGTTAAAAATTTGTCTTCATTTCAACCGATTAAATGGATCGTATTTTTAACCATTTTCGTACCCTATCTTTGATTGTTTGTAACTTCCTGAAAAATCAATATTTTTTAATGAATCTGGGCTTAAATTTTAGTTGTTACTGTCTCCTTTTATAATTTTTCTTCCTCGTTTTCGTATCTTAAATATTTGCAATGTGATAGTCAATAGAAGAGACATAATTTTTCAGCGAAATAGACGATATTTGAGATTAAATTGCCCATATCTCAAGAAAAAGGGCCCATTTGACGGAAATGTGAACACTGGGCTTCATTTTTAGGTACCAGAAATCGACTCTCCAATGCCCGCTAAAATCCGTTTCCCGCAGCTGAAACCCTCTCATTGTGAGTATTTTAAAAAGAGGGCCAATTGGAAACAATGTAATTCAAAATATTGGATACGATCCTTTTTTTATACGCATGCATATTTTCAAATTATCAAATCGGATTATGGAACATGTATTCCAAGAAAGTTCCTCTCATCATCGATTCAACTTCTGTTCTATTCACAACTATGACGGAGCGGCAGGATACGTTAACATTTCAATTCTTTCCGAAACGTACCGTTCAGTTAGGAGCGAATATACCCGTACAAATGTTACATAATACGTCTCTCTCTCTCTCTCTCTCTCTCTCTCTCTCTTTCTCCCTCGCAAATCACCTGCCCCCTTCATTGCGGGGCATGACTTCATCGAGTTTTCTATTAAGTGCTCTAAGCCACCTCCGATCGCCAAGTGTGTCTCTTGGAAATGAAGCGCTGCCACCACCAACATCACGAAACTGCTACAGTACCCTACCCTTTCCCGTCAAATACCTTCATAGCCACAGCCCCGAACGCCGAGCTGGTCTTAGATCCGTACCCACTCGATGTGGACCGCCACGAAGATGCCCTAACTAAGGCGTTGCTTACCTCGCATATGATGCGGTCGTCCCGCTTCGTGCAATTACGCTCTCGTCGCACCGTAAGCCATGGGTTAGTCTCCATATCAAGGCGCTGATGAAAACCCGTGATCGCGCGTATAGGGTTGCTTGCGATATCGGCCGACCTGTTAATCTGGCTCGCTTCCGTGCGCTTCGCTCACAAGTTTGCAACGCGCTTGATTCGGCGAAAAACAACCATATCGCTTCACGCCTGGCCGATGCACCTTCCGCCGAAGCCAAATGGCGTGAGCTAAGACGACTAGGGGTCTCATCCTCAAACAAGCCTTCACCGTTGCTCTATTTCGATGCAACCACTCTTAACGCGCATTATGCCGCTTTCATAAACCGGCACGTGCCTGTTGCTGAGGAGGTTTTCGAAACCGATGCTAACCAACCATGTAATGTTCGGCTGAATTGTCACTTCGACTTTCGCCCGGCTACAGAGCGCGAGGTTTTGGAAGTCCTACATGGCGCCTCCTCAAAGGCCACATGTAGCGATGGCCTACGGTGCAGATGCTCCAAATGGCCTCCGAGGATATTATCTCGAATGTTACTAATATTTACTAAATATATAATAGATTTATTCGTTGTGTTAAGTGTACCTAGCACTTCTAAATATTCACAATATTCGCAATAATATATCGACAACTGAAGGCAAGAACGTATGTCGGTGTGGAAATGAAGAACAGCGTATCTCGACGTTCTTACACACAGCCAGTATACAGCGAAATACATGCGGCAAGATACGTTGTTGTCCGCCCTCGCGCCGAGATACGTTCTTTTCCTGCTCAGCCGTTGATATTCAATATTAACAAATACGCTATTTAAAACTAATCACTAATATGATTTTCAGGAAGTATAATATGTTTAGAGATTTATGGACTGAATGAAAGAGAATTATATACTGAGTTAAACAAAATTCCAAAAAGACTGAGGGATGAAATTAACACGTTTCATATAATTGAGGGGTCGGAAATACAAAAGAAAGACGAATTTAGGCATTATACAGCTGTATGTCATCGAGAGGGTAACTGGATAATGTACGATGATTTTAAAGAAAAGCCGATTATTTTGAAATATAACTTCAAACTGAAACCAAAATTAAGATATTATATCAGACAATAAAAAACTTTTGGTTTATTGCATTTTATTTATTATTTCCCACTTACTCTAAACTAGTCAATTTTTAGATGCGTAATAGACTAATATAAATTTACAAAACGAGTACGTAACTTTTATTCAAATTATAAGCTACCCAATCTTAAAAATGTGTTATTTTGTTAGAAACTAATTATTGATTAACTTTTTTTCTATTAATAGTAGAAAAAAAAAATAGAAAAGATTATAAAAGTAGATAGGAAAAGCTTCAATTTAAGCTTTATTTCATCAGAAAATACTAATGTTTCGGGAGGTTCAAAGTAATTAAAAATAGCGTTAAAAAAGTTCGTTTATAACTCGATAAAATCGACCCATGAGATCTAGTTACTAATACTGAACATCATTTTGAAGTACTAAAATTTTTACTTTCAAAATACTGTTGAAATTTATTTTTCAAAGGTTATGTACTTTTCTTGTTAGTTTACAGATAGAGCCTATATTTAGGGTTACTGGACGTTAGTCTAAAGGTTAAGAGGTGTGCAGTTGTAAAAAAGTTTGGTTCAATCGTTAATGCGTGATATTCTCAAATTTAATCTTATGATTATATCATGATAGGCAAACGTAAACATTTTCTACGAATTATGTATTTTAATTCTAGAGGTTACAATCGATATTTCCAACATATTTTATTGAAACCATTGTTACTATGAAAAAACATTTTGCCTGTAAAGGTACAATTTATATAATTAAATCACTCAAGATTGTTTACAAGGAGAGACTTTCTTATTCGGGAACTAAATTTCAGTAACTAAATGAAACTTATTACTTTTGATCTGATCTCATTACAACAGCTACGAATCAACTTGAAAGTAACACGGTAATTTTAGAACAAAATCAAGGGGATACTCGCTGTACAATTCACATGAGCAGGAAGAAGCGAAGTAGATTTCATTTTGCATTGAAGTATATTTCATGTATGTCAAAAGCATTTTATAATTATCACAAATCGAAAGATGTTTTATGCAGAAAATGTATGTATGAATCATAAACTCATTTGCGCAAACGATGGTCGTTTTACATTTTATATAAGCAGTTTATAAAAGGATGATTTGTCGGACGTGTTACAAGGTAAGGCATATCAATATTATATATTTGATTTAAATTTTAGTATATACGTTCAATTGATGCAGAAATTAAAAATATGTCCATTCAATTGTTTATGCCCTTCATTTATTACAACGACTTATTTCGTTCAGTCGCATTTTTGCACTAGAAAATGCAATAAATAAGGCTTAAACAAGCCTTGAAGATTATTCAATTAACAGTACGATTCGTAGCTCAACTTCAAACTTGAATATAATTGTTTATGAATAATATTACATTATTTTCAGAAAAGCTAATGCAAGCTTGCTATTTTGACATTTATCCTATGTATTTGATACCCTAAAAAGTCAATCAAGAAAATAAAATAGCCTTTTTATCACGCATGCTCGAAAACCATAATTACACAGTGCATGCGTTATTTACTCTAAAATACGCTTCAGCGTTCGTTATGAACATAACGCAAGCTCCAGCGTCTCCGCGTCGTCATGATGTACCGACGATAGAGAAGTTATCTCCGCTCAAGCGTTTTTCTCGCACTTGTGATAAAAAACATTGTGTGTAACTAGTGCGATATGTTGACAATAGCTTACGCGGGCTAAATGCCCACATGCTCGCATGCGCTATTGGCAACTTACCGCACTCGTTATACAATGTACTATTACTCTACTGTGGCAATTGAAGTATAGTGTGATGTAAAGTTTGAAGAAAATTTGTGATTCGCGGTAGTACATTCTGTTAGCTATATCTTTTCCATATAAACGCAGAGTCAAAAGATGTAGTTGTATCGCGGTGTAATGATAATGTTCGAGTTGGACGACTCTTGCTGCAAATCCAAGCTCAGATTTTGCAAAGTATCGTTTTTTAGTATCATTTTCTTGACCATTCATAACAGGGTTCTATTCTTTACTTTCAGCTTGAGGTACGCTCAGCGTTAGCGAGAGTATGACGAATGAGGGAAGGTTAAAGTTGGTTAAATAATATATACAAAGAAAATTAAAATTAAAAAATAACTATTTTGAAATACGGTAGAGAAATAAAAGAAAATGAAGGTTATATAAGAAAAATCTACTCCGGTAAAAAAAGACGAGGTACGCGGTCGCATTTGTTTCGTGGTTCGGCTCGTGCGGATTCCTCGTATTCGAGTTGCTCGTCCTTCCCCGTTTACTCCGAATTGTGAGTCGGAGTCGTCCCTTTTTGCCTTGGTGTGGACATAGGCCGCACCAGACGAGGGAGTGGGGAACTCCTTTTGTCGCGACCGACAATGTCGCTCGCGGCGGGAGTCGGGCAAGTTCCTCTACGAGGAAGAATTTGTCACGGCGTTCGGGCCAGATCTGCCTCAGACGTTGCGCCGAGAGCGAGTGCGTTCCGAGAAATCGGTGCTAAAAAAAACATCTCGGCGAGGGTTGGGGGCAAGCTTTGGCGCTTTCTGGTTTGTTTCTTGGTTACACGCCGCGGTCGGCGTGCATCACGGCTCGGTAGCCATGATGCAAGCTTCTGCGAAACTCGCGGAGTGCGTTGACAATCGAAGTTTTTGCGGAAAAAGGTTCGAAAAAAAAAGAAAAAGAGCGCAAACATTTGTGGACGTCAAGTTTCCGTAGTTATGACCTGCTCTATACTCTGTTCTGCCTCGTTTGTGTCTTGAAATGCCTCGACTTCCTCAGCTTTCTCGTAGATTCCGGTTTCTCCACGTCATTGTTGCCAGCATTAATTAGCAATGACGTCGAACTTTTCTTTGCCGATTCCACTACGACAGCAGCGGCGGCGCTGTTGTCTAACTGCTGTTATCGGCACATCGTTGGCTGCGTTCTCCTCTAGTCTTTTATCCCTGCCGCCGACTGGCACCGACGGAGTCTCTGTCTGTCGATCCTCGTCAACTTCGCTCGTATTGCTGTCGAGACTGATTCGTCAGTTGAGGGACGACTTCCTCGACGTGATTTTCAAAGTTTTTTGTTTCGCGACATCGACATACCATTTATCCGCCGAGGATTTCAGCGACGTCAACGGGTCGACTACGCATTGCTTCTTTTTCATGTTTCTCTGCTCCTCCGTCGGATGCTGTTTCAGGTTCTTCGGCTTCAGTCCAGGATTCCTCTTGTTCGTACTTCTAAGCTTGGTGCTCATGTGCTTAGGCTGCCTAACATGATTCACAGTGCTCTTCTTCCTAGTGACGTTCTTTTTGTTGCTAAGGACACGCGTGTTGCACGGCAGCTTGTGATTTCTCACTGTGGGACTCGGATTCCTTCTCCTTGGTGGTCTTGCTCCTGATGAGATGCGAGATCGGATTGTTTGCGACACCCTTTCGTGACTGCATATTTTGAAATCAACCTTCAGATCGTACTTACATCATTTTTTTGAACTTTTTGAGTTGCCCTTATTGCTGATAGATTGGCTAATATTTTTTAGTTACTCTTCTACTTTTATGCAATCAGTTTTCAATTTTTACAGACGAAAATTTTTCTGATATTTTCTTTTCGAAAGTAATTTCTAGTGTGTTCCAAATAGCTCCTGTTCAGAATTTACAGTATCGGATTCAGAAAATATATGAAACGACAGTATATTTTGTGAGAAAATATCCATCTAACATTTTGTCTGATAAAATACCTTCCCCCGTGGTACACTGGTTCCAGACCTCTCCCTTGGAAGTGTCCTCAGTATGTTTTTCTTAAATTCTCTCTATCTGTGGCGTCGGCTGCGACTACCGAATGATCGCCACTTCTTCTTGCCATCGCCAAAGTCCGAGGAGTCAGGCCTCAGGTAATAATAATGTTTCATTATTTATACGTAAAAATATTTCTATAAGAAGATCTCAATTTCTGTAAGAGTATTTAATATTTATATAGTGCCCAAAAATAAAAAATAAAAATTTTTTCACCATACCCTGGACGAAAGTACCACTTTCGTTTCCGGCTCCGAAACGCGAATGTGGTATTTTTGGCCTGAGTATGATGAAAAATCGTATATATGCAACATGGGAGTAAATAGGGCAACCCCAGAGCACATGTTTGCCACCCTCGCCTTCGGCTCGGGTGGCAATTTACACATGCTCTGGACTGGCCAACTCTTTACCTCCCTTATTGTGTAATATACTATTTATTCTACACTCGACCAAAATGGCCACGTTTCACCCCCGAAAATTGGGGCAAAAGTTGCATAATTTCCCGCAAATCTCATTTACGGGTCAAAAGCAAAACATGCGGGTCGAAAGTAGAATTTGCGGGGCGAAAGTAAAAATTTATTTTTTTTTTCACAATTTTTATAATAATACTTTTTAGTTTGTAATAAATCCATGAAAAAAATCGCGATGGCCTCGCTTTTCAGAGTCAAAAGGTAGCCACGGTCGAGTGGGGAATAAAATACTATATAAAACACGGGACGAATAGTATATTTCGATACTAGTGCGTGATACTCGCTTCGCTCGAGCGCAAACGTCCACCACGAGGATAAAATCACTTTCTCACTCGAGTATCGAACACAATTTTTTGACACAACGTGCGGGAAGCTTAATTTAGGGCATGCTTTCTTATTAGAGCGTGTGCGAAATCGACCTTTGCGCACGGAGTGTGAAAAAGTATATTTTCCACTTAGGGGCTTCGTGTCCTCACGAAAACATTTTTCCCTTGTGTGATCACTGCCCTCCCTTCGCTCGGGTGATAAACGCACCCTCGTGCAAAATTCGCTCGAGCAGTAAACTCACTTACGGGAAAAATCTGCTACTTTCGCTCCTTGTTACATAATGTGCAATAACAATGGAATCAGAGGAACACATGCGTGACGGAGATTGTAAGTGTATACAGTATACGTACACTGAGAAAATCTTGGGGGCACTGGTATACTCCGTGAGTACACCTAGGTTTCGTGCGTTTAGATCTGCACCTCTACTGAAATTGGATGCTCTGGTGCCCTAAAATACGGGACAGCCGCTGTCTCGGTAAGGTCGGCTGTTGTTCAAGCTTAGACTATCAGCTATCTCAAACAAAAAACGAATCTTTGTGTACATTTGAAAAAGCAGCGCTATTAGCAAGTACCGCAGACGCCTCAAACTTGTCTCACAAGGGGAGCACCATGAATGCGGATCCTGGATTTGAGTAAAACTGTAAGAGGTACTTCTTTATACCAAGTAATAAGACACGTGTCTCGGGGTTTTTCTGAATAGGCGTTTGGTTCCGAGACCCAAGCTATTTTATGTCTAAAATGAACAATTATTGATAAAAATAGGGTCTCTTTGTTTGGTTATAGATTTTTTAAATATTCCAGTCATGTAAATAGACTAAGAAGTTTATAAATGAATGTAAAAACAGCTTCAATTTAAATAGTGTTTGATTAAAAAATGTTGATTTTTGAAAAAGTTATAAACTATCAAAGATAAAGTGAGAAGAAAGCCTAAACTCTCACCGGATAAACGCTTGAAAAAAAATAAGAAATTTTTAATGATTTTCTTACTCTATCTTTTATAGCCTATAACTTTTTAAGAAATCGACATTTTTTAACCAAACACATCTTAAATTAAAGATTTTTCTACCTTCTTTTATTAACTCTTTAGTTCATTTACATGACTAGAATATTCAAAAAGCTATAACCAAAGAAAGGGACCCTATTTCTATCAAGTATTGCTCATTTTAGACATGAAATAGCTTGGATCTCGGTACAAAAGGCCCATTCAGAAAAACCAGAGACACGTGTCTTATTATTTGTCATAAAGAAGCACATCCTACAGTTTTAGCTAAATTCAGAACTCACATTCCTGGTGCTCCCCTTGGCAGTGAAAATATGCATACCAAGACGAACACTTACAAAAAACCGCTAATTTTGGTTATTCATTAACACTACGTTTTATCTATATGATATTTTATTTATGCAGGAAATGCGGTAGATCCGTGTAAATAAAATATCATATACTTATATTAATTTTAATGACTCCGGCATAATTCATACACACGAAGATCGATGACGGATAATAAGCGGCAAAATCAGAGTGACTTGGGTTTTATTTGCTTATTGATTTTATGCCGTTGCCCTGCTAGTTTGATATTATCCTGGTAGGTGACTTGGTTTTTCATATAAAAAAGTGATCTAAATGATTCCGGCAAAATTTATAACTACGTAGATCAATTACGGATAATTAGCGGCAAAATCTCCATGAGTAGGTTATTATTTATTTATTGATTTTACGTCAGTGCCCTGCTAGTATGACATTACGTTGGCAGTACATCAGGTTATTTCTTTAAAAAATGATCGTAATGATTTCGGCAAAATTTATAATAGCGTAGATCGATTACGGATAATTAGCGGCCAAATCACCGTGACTCGATTTTTATTTATTTATCGATTTTACACTAGTGCTCTGCTAGCTTGATATCACGCTGGCAGTGCACCCTGTTATTCTTTTAAAAAATAATTTTAATGGTTCCAGGAGAATTCATAGACACGTAGATCGATTACTTAGAGTGACTTGGTTTTTATTTGCTTATTGATTTTATGCAATTGCCCTGCTAGCTTGATATCACGCTGGCAGTCCACCCGATTTTTCTTATAAAAAAGTGATCTAAATGATTCTGGCTAAATTTAGAACTACGTAGATCGATTACGGATAATTAGCGGCAAAATCTCCAAGAGTTGGTTATTATTTATTTAACGATTTTACGTCAGTGTGCTGCTAGCATGACATTGCGCTGGCAGTGCATCCGTTTATTCCTTTAAATATGATCTAAATGATATTGGCAAAATTTATAGTAGCGTAGATCGATTACAGATAATCAGCGGCAAAATCTCCGTGACTCGGTTTTTATTTATTTATCGATCTTGCACTAGTGTCCCGTATCTTGATATCACGCTGGCACTCCTCCCAATTTTTCTTATAGTAAAGTGATCTGAATGATTCTGGCAAAATTTATAACTACGTAGATCGATTACGGATAATTAGCCGTAAAATCTCCAAGAGTTGGTTATTATTTATTTATTGATTTTACGTCAGTGCTATGCTAGCATGACATTGCGCTGGCAGTGCATCCGTTTATTTCTTTAAAAAATGATCTAAATGATTTTGGCAAAATTTATAATAGCATAGATCGATTACGGATAATCAGCGGCAAAATCTCCGTGACTCGGTTTTTATTTATTTATCGATCTTGCACTAGTGTCCCGTATCTTGATATCACGCTGGCACTCCTCCCGATTTTTCTTATAATAAAGTGATCTGAATGATTCTGGCAAAATTTATAACTACGTAGATCGATTACGGATAATTAGCCGTAAAATCTCCAAGAGTTGGTTATTATTTATTTATTGATTTTACGTCAGTGCTATGCTAGCATGACATTGCGCTGGCAGTGCATCCGTTTATTTCTTTAAAAAATGATCTAAATGATTTTGGCAAAATTTATAATAGCATAGATCGATTACGGATAATCAGCGGCAAAATCTCCGTGACTCGGTTTTTATTTAATTATCGATCTTGCACTAGTGTCCCGTATCTTGATATCACGCTGGCACTCCTCCCGATTTTTCTTATAATAAAGTGATCTGAATGATTCTGGCAAAATTTATAACTACGTAGATCGATTACGGATAATTAGCCGTAAAATCTCCAAGAGTTGGTTATTATTTATTTATTGATTTTACGTCAGTGCTCTGCTAGCATGACATTGCGCTGGCAGTGCATCCGTTTATTTCTTTAAAAAATGATCTAAATGATTTTGGCAAAATTTATAATAGCATAGATCGATTACGGATTATCAGCGGCAAAATCTCCGTGACTCGGTTTTTATTTATTTATCGATCTTGCACTAGTGTCCCGTATCTTGATATCACGCTGGCACTCCTCCCAATTTTTCTTATAATAAAGTGATCTGAATGATTCTGGCAAAATTTATAACTACGTAGATCGATTACGGATAATTAGCCGTAAAATCTCCAAGAGTTGGTTATTATTTATTTATTGATTTTACGTCAGTGCTCTGCTAGCATGACATTGCGCTGGCAGTGCATCCGTTTATTTCTTTAAAAAATGATCTAAATGATTTTGGCAAAATTTATAATAGCATAGATCGATTACGGATTATCAGCGGCAAAATCTCCGTGACTCGGTTTTTATTTATTTATCGATCTTGCACTAGTGTCCCGTATCTTGATATCACGCTGGCACTCCTCCCGATTTTTCTTATAATAAAGTGATCTGAATGATTCTGGCAAAATTTATAACTACGTAGATCGATTACGGATAATCAGCGGCAAAATCTCCGTGACTTGGTTTTTATTTATTTATCGATCTTGCACTAGTGTCCCGTATCTTGATATCACGCTGGCACTCCTCCCGATTTTTCTTATAATAAAGTGATCTGAATGATTCTGGCAAAATTTATAACTACGTAGATCGATTACGGATAATTAGCCGTAAAATCTCCAAGAGTTGGTTATTATTTATTTATTGATTTTACGTCAGTGCTCTGCTAGCATGACATTGCGCTGGCAGTGCATCCGTTTATTTCTTTAAAAAATGATCTAAATGATTTTGGCAAAATTTATAATAGCATAGATCGATTACGGATTATCAGCGGCAAAATCTCCGTGACTGGGTTTTTATTTATTTATCGATCTTGCACTAGTGTCCCGTATCTTGATATCACGCTGGCACTCCTCCCAATTTTTCTTATAATAAAGTGATCTGAATGATTCTGGCAAAATTTATAACTACGTAGATCGATTACGGATAATTAGCCGTAAAATCTCCAAGAGTTGGTTATTATTTATTTATTGATTTTACGTCAGTGCTATGCTAGCATGACATTGCGCTGGCAGTGCATCCGTTTATTTCTTTAAAAAATGATCTAAATGATTTTGGCAAAATTTATAATAGCATAGATCGATTACGGATATTCAGCGGCAAAATCTCCGTGACTCGGTTTTTATTTATTTATCGATCTTGCACTAGTGCCCCGTATCTTGATATCACGCTGGCACTCCTCCCGATTTTTCTTATAATAAAGTGATCTGAATGATTCTGGCAAAATTTATAACTACGTAGATCGATTACGGATAATTAGCCGTAAAATCTCCAAGAGCTGGTTATTATTTATTTATTGATTTTACGTCAGTGCTATGCTAGCATGACATTGCGCTGGCAGTGCATCCCTTTATTTCTTTAAAAAATGATCTAAATGATTTTGGCAAAATTTATAATAGCATAGATCGATTACGGATAATCAGCGGCAAAATCTCCGTGACTCGGTTTTTATTTATTTATCGATCTTGCACTAGTGTCCCGTATCTTGATATCACGCTGGCACTCCTCCCGATTTTTCTTATAATAAAGTGATCTGAATGATTCTGGCAAAATTTATAACTACGTAGATCGATTACGGATAATTAGCCGTAAAATCTCCAAGAGTTGGTTATTATTTATTTATTGATTTTACGTCAGTGCTCTGCTAGCATGACATTGCGCTGGCAGTGCATCCGTTTATTTCTTTAAAAAATGATCTAAATGATTTTGGCAAAATTTATAATAGCATAGATCGATTACGGATTATCAGCGGCAAAATCTCCGTGACTCGGTTTTTATTTATTTATCGATCTTGCACTAGTGCCCTGCTACCTTGATATCACGCTGGCACTTCTCCCGACTTTTTATTAATAAAGTGATCTAAATGATTCCGGCAAAATATAAAACTACGTAGATCGATTACGGATAATTAGCGGCAAATTCTCCATGTGTTGGTTTTTATTTCTTTATTGATTTTATGCCGGTGCACTGCTAGCTTGATATAAAGCTGGCAGGTGACTCGGTTTTTCATATATTTATTTTATTTATTTAACCAGACAAATTACATAACGTAATCCTTAAGAAGTAGATATAACTACCTGTACAAAAAAATGATTTTAATTATTCCGGCAAAATTTATAACTACGTAGTTCGATTACGGATAATTAGCGGCAAAATCACCATGAGTTGGTTATTATTTATTAACCTTCTGACAGCCGGCATGACGCCATATGGCGTCATTCCATGATCGGCCCACATATACTATTACTTAAGAAACATTTATATGGAAAATTTCGAGAAAGTTACAGTTTTTCAGTAGGAAAAATGCCGGCTGTCAGAAGGTTAATTGATTTTATTTCAGTCCCCTGAGAGCGTTGCAGAAGAGTAGGAGTTCGGGAGTTGTTAGCGACTCCGACTAATGCACCGTTTCGCTAGGTCTCTTTTGTTACAGATGGCTGAGAAATCTCTGATGCCGGGGACCGAGGGCGGTGCCCTCGACACCGAAGCGATGGTGCGCGGTGTCCTGCGCGTCATCGAGCAACTCGGGCGATCTGAGTTCGCTCGCCCGTCTTCGGTAGTGTTGGAGAAGCTGCCTGAGGCAACTCGGGCACTGGCGCTCCCTCCTCCACCCACCGCCTCCACTTCGGCGCAACTGCGCCGGCCGAAAGCCACCGACGGAGCCACGCTGAGAGATGAGGGCCTACCAACGGTGAAGGCTTTGCCCGGTTCAGCGGCCCTCCCCGCCGACAGCCGGGGACCACCGGTCCCCGAGACCGCTCCGCCTAGTGCGACCACGGCACATCGGCCGTCGCCGATGATGATCCGCTGGGCCGCGCTAGAGAAGCGCCTGGAGGAGGCGCAAGCGAGCAGCCGCCGCGCCTGGGCCGAGGAAGGAGAGGCGCTGCTGGCGTGGGACGCCTTCCTCGCCGAAACGCCCTACGGACGACAGCTCGCGGGACCGTGGGCGAGCCGCGCCGACGGCCTCCGTGAGGACCGCGAGGCGGTCTCTGCGACGAGGCGAGCGCCGTGAGGCCAAAGCGGCGGCGGCGCAAGCTCAGGAGGAAATCCGGGCCGCCGAAAGAGACGCGATGCTGGCCCAGAAGCGCATCGAGGCGGCGGAGGGGAAGCGCCAGGAAGCGCTCCGCCACACACTGGGGCCGAAAGGTTCAAAACCACCTAGAGGTCATAATTCTCAACCGAATTTGAAAATTCAAAAACAGGAACTTTTGTGACAAAATACCAAAGACCGCTACGAAGCCTAATTTTGAAAATATGAGCCTATAAACTTAATTTATAACCTATAACCCCAAAATTTACACTTGTGATTCCCAAAAATGCTATAAAACTTCAATTTATAAGCCCTTGACACATGCTCTCTTAACCTTGATTCATAAAATTGGTCTACAGATTAAATCTTGGGCCATTCTGTCAGAAATAGTGTATATTTCTAGGATATACGTTGTATGTGGTTTAAATAACATTTTTCTCTTTTTTATAGCTGATTCTGGCCTCAGAAGCCACTAGGTGTAAGACCCCCTTAAGACTTATGAGGTTAGGGCTTATAGGTTTAGAGTTTATGAGTGCATGGCTTACTGGATCAAAGGTCAAGAGTTCACGAGTAAAGGGCTTACAAATTAAAGGTTTATCGTATTTATGGGATTTGCAGGTCAAAAATTGAATTGATTGGTTGATGTGATAGGATTATATGACTCCTTAGATTTATAGGTTAATTTTTTGGAAAATCAGGCTTAGTAGGGCTCTTCGATATTTGATAAAGAATGTTCCTAAGCAAAAATTTTGAGATTCCGTTGAGAATTGCGATCTCTAGGTAGTTTTGAACCAAAAAATCCGTATGGCCCCAGTGTGCGCCGGGCAGGCCGCGCGACCGCCGCCGAGACGCCGGCCGACCGTCCATGGCTCCAGCCCGCCGGGTGCCACCCCGAGACCCCCATTCTCGCACCAGGAGGTGCATCGACGATAGGCGGTATCGGCGCCCGGGGAATCCCGTCGCCGCTGTTACTACTGCGGACGACCGGGAGTCTCGACGGATGCCAAGTGCCCGGATGCCACACGCCACGACAAGTCGCGCCCGTGGTTCCGCAACCGGGAGTAGCCACGGCCGAAAATCCCCGTCAACCCGGGTGTAAGCCCCCTCTTCGGGGAACAATAAAGAGAGGGGTTAACGCCGCATTATTTTGTTAAGCAAATTGTTTTTTTTCTCTTGCGCAATACCCCCCCCCCCCACCCTCTTTCAGGAGAACCCGCGCTGCCGTTAAAGATGCCGAACGTGAGGTAGCAGAGCAGACTCTCCGAGGGATAGTCCGCGTCTGGACGAGGGGTGTAACGGCCTGCGCGTGTACGTGCATGGGTATGCGTGTATCGGTGTGCGCTGATGAGACTTGAGGCGAGTCTCAGCACACCGCGACGGCACGCGCAAATACGTAAGAGGTAAACATCTCTCAACCTTGCTCGAAGGGCAAGGTCGAGAGATGATCGCGCGTGCCGACGAAGGAACAAGCAGGCGATTAGTATCGTTTCGGCCACAGCCCGGAGAGCTAATCCCTGCCCTCGTATGCGCGTGAGTGCGTTTTTCACGGAGAGAGAGTGAGTGAGCGGAGAGAGAAACGCGCGTGGGTGCCGTGCATAGCACCAGGTGTGCAATGGTGCAGGAGGTGTGCGAGTGTACGAGCGAGAGAGCAGGAGAGAGAGAGCGCACGTAGCAGTACAGCCGAGAGAGAGAGAGAGAGAGAGAGAGAGAGAGAGAGAGAGAGAGAGAGAGAGAGAGAGAGAGAGAGAGAGAGAGAGAAGAGGGGACGCCGCCGGCAGCCAACACAGCGAAGCGAGAGAGAAAGATAGATAGATAGATAGCCTTTTATTCACCTTAGCGGCAAAAAATAAAAATACAATGAAAATAACCAAAAAAAAATAAGGTCAAAAATATAAGGTCACAAAAATAACAAAAATATAAAATCACAGTGTACACAGTATCACGGTTTTGCATAAGGTCTATCACAATCGGTTTAAATACTCAATATAAACGATTACTTGCAATACGTTGCAGTAAGCACGTCGTACAATATTTACATGTAATATCACAGTCAGAAAATCACAGGTTTAAGCCTATCGGCTAAGTAAATAAATAAATACCGCGCCATCACGAAACTGACGCAGATATGTAGTTTGATGAACTACGCTAGGCTGAGAGCTAGGGATCGAGATCGAAAAGGTGCTGACGCACTGCCTTACGGAAACTAGCATAGGATGGAAGGTAGCGTAGAGATGGAGGGAGGGAGTTCCAGAGAATTGTGCCTTGCACCTGCAACGATCCCTCGCCCACTTCTGATTTCCTGGCAGGCTCGACAAGTTCTGGAGGTACTCCTCTAAAAGTTGGACGCGGTTTAAAATCCGAAAAGAGTTTGGCCAGATAGCTGGGCTCCTTAATTCGTACGATCTTGTACATCAATAGCGCAGTATGATACTGCATTCGCGACTGGACACGAAGCCACTCTAAACGTTTACGAAAAGGAGTAATATGCACATCCCGCCTCACCCCAAAGACGTACCTCACACATGAATTATGGAGTCGCTGTAATCTAATCCACTAATCGTTCCCTGCGTCTAGGTATACCACTACGCAGTAATCCAAGTGAGGCTGAACTAATGACTCGAACAACCGTTTGTGAAGAGTCTCGGAGGTACACGCCCGTATAAACCGCAGGCTATACAGGACTTTATTGGCTTTCTTAACAACTTGGTTAAGGTGCGGTTTCCATGATAGTTTATTATCAAGAATAACTCCGAGACTCACAACTTCGCTACTGAAAGGGATGAGGACTCCAGACTGCATCTCAAACCAGGCAAATTCATATCATTGACGATATTTCCCAGTTTCGAATCAAACAAAATTGCTTTAGTTTTGCTGGCATTGAGACGAAGGCCAGCCCCCTCTGCCCAATTCGACACGAGCTTTGCTGCTTCGGTTAGTCGAGCTATGCCCTCAGAAATCTTGTCCTTTGTGGTATGTACGTAAATTTGGAGATCATCTGCGTAGAGAATACGTTTAACAATGGTAAAGAGAGAGAGACGAGATACTCGACGGCCGGCTCTGAACGGCTTCGTCCACGCCGCGTCGCAAGTTGCTGCAAGGTAGGTCCTGGCCAGGGACGCGCACGCGCTCCCCCCACGGACGACGAGCGTCCGGAGAGCGAGACTCGGGCGAGCGAGCGAGGCTCACCGACGCGCGCGTGTGGGTCGGTCGCGCGCGGCGACCGGTCGACGTCGGTGCGAGCCTCCTTTGCGTGTGCGTGTACACGGTCGCGTGTACTCACGCTCCGCGTGCGCGGGCGCACCACCCGTATCGGCGCGTATAGCTCATACGCGCCGCGTGTATTACAGTTCTTCTGCCCGAGGTGCAATAAAGGTAAAGTCCTTGTTTTAAGAACGCGTACGCGAGTGATTTAATATCCCGATCCCTTTTCCTAGTCGGTGGCGCGGCGGTATAGAATACCACCGGCCTCCGCGGGCGCGAGTACACGGTACTCGCGCAAAACTAAGCAGCCGAGGAAGCACGCGCGAAAGAGAGAAAGCACGACAGTGAAGTCGCGCGTTGTAACGCCGGCAGGTACAGCTGCCGACGAAGGCAGCCGACGGCGAGCGACGGCGCGCAGGCAAGGACGAGAAGATTTCGCCGAGGGTTGGCATGAGCCAGTGCTCGCGCCCCATTTCTTTGCTGCGCCTTTCATCGGCAATTCCGCTTAGAGGAAGCGAATAACCGTGCAACACCTGCCCCGTTACAACTGAACTGTAACGGCCTGCGCGTGTACGCGCGCGGGTATGCGTGTATCGGTGTGCGCGAACGAGGCAGGAGGCGAGTCTCGGCACACCGCGTCGGCACGCACGGATACCCGAAAAGTAAACATCTCTCAACCTTGCGCGAAGGACAAGGCAGAGAGATGCTTGCGCGTGCCGACGCGGTGTGCCGAGACTCGCCTCCTGCCTCGTTCGCGCACACCGATACACGCATACGCGCGCACGTACACGCGCAGGCCGTTAAAATAAATTATATATAAAATTATTATTATATTATTATTATTTTTTTATATATCAATTTTATACATCTATTTTGATTATATATTATTAATTATATTACTACTAAAAATATGTTACTCACAAGGAAAGTACCCGAACTGTCAAATTCAAAAAAATTCCAAACCCATATTAAAGTAGACCTCCATGCGAGATTCACGAAACCATTTTTTTTATCGGCTGAGAAGCGCTTTATAAGGGTTACAATCACCCCAAAAGTTTACCCCCAAGAAACGTTTTTTTGATATATCTCGGCGTCTACTTAACTTTTTTTAACGAAACAAAATGGGAAGAGTTTCTTATTAAAAAGTCAAGAAAACCATGGTAGTATGAACATTAAGGGTTGCATCCCTTATTTTTGAGAGGGTGAAATTGTGTTTTTTTAAGAATAATTTTTGTTGTGAGAATTCATAAAATAATTAAAAATAGGTCAAAACATTATTTTTGCCAACCACAATAAATAACAGTTGGTGTGTTTGGGCATTCTTAGCGAAACAACCCCTTAAGAGGTGGTAAACCACCCTTAACACAAATGAATTAGGTATATTTTTTTGGCAATTATTTTTTTCCTTAAAATGGGTTCTTGAAGTCGTTAATCGGAATCCACAGTTAGATCCACAATAAAAATTTGAAAATAGTGAATTCAATATGGCGAAAAATTTTTTAGAAATATTTTAAATTCCACGAAAAATAGTATGTAGACCCCCTAGCGGAAATTATATTATGTAAATAAGTGTATAATAATGTAACAATGTTTTGTTATGTTATTCTATTATTTATTATTTTTTTATCATACACTTGTGTATCGTACGATAAACAAGTGGGTGATAATGTAGTTGTTTGTAAAAAAGTGTAAGAAAACGTAACAAATTGTACTTTTCTACTGGATTTCGGACGCTTTTACATTTTACCACAGTTTATACCATTTTTTAATAATTTCTTACTTTTCCTTACATTTGTCTACGTTTTATTACTTTTTAATTTGTACTCTTAATTCAAATTTTATAGGCATTCTTACACTTTCGTACATCTTTTTACATTTTATTATATATTTGTACTTTTAATTACATCTTTTTACGTTTATATACAAATTTTGATACACATTTTACATCGTATCACATATTTGTACAGTTTTTTCAAATAGTTCATAATTATACTTTTATAATAATTTATAATTGTACTTTTATTTAAATAAAGCTATAAATAAAATATTTTCAAAGATGTAAAGAAAAAATACTAAAACGTAATAAAATGTAAATTATTATGTATTAGAAATATAATTAATATATGTTACAAAATGTAAGTTACTGTATAAAAGTTTAAATTTTTACAAATTCTTACAGATTTTTCTAACAAATTAATTCTTACAGATTTTTCTAACAAATACTTCCTTATAATTTCATAAAAATAAGCTACACAAGGAAATATTTAGAAAACGTAAGCAATTGAAAGAAAATGTAAGAAACTTTAACAACTTGTTAAATATGCCCGAAATCCAGTATCGTATGATTTCTTACATTTTTCGACAATTTATTCCATTTTATAAGTATTTTCTTATTTTCTTTCATATTTTATAATTTCAGCTAGGAGAGATTTTCATGCTTGTTGAAATTATGATAGGTTTTAATAAGAGAAGTTTATTTATGATTTATTAATATAAATTAATATGAACAAAATTTTTAATATAATGATAATTATAGCAATTCATGGTTATTGCGCATATACAAGATTACGTACACTTGCATTGATATGGCTTATCTCCCGATTCCTCCTCTTTTATTTATAAATAAGTGAAACATCGGTCAGTCGAAAACAAATATACGTTACTGAACGTTTTTCTACGCTCGTGTTAAATTAATATTCAATGTCAACATTATTTTATGGGTATTAATTGAAAATATAAGTGTCTGGAGGTACTTGCATCATATTTTTTAATGGCAAGTTAACATTTTACGAGTACGAAATCCTATTTGAATTGAATGATAACAACAATAATAATAGTCGTAAGTAACCATATAATTGAAATTTCTTTCTTGTACATAATTATTCAAAATACTTCTAAAAGAAGGATATAATAGATATAATATTGAAAAGTTAAATAAAATGCAGCATTTTTAAATATAAAACTCGTCAAAATATACAATAAATTTTGAACAAGTGGCCGAAGTTAAGAAAGTCAAATTCAGTAAAAATCTATTATAGAATCTTTATTGTACCAATTGTAAATATTTTGATAGTGAAACTTTACTCTTAATACATGCATTGAATTATTTTATGATAGTAAAAATTATGTTTTGATTTTAATTTTTAGAATTACTGTTACATTACTGTTATTCTAATATATAAAATATGACATACTGACGATTTAATCAGTTAAGTTAAGTGTAAAAAAATATTCATACAAGTGAATAGAAGTAGTACTTTATTTATAATAATAACGTTTAGCAACTATTTAATGCTAATAAAATAGTGTATCTTGTAGACAAAACATTGACAAACAATAACGAATTCCCATGCACTTACAAAGGAATTTAGTAAAATGTTTTCCTCAAAAGTTTTGGATGTCTGAATACTTTTTACACTTACTGTACATTCATACTATTGTACATTCCTATACTGTTATGGCTATAAAAAGGCTATAATAACTAAAACTTTTACAGGTTTACACTGCGACTCAACGTATCTAAAAGAAGAAAGGAAATATTTTCCATAAATATGAATTTGGTAAATGCGATAAATGTTTTATTTATTTTAAACAGTATGTTTCAAGATCAAGAAAAGAAATTACCTGTTAATGACGCTGAAAGAAATTTTGCTAATATAGTGTATAATATTATAATACCAAGTATAAATGATCGTAGTATTTACGAAGAAACGGAATAATTTCTATATTATGATGATACCTACGAACCTTACGATGACATACCTGCAGATGATTTACATGAAGATATCGATGCCGAAGATATGATAACACCCGAAACTGAAAATCAATGTAGGACCGAATCAGAGAGTATTAATTTTGACTACAAAAAGCAAGCTGTGGAGTATTGGTTAAGTAGTAAAAACAAGTTAAAATTTGAAACAGTCCAAAATCGATTCAAAAAATTAAAAACAGCACGTCAGCTGTATAGATGGAGAGATCAAGTGGCAATAGGAGGAAGTAGGATCGATAAATTGAAAAAAATTGAGGAATATTGTTTACAAAAATTTAACGTAGCCAGATCGAATAGAATACCCATTCATGACATTGATGTAAGACGTATGGCAAAAGAAAAAGCATTAGAGTTAAACTTCAATGAATTTAAAGCTTCTAGACACTGGTTAAATGAATTTAAACGGCGATTTAATATTGTTTCTCGAAAAATAACAAAAATTATTACTAAAAAATTTATAGATGATTCAGAAGAATGGTCAGCACAAAAACAGGAATTTCGCAATAGAGTAAAAAATGCCATCATAAAATATGATGCAAAACGTGTTTATAACTCCGACCAAAGTGATTTTAATTACGAAATACACAGTGGTCGAACCGTCAATCTTAGAGGAGATAAAAGTGTAGAGAGTATAGTGCAATCAGTGCATTCGACAACTCATTCTTATACTATCCAACCTACTGTATCTGCTGAAGGAAAACTTCTATCACCCTTCTATTTAGTCATGCAAGAACCAAAGGGAGAGTTTGGAACTGTAGTCAGAAAAATTATTTGCAGCAGAAAATGTTTATGTAATGGCATCGAAATTAGGTAAATTGACTAAAGCACATGTTGAAACTTGAGCGCAAGATGTATATTTTCCATCAACTACCATAACAAGTACCCTATGGCTTAATTCATGGAGAGATCACTGCCTAGATATAATTTATAAAGTAAAACCGGAAAATAAAACCTTAACGATTCTATAAATTCCACAAAGAACAACAAGTAAACTTCAACCGCTTGATATTTACGGTTTTCGAATGTGGAAGAACTTCGAACGTTTTCGGATATGATATTTCTAACAAATGAGGATCTCAAGTTACACGATAGAAATAATATAATCAAAATGCATTCATTAGTACATAATCAATTATCAAGTCCCAGGTTTCAAAATTTATTTAAATATGCTTGGTACGCCGCCGGATACATTGATGAAAGGCCAGAAAAAATTGAAAACCCAACAAAATTTTGCTTCAATTCTAATTTTATTACATGCGATATTTGTGGTAAACGAGCGATTATAACATGTTCATGGTGCAAAAAATCGCTATGTTTACAACATTTTTTTCATGAATATCATTAATGTAAAACATATAATCCATGATCGTCAGAATAATTAGCTAGCTTGCCGTCTGCTGTTGGCTGACCCGTAGGATTTAAAATTGGTCGTTGTGCTGCTTAGAAATTGGTAGAATTGTATAAGAATTTGTATTAAAAGATAATAAATTGTAAAAATCTGTAAGAATTTGTAAAAATTTAAACTTTTACACAGTAACATACATTTTGTAACATATATTAATTATATTTCTAATACATAATAATTTACATTTTATTACGTTTTAGTATTTTTTCTTTACATCTTTGAAAATATTTTATTTATAGCTTATAACGAGGTTCCAAGATAAAATACGGAGAAGATAAGCATCTCGGTCCTCCGTATTCTATCGAACCCGTTAGGTTCTCGTTCCCGCGAATTCGTATATCTCGAGCGAGTATTGACATCGCTCGGACGATGTATTCGCGTTAGCTACGCGCGGGGCAGGCGCGACTTTGACCGTGGCTAAATCACGCCCGATTCTTTTTGTCTCAGATTCTCTCGGGCCGTCTAACCGCGCGGACGCGAATGTTATATCGTCCGGAGAAACGAGTTCTCACGCGACTACACCGATGCAGCGCCACACCCGTTTACTCGCCGTCCTCAAAGAGCAGCGCACGTGAACAATCCGAGCCACTCCTGGGGTCCGAAGCGTTTGTAGGTGAACGCTGGACGTAAGGACTCGACTTGAACACACCGAAGTCGACCGGAGGATAAGGCCTCACGTACGAGCGGATTCGTGAGCGAGCGAAGAGGGGAGTGCACTCCCCTCCCAGTAAGACTCTTCGCCTATTTTCCGCGCAGCGATTGATTTGTATTTTCGGCTCGCAGCGGCGAGCGGCCAGTGTCTTGATCGCCGGCCCAGCGAAAAACAATCACATCGATCCGCCCGCGCCGAGCGGCGGATCCCCCGCCTTCTTGTCAACGCGCAACGCGACGCGTATTTTGTATAGGATAATTTAGAATAGATCTTGTTATAGTTTTGAATGTAACCAAGACCACTCGTTATTTATTAACCTTCACCTAACTTTCTCCCGGATACCGCCGCCTCCGCGGGATCGTCGAACCGAGACGACGATCATTCTGAGTGGCCGCGCCTCGCGTCTAGCTAGCGCGAGTATTAACCCTTTCCGGCACACGGAAAAGTCGAGTTCAATCGTGATCTCGACATTTGTAAACAGGGATCCAGAGAACATCAACCCCGAGTGCTCGTCGTAGAAGTAGCATTCGACGGCACCGTGTTCTAGGGTTCGGTTCGCGGAATTACAAAAGATTTCCCCAGGCCTCCCGTTACAAATGGCGCCCTAACGTGTTGGGTTTAAGGAGAAGTTTAGCGGCCGGTACGTTCGAGACCGGCCTATTCAAATCGCGTTTTGTTTAAATTCGCCCGGGCGCGAATCACTGCACCCGACTATTCAGCTGACGGTCAATGGCCATATGCCGTTACAGCTGATAGGCGCAGTGATTTAAACTCGCCAAGTCGAGGTGCCGGGCGTAAACAAACAGACAAGAAGGCTCGCGACGCGCATTCAAACATAAACACAAAACAGCCGATTGCTTGTTTTTGTGTGTGTTTATGTTTATGCTCGGGTAGTATTGTGTATACTTAGCCCGAGCCTTTTAAACTGTTGTAAAGCCAGGGCGAGAGCATTTAAACGACGATTATCGTTGTTTTCGTCGCCATATGTGGCGAGAATTAAATTCCTTTTTTTGACGCGAGATTTAAAGCGATTTTCACGCGATTTTTTTTTGGTTTGACCGTGCCTGTGCGTGCAGCCGGTCGAAAGTGAGAATACTTTCATCCTTTTTTTTTGGTTGCGGGAATTATTTAAATCGTTATCGTCGCGAATTTTTTTTTGGAATAGCCACGCTCTCTCCCTAGCTAGCTGCATCGAGATACGCCATTCTCGAGCAGCTTGGGACAATTGTGTGTGGTAGTTAGAATTCTAACATTGTAATTTGCGTAACAGACGGCCAATTAGAGAGAGAATCTCAGCAGTTAGTTGCGCATACACACACAATTCGTCACCAAATTTTTTATATAATCGGTCTAGCTTCGCAAGATGGAATGATCGACCCCAGAAGAACTAGCCGATAGGATGGAGCATTGGCGCAAAAATCTAGAGCTGAGCTTTGAAGCTGTAATAGAAGCAAATATAGCTCTAGATTTAAGAAGCACCGGACATCTCGAGGGGGATTCTAAGCGAATCGCTCAATGGCTAATGGGAAGTTACAACCCAGCCCACTTCACACAAGAAATAAGTGGAAGTGATTACGAGCAGTTCACAAGGAGGCTCGATTGCAGGAATAAGTTCGTCAACACGACGACCCTCAATACAAGCGGCGCTCCAGAAGTGAACCGAATTGCCGATCCCTCAACCCACAGCCTGTTTCAGCAATTGGCGTCGAACAAAGCAGTCGACAACAACTTGCTGAGTTCCATAAAGACACATGTCTTGCAGATGAGGAACCAAAGAGCAGGCAGTCCTCCCGACGTAAGATACGAGGCTCTTACGTCACCACGGAGCACTTTATCTCCAGCGGGAGGACCGGGTGATGTCCAGGTGCACCTAAGGTGCAGCACAGCTTGGGGGAGGGGAGATTCCCCGATCTCCTTCCAGTCCGAAGAATCCGAGAACGCGAGTCGCTCGGGGAATGCAGACCGCACATGGATTTCGGACAGCTGTGCAGCAACCGCACCATCGCCATCATCTTCAGCTTCCATCCACGAAATCGACGTCGGAGTAAGCACAGCCTGGGGAGGGAGATTCTCCAAGCTTCCCCCTGTTCGAGAAGTCTGATACTTCACGTCGCTTGGCGTATACAGACTGCCTGAGGGCACCGAACGGCTGTGCTGAATACTCCCAAGCCCAAGACGACGGAGTAAATGCAGCCTGGGGGAAGGGAGATTTTCCAAGCTTCCCCCTGTCCGAAGCGTCTGATATGGCCCATTTATGGAATATATCGGCATCGGACGGCTGCATTACTCATTCAAAGACTCCTGAAGACGAAGAGTAGACAAGCCTTCCAAGGAGCAACGAGGAAGAGATCGATAGTCTGGTGATGGCACAACCGGTGGACCGAACGCTGATTACTTCGCAATTTCGCGACGTATCGACGCAAGCAGAAGGCGAGCGTCATTGCGAATGCGAATGTAATCAGACGCGTAAATTGGAGGAGGAGAAAGTTAGGCGCCTAAGCGAAGAAGTGAGGCGACTGCACGACGAGCTGCGCCAGCTACGCGCGCAAATGTCGTCACTTCATAATTCCGCTGCGCCTAACAAGAAACGAGCCGCAGGTGCAGCCAAACACTCTGCAAAGCAACCTCCATCGGACCTAGGGACTAAAGACAACAAGAAGTCGTCCCGAAGTCTTCAAAAGTCCAGCTCGACAGGGAAAAAAGAGGCGTATGCAGCGGCCATGCAACGATCTCCAAAGTTATCCAAAAGAGATAAAGGCAGAAAATCCTCGAGTGGACTGGGTTCGAATCAAGGAACAGGTTCGAATGCTTGGACGACGGTAGCCTCTCGACGTCCCAAACAGCGGTATATCCAGCAGGGGTTGGATAGTCGAGTATACCGCTCGTCAAGATCGAGGAACGCGCTCGGAGCATATAACTCCCCACCACCGAGCCCAACCAGAAAATTGTGTTGGACGTGTAGGTCACCAACGCACCTTCACTGGGCCTGCCCGGAGCGGAAAGAGGGCCCGAAGACGAAGACAAGAAGAAGACGAGATGATCTGCCAAGTCAACCTTGGAGGAATGACGGCAGTTGTCGACCGGAGCCCCAGCGCCAGAAGTGCCAACAGTCTCCGGTCCATCAATCGTCTTGGGATTGGTCTCGACCGCCGTTGGAATTCAGCGGAGTTACGGTGATGAGCGACCCACCGTGTGTGTGCGGACGATCCCTCGACGTGGATCGTCTGATCAGCCATTTAGTACACGAGCTGATCCGCGCGTATCCGGAACTGTCGTCTCTGCCGCCGACGACGACGTAAAGTCGAATCGAACGAGAGCCTCAGTATCGAGTTGCTTCTCTCCCGCTACGCAACGTCTGGGAGAGGGGTATAACGAGGTTCCAAGATAAAATACGGAGAAGATAAGCATCTCGGTCCTCCGTATTCTATCGAACCCGTTAGGCTCTCGTTCCTGCGAATTCGTATATCTCGAGCGAGTATTGACATCGCTATAATGTATTTTTCCTTCAGAACATAACGAATTGCAATGAAGGTGCATGTGTATTTATGCATAAAATGCCTGCAAGGAAACCAAATAATACTAAGTAAATACAAAATTAAAGTACTCAATTAAAGATGCGAGTTAAGTTCTATGTACTAAGCTGTTCTTTTTCGCATCAATGTTCAACCGAGTGATTCTAGATTCCCGTTTATTACCATGAATTTACAATAGACTTTCGTAACTTCATATTCACAAGATTACCCTTTGTTAATAACCTTCTAGCGTAATTATACAGCTATACAAATATTACATAAACTAGCAGAGTAGCCTTTTTAAGGATATAAAATAGAAATAAGCCAATAACAACAATTCGACCATACATTTGGTACTGTGAACATTTTGTATATTACTATAGAAACTTCTCGATTAATAATTCTTAATATTAAATCCATACAATAATAAGAACAAGTTTCAAACAAAACTAAACCAGAAAATGAAAACAAAACAAAAATTATAAAAGCAAAAACTATTCCTCTCGAACAATTCATTATTGCTAAAAAAAAAAAAAAAATTGCTTAATAAAGGATTTAAACTCATCTCATAATTTTTGTAAGCCCTAGAAAACGTTGACAAATTCGAGGATCAATTGACAATTTCTTATTTAAAATCGCTGACGCCGATAAACGGCATGCAGTCATATTACACAGCTGCCGTCCGTAAGATGAGAAATTGTTAATTTCTTCGTCGTAATTGCCACTGAAGGTGATAGTCCCCTACGTGGAGTCAAAAAAAATAATAATAATCAAATAAATAAATAAAACAAAAAAATAAAATAAAATAAAAATCTACAGTACTCCCAAAAAATCTTGGACTAAATATAACACTAGGGATCCTTCATTAAGTTCTTATCGAACTGGCAATATCAAACGCTATAAAATTCGGCACGTTACTCTAGTTACACACACACACACACACACACAGTGAGTAACTACGGCGAAAGACGAATATTTGTCTTCTCTGTCACCACGATCATTCACGAATTGATGTCATCTTTTTCTAGTTCACTGACTCATAACCAAATAACTACTTAAAGCACATCAATATTTAAATCATTAATAATTGTTGAAGGAGTAATTTTCAAAATAAAGAAATATCTAGTAAAAAAAAAAATACACACATATATATATATATATATATATATATATATATATATACACGCTTACTTTTAGAAATTTCTATATAATAAATATACAATGTAGCCTCACTATAATTTGCTCACTAATTTTAAGCTTTTAGATTAGATAAAACGTGAATACACGAATGTAAAATAAAAATCGGATTTGTAAATGGAAGTCTATAAAGATCGCGTTAGTTTTTCATATTTTTATACGATGTTGTTTATCATTTTTAACCTACTTACCCCGTTAATTGCATTGTCTCGATAAAAGTCGTTCAATCTAACCGCATCAGTAACAAAAAATATTTATGTGGTTTCCAAGCCTCTTGAAGTAATTATAGACTACATGTTATTTTAGTTTCAATATTAGGAATACAAAACTTTATCAATTTCAGGACACAAAATGTTCCAATATCACCAAACTTCGTCTTAACCGAGATCAACGAGAGTCCCGGATTATTTATCGAAAAAACATCAGCCCTTTCAGTATCGTCGATTAATTGGAAAATTATACATAGAATTGATCTTCTTCCTTATTCCAAAAGAGGAAACAGGTTTTTGAAATATGGGATCAACTGTCGAAATTTTGCATTAAAGCACAAAATCTTTCGAATAATAGATATTCGTACTCTCTCCAGTTAGAAAGCCTGTATAATAAAATTAATATCACCGTTTCCGATTCCGAGAAAATCACAAAATTACTCCACACCGAAGAAATCATCGCTCGTCCTCGAAGATCTGTCTTGCCCTTCGTCAGTCGAATTAGCAAAATTCTCTTTGGAACACTCGATGAAAGCAGTGAAATCGAGTTAAGACGGTTGATCGCTAACCATAAGAACAGTACTCACCAACTTGCAAGTTTGTTAGCCAATCAAACAGAAATTATCGATTCAGAATTAAATTCATTTCGAGCTCATTTTGAAGAGTTTAGTCAATCAATCTCCCAGCTTCAAACTGTTCAAAGAGAGGACGAAACAAATTCTGTTATACGTCATTCAATATTATCATTGCCAGAATTATGCCTGCAATATAAACTTGATACTGAAATCCTTACAGATGCTATATTGTTCGCAGCACAAGGCGCCATTCACCCGGGACTTGTGCCCCCCATCTTTATCGAAAATTCAAAATCATGGTTACAACGCTGCATTCCAGGTGTTTTGTTTCCCTCAACAGGCAACACCTCATCTATCCTGGATCTCATGAAAATTTCTGATATAACCATTCTATATGCAAACTATAGATTAATCTACCACATTTCAGTCCTTTTAATCGATCACCAAAAGTTTATTTTATACAAAGTACCACCTTTACCCACTCGGCAAAACAACTTAAATCTATCGAACATATTCGCTTACGTTTGGCCAGAGTCACACTACCTGGCAGTTAACATTATCGAAGATACATATATCCCGATCACGCTAGATAAAATCAATAAATGTAAGAACTTAGACGATCAATTAATTTGCAAAGAAACGGAACCTATACGAGAAATATCACAACACGCTTCATGTGAAATTAAATTTATCGCTAAGAAAAATGTGATCGATCTTTCCGAATGCGATATAAAAATAATCCGCTTAGGCGATATCTTTTGGCAGCGACTTCACAAGTCAAATACATGGTTATTTTCAACTCTCGATGAAGAAAATTTATTTATAATATGTAACGGCATCGAACAGATAAGGACTTCAATAAATAGTGCAGGGACACTGCAACTCAAATCGGGCTGCTCAGCCTATACGAATAACGCTCGGCTTATCACATCCCGTGATATTAAAAATCATACCCTGGACACCGTGTTTCAAAAAATGGAAATAGACATTAATCTAATTTTGAATCTCAATAACGGAACAAACATCCAAAAATTTGCAGTAAAACTAATGAAACAGGAACCAATTATTTCTCATAAAGGAATCGAAAACGGACACATAATCTCTCTAAAATCAGGCTCTCCGCTCCGCAAAATTATTCAAAAAGCTCGGGAGCTCAGTGACTCTCTCCAGCTTCAGGAAGATTTAGCTATTTTAGCTATTTTAAAAACACGATTAGAACCTATGGAGGTTCTTTTGCAGGTTTATGCGCAGTTGTCGTATTGTGCTTATATTTTTCGCGGGGGGGTCCCCCTCTTTCTAATATGTTTGGAATGATTCTAGGTGGTTCTAAGCAAAGAGATAACGCAGGGAATCAACACTCTGTCACCATTGTATCACCTCCTTCACAAGCACAGGCCCTACAGCAAGCGATTCCGTTCAGGGTGATAATGTCACCCGGCATTGGCACTACCGCAGAAACACAAGAGCAGCATCTTATCCCATTATCATACAATAACTACAGAGCCGAATCTGCACGCTCCACATCGCTACAAGAATTATAAAGAAGATATCAAAAAAAAAAAAGAAGTCAATTTTATCTATCTTTGTAATATTTTTAAAACTTGAAGCTGTTATGCCATATTATTAATTTGTAACCTTTTATATTGTATATTATAAAGAATAATTAATATTGTAATAATTAATATTATAAATAAAGAGAGAGAGACACATAATCATTGTATAATAAACACACTTTACGCAGACACTCACCTATACGAAATCACAACACTAACACCTTAGACTCTCCGGAGATAAGGGAATTTTTGTAGCCGCGAACAGATACACTTACACGCACATATTGCGTATAATATTTCAAGTGTCAAATTGTGATAAGTAGCTAACCGACGGGGCCGTCGTTTCCGCGGTTTCGGACGTGTCACGTAGGCAGACTTGCAGTCTGCCAGCACGTGTAGTGCTCGATCCGCGCGGCGACGGATACACGATCTTCCGTCGACGTCGGCCATCGTGAGGTGTTCCGGGGACTTGCAAAAGCGCAGCTTTTGCATTTCTGGTCTCGGAACATCCGGTCTCCCTCCACACGTTTTTTGGATGGAGGAAGCCGGCGGAACGGACGCCCTCGTCAGTCGGGAACGAGCCGCCGCGAGACCCTCTCTCTCTCTCTTTCGAATCTCCAAGGAAATAAAGAGAACCGTAAATTATCTGCTTATTATCCGTAATCGTAATCGTAGATTACGATTACGGATAATAAGCGGCAAAATGAGAGTGACTTGTTTTTTTATTTATTTATCGATCTGGCACTAGTGCCCTGCCACCTTGATATCACGCTGGCACTCCTCCCGATTTTTCTTATAATAATGTGATCTAAATGATTCCGGCAAAATTTATAACTGCGTAGATCGATTACGGATAATTGGCGGCAAATTCTCCATGTGTTGGTTTTTATTTATTTATTGATTGAAGGTTTATCGCAAAACAGGAACGGGTTTAGAAAGGGTTTTTCAACGATCGGAGTTAGAAGCTCTGTTGCCTTGGCGGTAGAACAAACGAGAGAACGGTGCGACACGGCCTGGCCCTTGGTGTTGTTAGCAACGACATACGTAAAAATGTGTTTAATTCAGGAATATAGACAGACTTACTCGCAGCTTTAAAGAGATCCCACCGTACTTAAATCGGGTAGTTGTGGACTATTTCTGCAAGAGGCAGCTGCCATTTGGACTAGCGAAGGAATGGTAGCCAGGGAGATTACATCTGGAGTAGCGCAGGGATCCATCCTGCGTCTTGTAAGACTGTAGAAAGGCCCAAAAGTATCGTACAGTATGTTACATAGTTTTCTACGTGTAGAAAACGTGTGTACACAGTAAATAATCAAGCAGACGAACGTGCATATATCTATTTATTGTGCTTTGGAGTATTTTTACTGTTTCGAAAAGCCAAAAATACATTTTCTTAACGGGGTGCCATAGTCCTACCATTACCGACCGAGCAATTCACACAGTTTCAAGCTGATTAAAAATAAAATACGTCGAATCACAAAAAATCAAGAGAACACTCTTCTGTGTTTTTTAACGTTCTATCATTCAGTCAAAGTTTGGAGTCGAAATATCAAGTCATTTCTGCAAAAACTTTGAACAAACGAAATTTAATTTCGTTCAAAGTTTTTGAAAAAACGACTTGATATTTCGACTCCAAACTTTGACTGGATGATAGAAAGTTAAAAAACACAGAAGAGTGTTCTCTTGATTTTTTGTGATTCGACGTATTTTATTTTTAATCAGCTTAAAACTGTGTGAATTGCTCGGTCGGTAATAGTACGAGTAAGGCATCCCCTTAATAGACTCTAACCTGCCAAGTAAAGAACAGCCACCCGTTGATTACAGCACAGGAATATTTTTTCTTGTGCATGCATCAGTGTAGTCAAAACATTTACAAGATATTCATTACAGTGAGTATGGAGAGCAAGAGCTTAGTGTATAATTTTCTGATGCGATTGGGCACTCTTCAAAAATAACATTGAAGTGCATGTCTTGCGGTTGGGTGGCTGGAGATAGTCATTCAAGCCTTCGTACAGAAGTCAATTTCCGCTCTCCTTATTTAGTGACTCAAAGAATTATCAATAGTGTTAATTCTATTGGTTTAGATTTTGCTGCCCTAGAGCGACTTTGTGCTATCATAAACATGAACTGATTCTCCAAGAATGCGTTTTCACTGCAGTTGAAAGCAGAACATAAAGAAGACAGTGTCCCCAATAATATTGTACTTAGAACTGCTCATCAGCTAGTTCATGAACGACACGATACTATGTCAAGTAGTAGTATGATATAGCAGGAGAAGGGAAGAGACGGCTGTTATCAATGCAGTATCTGAGTATAAGAATGGCCTTATAAAGTTGAGCAGCGGGACACTGTAAGGGCGCTGATGCAGTCAGAAGCAGCAACATAGCAAAGGACAGAAAAATAAGATTTACTCTATGAAGAGGAAAGATTTCAAGTAAATAAAAGGCAGGAAACGTAACCAAACTTAAAATGTTCCGAGCCTCGAATCACCTTTTTGCATTTTATTTTTACATATTCTGGAACTAATTTAGAAAATTCCACCAAGAGGTATATTTGATTTGATTTTAAATTTTTTAGTTGAAAGTTTAAATGTTATTAAAATTTAATAAATTGTTATTGTTTTTATATTAAAACTACTCAATCTAACCGTATAAAAAAAATATTAATTTAAAATTAATTATCTTGATGTAGATTTTGAATATTCGATGCTAAAAATATATACTTATAATCGCAGGAGGATGCAAAAAACTTCAGAGGCTGAGAATGTTTTGAATTAAATACTTTTTTAACAGTAGTTTCAGAAATAATTTCAAATGTAATGGGTGAAAGTCCTTCCAAATTTTAAAAAATTCATATTTTTTATGTAATATATGTTATTGTATTACAATCTGTATTTTATTTAAAGGGAAAAAAAAATTTTCTTAACTCTACTTTCAATCCTTTACCCCGAACTTCACATTCTCCTTTATTGTGTAGTACAAAGAGTAGGAAAAACCAGACCCATAAGGTGCCCCTTAAAAAATATTTTTATCCACTTTTGTGGACGCATTAATGGAGTTTTCGTCTCACGCATAGAATTGTGGCGGAACGATTTAAAGTTGATCATACATTATTTTGAAGAAAAAAAATGAATTAAGATTAAAATAGTTTTCGCCTTGTTTTTTATGATATCTCGAAAATATTACACTCGTGTGAGTTTAATGCCCTCGCTTTGGTCGGCCGACATACTCGCGCTCGTGCCAGAATCCACTATTATAGCTGTAAATTCAATACTTTCTAGATTAAATGAATTATTATTTGACACGTTTGAACTTTCGTATACAGTAATACTTTTTTGTTTGTTAATAAGTTTATTTTGATTTCCCATAACTGTATAAATTAAAAACTTTAATAGATATTTATGTCTGCATTGATTTTTCTGTAACGCTAGTTCTTCAGACAAAAATTAATCAGTACGTTTTAATGATATTATATATTAAATACTACATATACTAAGATGGTATTTTTCTCAATTACTTATTATATTTCTTTTATTTTATTGATGTATCCACCGCCCCAATCAATTAATCTAGGATTAGTTATTTTAATTACTCTAAATAAGATAGACTGCAAAGTTATCATATGTTTACTTCTCAAGCATATATTCTGATTATTGAAATTCAAGACTACATCTCTTTTTACATTTCTAATAATTGTAACTTTTGCTCGTGTTTGACGCCATGTATTTCTCAGAAGTACTGTACAATCTGCGATAACATTGTTTTATAGCACCATTCAATGATATTTTTAATCACAATTCCATGAATGGCAATTATAATGACAATTACAATTCAGTTTTTCTTTTTTCCATATAGGACAAGACAATAATGTCTAGGTATTGAACTGATTCAAATAGACTTGCATGGATATCTTAAAAATTGACAGCTTAGTATCTTACGTTGTCTACGATTTAATGGAACATGGCATTATAGACCTAGCTCGAGCCGGCTTAACAAAACATAAGATCTCAAGATCAAATTACAACGCTTTTATTTCACCTGAGATGAGCTAAAGTCTGAGGTTCCATAAATTTAAGGGATCATTAATGCATATTTCTTATTCTGATAATATTATTCTAAAAATTTGATTTCTCTTTGAAGCAGCGGCTGCTATACGTTAAAAAAAGCACTCACCAAGTAGAGAAAGCGGGTCAAAGTCTCTAACTGACAAACTGGAAGACGCTTGCGAGTCGCTTGACTCGATGCTCTGCGTGCAGCGAAGTTTCCTCTTGAGCTTGGGCATATCAAAGGGCAGGTCCTTGAGGTCGACACTCGTCGTGCTGCCTGACGTCGTGGCGTCCTGTTGCTGCATCAACAGCCGGCGCCTGCGCAGTTTTGGCATATCGAATGGCAGGTCTAAGAGTTCCTGCTCGTTGTCCAACAGCTGGTTTATGTTGTCGACCTGCTGCTGCTTCTGCTGCTGTGATGTCAGCTGCTTCTGCTGCTGTACCGGTTTGTTGAGCGGATACAACCCATAGGGCTTGCATTTGATACTAGCACGTGATTCTATTGAGATGCCGCTGTCAGAGCCTTGGATCTCGGCGTCGCCGGATGAGGATGACTGCAGCGCCAGATTAATGAGATTCTTGTTTTGCGGCGTGCGTCTCTTCTTAGCGATTGTATCTGTCAGCGTTATGGCGTTGGTCGACGTGACCTGCATCGCCAAAATGTTACTTATTACATTCGTACTCGTCGTGAGTGTGTTTTCGATCTGATTCACAGGCTCTTCGGGCGAGGTCTTCTGCGAGTTGTTGTTGCGGTTATTGTCGGAGGTCTCGCTGACGGGCTCTTGCGAGGACTTGTCACTAATAGGTGAGAGAATATGGAGCTTCGTAGCATGATGCGTGAGAAAGCACGAAAGGCTAGACTGCTGATGGTGTTGATGATGGTAGTGGTGGTAGCAGTTGGTACTGCCACTGTCGGAGCTGTGTGAGCTGAGGCTAGTGCTGTGCCGACTCTCGCTGCTACTTGAAGAGCGGTTGCCCTCGCTGGTACTGCTGCGGAGCGATTCCATGCTGCCGCCGCTACTGCTTGTGGCCATACTTTCGGTACTCGAGTAACCTGGCCTTCGGCGGCTCGTCCGCAGCTTAAGCTCGAGCAAACTGGCCTGCTGTTCGCGGCGCACCCGGCTTATCTGCGCTGGGTCCTCGGCCTCATGGGGTCTGTCTTTGAATTCTATTATGGGCTTGCTCTCTCGAATGAGACTGCATGGTCTGTGCCGCCTGTTCTTCTCATGTTGCTGCTGATGTCCCATTGCCGGGGTCTCGGCGGGCCTGCCCTTAAACTCTAGTATGAGCTCTTTAGACTCGAGCAAGAAACTCTTGGGTCGACTCTTGATTTCGAGAATGCTATTTTCGCTGCTCTGGGATGAGTACTCCTTAGTCCTAAGTGATGACTTAACGGGTAGCCACATGTCCTTCATTCGCGGTTGCTCTTGTTGCTGGCTGGGTAGGTTTGGCGCGCTATGGATATTAAGGAGCAACTTGTCTCGGTTGCCGCCGTGGAATTTAGCTGGAAGCGGGGCTGTCGAGGGCGGTGAGATTGTATAGCCTCGGCTGGGTATGTGCGACGAACCAATGTTCTCTTCATTTGAGTGTATGTGGATGGACTCAATCTCTCTCAAGAGACTAGAGATATTTTCGAACTGTTGCTGCTGAAAATAATGCTGGGGTTGGACAGTTTGCTTACTCAGGCGATTCGGAGTAAGGGCCTTTGGCCGAAGTACGATAAGCTTATTTCTCTGGTTCTTGGAGGAAGGCTGCATCGTCTGCTGTAGCGTCGACTGCAATTGCTTTGGCGAGTCGGTTGACGAGCTTGCTCGTGACAATGAAGCAGTTAAACTTGTTCTCATCTAAGAAAAAAAAAATTTAGTATCATTAAAGAAAAAAAGGAAAAACATCACTAATGAAAATATGTTAATAATTCTCTTTAATGCGACTCGTATCATTCCCGATCGTTATATCTGCCCTATTGTTTTCTCTACTATTCCTACTTACAAAAGTGTTGCGCCAAGTTTTCAGTTATAAAAAAAGTGTAAAAATGGTATTATCGTAACAAAGCGTACTCACTTGAGAGATTAAAACTGGATGATTCGTTATCCGATCAAGATCATCGAGATCGTCGTCTGATCTACTGACTTTGCAGTCAAATGCTGTCTCGTAGATCTGCCGCTGACGTGCCATATCTTCGTTTTTCTTCTCGTCGTCCTCGTCCTCCTTGTTACTCTTGTCTTCGAGTTCAGCTTCGTCGTCTCGATCCTTCTGTAATATTGGCTGCAGTTCGACTTTTCGTGAACGCCTCAATTTTCGTACCTTTCAAAAAAAATATTATTTGTTCAATTTTCTCACATTTATTTTTCCAATTAAATATTCACTATAAAGAATTGTTATTGTTTGTTAATTGTGTCACAGTTGAAATATTAATATTTTCGCAAATATGGTTATTATTGTAGTAATGATATTAAAAGCTATATTATTATATGGTTACTAATGTAATTGTATTGATTAAAAAAACTTGGATTTTACAAAAAATATTAATTTTAAAATTTTACAATATTTATTAATTAGTGTACAGATATTATTTCTACAATTATTTCTACATGCATGTATATACTCATATACGCATATCTATGCCATGCACATAGATAAATATGAAGGGAATTCTACTTGATAAACAAAAGTTTACCGAGCTGGTATAAATTTGTCGTAAACTCTAACGTGGGATAAATTAGTTATGTAAAAAGCAAAAACAAGGAGTATCTAAATGCACAACACCACTTAGAGAGGGAGCACAACTATTTTATACGTGCATATGCAGTGATACGGCGGTATGATTAGTCACCTTATGTCGAACAGAGAGTGGTCCGGTAGCAGTAAGATCATTTTGAGCTTGGGGTTCTATCCCGTCTTCTTCGGCGGACACAAGGCACGTGCAGATATCCATGGGTAGATCATGGCTCAGCAGCTGATAAGGCGGAATGACTGTGTAGTCCCATTCAGTAACGATCCACCTGGACAGTATCTCTGCGTCCAAGGCGGTCTGTTCTTCCTCATGCTTGCTATCGGTGGGAGTCAACACCACCTCGGTCTTCTCGATGTCAAGGTTTGGCTGCTTCTGTTGGCGGGGAACTGGGCGTGTGTACGCCAGTAAGAGAACGCCATCATTGTTGGTGAGCGAGTTGTGCTTGGGAATAATGCTGAGACTACGAGTGCACTCGCCTGGTACATCAAGACATCCACTTTTTCGGTACTTGCTAGGCTGGGTTCGCGTAGATGGGTACTGGTGGCGGTGACGATACGAATACTTAGCGCTTTGGGTGTTAGACGCCTTAAAGAGGTCGCCGTAGTAGTAAGGTGATTGGTGCCGGATCGACAGGTCTGTAGGCGATTGCTTTCTCTCCAAATGTACTTGAGCAACGCAATCTACAAGTGCAGCATCGCTGGAACTACTGCCGTTGTGATTACCACTGCTGCCATCGCCGTCAATGACAGCTTCTGCGCTCGGTCCTCCGTGATCTTCTGTGAAAATGTTAAGACGTCCATATCATCAGAATCGTTGCAGAGAAATTGGATATAATAACTACGATTCGTGCTTCACGTTACTACCCATGTTATTATTCATGTGCTGAGCAGGGAGTGACTGACTGACTCAAGGCTTGTTAATGTTTTACACGGGTTCGCGAAGTTTTAAGCGATTACGAACCGTCGGCTGGAAAAAGCGGACACGTTGATTTTTCGTTGAAAAAGCGAACTCGTCGATTTTTCGTTAGAAAAACGGCATTGAAAAATCACCTGGCTCTCTATACTTTATTTATGTATTTTTTGGTATCGTTGCCTCAATTATAAATTTACCAAAATTATCTTTTTTAATAAAGAAAAAAAAATTCAGGAATCATATTTCTGTCATTCTATAAGACTGAATCCATTTCAAACCGAACAGCCAGAGTATGCCTAGCTGACCGATCATTTTGGAATTAAAGTATTGCTGTTCTTCTCGAAAAATTGATATGAAACGTATTTTTTTATTTTGCAATTGCACTAAAATGGCAGCCTGTGTGCAATGCTCAAAATTTTGAACAGAATCCTAACTCGCATATTCATGGATCCGTCGATCGGCATACACGTATAACTCAGGAGTCTCAGAATACCGTGGAGCACAAGAAAGGCCGAAGTTCGGCATGATGTGCGCAAGCCAGGTGCTACTTTCGCCAAACGAATTAATAACTGCCAAGTGGTCTAGTGCGGCCACGATTCCTCAAAATACCTTTTGCAATATGTGAATGAAGAAATTTGCAAAAAAATATGCACTTTAGCGTCTTCACATTTGTCGAACCTGATATTTCTTTTCCATATCATGCGATGTATAATAAATATTAAATAATTAAAAACGTATTTAAGATACATTTTTCCAAGAACTAAAGTATAAAAAAAATCTCTTGGAGCCCCAGTCATTTATCCAAAAAGCTCAAAAGCATCCAAAATAAATTTTTAAAAAAGAAAATAAAAGTAAAGGGCATCTGCGTCCATTTATACTTTTTCTAAAATTAAACAATTTAAAGTCTTTTAAAAGTAGGCTCAAAGCTGAGATTACCAGTATGTGCAATTTGCGTTCGATTGTGTGTTCATTTTTACTAAATAAGTGAATAAAAAACTATTAAAAGTAAGTTTTAACCAAAAGTTGTATCTGTCTTTGAATAGAACCTGATTTCAAAAGGTTGAAGCATAAATTGCCGTTTTCTATGTAGTCGGTGGGACTGACTAACCACTATAATGCCATTGAAATAGCTATTATAGCCGAATTATAGCACGGCCTCGCGCTGCATTGGCAGCGGACGGTTAGAGCCCGTCGTAATATCAGTAAATAATTATGACTGAATCCATTTCAAATCGAACAGCCCGAGTATGCCTATATCACCGATCATTTTGAAATTAAAGTATTGTTCTTCTCTAAAAATGATTCAACACGTATTTTTTCATTTTTTCATTTCACTAAAATTGCATCCGGTTTACAATGTTCAAAATTTTGTACAGAATCCTAACTTTAAAATTTTATTTTTAAAACTTATCTACAAACTGCTGCCATTTCACGAATTTTTAAAGCTTTGGAGTAAACTAAACGACCATTTACTCAGTTCAGCGCCCTCTTTCACCCCCTGCATCATGTTTGGATTAAAATGAAAAAATACATGAGGTATGCGATTTTTATGTAAAAATGCACGTTTCAAAAAAATCCATCTTTCACAAAAACCCCATTTTTTTATGAATTTTTTGTTGTTGTAGGGATATAAATACCTATCAAACCATGATTGTCCGATACTATAATTTTGCCCATGGAAAGAGAAAACAATATATTATGCAACATGGGCATAATATGCGATTTTACACCCTTGTGCTGATTGTCGCGCCGAGGGTATAATTCGTACGCCCGCGTTGCATACGCTAGTTTTTGCAACAGTGTGCGAAAAATTTTACACATAGATGGAAGTTACTATTTAAATAAAAATATAAGAACCCAGTCAAACCACCAAATTATTTATGGAAGTGGGTGAAAGGAGCGGGTCCAGGGCCGCGGGCCCTGGTGGGGGTGCAGGAGGCAAAGCCCCGGTCAGGGAGAGGGGGGATGGGGGAGCTCGTCTACCTTCAATGAAATGCATTATTAAAATAAATAATTAATTAAAAAATGAAATGAAAAACGTATTCATCCATTCACGAAAATCACTATAACATTTACGATGAATAACTTTAGATTTTTCCGGAAGCGTGTAGTTTATCGCAGCCTCAGCTGTAGCCAAAAAATATCGTCAGAAAGACACGAGTCACGATCACTCATTTTGAATACTATTACTTAGCCAGTGCTTAGCAAGTGTTGTACTGACGAAATTCAAAGCGACATTATTTACATAACTGGCGTGGATCTTTTGTTATACTCTGTATATACTTCGTATGTATTCTAAATATGGTGAGGATATATTATAAGGGCGGGTCTATAGTTAGGGGAGAAGCGTCTTGATTGGCGCGGCGGTTTCGATGGTGCACCTGATTATTAGAATTATTATTCAGATTTTTGGCATCCAAGCTAGTTTTTCTTAATTAAAAATACAAAATTATGTCACTTTTTATCAATTGACAAATCTCAAATGCTATGATAACAAAAACAAATACGCCATAACATAGTTTAATTTATTTACTTTCATATAGTAAAACTCGATTGTTAGATTTATTTATTTATAATTAGGAAATAAGTTGAAATAATAAAAAATTCTGAAGCGGCTTGATTGGCGCAGGCATAAAAATACACCGCCTAGCTTTTATTTATCAAAATGCGTGCATTCTTATATTCTTTTATTATAATATTTACGCATTAAGTGCATTATTTGATATTTTTACTCGCGCAGCAAGTATGCATAAAGTAATATCGTCCTTGAGAAAATATTTTGAGGGTATGATTATTTTCATGGGCAAGATTGCAAAAAATACAACTAGTGGGACAAAGATAAATTGAAAAGTGCTATAAATGATGTTAAAGATGGAAAGTCTACTCGGGCAAGTGCAGCATATTAGTTTGTGCAAGAGATCTAAAGCTATATACGTGTGCGCCAATCAATCCGCAAGCGGCGGGTTGAATAGCGCAAATTTTTTTTTAATAAATCGTTTATATTCAATAAATTGTAAATGGTATGATGTAAAAAAGTTTTTAGTTTGATACAGTAGATGTTTGGATATCTTCACGTATAGTTCATTTTATGTTTTAATTTTTTTTTCATTTAAATAATCAAGGACAAAGGTTAGGTGCGCCAATCATGCCGCTTCTCCCCTAATTGTAATATAAAATGCAAAAATTTTTATGTTCATTTTACACCCGCAAGGTGTAAAATCAATTTTTACGCTCACAGTTTAAAAATATAGTGTTTTACTCCCCGATATCGAGGTGTAAAATACTAATTTTACGCTCACTGTTTAAAAAAAATATGAAGTGCAATCGGATTTTTTTGCCTTCTAAGGTAGGCCTTGGTAGTCAATATAAATTGCTTTATTTACATCAACAAAAAACCGCTGCCAATTCATTGGCACGTAGCTTCCTTAAACTTAATTTACTGATTCCTTTAAGGGGGTGCCATACTCAATTTTTACCGACCGAGACGGTTCCGTGGTTTTCACTTTATAAAAAAAGAAATAAACTGAATTATGCAAAACGAAGAGTTCATTGCCCTAAGCTATGTCATGCTCTACCCTCCTGCCAAGTTTCAAGTCAAAATATCTATTAGTTTTTGCGTAAACTTTGACAAAAATTTTGACATTCACTCAACAGCACCTGGAAAGTTTTGCTCGATGAGTTTGCCGCACAAGCCCACAGTAATGGCATCCATGCAGACTTCCCAGGAGTGTATCTCCAGGAAGCAGGAGTGACGCTGAGCACGAGGATAGCATTTTCGGAGTAGGACAGCCCGTAGGAGAAGAGGACTACGATACAAATGAACTTGACGCTGTGCTGGTATTGCCGACGAGTGCAGTGAAAAGGTGAACTGCTGGCGCAGGTACGGGGGGTCACAGCCGAAACCCTTCATCCCATAGCCATGAACTCACGACAGCTGCGGCGGCGGCGGCGGCGACGACGACGTTCCCTCGCTTCACTAGCTGCCTCTCCTCCTGACTCTGCGTGTGGGCTGCGCGCGGGCTGCGCGCGTCTGTGTGTGTATACGCTCTTCCTAACCTCACTTGGCCGACAGTCCTCGCGTCCTCGCGCACCGGCGCACGCCACGAACTAGGCAGCGCGCATGCGCTTGGGCGTACAAGCACACGGGCAAAGGCTAATAGTGTTGCCGCCATTGTGACTCTCCGTAATGCTACACATTACCCATATGATATAATAATCTATTCTTTTTTTTCTCGAACTATGCAAAACGAAGAGTTCATTGCCCTAAGTTTTATAATGCTCTACCCTCCTGCAAAGTTTCAAGTCAAAATATCTATTAGTTTTGCGTAAACTTTGACAAAAATTTCGAGGTGGTGATGAGTGAATGTCAAAATTTTTGTCAAAGTTTACGCAAAAACTAATAGATATTTTGACTTGAAACTTTGCAGGAGGGTAGAGCATTATAAAACTTAGGGCAATGAATTCTTTGTTTTGCATAGTTCGAGAAAAAAAAAGAATAGATTATTATATCATATGGGTAATGTGTAGCATTACCGAGAGTCACAATGGCGGCGACACTTTTTGTCATTGTTAACTTTGGAGTAACTTTGAATGTTCCTCTGATGGTGTGGATTGGAAATCTATTATACCCTGCTATATTATCAGAAGATACCCATCCCACAATGTTTCTTAATGGAGTGTTAATTTCTTGATGGTTCTTGAGGTGACTCCAAAAAACTCAATGTCAGTCACACAGCCTTCAAGGTCTCCATGAGTCGTCAAATGCTCCAGTCTCAACAGAGCAAATGCTGAAAAATACGATTATCCTCCAACAACAGCAGCAGTAGTAAAATAATGCCAGTGAGTGAACAGTGACATTATGTGGCCAGAAAACAAGAGGTCTTCTCACCTCCTAAGAAAGTGCAGAGCATCAGTGCAATACTCCAAGAGCCTCGATAGTTGTCATTCACAAGTCACTCTTCAATCAGTTAACAACAGCAGAGAACATCTTGTCTTATATCAGCGCTATGCAGGCCAGAAGAAGATATTTAACGACAAGAGTACACAAGAATCATAGCAATGAAAAAGTTGGTGCTGGGGATCAGTATTTAATGTTTGGATATGCAACTGTGGACTCGCCTCTACTCTAATACTCCTGCATTTCTATCAGTATTTATACAGTTGTTGTTTCTTTGCAGCATAGTAAAAAAGTTACAATTGAAGAATTATGCAAAGATTTGTGGAGTATCTGTATCTGTAACCTCAAGTTCCACAAGATAAAGTTTAAAAGTGCAAGATCAACACGCAGCTAACCATGATGAAAGCCCCCCAAGGACCATTAGAAGATCAATCACAAGGTGATAAATTATGCTCATGGTCACACAGCCTGTTTCTTTAAAAACACAACACAAGAAGGACAAGATCGTATTGGTGATTGAACTACAGAAGTAAAAATGACAGGACCTTGATGATGGATTATATTACTATAAAGAAGACCTTAGAGGAGATGACAGAAAAGTAAGTCATTCAAAAATTAATTTATTTATTTATTTCAACCCGAGTATAGTACATAGTTAAGTTCAAGACGTACCTCATATGTCTGAACCAACTTATACCCTACAAAGGTAGATGTAACTGTAGATTTGATGATTATAAATTAAACTGAATCTTGAAATAAATATAAAAATTGTTGTTTTGGTCAATTCTGACCAGATCCGTTGGGAGCAGGAAAGAAAATAGACTACGATGCTGAGTAGTTGCAACGTTTCGTCGACGGGTTTGTCGACCTCTTCAGGCTTTATTAAAAAAATATATAATAATATAATTAACAGAACTCACGCTAGTCTTAACTTACGATGGTTGAAAAAATTTTTTTAAAAAAATGCGAAACGAATTACCTAAGTTATCGCACAGCGATCCGTCGAGTAATGTGAAAGTACATAGCAACATGACTTATATATATATATATATATATATATATATATATATTGGCTTCCTACCAAAACGTAAACAATAACAAATTTTGAATTAGATCGAGAATATACTTTACTTTTTATGTAACAGCTTAAAGATAGATTTGTATTCTCTACTGAGATTCTGTGTATCTTCTTTTTTGTTTATTGTATTTGGTGTACTGTTAATAAATAACATTTCAGAAATAAGTCTTTTATTATAGTTATTTTCAATATCTCTAATTGTTACTGCTTCAAAATCAAATTCATGATTATATTCATTTTTATGTATATTGACAACCAACTCATCATTATTATTCTTACGATGTTCGGCAATTCGTTTATTTAGGGCACGTTTTGTCTCACCTATGTACCGTGCATTGCAATCTTTACAAGGGAACTCATAAACCACATTCGTTTGCTCGAGTTTGTTGGTTTTATCTTTGCCAAGAACAACTAGTTTTGAGAATTTATTAACTATATTTGGGATCGTTACAATATTGTGTTTCCGTAAAAATTTTGAACAATTGTTGTAAAATTTTGAATAAAATGGAAGTGATACTTTAATGTTGTGTCGGTTAGTATTTACAGGACTGTTTCTTTTATTTTGAAAACGAATTTTAAATAGTCTAGATCTTATATGTTTGTCAATAAACTCTGGTGGATATGAGTTCTCTTTAAGTATATTTTTAACCCGCAATATATTTCTATTATGAAAACGTTTATCTGATAAAAGGATAGCTCTATCAATCAAGTTAAAAACTATATTCTTTTTTAATGATATCGGGTGGTTGCTTTAGTAGTTTAAGGTTCTATTAGATGACATCGATTTTGAATACCAGTCAGTGATAATATTACCATCCTGTTTAATGAGAGACACGTCCAAAAAGTTAATATTGTTATTAATTTCAATTTCATAAGTAAACTTAAGGTTGGGATCAAAATTGTTAAAACATTGATTCAATACATGAATATCGTCTTTTTTGATACAACAAATCGAATCATCAACATATCGAAAATAGAACAATGGTATTATGTTGAATTCTGTTTTTAGTTTCTTCCAACAAGCAATTTCTAAATCTTCCATGACTAGATCAGCAAAAAACGGAGAGATTGGAGAACCCATAGGTGTCCCAAAAATTTGTTGGTAATATTTGTTATTAAAAGTAAAAAATACATTTTCAAATAAAAATTTAGTACAGGAAATAATATCACCGAACGGTATTTTACAATTGTTGAGAATATACTGCGCTCGTTTTTCCAAACTCTGGATAACAAGATCTACAGAGATATTTGTAAAAAGTGAAACCACATCTAAAGATATCAGTATGTAGTTATCTGGAATTTTTATATTCGTAATTTTATTAATTAGATCAAAACTGTTATCTATGTGTGATTTAGGAAGAGGGAAACATGTTTTGAGGTTTCATAAATTATTTTTGCTAAGAAATGTGTAGGGCTGTTCACAGTTGAAATTATCGGTCTAAAGGATAGTTTTGGTTTATGGATTTTTGGTAATCCATAACATTTAGCAAGAGATGTGTTTGTCTGCGTAAGTTGTATATTATGATATTTTTGTTTTAGAAAGTTGTTATCATTCAGATTTTTCAGAATCCTATAGACATTATTTTGTAATGTATTTAACGGTTTTCTTTTTATTTCTCTGTACACCTTATTATCATTCAATAAACTATTCATTTTTTCTATATAGTCAGATTTCTCTAAGCACACGGTAACATTGCCTTTATCAGATTGTGTAAAGAATATATTTTTGTTATCGTTAATAAATTTTTGAGCGGTTTTGATTTTCTTAAGTAAAGATAAGTCACTATTTTTCGTTGGTTGTTTACAATTATTTTGAAACTTTATAGCTTTCACTATATCTTGTCTAATTTTATTTTTGTCATCGGTATTGAGTTGTGAAGAAATAAACATTGATTCTACGTTTTTTATGGTATTAAAAACAATCGATTTCTGCATGTTGTGTTGTGTAAATGCGAAATTGCGACCCAGAGAAACGATTTCAGCGACATCGGTCGGAATATGTGTATTAGAAACATTTTTGAAACATTTTTCAATATTTACATGTATGCGGGAATCCTGGTAGTTACATCTCTTTTTGATCAAATTAAGTTTTATGTTGAAACGGTGTTTAAGGTTTTTATCCAAAGTTTTGATATTAATATTGCTTAAATTAAAAAATTTTTTTAAAATGTGAAAATCAATGTTTAAATTTTTAATCTCAATAAATACACGATGAGTAGCGAGTTCTAATGCATTTTTTTGAAAACTACTATCCCTAATTTCTAGTTTAAGCAATTTTTTGGCAATCTTTTCAGCGTCAATTGATAATTTGGTTCTACAAGACTTACTTCGGAATGTAAAGTTTTTTAATTTCTGTATTCTGTTGTTTGATAAAAATTATCTTTAGGAAGCGCACGCGCTTCCAGGCTTAAGTACGACGACAGGAAACGATTTCTTTGGTGTTGAGGTTGCTGCTCTGCTGTTCAAAAATACCTTCTGCTGCTGTCCAAGAGATTGGCTTCGGCGGCGATGTTGGACTTCTCACCTGCGCTGTTAGCATACGACGGCTGCCACTCTTAGAGGTTATGTTGTTCTCTGTGTTTACAGGTGAGATCAGTGCGACTATTATACTTTCTCTGTCTCTGCTGTTTTCTTATATTCTATTCTTCGTAGATCTGCTACGAGAGAGAGCTGCCATGTGGAAGTTGTGCATCTTTATTCTTCAGGTCACTGCTGCTCCTTCCTCCAGATCTCAGCTGCTGCGCTGCTGATGTTTTTCGAGCCAGGAACAGCTCCCACGTTAGTTAAGTATAATACTGTCTCATTGAGGAGATCAGAAATTGCATACACAATCCCTTTGTATGTATTGCATTGTGTCTGGACATTCTGGTAAACTTTGAGCGAGGGTGGGGAGGTCTTAGTTGGAAATGCACATGCGCTTTTTCGACTTTTCATTCCAAAGAACCCTTTCCATTCTCAACAAATATCTTAAACTTTACACACACTATGTTATACATGCTGAGATATTATATATCTAATTTCAGATCTAAATAATCAGCCAGTGCGGAGGTACAGCATTTTCTGTGTTTTTCAAGAAATTATAAAAAAAAAAGTTATTTCCTCCATACTGTCTGATTGAGGAGATCAGAAATTGCATACACAATTCCTCTGTATGTATTGCATTGTGTCTGGACATTCTGGTAAACTTTGAGAAAGGGTGAGGAGGTTTTAGTCGAAAATGCACATGCGGCATTTCGACTTTTCGTTCCAAAGATCCCTTTCCATTACCTCCAAGTATCTTAAACTCTCCATACATAAAGGAAAACATGCTCAGGGACAGTATATCAAGTTTGAGATCTACATAATCAGCAAGTCTGGTGATAATGCAATTTTTGTGCTTTTTCAGGAAATTTTTAAGAAAGAAAAGTAATTTCCTCCATAATGGCTGATTTAGTAGATCTGAAACTCAATATACAATACCTCAGCATGCATTGCATTGTGTGTGAACATTCTGGTAAACTTTGAGAAAGGGTGAGGAGGTTTTAGTCGAAAATGCACATGCGGCATTTCGACTTTTCGTTCCAAAGATTCCTTTCCATTCTCAGCAAATATCTTAAACTTTACAGCTCACTTGTTATACATGCTGGGGGATTATATATCAAGTTTCAGATCTAAATAATCAGCCAGTGTGGAGATACAGCACTTTCTGTGTTTTTCAAGAAATTTGCAAGAAAAAAAAGTTATTTCCTCCATACCGTCTGATTGAGGAGATCTGAAATTGGATACGCAATCCCTCTGTATCTATTGCATTGTGTCTGGACATTCTGGTAAACTTTGAGCAAGGGTGAGGAGGTCTTATTTTGAAATGCACATGCGCTTTTTCGACTTTTCATTCCAAAGATCCCTTTCCATTCTCAGCAAATATCTTAAACTTTACACACACTATGTTATACATGATGAGGGATTATATATCAAGTTTCAGATCTAAATAATCAGCCAGTGTGGAGATACAGCATTTTCTGTGTTTTTCAAGAAATTTGCAAGAAAAAAAAGTTATTTCCTCCATACCGTCTGATTGAGGAGATCTGAAATTGGATACGCAATCCCTCTGTATCTATTGCATTGTGTCTGGACATTCTGGTAAACTTTGAGCAAGGGTGAGGAGGTCTTATTTTGAAATGCACATGCGCTTTTTCCCCCTCAATCGCTCTGTATGTATTGCATTGTGTGTGGACATTTCAATAGTATAGCCAAACCTAACCTCCAACTTCTTTTTAATAGTATAGCCAAATCTAGTCTCCAACTTTTTATCGGTCTACTCATTTGTTCCTGGCAGTTCGATACTACTTCCCTGTCCCCACTGCTTAATACATTATTAATATATTTAACTTTGCCCTAGTCGAAGAGCTCCTGCAGAAGATAACACGTCTTCATACAATTCTACTCTCCTCCAGGGCAGCCAACGCAACTACCACTTCTCAAGGACATTATGTAGGCGATGATATTGTGGAAGTGATGGCGGAGGTCTAATTGAATGTGGTCAGCGCTCCCGCGACAGACTCGAGTAAGTACTTCACTTCGGATTTGGTCTTTATCCTGTAGTATAGCCGAACCTAGCCTCCAACTTTCCATCTGTCTATTCCTGGCAGTTCGATACTGCTCTCCTCATCCCCACTGCTTAACGCATTATTAATATTTTTTGTTTTGCCAAAGGCGAAGGGCTCCTGCGGATGACAACACGCCTTCAAATAATTATATTACCTTCGACGGCAGCTGAAGGAATAGGAGATACCAGTTAGTTTTATCCATCACAGAAGGAGTTGCAGCGTAATTGTGATGGTGTTGTCTTAATTGTATTTAGATTAGTTCAGCTCTAGATCAGTAAGTTACACTTATTATTTTGGATTCCACTAATTAATATTAGTTGTAGCATGTATTAATTATGACCCTGAGTAAACCTTTTATTAATAATTTTCATTTATTATTAATCAATCTTTTACGTAATTAGAATGAAAATCAAAATGTAAAACATTTTGAGTTTTAACTTATTATCTGCTTTTATAATTTTTTTTTTTTTAATAATGGGTCATACCTGCAGCTTTGCGCTAACCTGTGAAAATTCTGGTCAGAACACTGCGTGCTGGCGACAGTTTCTGGTCAGAATTTTTGGTCAAATAAAATCATTATATTTTAGGTTATGTGTATGTCCTGTATATATAATGATGCTCACTGCTATACATTCATCTGAATGCAACACGAATAATGGATCTGCCTTTTTGTAGTAAATATATTTTTTCAGATTGTACTCCATTTTATCAAAGCAGAGCAGCATCTATATATAGTTTTGTAACACTACAATGATTTTTAATATATCATAAAGTTTTCATTGTGAAAATGAAAATATAATTAGAATTATTTTCAAGTAATGTATCATAAAGACATTACCTCTGACAATGTGAGCTAAGTTAAAAATTCCTAAACCCATTTTATGCATCGGTAAAGCATTTTGAATATTTTGCCTTTGGTAAATAACTAATCGGGTGATGGATTTTCATGAGATAAAGCTTATATCCTTGATATTTTGGTCATATTTATGATTTAATAAGTTGCAAATATGAAAATTTCCTTATTTCAAGGTTTCTTACATTTTTTCTGATTTTTACCATTTAACTGTCAACTGATAAGAATTTTTCCATCGGTCTTACAGTCTTACAAATTAAATTAAAATAATTAATATTTATGGCAAGTCAGATTGCCCTTGTTTATAATCACCCCCGCAGAATCTGAAATAATAATTTCAATAATTAAGTAAATTTTAATAATTTTACCATTTAAAAGTGATTTATTGAAGTAAATATCTTTTCCCAGCAACCGGGTAATGGTTTTTTACGAGTCAAAGCTTACATTCCTTGTATTTTAATCATAGTTCTAGTTCGAAGAGTTGTACTTGAATAAATTACTTCAATAAGTCACTTTTAAATGGTAAAAATCACAAAAGATATAAGAAAACTTAAAATTAGGAAATTTTCATATTTGAAACTTTTCAAATCATAAATATGAACAAAATACGAAGGATATAAGCTTTATCTCATGAAAATCCTTTACCCGGTTGGTTATATACCAAAGTCAAAATATTGAAAATGCTTTCTGGATGTATAAAATGGGTTTCGGAACTTCTAGCATTAGCTTACATAATTTAGAGAGGTAATGTCTTTATGATAAATTATTTGAAAATAATTCTAATTATATTTTCTTCATTCATGCAGGGGACGTTAGATGTAAAATCCTAAGTTGTTATATTCTTTTAACTTGTTTGTATTACTGAGTGGATTATTAGTGAATGCAAGTAATGAAGTGATAGCAGTGACAATTACGGAATGAAAATTTTACAAAATATTAAGGCTTTTTCATAATGACACTCATGTCATAGATACTTGGTACTCACGTGATAGAATGAAGGAGCACTGGTACATTCTAACATTTAAAATCTGAATCTGCTATTGTTGCGTCTTTATTAGTTCTATTAATGTTACATAAATAACCTACTAGTCAGTGCCCATAAATTTTAACCTAATAGTAGCACAGATGCCGAGGGTTTTTTGTTCTTAAGGATGTATTGGCTATACAATCAGTGTCAAAAGTTATTTTTTATTTAAAATATTAATAATTTGTTATATGGGGTTGTTTTTTTCTTTTTTATTTAAAAACTATGTAGGAGGGCATAAGACCAATAGTTAAAGCTCCCAAAATAAGAAATCAGACGAAAATTTTTGAAGTATTTCGACTTTTAAAAATCATATATTCTAAAATTTTTAATTTCATTCATTACTTTATTAAAACATTTTTTTTTCTACCGAAGGCGAAGAGCTCCAGCAAAAAACAACACGGCGTCATTTGATTCTCCCCTCGAGGGTGGCCGATACAGCTAGCTACTACTTCTCGAGAGGTATCACCGTGGTGAACAAAATGGAGAAACGACGGCGATGGTCGAGTTGAATGAAGCGGACCTTCTTGCGACGGACTTGTGTAAGTACTTCGCTTCCAACTGAGACTTTATTATGTACGTAGCATAGATGAACCTAACCTCTTAATTTTTGTCTACCTGCTCCCTTATTCCTGGCAGTTTAATACTGCTCTCCTCATACCTAATCTTTGACACTTTATTAATACATTTTTTTCTGCCGAAGGCGAAGAGCTCCCGCAAAAGACAGCACGGCGTCGTTTGATTTTACTCCTTTGGAGGCTGGCCGACGTAGTTACCCTTCCCAATGCATCACCTAGTTGAATACTGAATTGATGACGACGTTCATACTAAATGGAAATATGATGGAGAAGTGTTAACGCTATAATGAGGTGGCATTATTTAGAGGTTCTCCAAGTAAAATGTAAGTTGCGTGTGCACCTGCCATTGCCGTTTGTACAACTGATGCACAACAGTGGTCCAGACACTGCTGCAGAGGCTGTAATAGTTGGCAATCTGACAGCTAATGACTGCCTGTTACATCCTTTACAGTGCAGATCTTGTATTAATTAGTACTGCTAGTAGTCATAAGTTATTGGATGTGTTTGAAATTCCGAACGTTCGCAGTGAACGAAAAAACTAAAATTTGCGATTTACATTATAACCGGTTTAAAACCATAAAACAGGATAGGAATGGACCAAAAATAGTGTAAAAACCAATTTAGCACTTCGCTACCCCCATAAACCACCTCCAAAACCACCCTCACAGACAAGTCAATTTTCCCATAGCCACACACACGAAAACTAGAATTCCCAGAGTCGCAATAACTTCGTTAGGAAAAATTTTGCGACTGGTACTTGAAGGAAAGGTCCCACACGGTCTAAAAAAAAATTATGAAGGAAATCGCTTTTCTGGAAAACCCTTGCACGGCGATATACAGTGTCGGAAAAGCGAAAAAAAATTCCCACAGCCGCAATTACGTCGTTCGAAAAAATGTTTCGACGGTTTCTTGTAAAGTCTCCAAATGCTTAGAAAAAAATTATGAATGAAATCGCTTTTCCGGAAAAGCCACCCCAGGGCGATAAACTGTGTCATAAACAGGAAAAACAATTCTCAGAGCCGCAATTACGTCGCTCGGAAAAATGATTCGACGGTTTCTTGTAGATAAAGTCCCCAAATGCTTAGAAAAAAAATTATGAACGGAATCGCTTTTCCGGAAAAGCACCCCAGGGCGATATACTGTGTCGTAAACGGTAAAAAAAAAATTCCTAGACCCGCAATTACGTCGCTCGGAAAAATGTTTCGACGGTTTCTTGTAGATAGTTTCCAAATGCTTAGAAAAAAAATTATGAACGAAATCGCTTTTCCGGAAAATCCCCCCCAAATCGATATACTGTGTCGTAAACGGGAAACAAATTCCCAGAGACGCAATTACGTTGTTCGGAAAAAAGTTGCGATTGTTTCTCATAGATAAAGACGTCAAATGGTTAGAAAAAAATTATGGACGGAATCGCTTTTCCGGAAAAGCCCCCCCCCGGACGATATACTGTGTCGTAAACGGGAGAAAAATTTCCAGAGCCGCAATTACGTCGCTCGGAAAAATGTTTCCACGGTTTCTTATAGATAAAGTCCCCAAATGCTTAGAAAAAAATTATGAACGAAATCGCTTTTCCGGAAAAGCTCCCCGACGGCGATATACTATGTCTTAAACACGAAAAAAAATCCCAGAACCGCAATTATGTCGCTCGGAAAAATGTTTCGACGGTTTCTTGTAAAGTTCTCAAATGCTTAGAAAAAAATTATGAACGAAATCGCTTTACCGGGAAAGCCCCTTCGGGCCGATATACCATGCCGTAAACTCGAAAAAATATTTCCAGATTCGCAATAATGTCGTTAAGAAAATTTTTTCGACTGCTACTTGTAGAAAATGTCCCCCAAAGCTTACAAAAAAATTATGAACGAAGTCACTTTTCCGGAAAAGCTCCTTTAGACCGGTATACCATGTCGAAAACTAGATAAAAAATTCCCAAAGTCGCAATAACGTCGTTAGGAAAAATGATTCGACTGGTAGGTACTTGTAGAAACGGTCCCGCAAAGTTTAAAAAAAAATTATGCACGAAATCGCTTTTCCGGAGAAGCCCCTTCAGGCCGATATACCATGCCGTAAACTGGAAAGAAAATTTCCAAAGTCGCAATAACGTCGTTAGGAAAAATGTTTCGACTGGTACTTGTAGATAAGGTCCTCCAATGCTTACAAAAAACTTATGAATTAAATCGCTTTTCCGGAAAAGCTCCTTCGGGCCGATATACCATGTCGAAGACACGAAAAAAAATTCCCAGAGTCGCAATTAATCGTCATTAGGAAGATGTTTCGACTGGTACTTGTAGGAAAGGTCCCCCAATGCTTAGAGAAAAGTTATGAACGAAATCGCTTTTCCGGAAAAGCCCGTTTGGGTCGATATACCATGCCGTAAACTCGAAAAAAATTCTCAGAGTCGCAATTACTTCGTTAGGAAAAATGTTTTGACTGGTACTTGTAGAAAAGGTCCCTGAAAGCTTAAGAAAAAATTATGAACGAAATCGCTTTTACGGAACTACTCCTTTAGGTCAAGGGTGCAGGTCAAAAACATGAAAACAATTCTCACAGTTGCAAAAATTACGTTAGGAATAAGTTTGCAATTTTTCAGATTTAACTAAGACACTGCTTGTGTATTTTTTTGAACTGCCAGACTGAAAAATTACATATTTTTATTTTTTTATTAAATTATATCTACTTTCTGATTGATAAAGTCAACTTAAAAATACGTGAGATATCTGAGATGCATTACTAAAGTGGATATCTATTATTCTTATATTCTTTTAGATTAAGTACGGTCACATCACCTCAAAGTAAATATCGATAACTTTGAATGGCAAATACACCCGCCAAATCTGATAAGGCTTTTATATTGTTGGAAAAAGATGAATTTACTTTTTGAGTTTTAAATTTTGCCCCATTTAATGAAGTAAAGTGTTGTGAGTGTTATCGTAAGATCTATAAATCTATATGCTGTTCTCGACGTCATCTTCGACGGTGGTGTCACACTTCTCGCCAGGGCTGCTCGCATAGGACTGTCACTCACGGAGGTTATGTTGCTTTGTTGTGGTTGTAGGTGAGGTCTGTGTGTGGTCATACTTATGCACACAATATGCATGTGTCTGATAATTAGTGCTTTTTTCATTGATGCCAGACAATTGCTGTAGATGTAGGCAATCTAGCGGGTTGCTCCAGCTGCTGTAGTTGCTGCCTCAAAATGCTTGCTCCATGAGCAAGTCAACAGGTGTTGGATATACATAACTCTCCGCTTCAAGTTATTGCAGTGTCTTTCAGCAGGTTAGTACCATTTCAATGTTTGTGCGGTCTCACTGCTATTTAAATTAGTGTTCTTCTTACAGGTGAGAGGTTCCATCCAGTATGGTGATCTCCTGCTCGAGCGACACCATCTCCATATGCGTTTGAAGGGTGATTATAAAAGCAGTGGCTATCGTTCCAAGGACTTAGACAAAGTCGTATTCGAAAAACTATACAGTGAGTAATTTATATCCTACAGTAATTGTTTTTGATGTGTGTTTCAGGTACGATATAATTCAAATGTGAGAGACAGAGAGATACTATCAGCATGGTGCAGAGAGGCGAAAGGGGAATCATTGGGAGGCTACGACAGCTGAGCCTCCTACAAGATACATGTTGTTGCTGTTGTTCAAGGTCTTCTTCGTTTATCGATGTAGAGAGTTCGCATACTCTCTTGTATATGTGTAGGGAAAATACATGTAAGTACTGTGTTTAAAGGGGTGTTTATAGGCTACCTAGAGCCTACTCTTCGATCAAGGTTTTTCTCTGGTTATAGGCTTACCTGTTCGACTACAGTATGCTGGTCATAGGCCGAATCTCTACTTTTACTATTGTAACATCAAAGTTGATGTTACAGTATTGTTTTATTTATCAATCTGCAATGAAATGCATGTGTTACCATATTGCGTGATTTTATTTAATACAACAGTAATTGATGATTTCTTCATCAATTAATAATTACCATAATTTTAAATATTATTTAATCCGCAGAAAATTCAGTAATAGATCATTCCTTTATTGATTTGGAATAAAAAATTTGTATAACTTAATGTGCATGTTATTTTATATGTAAATATTCTTTCTAAATCTGCAATCAAATGCAGTAATTAAAATTTTGCATGATTTAATTTAATACTACAGGAATCGATTTCCTTTTATCGATCTGTAATCAAATATTATGTTTATGATATTGCATATTATCGTAAACTACTGCAGTAATTGATAATTTCTTTATCAATTAATAATTATCATAATTCTCTATAATATTATTAAATCTGCAGCAATAGATCATTCTTTATTGATTTGCAATAAAAAAAAATTTATAACTAAATGTACATGTTATTTTAAATATTTTTTTAAATCTGCAATCAAATGCGGTAGTTATAATTTTGCATGATTTTATTTCATACTGCAGGAATCGACTTCCTTTTATCGATCTGCAATCAAATATTATGTTTATGATATTGCATGTTATCGTAAACTACTGCAGTAATTGGGAATTTCTTTATGAATTTATAATCAAAGTTCGTTTTGCATGTGTTATATTGTTGCATGATTTTATTAAATACAACAGTAATTGATGATTTCTTCATCAATTAATAATTATCAAAATTTTGTTTATTATTTAATCTGCAGCAATAAATCACTTCTTTATTGATTAACAATAAAATATTTTTTATAAGTGAATGTGCATGTTATTTTAAATGTAAATTTTGTTATTAAATTGCAATCAAATGCTATAGTTATAATTTTGCATGGTTTCATTTAATACCGCAGGAATCGATTTCCATATCGATTAGCAATAAAATATTATGGTTATGATATTGCATGTTATCGTAAAATACTGCAGTAATTGATAATTTCTTTATGAATTTATTATCAAAGACCGTTTTGCATGTGTTATATAATTTTGCATAATACTAATAAATGTGCCATTATCGCTTTATTCAGTACTATTCTGTACTACGAAATTCCTATCAGTAAGCGAATTACATTACATGATAAATATGACGTATGAAACAAAAATAAGAAATTATTAGTGTGTGATATTTATTTATAAGAAATAAGTAAATTAATAATAACGCATGATATATTAGAAATAAGAAATTTCAGAATGCATTTTGTAAAAAAGTTGTATCTAATGATACTAATACATGTGCCATTATCGCTTTACTCAGTACTATTCTGAACTACGAAATTACTATAAGTAAGCGAATTACTTTACATGATAAATAATGTATGACACAAAAATAAGAAATAAGAAAATTAATAATGCATGATATATTAGAAATAAGAAATTTCAGAATGCATGTTGTAAAAAACTTGTATCTAATGATACTTATAAATGTGCCATTATCGCTTTATTCAGTACTATTCTGTACTAAGAAAATACGATCAATAAGCGATTTACATTACATAATAAATAATGTATGAAACAAAAATAATAAATTAATAGTGCATGATTTTTATTTATATGAAATAAGAAAATTAATAACGCATCATATATTGGAAATAAGAAATTTCAAAATGTATGTTGGAAAAAAGTTGTATCTAATGATACTAATAAATGTCCCATTATCGCTTTATGCAGTACTATTATGTACTAAGAAATTATTATCAGTAAGCGAATTACATTACATGATAAGATGTATACTTTGATTCGTAAACAGATTTTCAGCTTTGGAAATGGTTTTTGAAAAATATTAATTTTACAAAAAAAGAATCTTGTACGAGAAGCTAAATTACAACTTTCTAAACATAACCTTAAAATCTATGTTTATTTATTTATTTATTTATTTAACCAGAATAGTACATGTTGTTATAGATGTTATTATTTACTTCAAGGCATAGTTATATGTCTGAAGCAGCTAACATCCTATACAGGGTAGGCATATAGCTACCTGGGATGTGATTCTGTAACGATAAAAAAAGTGATAAATTATTTATCACAAGTTCTTATGACGATAAATGAAATTTATAAAAAAAAAGACGGGCCCCTGTACATAGGTCCGAAAACTTTTTAAAGATCCATTTAAAATCTCATTTATTCTCGCATAATTTGTTTGAAAAAAATTTATAAACTTGATACGGATATTTTCATAATTTTTTATGAGAAAAATTATTTCCTATATTATGCACTGAGAGAAGAATACTTATGTTCTGTTTGAATTCGAAAGTGCAATATTGTAACTGTTACAATATCTTATATTCGAATACGGGAGATTTTAGACGGCAAATCTCATATTGCACCTATTACAATATCAATATTTATAGCAACATATTGAAATTGTTTAGAAGAACATGGTGACTTAACTGTTACAATGCGTATATTTGGAAATATTTAAATATATAGGCATGTTAATAGTTATGAATCTTAGGATCCCATGTTGACATTAAACATTTCTCTCAGTGCACGCCATCTGTGCGAGTATTTTGGAACTAAAAGTTCTACGCATATAGATTAAGCATAACTTCAGCGCCATCTACTGTTTAATATACAGTAGTTGGCTCTCCCTACATTATCGACTGAACCCAAAACGATTTTTGTTGAGTATCACACGGCCTTAATATAATTACTTTTCATATTGAATCCAAAAAATTTCTATTATTGTTTTCCTTTCGCGGTAAAAGAGACTATGTTCATAGAAAATTTTTGATTTTCCTTTTTCTTTTCTACACGAGTCAGGGTATTCAAATCTAAAATAACAACCATTATTTACTAAACCAAATTTTGTTTCCCAGTACGGTTCTTCAGCATCGATTGGAAGTTATGAGACTATCAATATGACCATTAACATGACCATCAATAAGGCAGGAGACTTATGAGAAAATAGCACCAAATTGGGAACTGCAACTTTGATAAACTCAACAACGGCATCACAGTGGGCAACCTTGAGTGAAGGGCTTCCTGATACGCACATCTTGACAGCATCATCTTCTTCCAGATTGTCCATGGAACCTGATCTAGTCTGTATTTATTTTAATACACTGTGACCACTTTGTGGTCTCTTCTTTGAATAATTATTATTGCAGTAATCTACTGCTTTCGACCATTGCTATAGCTTCATTTTTTGTTTCAGGGTTTTCCTTCCAGAAAAAGCAGCAACTATAAGAGGATACCTGTCAGATTTAACAGCTGTAATCATCAAGTGTTGTTGATATTTACTTTTAGGATATGTGTTTTCGAACTTAATTTGAAAGAGTATAAGAATGATAGAAATCTGCTTCTATAATGCATTTCGTGCATTGCATGTATTTTTAAGCTGATTATGTATATTTTTAAGCCAATATCTTTTTGTAAGTAGATATAATTTGATTAAAAAAAATTAAATAATGCAATTTTTCATGTTTAGCTGAGGCAATGCTTGTATATTTTTTAGAACTGTCAAAAATGAAAAATTACATATTTTCATTTTTTTTATTAAATTATATGTATTTCAGAAAGATAAAGTCAACTCTAAAGTACATGAGATGTCTGAGATGCATTACTGCAGCGGATATCTATCATTCTTATATTCTTTGGATTAAGTACGGACACTTCACCTGAAAGTAAATATCGATAACATTGAATGGCCAATACACGTGCTAAATCTGACAGGTGGCTTTTATATTGTAGGAGCCGGATGAATTTTCTTGTCAAGTTTTCAATTTTGGCCCTTTTCGTGTAGTGTAGTGTGAGTCTGTCCGGAAGATCTAGAGATATATAGGCCTGCTGTAACAGCTGTGTTTACAAAATGCAAGGCATCAAATAGGTATTTTGAGGGCATGGTTGAGCATTAAATCTAAGTGCATGTAAGGATTGTGAAAAAGTTATTTTAATCTGTAAAATTCAGTTTCATTGTAGTGATGAATGAATTATTAATGAACATTAATTGATTCTTACAGGTTATAGTCAACTTTTCATAATTCTGACAGGTACCTAGTTTTATTATTCAATCATACTCTCTTAAAGAAAAAATTAAATACCATATTACAAGCAGGCCTACAAATCTATAGATCTCTCGGACAGACTCACACTACACGAAACTTCAGATTTCATAAGAGAAAACATATTTAATTAAATTGGCTGTTTGGGAATTCAATAATTTGAATTCCCGCGGTTACACTCAGCTCGGCACGACTCACGGCGCTGCCACGGCGCGGCAGCACCTCGCGGCCTCCCGGCGAAACAGCCGGGACGCTACACTGATTAACAAGGTATATTCGCGCTATTTCGGTCTCTCTCGCGCTCTCACATGTAAATGTGAGAGGAATTAGTTTGATTCGCGAAGTGAATCGTCAAGACCAAGAAGAAGGAAGTGGATCAAGGCCTCGCTCTCTTTTTCATCAGCCGTGTCACGAGGAGCATCTCTCCGCTGCGCACCTGCAAAATCTCATCGGTTGTTCTCAAGTTTTTCACTGGCTCAACTCAACACTGGATCAACTCAAACAGGCTCTACTCAATCTCTCACTGAAAACTCACATCACTCCTCACTCACGCAATACTCAAGGTGCAACGACGATTAGTAAAATCGACTCTATTGCAAGGTAAAATCTCTCACCATACTAGAGGTTATGTTGCCAACCACGTGTTGGCACCGGCGGCAAGTGTAACAGTGAACATGTGTGAATTAGCAAAACTCAAGGCAGCAATTCAATTACAATTGTTTGCCATTCCTCATTTTTGACAGCTTCATTGTGCGTGAGCCCAGGAGGGAATTTAAGGAAAAACTCAAGGAACTCTCAACGGACAATCTCATTACACTCGAAGACATACTCAAATATCACAGGTTAGTTGCCTCTAGTGAGAGACTACTACTCCATTATTGACAGCACTCATATTTTGGAATTGCTGGCACACTACTCACCTACAACTTATTCAAATAAATGTAATTTAAACTCCCTTTGTAATTTATGTTAATTATTGAACAGATTTTGAATTTATTAGTCGACGTTGAAATGTATTTATGAACCAAATTTGTAATTTATTTAAGAAGTGACTTTTGTGAATATAATTTCTACTTTCAATTTACTTCTGTGTGTGAATTAAATTTATTTTGACACCCACAGCATGTTTACTCACATATAATTATGGCTTACTCAAACAATTTGGTCCTTCGAGCCGGATTTACATGCTGTGGTGTGACTCGAGCCAGTGAATAAACACTCATTATGGAAATTTATCACAGATTATCATCATGGCACACTCAAACCAGGATGACCTCAAGGAGTTGGAGCAAGCAGGCGCTGTCGCTGCTGAAAGGGAGGATGTCATCGAGAAGGAGAAGGAGGATGATGCGACTCCAGCCACCTCAGCTGCAACGAAGGGGGCAGTGAAGCGGACTGGCAGCCGCCCACTCACCATGCCTGGACTCACTGTGGTTGACACTCACATAAGGACTCGCTCAAAATCTCCAGGGTCAATTCCGGCTTCTTTTCTCTGCAAAGTGAACTCCCAGTACCTGCGGCTTGACTCACTGGAACGGATCATTGCTTACATCAGGATTAGGAAGGAAGCTGCCACTCTTCCAGTGATAACGGCTTGGAAGCAGGATGCTGAGGAGCTCTACGCTTTATACAAAAAGGATCATGCGTTCATAGAGACAAGTTGTCCAGCAGCCTTCGCAGACAACGACTACTTCAAGGCAGACTTTCACAAGTCGATCCATGAATCGTACCATACAATTGTGTTCGAGGTTAGCAATTTGGAGGAAGACTGGAAGTCCAAGCATCGTGTCACTCAACCAAGCATCGGAGAAACTCAACACACTCATTTAAGCAAGCTGCCAGAAATAAAGCTGCCCACATTCAGCGGAGCATATACTGAGTGGCCCTCATATAAGGAAATGTTCTCTGGATTAATTCTGAATCGGCCTGGACTCAAAAATTATGAGAAGCTACACTACCTGCGCAGCTCTCTCAGCGGAACACCACTCACACTCATACAAGGATTTTCACTCAGCGATGAGTCTCTAACACCTGCATGGACTACATTAGTGACAAGGTTTGAAAATAAACGGGTGCTATTAAATGATCAGCTTGATCATTTATCTGAATTGACTGCTGTTACATCAAAAAACCCGGCCACACTCAACACATTGATCTCGGAGATCTAAAAAATTCGGAAATCACTCAACATGTTGGTACCGCAAGAGCAGCTAGGAGACTGCATATTTGCTCATCGCCTGTCAAGGCTAATTGACAGGTCAATTCGAGAAGCAAGACTTCTCGAATTTCCAACACTGAGCTGCCAACATTTGAGGAATTTGTGTCCTTCCTGATCGCGCGGGTGCGTACGTTGGAAATCGCAGCAGACTCACCAACATCCACTCAAAAGCCGGCTAACACTCAAACCTCAAAGACATCAAGGAGTCTTCACGTCACTAGTCCAACTCAACCACGGCAAGACTCACATAAGGTGACACACTCACCTCGGATTGCTCAACATCCATGCACGTATTGTGGTGACTCGCATTTTATTGTGGCTTGTCAAAAGTTCAAACTGTTGACTAAACAACAACAGAGAAAATTTGTAATGGAAAAGCCGCTGTGCTATAAATGCCTCGGTCTGCACTCAGCCAAGAACTGCAAGTCACAATATAAGTGCAGGCATTGCAATGGAAATCATCACACCATGATTCATGGGCCAAGAGACCCTGAAAGGAAAACTCAAACCAACTCAGCATCCGGATCAACTCAAAATTAGGACAACGGCGCAATCATCTTACATCACGGTCAAACTCAACATGATTACTCAACTCCTCAACTCACTTTACTTGCAACTGCATTGGCATGGTACGACTCACCGGTGACATCTCATAAATTAAGAATACTCATTGACTCAGGCTCGGAACTCTCATTCATCTCCAAGGATTCTGTGGATTTACTCAACATTAAGCGGCAACACTCAACTATACCAATCCTTGGAGTTGGCGGCACGCAATCAACAAAAACTCTCGGAAAGGCTCAACTCACCTTACGCACCATCTACAAAAATCTCACGTTTCGGATCACAGCTCATATTATACGCCAAGTCTCAACACTATTACCATCACAAGAATGTGAGCAACGTCAGTGGCAACATACAGAGAACCTCAACTTGGCTGATCCGACATTCTGGAAACCTCAACCAGTAGATCAAATCATCAAACCGAACCTAATAAAGAGGAGTGCGATTGAACCTGTCGCACAATTGTCAATTTTCGGTTGGCTGCTAATAGGTCCATCAAACTCAGCTGTGCAATCCAAGGTAGTCCATCATACAACGGCCTCACTCAACACTGAAGATTTGCAGGAACTACTCACACGCTTTTGGGTTCAAGAAGAACCACCGCCAGCGTCTGCAGTCAAACTCAACAAGGAAGAAGCATTGTGTGAACAACACTTTGTTGACACTCACACGGAGATACTCATGGATGTTACCAAGTCAGATTACCGCTCACAAAATCTGCAGACGTACTTGGAAACTCATTTGGAAAAGCTCAAGCGTGCCTCAGGAGAATACTCACAAAATGCAATCAAGAAAGCATCTACAAGGAAAGGTACTACGCTTTCATGGATGAATACTGCAAATTGGGCCACATGGTGCAGATCCCTCAACAGGAAATCTCCGCCAAACCATCTTACTATCTTCCTCACCATGGAGTATTACGAGAAGATAGTTTAACGACAAAACTCAGAGCAGTGTTCAACGGTTCAGCACTCACAACAAATGGAAACTCACTCAACGACATCATGCATACTGGACCTAATCTCTCACCCAACATTGTGGATGTTCTCATCTGGATTCGAACTCACCCATTTGTCTTCTCAACTGACATTACAAAAATGTATCGTCAGATCAAGGTTCACCCTCAAGATTGGAATCTGCAACGCATTTTGTGGGTAGATGAAACGGGTCAACTCACTCACTTCCATTTGACTACAGTCACCTATGGAACACGAGCAGCTCCTTATTTAGCAATTCGGACACTTCTTCAGCTGGTAAAGAATGAAGGAGACAACTATCCACTTGCCATTGAATCGCTCCTATTCGGAAGGTATGTGGATGACATCTTCGGTGGAGCTGCATCAAAGGAACTTCTCATTGACAAGGCCAAGCAGTTAACCGCACTATGCAAGACGGGCGGCTTTCCATTAGCAAAATGGAATTCAAACTCATCCGGCTTCCTCAAGGAATTTCTCAAAGAGCCAACAGCTGAAGAAGCTGTGCTTTTAGATGATTGCGCGACAAATATACTCGGGATGAACTGGCTCCCAAACTCGGACAAACTCACATTCAGAACAACTCTGCCACCTCTTCAGGAAATGATAACAAAACGGATTATACTGTCAGAAGTATCTCAACTATATGATCCCATTGGAATAATCTCACCGGTCATAATCACATCAAAAATCCTCCTAGAAGAACTGTGGCTACACAAGCTTTCTTGGGACGAAGCTTTGCCAAACTCAATCGTGAAGAAATGGCTGCACGTCCGAGAAGATCTCACTCACCTGAAGACAATCGCCCTACCCAGGTGGTTAGGAATTCAGGAAAACTCAATTGTAGAACTTCATGGCTTCTCGGATGCTTCACAACAAGCAATGGCTGCAGTTCTATACATTAAATCTACAACACCAAACTCTCACTCAACATCATCATTTCTAATCTCCAAAACAAAGGTGGCACCACTCAAACGACTGTCAATCCCACGATTGGAATTGGGAGCGGCAGTACTACTCACTAAGCTGGCAAAACATGTTTTGGACTACTCACGATTGCCAATCTCACACATACATTTATGGACAGACGCAAAGGTAGCACTCACATGGATACGCTCACACCCCTCAAAATGGAAGGACTTTGTTGGAAATAGAGTTGCCTTAATTCAAGAACTCATTCCAACAGCACAATGGAGACATGTGCCTGGAGCAGACAATCCAGCGGATTGTGCCTCGCCCGGATTACTCACTTCACAACTCAGAGAGCATCACTTATGGTGGCATGGACCAAGTTGGCTCTGCCAGGAAGAATCAGCTTGGCCTTCTCAAGCAACCTTTATCCAAGAAACCAACCTTCCAGAAATGAGGGCTAAGGTCACACTCACCGCAGCCAAGTCAAACTCAAGCAAAATGTGGGACATCATCGATCATTACTCATCACTCACTCAACTCATAAGAATAACTGGATGGGTAATGCTCGCATGTGATCGATTTAAGGCTAAAGGAAAAACTCACCATGAATCGAAACTCACTACGGATTTACTCATCAAGGCAAAACTCTTTTGGGTCAAGAAAATTCAGCAGGTTCATTTACACTCAGAAATTGCTATGCTGGAAAATTCTCAAGTCCCAAGACACCATGTCTTCAACCGATTGACTGCCTACATAGACTCAACAGGAATTGTTCGAGTAGGAGGGCGGCTTCAAAAAACTCAACTCGATCATCACTCAAAACACCCAGCAATTATACCTCGGAGCAGTCAACTCACCACACTGATCATTCGGAACGCTCATCTCTCAACTCTGCACGGTGGCGCTCAACTCACTCTGGCACACACTCGGCAGGAATTTTGGATAATCGGAGGCAGAGCACCGGTGAAGTCACATATTTTAAAGTGTGTAACTTGTGCAAGGTATCGGGCTCAACGGGCTCAGCAACTCATGGGGCAATTACCCGTGGCCAGGGTCACCCCATCACTACCTTTCACTCACACTGGGATCGATTACGCCGGGCCAATCACCATTAACTCATGGAAAGGACGTGGATCCAAAACATACAAATGCTGGATTTGTATCTTTGTGTGCTTCTCAACGTCAGCTGTTCACCTAGAACTGGTCAGTGACTACTCAACGGACGGTTTCTTAGCGGCATATAGACGGTTCACCTCAAGGAGAGGGATACCCTCCAAACTATACTCAGACTGTGGAACGAACTTCATCGGAGTAGCAAGGGAACTGAAGACTCTATTCTCTCAACACCAACATGAAAACTTAATCTTGTACAACTCACTAGCCAACGAGGGAACCCCATGGATATTCAACCCACCTGCTGCACCTCATATGGGAGGCAAGTGGGAAGCAGTAGTGAAATCAGTCAAATTTCACCTGCGACGGACCATTGGGGACACTCAACTCACCTTTGAAGCTTCAGCGACCTTGCTCACTCAAATAGAAGCATTACTCAACTCCCGGGCGCTAGATCCACTCAGTGAAGACCCAGAAGACATAAATGCACTCACACTCGGACACTTTCTCATCGGCAAGGCATTGAACTCAGTGCCTGAACCAAGCTTACTCACCCTCAAGGAATCAAGGCTTTCCAAATGGCAACTCATTCAACGGATCACTCAGCAATTTTGGAAGCATTAGTCAACTCAATACCTTCAACGGCTTCAATCAATTTCAAAATGGCATCATCCCTCTCATGAGATAAAAGTGGGTTCCATGGTACTACTCACGGATGAACACTCACCACCAAGCAAATGGCCACTCGCAAGAGTCACTCAACTTCAGCCTGGAACTGACAATCTCACCAGAGTTGTAACAATAAAGACGGCCACCACTCAACTCACCCGCCCAATTGCAAAACTCGCCATCTTGCCAGTGCCAATCGGAAATTAAATCAACCTGGCGGTTGATGGCGGGCGGAATGTTTGGGAATTCAATAATTTGAATTCCCGCGGTTACACTCAGCTCGGCACGACTCACGGCGCTGCCACGGCGCGGCAGCACCTCGCGGCCTCCCGGCGGAACAGCCGGGACGCTACACTGATTAACAAGGTATATTCGCGCTATTTCGGTCTCTCTCGCGTTCTCACATGTAAATGTGAGAGGAATTAGTTTGATTCGCGAAGTGAATCGTCAAGACCAAGAAGAAGGAAGTGGATCAAGGCCTCGCTCTCTTTTTCATCAGCCGTGCCACGAGGAGCATCTCTCCGCTGCGCACCTGCAAAATCTCATCGGTTGTTCTCAAGTTTTTCACTGGCTCAACTCAACACTGGATCAACTCAAACAGGCTCTACTCAATCTCTCACTGAAAACTCACATCACTCCTCACTCACGCAATACTCAAGGTGCAACGACGATTAGTAAAATCGACTCTATTGCAAGGTAAAAACTCTCACCATACTAGAGGTTATGTTGCCAACCACGTGTTGGCACCGGCGGCAAGTGTAACAGTGAACATGTGTGAATTAGCAAAACTCAAGGCAGTAATCCAATTACAATTGTTTGCCATTCCTCATTTTTGACAGCTTCATTGTGTGTGAGCCCAGGAGGGAATTTAAGGAAAAACTCAAGGAACTCTCAACGGACAATCTCATTGCACTCGAAGACATACTCAAATATCACAGGTTAGTTGTCTCTAGTGAGAGACTACTACTCCATTATTGACAGCACTCATATTTTGGAATTGCTGACACACTACTCACCTACAACTTATTCAAATAAATGTAATTTAAACTCCCTTTGTAATTTATGTTAATTATTGAACAGATTTTGAATTTATTAGTCGACGTTGAAATGTATTTATGAACCAAATTTGTAATTTATTTAAGAAGTGACTTTTGTGAATATAATTTCTACTTTCAATTTACTTCTGTGTGGGAATTAAATTTATTTTAACACCCACAGCATGTTTACTCACATATAATTATGGCTGACTCAAACATTGGCTGAAATTCACAACTTCAAAAGACAAATTAATCCTGCTCATGTAATATAAAAGCCGCCTGTCAGATTTAGCAGGTGTACTCATCATTAAGTATTGTTGATGTTTACTTTGAAGTAATGTGGTTTACCACTTAATTTAAAAGAGTATAAGTATGATAGAAATCTGCTTTCTATAATATAATGTATTTCAGGCATTGCATGTTTTTTAAGCTAATTTTATCTTTCTGGAAGTAGGTATAATTTGATAAAAAAAAAAAAATAAGTTATGCAATTTTTCATGGTTAGCTGAGGCAATGCTTGTGTATTTTTTATAGAACTTTCAAACTGAAAAATTACATATTTTCATTTTTTTATTAAATTATATGTACATCTGTCAGATTTAGCAGGTAGGGGGTGCCATACTCGATTTTTACAGACCGAGTCAATTCCGCGGTTTTCAGCTTATAAATACAATGAATTATACAAAATCAAGAGTGCACTTCGCTAGATTTTTCCATGATCTATCATCGTGCCGAATAGGAAGTCAAAATATTCAGTTTTTGCGTAAAGTTTGAACAAATTTTGAGGTGGCGTTGAGCACAACGTCAAAATTTTGTTCAAAGTTTATGCAAAAACTAATGAATATTTTGACTTGAAATTTTGCAGGGTGGTAGAATACTATATGAAATCTAGCGAAGTGAATTCTTGATTTTGTGTGATTTGTAAAAAAAAATTGTAGTTTTTGTTATCATATGTCTATTATTTAATACAGTGTTTATGGGAAGATGGCGCTACAAGAGTACCGTCCGCGGTTGTGTCGCCGTGAGTTCGCCGCGGCGGCCCGGCGGCCGTGTGCGTATACGCCCAAGCGCATGCGCTGCAGGCTGCAGTACAGCTGTGTCTCAGTGTCTGTGTCGTCGAGTTACACCGCGTCGCGGACTGCGCCGTATATTCTAATTCTTAACCCCGCACGTTATTAGCATAGTGCATCAACACCTGGCCGGGAAACGTAAGGGACAATCCTACTGAAGAAAGCAGAAATCTTATTGAATTCACAGATGAAGAATGTTATGGAAAGCACTCGGATTTACAGGAGCGTTATGAAGAATATATTAATTTAAAAGGAATTGAGAAAGTTTATTATATTTCGTACTTCTCAACTTTTGATCATCTTTTTGATATACCAAAGGATAGGAAAAATGCAGAATATAGAAGATATGTTGAAACTTTATTGGTTTATTTGACAGAATTCTTAGGAAGGATGAGACCTCTTCTACACATAAATAATGAGTTAGAAGATACTAATAGAAATTTTTTGGAAAAGTGGGAAACCAACACTTTTCCCGGTTGGTCTACAGAAACAGGCAGGGCTTTAACCAATTTTGGAGCTCACTTAAATTTGTCTGCATTCTCATCTTGGGAAGAATTGGCTTCTATTGGTTTAGATAAGTAGATTGAAGTCTGCTCTCATGGCTCTTGGTTTGAAATGCGGTGGTACTTTGGAAGAAAAAGCTCAAAGATTATTTAAGGCCATGTGATACTCAAGTGTAAATCCCTGCGTTACCGATATGTCGGTAACATACTATAGATTGAGTAATAATTAAATTATTAATAATTTTTCGAACAAAAACGCTCTGTCAGGGGCTCGGGAATTCTTTGAAGATGATTATATCAAAGTTTAAGAATTGAAATGATAACTGTCATCGAGTTATCCACTTTCTAGTGAAATTGTTTATCTAAAAAGTGGATATAAGCTCGAATATACATCAGATCTGTCTGAAATTTTACACATATACTCCCTGTACCGTTTGCGAGCGTCTGACAGACTTCGTTTTTCGAAAATCGATAAAAAGTATTATTTTATTTTTTTCCATAAATAAACTTTCGACAATGAGTTGCGAGGTTGGCAAAACTACTCACCACTAACGTAAAATGGTTGTGCATGGTGCAAAGTAAGTCGTACCAACCTCTTTTGAAGCATTATATTTGTTTACGTTGTATAGTTCTCATAAATGACTATAGATGGCGCAATGACTCCGCGGCCGCGGGACTGCCGGGCGGTCGGGCCGCCGCCGTGGCTATTCTCGTCGACCACCGTGTCGCGTCCGTTATGTTGTGACCTAGTGACCTAGTGACTCGTGACTAGTCAGAATAGTGTAGTGTAAATAAGTGCAGTATTTAGTGCTGGCGAGATCGACATCGCTGCACCCTCTTCGTTGTTTTTTTAGTATGCCGTGTGCGTGTATGCCCAAGTGCATGCACTGCAGCTCGTTAGTCATCGTGCTCACTCCCCTGCTCCGGCTTGTTCTTTCCAAACATGTGCCCGCAGCATCCTTCGGCGTCGGCGCGCCGCATGGCTCGCATCGACCAAAGCTCTAGTGCGCACGAGCTTCCAGGCTTAAGGACGTTCTCCGGGTCGAAACAGCAATTTTAGTTTTTATATTTTTATATAATGTTTTATTAATTTGATAATCCAAGAGTAAGTACATGTAACAAATATATACTTGAAAGAACATAAGACAATTTTTTTTAGACAAATTCAGGCAATAGTCATTATGGTATTGTTACAATTAAAGACAAAAACTTCAATAAGTTCTTTAAATTTTTTTATTTTTTATCCGATCTTAACGAAATAGAGCTTATTTTGTTCGTTAAGAAATTTCAGGGAGAGTATCGATGGGAAAATTTATGATACGAATTACCAGTAAGGCGCAATATCAATTTATTTAAGAAAAGCAAGTCAAGTTTTCATCAAAACTTTCTTAAACAAATTGATATTGCGCCGTACTGGTAACTCGTATCATAAATTTTCCCATCGATACTCCCCCTGAAATTTCTTAACGAACAAAATAAGCTTTATTTCGTTAAGATCGGATAAAAAATAAAAACATTTAAAGAACTTATTGAAGTTTTTGTCATTAATTGTAACAATAGCATAGTGACTATTGCCTGAATTTGTCTGAAAAAAAATTGTCTTATGTTCTTTCAAGTATATATTTGTTACATGTACTTACTCTTGGATTATCAAATTAATAAAACATTATTTAAAAATATAAAAACTAAGATTGCTGTTTCGACTCAGAGAACGTCCTTAAGTACGACGACGGGAAACGATTTCTTCGGTGTTGAGGTTGCTGCTCTGCTGTTCAAATAGACCTTCTGCTGGTGTCCAAGAGATTGGCTTCGGGTTGGACTTCTTTCCTGTGCTGTTAGCATACGATGGCTGCCACTCTTAGAGGTTATGTTGTTCTCTGTGTTTACAGGTGAGATCAGTGCGACTATTATACTTTCTCTGTCTCTGCTGTTTTCTTATATTCTATTCTTCGTAGATCTGCTACGAGAGAGAGCTGCCATGTGGAAGTTGTGCATCTTTATTCTTCAGGTCACTGCTGCTCCTTCCTCCAGATCTCAGCTGCTGCGCTGCTGATGTTTTTCGAGCCAGGAACAGCTCCCACTTTAGTTAAGTATAATACTGTCTGATTGACGAGATCAGAAATTGCATACACAATCCCTTTGTATGTGTTGCATTGTGTCTGGACATTCTGGTAAACTTTGAGCGAGGGTGAGGAGGTCTTAGTTGGAAATGCACATGCGCTTTTTCGACTTTCCATTCCAAAGAACCCTTTCCATTCTCAACAAATATCTTAAACTTTACACACACTATGCTATACATGCTGAGATATTATATATCTAGTTTGAGATCTAAATAATCAGCCAGTGTGGAGGTACAGCATTTTCTGTGTTTTTCAAGAAATTATAAAAAAAAAGTTATTTCCTCCATACTGTCTGATTGAGGAGATCAGAAATTGCATACATAATCCCTCTGTATGTATTGCATTGTGTCTGGACATTCTGGTAAACTTTGAGGAAGGGTGAAGAGGTTTTAGTCGAAAATGCACATGCGGCATTTCAACTTTTCGTTCCAAAGATCCCTTTCCATTCCCTACTAGTATCTTAAACTTTCCATACATAATGGAATACATGCTAAGGGACAGTTTATGAAGTTTCAGACCTACATAATTAGCAAGTCTGGAGGTATTGCAATTTTTGTGCTTTTTTCAGGAAATTTTTAAGAAAGAAAAGTAATCTCCTCCAAACTGGCTGATTTAGTAGATCTGAAATTCAATATACAATGCCTCAGCATGCATTGCATTGTGTGTGAACATTCTGGTAAACTTTGGGAAAGGGTGAGGAAGTTTTAGTCGAAAATGCACATGCGGCATTTCCACTTTTCGTTCCAAAGATCCCTTTCCATTACCTACAAGTATCTTAAACTCTCCATACATAAACGGAAACATGCTCAGGGACAGTATATCAAGTTTGAGATCTACATAATTAGCAAGTCTGGTGATATTGCGATTTTTGTGCTTTTTCAGGAAATTTTTAAGAAAGAAAAGTAATTTCCTCCGAAATGGCTGATTTAGTAGATCTGAAACTCAATATACAATACCTCAGCATGCATTGCATTGTGTGTGAACATTCTGGTGAACTTTGAGAAAAGGTGAGGAGGTTTTAGTCGAAAATGCACATGCGGCATTTCGACTTTTCGTTTCAAAGATCCCTTTCCATTTCCTACTAGTATCTTAAACTTTCCATACATAATGGAATACATGCTAAGGGATAGTTTATGAAGTTTCAGACCTACATAATTAGCAAGTCTGGAGATATTGCAATTTTTGTGCTTTTTCAGGAAATTTTCAAGAAAGAAAAGTAATTTCCTCCAAACTGGCTGATTTAGTAGATCTGAAACTCAATATACAATGCCTCAGCATGCATTGCATTGTGTGTGAACATTCTGGTAAACTTTGAGAAAGGGTGAGGCGGCTTTAGTCGAAAATGCACATGCGGCATTTCGACTTTTCGTTCCAAAGATCCCTTTCCATTCTCAACAAATATCTTAAACTTTACACAGACTATGTTATACATGCTGAGAGATTATATATCAAGTTTCAGATCTAAATAATCAGCCAGTGTGGAGATACAGCATTTTCTGTGTTTTTCAAGAAATTTTCAAGAAAAAAAGTTATTTCCTCCATACCGTCTGATTGAGGAGATCTGAAATTGCACACACAATCCCTCTGTATCTATTGCATTGTGTCTGGACATTCTGGTGATCTTTGAGCAAGGGTGAGGAGGTCTTAGTTGGAAATGCACATGCGCTTTTTCGACTTTTCATTAAAGATCCCTTTCCATTTTCAACAAATATCTTAAACTTTACAGCTCACTATGTTATACATGCTAAGGGATTATATATCAAGTTTCAGATCTAAATAATCAGCCAGTGTGGAGATACAGCATTTTCTGTGTTTTTCAAGAAATTTTCAAGAAAAAAAGATATTTCCTCCATACCGTCTGATTCAGGAGATCTGAAATCGCACACACAATCCCTCTGTATCTATTGCATTGTGTCTGGACATTCTGGTAAACTTTGAGCAAGGGTGAGGAGGTCTTAGTTGGAAATTCACATGCGCTTTTTCGGCTTTTCATTCCAAAGATCCCTTTCCATTCTCAGCAAATATCTTAAACTTTACACAAACTATGTTATACATGCTGAGGGATTATATATCAAGTTTCAGATCTAAATAATCAGCCAGTGTGGAGATACAGCATTTTCTGTGTTTTTCAAGAAATTTTCAAGAAAAAAAGATATTTCCTCCATACCGTCTGATTGAGGAGATCTGAAAGTGCATACACAATCCCTCTGTATCTATTGCATTGTGTCTGGACATTCTGGTAAACTTTGAGCAAGGGTGCGGAGGTCTTAGTTGGAAATTCACATGCGCCTTTTCGACTTTTCATTCCAAAGATCCCTTTCCATTCTCAGCAAATATCTTAAACTTTACACACACTATGTTATACATGCTGAGGGATTATATATCAAGTTTCAGATCTAAATAATCAGCCAGTGTGGAGATACAGCATTTTCTGTGTTTTTCAAGAAATTTTCAAGAAAAAAAGATATTTCCTCCATACCGTCTGATTGAGGAGATCTGAAAGTGCATACACAATCCCTCTGTATCTATTGCATTGTGTCTGGACATTCTGGTAAACTTTGAGCAAGGGTGCGGAGGTCTTAGTTGGAAATTCACATGCGCCTTTTCGACTTTTCATTCCAAAGATCCCTTTCCATTCTCAGCAAATATCTTAAACTTTACACAAACTATGTTATACATGCTGAGGGATTATATATCAAGTTTCAGATCTAAATAATCAGCCAGTGTGGAGATACAGCATTTTCTGTGTTTTTCAAGAAATTTTCAAGAAAAAAAGATATTTCCTCCATACCGTCTGATTGAGGAGATCTGAAAGTGCATACACAATCCCTCTGTATGTATTGCATTGTGTCTGGACATTCTGGTAAACTTTGAGCAAGGGTGAGGAGGTCTTAGTTGGAAATGCACATGCGCTTTTTCCCCCTCAATCCCTCTGTATGTATTGCATTGTGTGTGGACATTCCAATAGTAGAGCCAAATCTAGCCTCCAGCTTCTTTTTAATAGTATAGCCAAATCTAGTCTCCAACTTTTTATCGGTCTACTAATTTGTTCCTAGCAGTTCGATACTGCTCTCCCCGTCCCCACTGCTTAATACATTATTAATATATTTAGCTTTGCCCTAGTTGAAGAGCTCCTGCAGAAGACAACACGTCTTCATACAATTCTACTCTCCTCCAGGGCAGCCAACGCAACTACCTCTTCTCAAGGACATTATGTAGGCGATGATAGTGTGAAGGTGACGGCGGAGGTCTAATTGAATGTAGCCAGCGCTCCCGCGACAGACTCGAGTAAGTACTTCACTTCGGATTTGGCCTTTATCCTGTAGTATAGGTGAACCTAGCCTCCAATTTTCCATCTGTCTACTTCTCTGTTCCTAGCAGTTCGATACTGCTCTCCCCGTTCCCACTGCTTAATACATTATTAACATTTGTTTTTGTCCTCGGCGAAGAGCTCCTGCAGAAGACAACACGTCTTCATAAACAATTCTACTCTCCTCGAGGGCCACCATCGAAACTAGCACTTCCCGGGGATCACCTAGGCGAACCCGACGGAGAAGTGAAGGCGGAGGTGTATTTGAAGGTAGTCCGCGTTACCGCGACATACAGGAGTATATCGGTATTTAGGACATACCTGACTTGTAGGTACGACATAATCGGACTTATACCTCCCAAAATAATAAAAAGTCGGCGGGTGTAGCAGTGTTTCACACTATGAAACAACTTCTCATTTATGCAGGTCTCTATCTTAAGGAGTGCCTTTGTAATCACGCGAGGCGATGGCCTGAATATCATATTAACTGAGTCTGGAAGAAAATGGCTAACCTGCATCTCTATTTTCTTTACAAAAATTCGTAGTCTTTATAACATTTTTAACTTCATGGTTAGAATATTCTTATACCATAATGTTCGAAACCACGGAGCCTACCAGTTACGATAAGGATAATTTTTAGCCTTTTTAACTTCACCTAGCTGCATCAGACTCTGATTTGTAGTTTTTTCCATAGGAGTATTGACAGAATTAGTATCTAGCATATTTCATTGCTTGAGAACTTTAAAAGTAAACATAAAAAGCTTTGTTTTCTACATGTTTTTTGTATTTAATCTTCAAATCGTACATCAGCAGAAACTTTCTACACGATAAGCCGTCACATGCTCTTTACAAAAAATGTCGCGCACACGGGTTTCGGAGAAATCGGGCCGAATATTGTTAAAGCGTCTAGAAATTGTTAATTATGATAGAATTCATTAATTACGTTTACCTTGATTTGGAAATGAGTGGTTAGCCAAAAGTCCCGCTATCAAAACCCCTTTATAGAGTCTTTACAAAAAATGTCGCGCGCCTGGATTTCCGCTGAATATTAAAAAATTAAATGGTTTCAACTATTATAAATTGGTAATTATAATTTAGTAACATGCAAATTCGCTTACTAGGTTATATTTAATCTGTAAATCGTCTATAAGCAGAAACTTTTTACACAAAAATCCTTCACACGCTCTTTACAAAAAATGTCGCGCACACGGTTTTCGGAGAAATCCGGCAGAAGAAAACTTAAAGCACCTAGAAATTGTTAATTATGATGCAATTTATTGATTACGTCAATCTTGATTTGGAAAAGGGTGGTTAGCCGAAACCCTTATCAAAAACCCTTTACAGGCTTTTTACAAAAAATGTCGCGCGCTCGTATTTCCGCCAAATATTGCGAAACTACATGATTTCAACTATTATAAATTCGTAATAATTAGTTAGTCAAATGCAAATTTCGTTATTAGTTTATATTATATCTTTATATCGTCCATGGGCAAAAACTTTTTACACAAAAAAGCTTCACATGCTCTTTACAAAAAATGTCGCGCACACGGAATTCGGGGAAATCCGGCAGAAGAAAATGGTTAAAACATCTAGAAATAGTTAATTATGATGCAAGTCATTGATTAAGTCCATCTTGATTTGGGAATGTGTTGTTAGTCAAAAGTCCCGCTATCAAAAAACCTTCACAGGCCCTTTGCCAAATATGTCACACGACCGTATTTCCGCTAAATATTGCGAAATTACATTGTTTCAACTAATATAAATTCGTAATTATCAGTTAGTTAAATGCAAATTTGGTTAGTAGTTTATATTTAATATTTAAATCGTCCATCGGCAGAAACTTTCTACACCAAAAGCCTTCACACATGCTCTTTACAAAAAATGTCGCGCACACGGATTTCGGAGAAATCTTGCAGGAGAATATTGTTAAAGTGTCTATAGAAATTGTAACTTATGATAGAATTCATTGATTACGTCCATCTTGACTTGGGAATGTGTTGTTAGTCCAAAGTCCCGCTATTAAAAACCCTCACAGGCTCTTTACCAAAAATGTCGCACGACCGTATTTCCGCTAAATATTGCGAAATTACATTGTTGCCATGTGATACTCAAGTGAAAATCCCTACGTTACCGACATGTCGGTAACATATTGTATATTAGATAATAAAAAAATCGACAACGATTTTTAGGGCAAAAAAGCAACGTCAGGCGCTCGGTAATCCTTCAAAGATGATTATGTCAAAATTTCAGAACTAAAATGATAAATATCATCGAGTTATGCACTTTTTAGTGAAATTTGTTATCTAAAAAGTGGATATAAGCTCGAATATACATCGGATCTGCATGAAATTTGGCACACCTTCTCGCCATCGGGTTTGTGAGCGCCTGACGTTTTTCTTTTTTTGAAAATCGTCAAAAAGAATTATTTTATTTTTTTCCATAAATAAACTTTCGACAATAGGTTGTGAGGTTGGCATAACTTCTATGCACCTGGATGGCTGACAGGCGACGGGCCGTCCGCCGCGGTGCACGCAGCAGTCAGCACGCTTGTTCGCTCTCGCTCTCTCGTCTGCACGTGTGCGCTGTCTATTGACGCGGTATCGACCGGCGCTTTCGTGCGCACGCGCTTCGACGTAGGACGATGAAGGTACACCGTCTTTCATGGTGTTGGTGTTGCTCTACTGCTGGAGGAAGCTGCCTGCTAGTGTCCACAGTGTCATCTTCACCGACGATATTATAGTTCTCTTCGATACTGCTATTTAGCGAGGGAACACGCTGCGAGGTTATGATCTCATATATGGCTATAGGTAAGAACAGTATATTTGCCACACATTCTTTTAGCTTGTGTTTAACCTTATTGTTTTTCAGCTATGCAATGATGATGTTGTGCACACATGAGAGAAAGCTGTTCATTTATACTCTCATAGATGCTGCCTTGTAAGCAGTCTAAACACAGGCCACCAGATGTTTGTTGTTTATCTCTCTACTTCAAGTATCGCAACCTCTTTCAGCTGGTTAGTATTTTATCAAAGATATCATAATCCGACTGATGTTTAAACTAGTGTTCTTCTTCACTTGAAATGCACATGCGCCTTCTTGACCTTTCATTCCAAACATCCCTTTCCATTCCCTACAAATATCTTAAACTTTACATACATTATATTATACATGTTGAGGAATTATATACCAAGTTTCAGATCTAAATAATCAGCAAGTGTGGAGATGCTGCATTTTCTGTGTTTTTCAAGAAATTTTTAAGAAAACAAGTTTTTTCCACCATACTGGATGATCGAGTAAATCTGAAATAGGATATATAATCCGTTTCTATCTATTGCATTGTGTATGAACATTCTGGTAACCATTGAGCAAGGGTTAATAGGTCTTAGTTACGAATACACATACGGCTTTTCGACTTTTGAGTCCAAAGTATCTGTTTCTATTAATAAACGTATCTTAAATTTTACACACACAATGCAATACATGCTGAGGGACAGTATATCAAGTTTGAGATCTAAATAATCAGCAAGTGTGGAGCTGTTGCCTTTTTTGAGGGTTTTTCAGGAAATTTTCAAGGAAAAAGCTATTTCCTCCAAACTGGCTAATTGAGTAGATCTGAAACTTAATATACAATGCCTTAGCATGCATGTTATTTTGTATGAACATTCTGGTAATCAATGAGCAAAGGTTAGTAGGTCTTAGTTAGGAATACACATGCGGCTTTTAGACTTTTGAGTACAAAATATCCGTTTCCAATCTATAAACATATCTTAAATTTTACACACACTATGCAATACATGCTGAGGGACAGTATATCAAGTTTGAGATCTAAATAATCAGCAAGTGTGGAGCTATTTCCTTTTTTGAGGGTTTTTCAAGAAAAAAAGCTATTTCCTCCAAACTGGCTAATTGAGTAGATCTGAAACTTAATATACAATGCCTCAGAATGCATATTATTGTGTATAAACATTCTGGTAATCAATGAGCAAGGGTTAGTAGGTCTTAGTTACGAATACACATGTGGCTTTTTGACTTTTGAGTCCAAAATATCCGTTTCCAATCTATAAACATCTTCAATTTTACACACACTATGTAATACATGCTGAGGGACAGTATATCAAGTTTGAGATCTAAATAATCAGCAAGTGTGGAGCTGTTGCCTTTTTTGAGGATTTTTCAGGAAATTTTCAAGAAAAAAAGATATTTCCTCCAAACTGGCTAATTGAGTAGATCTGAAACTTAATATACAATGCCTTAGCATGCATGTTATTGTGTATGAACATTCTGGTAATCAATAAGCAAAGGTTAGTAAGTCTTAGTTAGGTATACACATGCGGCTTTTAGACTTTTGAGTTCAAAATATCCGTTTCCATTCTCTAAACATATCTTAAACTTTACACACACTATGTAATACATGCTGAGGGACAGTATATCAAGTTTGAGATCTAAATAATCAGCAAGTGTGGAGCTGTTGCCTTTTTTGAGGGTTTTTCAGGAAATTTTCAAGGAAAAAAGATATTTCCTCCAAACTGTTTAATTGAGTAGATCTCAAACTTAATATACAATGCTTCAGCATGCATGTTATTGTGTATGAACATTCTGGTAATCAATGAGCAAGCGTTAGTAGGTCTTAGTTAGGAATACACATGCGGCTTTTTGACTTTTGAGTCCAAAATATCCGTTTCCAATCTATAAACATATATTCAATTTTACACACACTACGTAATACATGCTGAGGGACAGTATATCAAGTTTGAGATCCAAATAATCAGCAAGTATAAAGCTGTTGCCTTTTTTGTGTGTCTTTGAGGAAATTTTCAAGATAAAAAGCTATTTCCTCCGTACTGGCTGATGGAATAGATCAGAAATTGGATATACAATCCCTTTGTATGTATTGCATTGTGTGTGAACATTGATCTAATAGTATAGGCAAACGTTGCCTCCAACTTCATTATAATCGTATAGCCCAACCTTGTCTCCAACTTTTACCAGGAACAGAGGTCTACTCCTCTGTTCCTGGCAGTTCGATATATACAACCGATATACAACCTTTTGAATTACATCATATTTTGGAATGTTTTTGATGCATTCGAGAATATACTTAAAAGACAACATTCTGAAAATAACTATACATAGTTACGCAGACGCGCGAGCCTGCGGCTGTTCCCAGATAATAATATTTTTTATTTATCAAATGAATTATTTCACCGAGAGCTATGTGCTACAATAATAAAAAGCATTAGAAGATTGTTCGCAGTGCTACGCTTCCTTGAAGCTCTCGCCCATGCCTACGGGAGCGGAGGCCGCGCGAGCCTGCGTGTGCCTCCGTTCCTGTAGGGTCGAGCGCCAGCGCGATGGCATGGGCGAGAGCTCCAACAAAGCGCAGCACTGTCGACAATGTTATAATTCTTTTTATTATTGTAGTTCACAGCTTTGCGTGAAATAATTCATTTGATAAATAAAAAATATTATTATCTGGGAACAGCCGCAGGCTCACGCGGCCTCTGCTCCCGTAGGGTCGAGAGCCAGCGCGATGGCATGGGCGAGAGTTCCAAGAAAGCGCAGCACTGTCGACAATGTCATAATTCTTTTTATTCCTCATTTATTCCAACTGACCCGACATGCTCACCGTGCCCCACCTTCCCCTAGTTATGCAGACGAATATTAGTTTGGCTATTTGTTTCCGTATAGAATGTTGTCGGGAACACGGAGCGCCTCGCGCCCGTCTCCGATAATTCGATTCATCGGGAGCAATTTTACTCATTTTAAAATTTTTACTTTTCTAATTTTTCACTTCAATAATAAATTTTATTTTAGTTTTACTGTTTTACTTTTACTTCTTTTACTCTTTAGGTTAACAAAACGAATAGTAGCACATCTGCACTCATAACCTGTTGAATTGGGGTGCAATAAGCGTAACACATACTTATGCTTTGAAAAAACTAAAAGCATTTAAGTAAACATGCACTGCTCTTTTTGTTTTCTTATTTTTTATTCATCTCCATTACTACTTCTGCTTTTCTCTTACTGGTTTCTTGCCTTTTCCGTTTCTTCCTCTGTTCTTCCTTCCTCTATCTTGTGTCTTCTTCGACACTTGTTCTGGCCCACTCTATGAGGCTTCCTTTGAACCACTCATCTGTCTAACCGTGGTACTGCATTTATCTCTCTTCTTTCTATTGCGCTCAAAAACTTTTCTAATATGTAAAATTGCTCTTTTTTATGATTGCCTCTTTCCTTTTCCATTGATACTCTTTTCCTAGCCGCTTCTCAAACATTATTTATTATTTTATAGAATGGCACTTGCAGTACAACATACCAGCAGCAATAGCAGAACTGAATGGGAATCTATTCGCTGTGACTCTGACTACTGTTGCTGCAACATCTATAATGGAACTCCAGCAGTGTTTATGGTGCCGCTGCTGCTTTATTTGTGAACTGCTCTTGGACTGATGCTGGCCACTGCATTGTAACAATATTCTTATTAGTACTGTATTTGTATTAATTCCCTTATGGATGAGTAAACTGTATTTTGATTTATGGGTTAGCTTTTATACTAATTAATATTAGTTAAACTGCATTAATTTTCCTCGGATGTGTGATACACCTGCATCTTTGCAAGTGCGTAGGGGGTACCATATTTTCTCTATAGCTTGTAATTGCATTTAAGTAATAGGTAACTTGATTTGCTAACTGATTGTGAGTTTGGGTGCTGTGGAGGTGTTCTTGTACCCATTGTGATTTTGGCGGTAAAAAATTAAAAACAAAGGCGTGCTTACCACAGCTAATATGCACACTCAAACTCTTCTATACCCTTTAGCCAGAGCGTAGCTTCTCTGCGCTCCCTCTCCTCCTAGCTAAACATTAATTAAATACGTGTCATTGCCTAGGGTGAAATAGTCCAGCAGACGACACCATGACGACAGTTTCTGGTTCTATATGATGACGATTTGCTTGCTGAGAGCTGATGGAATATCGTCGTGACATCTACGACGAAGTTAGTGGCGACGGTCTCCAGGCCGTCGCATCTTGAGGCAAGTAGCTTGCTGTAAGAACGCGTGTTCTACAGCCATAACTACGATTACAGAACCCCTATATTTCTTCTCTTTTCCTGAAACTCAGCCTCTTCTATTTCAATCCTTAACTGTTTCTGTTACCTACTATGTATTTGTGCCTAGGGCGAAGTGTTCCTGCAGACGACATCACGGCGACGGAAGCTGGTTTTATGGTGCTGTTTTGTTTATTGGAAGCTGATGGAACTGGATTTCTCGGGACCTCCCAACTCGAGTCGTTTCCAGTTCTTAAACTCCAAATAGGGACCAGTGCTGATTTACTTTTTAATGGTGCATTGTTGGCAGCAGCCTTAAAACTTCCACGAGCCGAGAAAATCACTCCCAAATAAGTAGTTTTTTTACTATTCTCAACGGACTACCTTTGTACTGAAAGTCTCTTACTGATTTGACTCTGCCACTTTATCTGAATTTTATTATGTCAGTATTACTCGTATTTACTTTGAGTGATTTATAATCACATTATTTCGAAAGAGTATTCAGTTTACTTTGAAGATCTAGAATATCTTTGGCAAGTATAGTAAGGTCATCCGCAAAAAGCAAGATATCGATATTTTTCTCTGTGTATCTATGGCCATTTGCGACAAAAAAGTCAACCACGTCGTGTAGGAGAATCAAGAAGATTAAGAGGCTTAGTGGATCTCCCTGTCGGACGCCTTCTGTAACATCGATCTTCTCCGTGTTTTGATCCTCATCCAAACGAACTGTTATATTGGCGCGTTGGTATAGACTTTGTAAAACCTTGATAAGGTATACACTTACGCCAGCTTTGTAAAGAGATCTCCACAATACTGAGTGCACGACGGAGTCAAATGCTCTCCTAAAATATAGGAATGCAACATACAGTTTGCCGCAAGGTTTTCCGAGGTCGATAATTATTGTTGCTTTAAGAATAAATATGTTGTCCTCGCATGATCTCGCCTTTCTAAATCCAGACGCAATCCGGTAAAATATTTGCTTTTCCACTTCAATCGGATAATCGTTCAGCAACTAAGGTTGTGAAGATTTTTGCTATTACTATTACTAACTGTGTTTCTACCTAGGGCGAACTGTTCCCGCAGACGATACCACACAAGATTTTGCCAATCGATAAGCTTCATCGATGAGGAGCAACCGAAATCGGCTTCGTCGGGGCCACTTGTTCTCTACGTTTATCGGCTTTCTTCTTTACTTCGACAAATCATTGAGGTAACCTGACTGGTATAAATAGTGGAAACTGAAATTTGGCTAATCCGGACTCTAAAAAAAGTTTAGTGCATGTACATTGACTACACTATTGACGCTCGTGAAAAACGTCACATGAGCGAAATAATCGACTTACGTACTAGTTTCGTCATTTTATACCACGAGTGTCGAAAAATCATACCAAAGTTGTGATTTTGAGGTTAGAGTGGTATAAATGTTATACTCCCGCAAGCTGATAGAGCATGTAAAAAAGTAGCTGAGCGTGCGAGAATGTTTTCACATTTGCACGCTTAGCAACTTTTTACCTACTCTTATTGAAATATTATTGAAATCAATAAAATAATAAAAATAATATTAAGGTATAATTTTGTATGCTATTTATGTACATATGCAAGAAGATGTCGTAGTTTTGCTTGATTTTATTTAATACTGCTGATAATTTCTTTCTCAATTCACAATCAGAAATAGCTTCAATAACTTTACATGATAAGATAGAATAATGCATGATGTGTATAGCGGTTATTAATATTTAGGATTATGTGTATAGTAGTAGTATATGTAATTACGTAGTCAGAACTAGTGTTGTCCTTGACATTATTTAGCACTTGACAGTACTATGAAAAAATTGAAAAAAAGAACGAAAATGAAAACAAAAATTAAAATTAAAAAAAAAATTAAAACAAAAATTAAAAAATTAGAAAATGAAATCAATCGAAAATGAAAATTAAAAAAAAAATGAAAACAAACACAGAAACGAAAAAAAACGAAAATTAAAAAGGAAAACAAAATAAAAATTATAAAGGAAAAAAAGATAACATAAAAGAGACAGATAATAACATTATACTCAACTGTTATTAATTGAAAATAACCTCAGAGTATAAATATAAATATAAATTTAACAAGAAAATAACATTGAAAATGCATCTAAATATTTCGTTGCATGTCATTACGTTATAGGGTAACTGTACGGGTTACTGCGGACTTTCGTAAGTGGGTAACTTGAGTGTAAAAATAAAACACTTCTAAGATTTCTCTATTCGATCTAATAGTTGGGGTAATTTTAGTATTGTCAGATGTATTGAAAAGTAAAATGAAAATATTGTACAGAAAAAAGAAATGGTTTAAAAAAATAGCATGGATATGTATTACTGCGGGCATGTACCTATTGCAAAACACCAATTATTACGGATATTTTAATAACAAAGCATAATTAATGCAAGATTGAGGAATTACATCTTATAAAAAAAAACCTTTTTTCTTTTGATAAAAAGTAAGAACAACGATTAATATTATAAAACGTTTATCTGCTTAGCAACGCAGTATTAAATACCAAAATATCATGTTATGTTTTTATTACTGCGGATCAACCTAACCTAGTTCATGTCATATTGGTAAAAGCGCATAGATTTTAGATGAAATATATAGTTTCTTTTTAGATATAAAATTTTCTGATAAAAAGCTACGTTTTATACGTCTCCGCAGTAATTTACGCGTTTGCAGTAACCATTACAGTTACCCTACAAGTACAGTACTCGACTAGTACTTGCAATGTGAGTATCATTTGACAAATTTGCATGTTCTATTTCATAATTAATGATACTACTAATGATAGTAAGGAATAACATGTGATTATATAGTTTATAGTCTTGATGTATCGACGCTATATTTTCAGTAGTACATGATACATAATTTGAAAGCATGATTTATTATTAATTAATTTGTATGCTAAGTTAATAAAAAGTGTATTCTCGTCAGAAAGGCACTTTATAAAAAGTATATACTTTGAAACTTTAATAAAGGTGTAATTATAATAAAGTGAAATGATAACACAGCAAATGTGGGAGGACAACCCAAGGCTTAAATAAAAACTCCTTTAGTTAATTTTTTTCCATAAATACCGGCAACGTTTCGTCCCTGGTATGGGACCTCTTCAGGCCTTTATTAAAAAATAATAAAAATTATAATTGTATAGTAATGTTTTCACAATAAATATGGAAGTTATAAACTTTGTTATTGTATAAAAATCAAAAAATTAATGGTCATACCATAATATTTAAATAACTAATATCACATCAGAGACGAATACGTCTCTATCGTCGTACGCGTTTTCAGTCTATGGCAGTCATATAATAGATGTAAGTATGTAACAGAGTCAACGCAGGCGGAGATACCCGAAGGTACCCGAACTTACTTATTCACGTATACATAGAAAGCCATAATAGAACACCTTCACACAAACAAAGAGAAATTTCAAACAGAGAATAGTTATACTTAGGAATCTGATTTATTTAAATATCTATTTAATTTATTATATTGTTTACTAATAGTGTTAAAGTCTTCTTGTTTATTAATGTTATTATTATTGATATTAATAAAAATATTTTCCGCAATTAATCTTTAATTAATTTTAAAATTATTTGGTTCTTTATCTAAAATTTTAACATTATCATAATCAAAAGTATGTGAAAAATTATTTACATGAGTCGGAATTGGTAATATTTTGTCTAACGGGGTTTTTTTGTGCTCATATATTCTCTTTTTTAAACATCTCTTTGTTTGGCCAACGTAAGTGGCATTACAATCCTTACACGCAATCTCGTATACCACATTGGTCTCACACCATTTTTCCAGCTTATCTTTACCTAACTTAATAATGCTATTTAATTTGTTTGACATACAAGGAACTATAGTAAAACCATACTTTTTGAAGGAAGACTTACATGTAAAAAATAATTTGTCATGAAACGGAATCGATATAACATTTTTGATTGTAGACATATTATTATTAAGTTTTGAATTGCCATAAGTGTGATATCTCACGCGATAACGAATACAACTATCAATAAAATTATCAGGGTAGCTATTTTTGGCGAGTATTTTTTTAACCATAATCAAATTTTCATTATGAAATTGTTGGTGCGAAAGAAGAAGAGCTCTATCTACTAGATTGTAAATGATATTGCGTTTTAATTGAATTGTGTGGTTTGAATTAAAATTTAAAACTCTATTAGTGTTTGTGGGTTTTTGATACCAATTAGTAATAATACTATTATTAATTATTGTTAAAGTGACATCAAGAAATGGAATCATGTTATTGTTATGTAACTCGTGTGTAAATTGTAAATATTTATTATAACTATTAAATTTAATAGTTTTGAATTTTTAATCGGACTTCAACGAGCAAATCTCTTATGCGTTAGTCGAATGTCTATTCTCAAATATAGAAAAGTAGCTTTTGTTTAAGCTTCCTCCTCTCTCGATAAGAATTTGTTGACAAACGGCGACACACATAAGAGAAAAATTTTTTTTAAAATGAATAACTATTAATTTCGGAATAAAATATAATATAGGGGAGTTTCGTCCTTGTCGTACTTGGTGGACTCGTCAGGAAGACCCAAGTAGACATATCTTCGACTCCAAAATAATGAAATTACTGTGAATTCTTATAGTGTACCACGAGCGCTTAAAACATATTTAGAATCAAATGGCATTCGGACACTAAAATGCCTTTCCTTGTATAATCTTAGTTCCAACCTTTTAACACTAGATGGCAACCAATTTATCAAATCCACATATAAAATTACAACTTACACACTATAAGAATTCACAGTAATTTCATTATTTTGGAGTCGAAGATATGTCTACTTGGGTCTTCCTGACGAGTCCACCAAGTACGACAAGGACGAAACTCCCCTATATTATATTTTATTCCGAAATTAATAGTTATTCATTTTAAAAAAAAATTTTTCTCTTATGTGTGTCGCCGTTTGTCAACAAATTCTTATCGAGAGAGGAGGAAGCTTAAACAAAAGCTACTTTTCTATATTTGAGAATAGACATTCGACTAACGCATAAGAGATTTGCTCGTTGAAGTCCGATTAAAAATTCAAAACTATTAAGATAGCACCACGAGCGCTTAAAACATATTTAGAATCAAATGGCATTCGGACACTAAAATGCCTTTCCTTGTATAATCTTAGTTCCAACCTTTTAACACTAGATGGCAACCAATTTATCAAATCCACATATAAAATTACAACTTACACACTATAAGAATTCACAGTAATTTCATTATTTTGGAGTCGAAGATATGTCTACTTGGGTCTTCCTGACGAGTCCACCAAGTACGACAAGGACGAAACTCCCCTATATTATATTTTATTCCGAAATTAATAGTTATTCATTTTAAAAAAAATTTTTCTCTTATGTGTGTCGCCGTTTGTCAACAAATTCTTATCGAGAGAGGAGGAAGCTTAAACAAAAGCTACTTTTCTATATTTGAGAATAGACATTCGACTAACGCATAAGAGATTTGCTCGTTGAAGTCCGATTAAAAATTCAAAACTATTAAGATAGCACCACGAGCGCTTAAAACATATTTAGAACTATTAAATTTGTTTAAAATTAGGTCTAGCTCTTCTTCTTTCACACATAAAATTGTATCGTCAACATATTTAAAATAGAACAATGGTGAGATATTATGATTATTTTTTAATTCACTGAGAACTGTGATTTCTAAGTCTTCCATAACAATATCTGCAAATAACGGTGAAATCGGAGAGCCCATGGGTGTACCAAAGATTTGTTTATAAATTATATTGTTAAACAGAAAGTAAGTATTGTCAAAAAGAAATTTAACTATGTATATTATGTTATCAAACGGAATTTTTGAGTGACATTGAATCTTATGAAACCGTTTATCTAAACTACACAAAACTAATTCTACCGGTATGTTAGTAAACAAAGAAATGACATCTAGAGAAACTAAAATATATCCATGGGGAATATATATATTCGTCACTTTTTCTTTTAAGGCAAAACTATTGTTAATATGTGAAGCAGGTTTATTAAAACAAAGTCTAAGGGTTTTTTCAATGATGTTAGCTAAAAAATGAGTGGGAGTATTTACAGTTGAGATAATTGGTCTTAAAGGTACATCTTTTTTGTGAATCTTAGGTAATCCATAAGCTCTAGGAAGAACCGTATTAGTTTGTGTTAATTTAAACCTATCATATTTGAATTCTAAGCAATCACTATCATTAAGATCTGTTAAAATATTATATACGTTTTTTTGCATTAATGTAAGAGGGTTCCTTTTTACAATTTTATAAGTATTTTTATCACTAAGTAGATTAGACATTTTTTCATAGTAATCATCATAATTAAGACACACAGTTATATTGCCTTTATCCGCTCTAGTAAAAAATATAGATGGATTCTTAGAACAAAATTCTTTGGTTATAGTTACTTTTTGGTTAAATTCATTATCAAAACTATTACATCTTAAATTATTATTGCAAGCAGACTCAATATTTTTGATAAGTGTATCTCTAAGTAAACATTTAGCTTCTGTCTCTAACATATAAATACTACTTTCAAAGTTTTTTATCGTTGTGATAATATCTTTTTTATTAAGCTTAATGTTTTTATTAAAATTAGGACCCATCGAGACAACATCAATCACTTCCAGAGGAATTTCAGTATTTGAAAGATTAATTACCCATTTTTTGTTATTATTAATATCACAATTTTTAGATCTATTATTATTAATTAAATTATTAAATTTTTTTCCTAGTGAATTCGATAGTTGTAAGTACATATTTGAGCATTTTTTCTCTGTAAATTCAAGAAACTTATCCAGATGGTTAACATCAAAGTGTAAAGTACTTAACACATGAGCTATCGCATTAAGTCTTTTTTTTAAAAATTCAACATGTACAAAACTATCATTTATTTCTAATTTGAAAATTCTTAAACAATTTGTTACTCTGAAGTGATCGAACTTTTGTTGACAGAATTTGCTCTTGAAAATAAATACACGTTGAAAACTTCTTGAAATATGTATAGGTATTACACTTGCCTTCTTACATTTTATTAGGGAAGATAATCTGGCATTAGACTTCGCTAACTGACATCTAAAATCCGACCATTTTTTCAAAATATTGCAGTAATGTCCTCCATATTTTGTAAAAATAGAACTATAAAAACTCATCCTAGTTTGAGTCTGGCCATTCTTCCTTTGTAGGCCGTAATTATAAGTATTGATATTTCTCTCCATATTAACAAGTAGTGAAATGATAACACAGCAAATGTGGGAGGACAACCCAAGGCTTAAATAAAAACTCCTTTAGTTAATTTTTTTCCATAATTACCGGCAACGTTTCGTCCCTGGTATAATTTTAAAAGATTAATTGCGGAAAATATTTTTATTAATATCAATAATAATAACATTAATAAACAAGAAGACTTTAACACTATTAGTAAACAATATAATAAATTAAATAGATATTTAAATAAATCAGATTCCTAAGTATAACTATTCTCTGTTTGAAATTTCTCTTTGTTTGTGTGAAGGTGTTCTATTATGGCTTTCTATGTATACGTGAATAAGTAAGTTCGGGTACCTTCGGGTATCTCCGCCTGCGTTGACTCTGTTACATACTTACATCTATTATACACGGTGACCCATTTTAATCGCTACACCCGGATTTTTCGGATCCTAAGACAGATAGGGAAAAATGATTCAGACAAAAGTTGTAGGGGACGAAGGGGGCCAAACGATGGTCCTAACAGCTTTGACCTTGAACTTGACCTTCAAGGTTATTTCAAGGTCAAGTGGTTTTTTTTAATAGGAACACCTATTTTTGACCCCGGATTCGGAAAGAGCGGGAAATTTTACGTTCAAAATCATATTGAGACATTTTTTTTCAAGGTCATTTCAAGGTCATTTCAAGGCCAAATGAAGGTCGATCTCCGAAAAATCCATTTTAAGTCGTTTTTTCCATGAGTCACAGGCTTAAGTGGTTCAAACTGATCGTAGGTTTAATAGGGAAACCCACACACCCAAAACTTTCACATCCTAGTAAACAAATATCAAACTTGCACATCCGAACCCCATGCTCTTCATAGCCTCACATGCTAAACTGTTACACCAGACATCCCCCAGTCCCACACATCTCTACCCCATGTCTGATGTTTGTTTAACGGAAACTTCAAGATCATTAAAGCTTCTGTTGTAAATGTGTCAACCTTACGTTTAGCGCTACCCAGAAACAACGACGTGGACGTAGTAAGGATTGTTTCCTTTGGGGTGCTTGATTAAAGTGAGTCCCCTTGCCTCTCACTGTTCAGGGTGCTTGATTTAAGTGAGTCCCTTCGCCTCTCACTTATGTGTTTATCTAACCTCGAAGAAAATGTTCGAAATTACGACCATTTGCTTCCAGGCACATAGTCAAACGCCTTTGGAAGTGGCGAACGGTGTTTAGCAAAGTTTGCCTTGGAATGGCAGCGCATGCTCGACGAATTCTGTCCATCATGTCTACTTTTGTGGTGGGCCTTTCCTCAAAAACGGCATTTTTTAAATACCCCCATAAGTAAAAATCTGGTGATGTAAGATCTGGTGAGCAAGCAGGCCATTCAACCGGACCACCTCGACCAATCCATCTGTTACCATACTGCTCATTCAAAAAAGTCCTGACAATTCGAGCGAAATGTCGTGTTGCGCCGTCCTGCTGGAGCCACATTCTTCGTCGCGTTTCTAAGTCAACATCTTCCATCAATACAGGTAGTTCATCTCTTATTAGCGTTAAGTACGTGTGTTGATTAACATTTTCTTCGAAAAAATAAGGGCCAATCACACATCCATTAATAATCCCACACCATACCATAATACTCCATCGTCTTTGATGGTTTACAGTTCTGACCCAATGAGGATTAACATCAGACCAGTAATGACAATTATGTCTATTCAATTCCCCATCACTTTGAAATTTTGCCTCATCAGAAAAAAGAACAAAATTAAAAAAGTCTGGATCATTTTCTATCATTTGTAAAGCCCATTGGCAAAACACAATACGCTGTTGAAAATGAGCAAACTGTAGCTCTTGGACCAGAGTAATATGATACGCATGATATCTAAGCACCTTCATAATTCTTAAAAATGTACTTTTTGGAAGACCGATTTCCCTTTCGATTCAACGAGTTATGACTTTTCTTTTTAAACAATGACATTTTTTTACAGCTCATATCTTTAATTTACTCATAACTTTCAAAAGAATAAAGATACAACATTTCTTTTTTGTACAAAAATCTTGACGGAACAGAAATTATTTGTAAATGTGCCTTTAATGATTACATTATCAATATTAGTATTTCTCAAGTTCGAACGGCAATAATTCACAATATTTAAAATAAAAGCAAGTTTTAGTATTATGTGCAGTTCAAATTAGAAATAATTTAATGATTATTACTTTATTATAAAACTTACAATTACAAAAGTGTGACAATCGGAGTACTTTTGGCAAATACACTTAGTCAGATAAAGTTACCATAATTTAGGAACATTTTTCTTTTTTGGTCGCGACCGTATACGGGCAAATATTATAATTATTAATATTTTTTATACCATTTCACTATTCAAATTTAATAGTAATTAATAGCTGGCTCTGAAATGGCTGACTATCCGCCCAACGAGATCGTTGACATGATGTTGGCTTTAGGAGAAAGCCGAAGTAATTATCGTGCTGCAGCAAGAATTTATGCTGAACGCTATCCAGACAGACGACACCCTGACGCTATGGCTATCAGACGTTTAACGCAAAGAGCTCGTGGTGGACACATGGTTCGTCAACGTAGGCGCCATCAATATGATGAAAATGATAATCGGGTTGTGACTATTCTGGCAATAATTCATCTTGACCCACAGATAAGCGCTCGTCGAATCGAAAGGGAAATCGGTCTTCCAAAAAGTACATTTTTAAGAATTATGAAGGTGCTTAGATATCATGCGTATCATATTACTCTGGTCCAAGAGCTACAGTTTGCTCATTTTCAACAGCGTATTGTGTTTTGCCAATGGGCTTTACAAATGATAGAAAATGATCCAGACTTTTTTAATTTTGTTCTTTTTTCTGATGAGGCAAAATTTCAAAGTGATGGGGAATTGAATAGACATAATTGTCATTACTGGTCTGATGTTAATCCTCATTGGGTCAGAACTGTAAACCATCAAAGACGATGGAGTATTATGGTATGGTGTGGGATTATTAATGGATGTGTGATTGGCCCTTATTTTTTCGAAGAAAATGTTAATCAACACACGTACTTAACGCTAATAAGAGATGAACTACCTGTATTGATGGAAGATGTTGACTTAGAAACGCGACGAAGAATGTGGCTCCAGCAGGACGGCGCAACACGACATTTCGCTCGAATTGTCAGGACTTTTTGAATGAGCAGTATGGTAACAGATGGATTGGTCGAGGTGGTCCGGTTGAATGGCCTGCTTGCTCACCAGATCTTACATCACCAGATTTTTACTTATGGGGGTATTTAAAAATGCCGTTTTTGAGGAAAGGCCCACCACAAGAGTAGACATGATGGACAGAATTCGTCGAGCATGCGCTGCCATTCCAAGGCAAACTTTGCTAAACACCGTTCGCCACTTCCAAAGGCGTTTGACTATGTGCCTGGAAGCAAATGGTCGTAATTTCGAACATTTTCTTCGAGGTTAGATAAACACATAAGTGAGAGGCGAAGGGACTCACTTAAATCAAGCACCCTGAACAGTGAGAGGCAAGGGGAGTCACTTTAATCAAGCACCCCGATCAGTGAGAGGCGAAGGGACTCACTTAAATCAAGCACCCTGAACAGTGAGAGGCAAGGGGACTCACTTTAATCAAGCACCCCGATCAGTGAGAGGCGAAGGGACTCACTTAAATCAAGCACCCTGAACAGTGAGAGGCAAGGGGACTCACTTTAATCAAGCACCCCAAAGGAAACAATCCTTACTACGTCCACGTCGTTGTTTCTGGGTAGCGCTAAACGTAAGGTTGACACATTTACAACAGAAGCTTTAATGATCTTGAAGTTTCCGTTAAACAAACATCAGACATGGGGTAGAGATGTGTGGGACTGGGGATGTCTGGTGTAACAGTTTAGCATGTGAGGCTATGAAGAGCATGGGGTTCGGATGTGCAAGTTTGATATTTGTTTACTAGGATGTGAAAGTTTTGGGTGTGTGGGTTTCCTATTAAACCTACGATCAGTTTGAACCACTTAAGCCTGTGACTCATGGAAAAAACGACTTAAAATGGATTTTTCGGAGTTCGACCTTCATTTGGCCTTGAAATGACCTTGAAATGACCTTGAAAAAAAATGTCTCAATATGATTTTGAACGTAAAATTTCCCGCTCTTTCCGAATCCGGGGTCAAAAATAGGTGTTCCTATTAAAAAAAACCACTTGACCTTGAAATAACCTTGAAGGTCAAGTTCAAGGTCAAAGCTGTTAGGACCATCGTTTGGCCCCCTTCGTCCCCTACAACTTTTGTCTGAATCATTTTTCCCTATCTGTCTTAGGATCCGAAAAATCCGGGTGTAGCGATTAAAATGGGTCACCGTGTATGACTGCCATAGACTGAAAACGCGTACGACGATAGAGACGTATTCGTCTCTGATGTGATATTAGTTATTTAAGTATTATGGTATGACCATTAATTTTTTGATTTTTATACAATAACAAAGTTTATAACTTCCATATTTATTGTGAAAACATTACTATACAATTATAATTTTTATTATTTTTTAATAAAGGCCTGAAGAGGTCCCATACCAGGGACGAAACGTTGCCGGTATTTATGGAAAAAAATTAACTAAAGGAGTTTTTATTTAAGCCTTGGGTTGTCCTCCCATATTTGCTGTGTTATCATTTCACTACTTGTTAATATGGAGAGGAATATCAATACTTATAATTATAATAAAATTATTTCCATCAATTTCATTTATTTACATAACTTTAAAATTTACAATAAAAAGGTTAAATATATGAAGCAGTTATCATTTCCAACCTCCAAGTAAAGATCTGGGGAATGCATCTATTTGCAAGTGTCCAAAATTATACATAAAATATTAACCGGATTAGTTTATTAATTAGGATCCAATAATTAGGATCCTAACCTCCAAGAAAAAAAGGAAAATTGAAAAGTATACTTTCGTTTATTGGTTTATAATAGAAACTGAGTAATAATGAACCGATGAGAAATGTATAGATGAACAAGATAAGTATTTAATTCATTTTTTAATAAATAATGAATATAAATTAAATATTCATAATGTAAATATGCACGCCATCTGTGAACATTAGTCTGAACCGGATGTTATGCTCGCAGATGAATCACATTCGTAGCGCCATCTACTATATAATTGGCTACCATCTTTTTACCGACTGAGCCCTATTGCGAGTTTTGTTGAGTTTCACATAGCCTTGACACAAAGGAAGAGGCTGCCCTTGATCCTAATTTATTGGCAAAGAAGAATCAAAGGAAATCAGGCAGGCGTGAGAGTGTAAAAAAGCAAAAGGAAGTCGCAAGATTAGAGGCTCGCGTGTGCAAACTTGCTGAAATAGTATCAAATCAGAGAGTAACAAGTGAAAATGTACAAAAAGAAAATGTACAGAGGAAGCAAGCTAGAACTGAAGACGAATGTGGAGATTTGGATGCTGAGGCAAGTGCAAGTGAATCTGAGGAAGATGATGACAATGAGGTGCCCTATAATCCTAAGAATTTGCTCCTTGGTTGGGATGGAAAAACCATTCTGTATTGGTTATATAAATTGCATGGCCTGAATATAAACTATAGCTTTTCAACGTCATTTTGCTAAATGGAGGCATACACATGGTATGAGGTGTCTAGAAATAACAAACAGCCCATTTTGCTAATGTAACACAAGCCGGATATCTGCTAACAGATGAATGAAGGATGAAGAAATTGATCAAACAGAGAAGCTGATGCCGAGTATCAATGCAATGCAGACATCATTTCATGCAACAAATGATATTCAACCGTTAAATTATTTTAGTGAGTGTCTTATGTTACATTTAAATAATTTTCCTCTCCACAAAACTAAAATCCATTGTAAGTGTACTTGTCTCGCAGACATATTCGATATATCTGTGGCGCCTGCGCCTGCGCACACACCAGCCATGGCTGGCGACAGACAGCGCCATCCGCGCAAGCAGCGCCTTGAACCTCGCGAGGTGTTCGCGCTAGAGGAGCGCGAGGCACCGGTCTCTTTCCGCCCGCAGCAGCCTTCGACGCACCACGCTCTTCTCACCAGCAGCCAAGTACCTTGTGCGGACTACGCCTCAGCTCTGGCGGCGGCACGTTTACAGTCGTGCGCACCCAACTTACCTCATGCCCTGGCGCGAGCAATTCGCCCGGGTTGTACAGCGTGTTATTAGGATTAAATAAAACTACAAGTGTTTTCCTACGTGTTGCTTCAACTTAATTGTTGCGTCTCTCCATACTCTTCCCCTCCCGGAGTCACTCCTTAATCATCCACAGCGGGAAAACGAGAGCGCGTACATATCCATTACATGTAAAATTTACTTTAAGATGACATAGTTCAATATCAAATCTACAGGAGCATATAGATTGATTAAAGAAATGGGGTGAAATTATGCATTTTCTCAGTTTTACTGTACAAGAAGATACAAACTATAGAAAAAACTACTTTTATTAATCTTATGTTGTCAATAATTTTTAAGATTAATAAATTGTGCATTTCTAGTAAGGTCAAACTGAGAAAATGCATAATTTTGCTTCTTTTTTTAATCAATCATACCTACTTGCCGAGAGATAAAGTGAGTTGAATGATACGTGAAATGTCAGAAATGCATTTCAGGATTGGCTTTCGTTCACTCTTATACTCTTATAGATTAATTAGATATTAAACAATGTCACCTCAAAGTAAGTCTTACATGTAATGCGTTTAGCGGACATGTCTGCTAGATCTGACAGGTGAATTTTATTATGATTTTCCTTTGTACAAACTTACAATCCAGTAATGTGAGCGTGTCTATCCTATCAATTACATGTTTAATATTTACCTTAAGAAAACATGATTATGTGTGTAAACTATAAAAGAGTGTAAGAATTACGGAAACATATAACTGATTAGAATCATAAAAAACAAATTTTGATTTTGGTTTTTGAATGATGATATGGCTTGTCCATTTTATATTACAAGGAAACTAATTTTGAGAGGTTATAGTAAAATTTTCATAATTCTTACACGCTCCTACAGATTTATTACTTACCATACCCTCTTGAGGTAAATATTAAATTGCAGTGCATATTGCAAACATGCATGCTGGATCTGACGGGCACGCCCACTCTATACGTGATATTACGTTTACATGGAAGAATATTTCAATATAGTCAATAAAATTTAAAACTTTAAAGAAAATAATAGCCACCTGTAAGATTTACCAGTCAAGTTCAACACATAGATTTTAGACATCCAAGTATGTTTTAGACGCAATGCATAGAGCAAATAATCTTGCTAAATCTGACTTTTATATTCTAGGAGCAGTGTGATTTTTATGTTGACGTATATTAAACACATGTGGGTGGGTGATAAAGAGTCGCCTTAGTTGCTAATACCGCATCTGTTGTGATTTCTTTTTAGAAGAAGCAGTAGGAGTAGCAGTAGACCGATCAAGTATGTGCTCATCAAAGATGGCACAGTGTGCATGCATGGCACACAGCTTTTTCAAAGAATAAGTTCATGGTGTAAGTACATTTTCTCTCTTCTGGCTGATTATTCAAACTTTTTTTTAATTAAAATTCCTTTTTTCAATTAAACTATTAATTCAATTTAATTTTTTAATTAAACTATTGATTTAATTCAAATTTTCTAAATATAATTAATTTTTTTAATTTTATAAGTTTAGCAAAGTTTAACAAAGCACTCACATACTTACAGGAAGTAATTAATTTTCCACTGTCTTTTTACCTTTCTATTTTTCTCCTTCGCCTTATATACACAATTAGCAGTACGCTCATAAATTTGTCTTTTGAACTTTTTTTAGGCCTTATATGATATTTTTACATTCATTCTGAGTAACCGATGCCCTGCAGAAATAACATTTGGGATGTAAAATTGTAAAAATGGCATTTTAAAAGTTTCACTTAAACTTTCTTTAAATCTGATTTTGCTACTATAAATTTTGATTTCTTATACTGTAGCTGTTGACTTTTTTATAGTACAAAATTATATTTAAGTTTTAAGAGACTAGGATTGTACGAATAATGTATATATAATATATCTAATGATATCATTTTCTTTCCAGATTGGATAACTGCTCGACACCAATGGTTGTTGGTGGCATTCCGGTAAGTCCTGGCTTATAGACCCGTCACTTCGAGGCCGTCGGCTACCTGACTCCTTGCCTCCGACCTCTTTCCCGAGGTTTCACTCTTGTACGGCCAGCTGGCCGACGTTGGCAAGCATCACTCCGAGACTAGACTCTCGACATTCTTTCGCGCGCTGCTTTGCACGACGTCGTGAATCCCTCTTCTCTTCTCATCTGTCTATTTCTCTTTCCTGCCTACTGGAGTTTTCCATGATTGATTGATTGATTTTGTGAATCGCTTGTGAGCTTATTTTTACGAATAACTTGTACGTTTATTTTTGTGAATAACTCATAAGTTTATTTTGTGAACTTCTTGTGAGAAAATTTTTTGGGCTTTCACTAGAGAATGGATTTCAGTTCTTTTTAGTATTTCGATTTGAAGTTGCGGAACCACGTTAGCTTAGCTTCACCATCTTTTAGTGAGACAAATTAAAAGTGGCGGAATCAATTAGGCTCAACTTCTTAATTTTTTAAGTTTATACTTATCAAGAAACACTAACTCGTATTCGTAAGGAATCGTATTATTCTTCAATATTTCAAGATGTTCAGTTGTAGGTATATTTTAAAGTCTCAAATTGTTAATTTGATTCTGGACAAACGACTATACCAACGGTTGCTGATTGGTGTTTAGACGTAGGTATAACAAGCGTATTTGAGACAAGTTATTCCCTATAGAAGTACGCTGAGAGTTTAGTCAACGCCAGTCAAGAACCCGATCTGTGATAACGGTGCAACCAGTATAGTTCTCAGAGCTTGATGCTGTCCATGGCATTAGCTTGTCTGTTCGTCGACGCAGCTGTAGAATCTTTTGCCCCAGGTTTAAAGTTTCTGATGACAAAAAAGCTTTCAAGAATGAAAGGCTTTAATAATTGGCCGAGCATCATGCTAGCGTGCACAGAGCGAGTCCAACGATAACATTAGTATCTTGTAGTACGCGAAGGGGCCGAGTTCTACGTCTGGATGAAGGACAACCATCATCAGCATTTTTTCAAGAGAATTTTTAGAAGAATTTTGCAAGAGGATTTTTCAAGTGGAGTTCTAACTATAATTTTCCAAGAGGAATTTTTAAAGGGATTCATTCAAGAGATTTTTTGAAGAGGATTTTTGGAAAAGGATTTTTCAAGGGGATTTTTTTCAAGAGATTTTTTGAAGAGGATTTATTCAAGAGGATTTTTTCAAGAGGATTTTTCAAGAGAATTTTTCAAGAGAATTTTTCAAGAGGACTATCCAAGAGGATGGTCAAGAGGAAAAGTCAAGAGGATATCTAAGATTGAATGCTTAAAAAATACAAATTTTAATGTTAGTTTACTTATCTCTATGCAAAAAGCTCAGCCAATGTTCACCTGCGGTAATCTGGTTAACATTTTTATTTATTAGTAATTATTATTATGTATTATTATAAATCATCATTTATTTACTTGAATTATTAGAAATAATGCTGATCCCGGCAAAGAATTGTTGAATTTGTTGTTAGAATTGAAGAATGTAAAATTAAATATAAAAAATTTTATATTAACATTAATAAATGATAATAATTATTATTGTTAAATGAAAATATCAACATTATTTTTAGGTGAATATAATAATAATAATCTCTTGTTAGACATCTGATAATCACCTGATAATAAGCTGATTATCAGCTGTTATACACCTGAAAATCATTTTGATATTTTTATTTACTACTTTTATTATTATCATTTATTATAGTTAGTTTTAAATTGTTTATACGTAATTATATATTCCTAAATTGTGAAGAATAATTCCAAACTTCTTTGCTAGTAACTACATTTTTTAAAGACATTATTCAATTGTAGATTAAAGTAAATGGACGATGATAATAATTTATAATAATACGTAATAGAATTTAATAATACATGAAAATAACAACCGAATTATCTGTTGATAATTTGCTGAGTTTTTTTATAGGGATTTTATGCGTGCGCGTTCATACACGTACCCACACACGTGTTTTCGCGCGTGCTCTCATGCGCGAACGCACAAACGCCATCTGACGGCGGAATTGTGTAAGGTTATCAATTCACTTAGACGGTAAGGCAGTTCGTTGCCTGAAATCGAGTATGGCACCCCCTTAATTAATTTTTAATTCCAATATTTAAAATTTAATACTTTATTTTGTTCAGTGAGACTATTTTAAATGGTTTTTCTTTCTTTCTCTTCTTTACCATTAAAAAGCAATTAATATTATACAATTTTATATTTTACAAAAAAAAATTCATTGCCTATAAAAAACACAAAAAAATGTTCATCACGACCAGATATTCGAGATTAAAAATTGTTTTTTAATGTTTTTTAATACTGATATATCAGAGAATATTTGATTAATTTGAAATTTTAACCAATTATTACAATTATTTATTACAATATCTAATTAAATTTTCAAGAGATTATCTTTATTTCTTTTACTAAAAAAATTATTTAAAAAATAACTTGCGTTTTTATTAAAAAACCGCTGTCAATTCATTGGCACATAGCTTCCTCAAACTTAATTTACTGATCCTCTCTTTGAAAAACGATGGCCGGATGTTGTGAAGCACTTAAAGAGTGATTTTGATTGGTCTGTAAGGAATAGGCGCAAAAATTCACTATTTCCGCTACATTTGAATTTTTGAAATTGAATTTTTATTCTTAACTATTTAAAACTAAATAATTAAATCAAATTAGAATAAGAAGATTAATTGTGTCATAATTTGAAAAATAATCTGATTATCCTATCATTTAAACTAATTAAAATGAAATCATAATGAAAAATTATATACTCATAACCTAAAAAATAAAATAGTACGTGCGCAGCGCGTTTGGATTTTGCTAGTTCCTTTAATTAATTGCTTCCCCATAGAGGAAGCTTTGTAACGGTGAAAAAAATTTTCGAGACAAAAAATGTTTAATAAGATGTTTTAAGGCGGTCTTACACCTAGTGGCTTCTGAGGCCAAAATCAGCTATAAAAAGAGAAAAATGTTTAAACAATATAAAGTATATATACTATAAATATACTCTATTTCTGACAAAATGGCCCAAGACTTAATCTGTAGATCAATTTTACTCAGAGATATAGCATTTTAAATTTTTTTCATTTGGCGTCATTTTTAAAAAAATCTAGTTCATGGATTTGCATGGGGAAGGGCCTGAATTACTTGAAATTTATCAAACTATAGCAAGAAGAGTTGGAAATATTGAAAACAAATTTTTCAATCATCTTAAAATGCAAAAAATCATAAAAAATCACAAAAATTCTTAAAATTAAGTAATTAAAAGTGGTTTTTAACATTTTAAGAATATTCAAATGTTTTTTTTAATATTTCCAACTCTTCTTGCCATAGTTCAATGCATTTCAAGTAATTCAGGCCTTCTCCCATGCAAATCCATGAACTAGCTTTTTTAAAAAATAACGCCAAACTTTAGAAAATGACATTTTGAGAAATAAGCCTGCAAAGAAAAATACCATAAAACTCCAAAAATAATCAGCCATTTGATCCCCATTCTTTTCCTTCTTGAAACTCACTTTCCTGCATATCTGTTATCTGTTCTCCCATATAAAATGGTTACAACAGAAGCTCTGGCACCTTGCACGGATACTGCTAAGTCAGCAGTATTCGTTCCATTAAAAACTACTGCTCAATCTGCCCTTCTTTTGTACTTTTGATTCATCCACTGTTGAATCACTTTTTTAACACATTGTACTGAGTTAGATTATTATTTATAATACTAAGATAACTGTAGAATATGCACCAGGTCTTATGAAATATGAAATCCCACTCATCCAACTCGAAACTTAAGAAGCCATCACTGTTATAGACATAAGTACAGTAGTACATAAAAGCCGCTAAGCCCATTTTTAAAATTTTCCCTTGATTACACATCTTGAACATAAAATATATCTTGAATTTAAGCCTGTATACTTGTGTGAGGGGACTTTGTTGCTTTCAAGTATATCGATACATCTGGACACTTATTACAATTCACACATCTTTTGAATTGAATTATAAATCCTATAGTGAGTTAGACTTAATTATCTCACTTTCATCTTTCTTAGAAAGAAGATGTATTTATTTTCATCTGCTGAAAATTTTTACTGCCTCTCATTTAAAATACCTAATTCAATCTTGCCAATGCACATGTTTTTCAGTATTAATTTTCATACAGCATTGAACTGAAACTGTACGCTGAACTGAAACTGTCACTGTACGCTTGTATTATAATTACACTTACACTTTTCAGACAGATATCTTCACATACACAATACATTACATTTTTAGTCCTAAATTCACTTATGAATTCAAATAACCAAGCACTATGAAAAAAATCTTTCTTCGTCAGAAAGCAAAAACTCTGCAAAACAAACTATTGAAATCACATGGTTATGTATCTTGGCTTATTTGAGATTTTGAGTGGTCAGCTGTGCAACTCTGTTGACACTATGGTATTATAGTTTTATTCTTTTTTATTTTTTTATTTTTTTTTAGGTATAGAAAAGTGAGTATTAATAATATAGTAACTTACTGTCAAATTTCGGTAACGGAATGGTCACTTTACTAGAACAGAAGTGCAAAATTGTCACAACTCAAAAGACGATTCCACTGTATTTTAAATTCCAGAATATGTTTGATATTATTTTTATAATAAACCCTGTATGTAAATTTAATTATTCTTTTTACAATTCTTATACTAATAAGTCTTCAATAAAGTTTTTTGATATTTTAAAACACATACAAGAAAAGTGTTCCTATATTATATATATATCAGAAACCTATAGAAAAGGCCAAAAAAGGAAAATTAATGTTTTCATTATTTTAAAGATAGTAAGATCTTTTAACGAGATCATTTTGAATTTTTAAAATTTTTTATTCAAACCAGATTTTTTAGATTTAGAATAACATATATAATTAAAAATAAAAAAAATTTGATTTTTGCAAAATTTTTAGGTGTAAGACCGCCTTAAGGCGATATACGTCAATATTTCTTGATTTTGAGAAATTTTCTTTTCGTGGATGTGTGTGTGTGTGTGTGTGTGTGTGTGTGTGTGTGTGTGTGTGCGTGTGTGTGTGTGTGTGTGTGTGTGTGTGTGTGTGTGTGTGTGTGTGTGTGTGTGTGTGTGTGTGTGTGTGTGTGTGTGTGTGTGTGTGTGTGTGTGTGTGTGTGTGTGTGTGTGTGTGTGTGTGTGTGTGTGTGTGTGTGTGTGTGTGTGTGTGTGTGTGTGTGTGTGTGTGTGTGTGTAAACTCTTCATATCTCCTAAACGAATCGACCGATTTTCGTCGGACAAAGACTATTCGTCTCGCGAAAAAAACTCGGCACCCTGATGGATTTGAGTTTTTATTGATTTTCTTCTTTTTTATAACCAAAAAACAATTATGAATTTTTAGTTTTCTTAATTGATTTTTATATCTTACAGCCTTATATAATATCATGAACTTTTTTTGAAAGGTATTTAAATTAGCTATATATTCTTTTTTTAATATTTAAATTATCTTCACTCTGTCATTTGTTATTGTGGAAAATGTTTTTATATTTCATAAATTAATTTTTCAAAAAATATTTTATTTATCGACTTGAAATTTTAACCACTTATTACAATCATTGAAGACAAATTCGGTTAAAATTTTAAGAGATTATCTGCATTTGTTTCTTAAAAAAAATTATTTTAGAAAAAATTTGCGTTTCCGTTGTCGCATGGTAACAAGCTTAAAAATTATCCAATCGTCCTAAAATTTGGCACAGATGTAGCTTTTATATATTTTCTGATCGAGTTCATTGCCCAAAAAATAGGTCCATTTCTACCAAAGATATTTAAGGTTGAAAATTTTTGAAAAAAATTTTCGAATCGTGTTTACTGACTTGATTTATCGACTACATTTGTTTAAAATTTAAAGAGATTATCTTCATTTATATTTTTGAAAAAAAAAATGTTTTATAAAAAAGTAGAGTTTGCGTTACAATAATAAGAGTAAAAATCAACTAATCGTTCTGAAATTTGGCAGTGTAACGGGATGGCTAATGGGGGAAAATCCCATAAAACCACAGTCCAGCGATGACTTACTCGGAGATCTGCTCCTGGAATCCCGAAAACAATGCGAAGATCGCACGCGAACTTCGCTTTCCAACTTATTGGATCGCTGAGTGAAAAGCGCACGCTCGAAGAGTAAAGCGCGCGGCCGCTATACTCAGATATGAAAACGACCGGAGTCGTTTTCTCGCGGAGGCGGCGGTATCGGGGAAAAGGCTAGGTTGAGGTCGATAAATAAAAAATTAGCTTCAGTTATTTAGGAAAACATTAACAAAGTCTATTAAAACAATCTTTACATAAAATACACGTCATCTTTGACCGACAAGAAGATGGGATCCGCCGCTCGGCGCGGGCGGATAAATGTATTTATTTTCGTTGGGCCGGTGAACGCACCACCGGCCGCTCGCCGCTGCGAGCCGAAAATATACAAATAGATCGCTGCGCGGGAAGTACCGAAAGGCTCACCGGGAGAAGAGTGCACTCCCCTCATCGCTCGCTCACGAATCCGCTCCTGCGTCAGGCCTTATCCTCCGGTCGACTTCGGAGGGTTCAGGTCGAGTCATAACATCCAGCCTGCACTTATAGACGCTTCGGATCCCAGGAGTGTCTCAGATTGTTCACGTGCGCTGCTCTCCGTGGATGGTACGTGGACGGGCGCTGCGCTGTACCGGTGTATCACACGGTGACCGTTTTCTCCGGACGATCTACATTCGCGTCCGCGCGGTTCGACAGCCCGAGAGAATCTGATTCAAAAATGAATCGAGCGCGACTTTGCAACCGCCAAAGTCGCGCAGTCCCCGCGCGCAGCTCGCGAATACATCGTTTGACCGATGTCAACAAACGCTCGAGATGCACGAATTCGCGGGAACGAGAGCCAAACGAGTTCGATAGAATACAGAGAACCGAAATTCTTATTTTCTCCATATTTTATCTTGGAACTTCGTTATAACCCTCTTCCAGACATTGCATAGCGGGAGAGCTGCAACTCGATACCGAGGCTCTCGTTCAACACGACTTTACGTCAACGGTGGCGTTGACAAGCGGAGCTACAGGCCCGGATACGCGCTGGTTACCGTTTGCATCAAAGCGGCAACCACTTGATCCACGTCGAGGGATCGTACGCATGCGCACGGCGGGTCGCTCTTCAACGTGAGTCCGCTGAACTCCAACGGTGGTCGGGACTGTTCATATGACGCTTGACGGACCGGAGGCTGTCGGCTCTGATGGCGCTGAGGCTCCGATCGACGACCGCCTTCGCTCCTCTTCGGAAGGGCGTTTTGGAGGTCGTCGAGGTCGTCTCGTCTTCTTGTCCTCTTCGGACGCTGTTGCCACTCCGGACAGGCCCAGTGAAGATGCGTCGATGACTGGCACGTCCAACACAATTTTCTGGTTGGACTCGGTGGTGAGGAGTTATATGATCCGAGCTTGTTCCTCGACCTTGATGAGCGGAATTCTCGAGTGGTCAAGTTTGGCTTAGTTGACCGCCGTTCACGGCGTCGAGAAAATACCGTCGTCCACGGATTCGAACCCACCTCTTGGTTCTAACCGAGTCCGCTCGAGGGTTTCTTGTGTTGGTCTCCTTTGGGTGACCTTGGAGGTCGCTGCGTGGCCGATGTATACGCCTCCTTTTTCCCTGTCGAGCTTGACTTTTGCGGGCTTTGGAACGACTTGAGGTTGTCTTTAGTCCCTTAGCCCGATCGAGGTCGCGACTTGGCAGAGCGCTTGGTTGCGCCTGCAACTCGGATCTTGTCAGACGCAGCTGAATCGTGAAGCGACGACATTTGCACTCGTAGCTGGTGCAGCTCGTCGTGCAGCTGTCCCACTTCTTTGCTTAAGCGTCTAAATTTCTCCTCCTTCAATTTGCACGTCCGATTACACTTACACTCGCAACGACGCTCAATTTCTGTTTGCGTTGATGCGTCAAAGAGTTGCGAGGTAATCGGCGTGCTGTCCGCCGGTTGTGCCGTTTAGATTGTCGATCTTTCCCTTGCTGTTCCTTGGAAGGCTTGGCTGTTCTTCGTCTTCAGAAGTCTGAGAGACGGTAATACAGCCGTCCGCTTCCGATACATTCTTCAAGCGGCTTATATCGGACGTTCCAGACAGGGAGGAGCTTGGAGAATCTTCCCTCCCCCAGGCTGAATTTGCTTCATCGTCTTGAGCTTGTGAGTATTCAGCACAGCCGTTCGGTGCCCTCAGGCAGTCTGTATACCAATCCAAGCGATGTGGAGTATCAGACTTCGCGAACAGGGGGAAGCTTGGAGGATCTCCCCTCCCCCAGGCTGTGCTTACTCCGACATCGATTTCGTGGATAGACGCTGAAATTGCTGGCGATGGTAAAGTTCGGGTGAGCTGTCCGAAATCCATGTGCGGTCTGCATTCTCCGAGCGACTCATGTTCTCGGATTCTTCGGACTGGAAGGAGATCGGGGAATCTCCCCTCCCCCAGGCTGTGCTGCACTTTAGTTGCATCTAGACCTCACCCGGTCCTCCCGCTGGAGATATAGGGTTCCATAGTGACGTGAGAGCCTCGTGTCTTACGTCGGGAGGACTGCCTGCTCTTTGGTTCCTCATCTGCAAGACATGCGTCTTTATGGAACTCAGCAAATTGTTGTCGACTGCTTTGTTCGACGTCAATTGCTGAAACAGGCTGTGGGTCGAGGGATCTGCGTTGTGGTTCACTTCTGGAGCTCCGCTTGCATTGAGGGTCGTCGCGTTGACGAACTTATTCCTCCATTCGAGCCTCCTTGTGAACTGCTCAATTGCACTTCCACTTATTTCTTGTGTGAAGTGGGCCGGGTTATAGTTTCCCATCAGCCATTGAGTGATTCACCTAGAATCCCCCTCGATACATCCAGTGCTTCTTAAATCTGGAGCTATATTTGCTTCTATCACAGCTTGGAAGCTCAGCTCTAGATTATTGCGCCACTGCTCCATCGATTCGGCTAGCTCTTCTGAGGTCGATGATTCCATCTTCTGAAGCTAGACCGATTATACAAAAATTTGGCGACGCATTGTGTGTGTGCGCAACTAACTGCCGAGATTCTCTCACGAATTGGCCGTCTGTTACGCAAATTACAATGTTAGAATCCTAACTACCACACACAATTGTCCCAAGCCGCTCGAGAACGACGTATCTCGATGCAGCTAGTTAGGGAGAGAGCGTGGCAATTCCAAAAAAAAATTTTAGCGAAGATAACGATTTGACTAAATCCCGCAATAAAAAAAAGGAATGAAAGTGTTCTCACTTTCGACCGGCTGCACGCACAGGCACGGTCACTCTATTCCAAAAAAAATCACGTGAAAATCGCTTAAAATCTCGCGTCAAAAAAAAAGGAATTTAATTTCGCTACATATGACGACGAAAACAACTACAATCGTCGTTTAAATGCTCTCGCCCTGACTTTACAACAGTTAAAAGGCTCGGGACAAGTATGTACAATACTGCCCGAGCATAAACATAAACACCTACAAAAACAAGCAATCTGCTGTTTTGTGTTTATGTTTCTATGTGCGCCGCGAGTCTTCTTGTCTGTTTGTTTACGCCCGGCACCTCGACATGGCGAGTTTAAATCACTGCGCCTATCAACTGTAACGGCTTATCGCCACTGGCCGTCTGCTGATTAGTTCGGTGCAGTGATTCGGGCGCGGGCGAATTTAAACGAAACGCGATTTGAATAGGCCGGTCTCTGTACTGGCCGCTAACCTTATCCTTAAACCCAACACGTTATGGCGCCATTGTAACGGGATGGCTAATGGGTGAAAATCCCATAAAACCACAGGCCAGCGATGCCCTGTCACGGTGCCGCGGGTGTCAGACTAAAATGACTTACCCGGAGATCTGCTCCTGGAATCCCGAAAACAATGCGAAGATCACACGCGAACTTCGCTTTCAAACTTATTGGATCGCTGAGTGAAAAGCGCGCGGCCGCTAGACTCAGATATGAAAACGACCGGCGGAGTCGTTTTCCCGCGGAGGCGGTGATATCCGGGAGAAGGTTAGGTTAAGGTCGATAAATAAAAAATTAGCCTTAGTTATTAAGGAAAACAATCCTTACATAAAATACACGTCGCGTTGCGCGCCGACAAGAAGATGGGATCCGCCGCTCGGCGCGGGCGGATCAATGTATTTATTTTCGCTGGGCCGGTGAACGCACCACCGGCCGCTCGTCGCTGTGAGCCGAAAATACACAAATAGATCGCTGCGCGAGAAGTACAGAGAGGTTTACCGGGAGAGGAATGCACTCCTCTCATCGCTCGCTTACGAATCCGCTCCTGCGTCAGGCCTTATCCTCCGGTCGACTTCGGAGGGTTCAGGCCGAGTCCTAACATCCAGCCTGCCCCTACCGACGCTTCGGACCCCAGGAGTGGCTCGGATTGTTCACGTGCGCTGCTCTCCGTGGACGGTACGTGGACGGGCGCTGCACTGTACTGGTGTATCACACGGTGACCGTTTTCTCCGGACGATCTAAATTTATTGTCTACTCAAAAGTGCTTTAGGTTTTATTAACCATTTTGTAAGACACGTATTTTTTATTCTTTTTCGTCGCGTAAATATCATATGAGATCTCATATGAGATATCAAATGTGTGATGTCATCTGCAATTTTACATATTATGGGATCTCATACGAGATCTGATGTCCGATATTCCCAAATGAGATCTGATGTCCAATATTCTCATATAAGATCTCATATGATATTTTCATGCGGGTTTGCACTTTCTATTTAAAAACAGAGTAATAAATTCAATACTGAGCCCTATTTAATATGTAGAAGCAACCCATTTATACATTTTATGATCTTTAAACATATGAATATTTATATGAAAATGACCATGTTTACACCTTAAACTGTAAACCGTCGAGCCCGCCAAGTATGTATGGGAGATTGGAGGACCACCCCTGCTAGAGCAGCTCTATAGACTTCTATTGTTCTCCCAAGATGCGTAATATTATAGAAATTTCAAAATTAGAAAGATCAATGAAAAATGGAGATGTGGAGGTAACTATGTAATTTTTTATATAGGCTTTGACTCTTTGTAAATATCTGATAAAATTCTTATGAATTTTAGAAATAAAAAGAATGCATAATAGTTGTATAATTAAAATAATTATCGCCCACACGGGCGTAAAGTGCGTAAGTTCTATAAAGTTTGGTAGGTGTATGGGAGCTATTACGCCTGTTAGGCGTTAAGTAGTACTTTATGCCCGCTGACTGAATATTTTTATGTAGTTACGAAAAGTTGTATTATTCAGTCAAGTTAACTTATGGGTACTTGACGACAATAAATTAATTTCAGTACTTTCTTGTGTTTAATTTGTATAGAAGGATGAACAAATTTTAATACATTTCTGAAAAGTCATACAGTTGTTTCCGAGAGTTGTTTGCATTACTTGACTATTGATAATTGATTTCACAACTTTCATTTGTTTGATTTGCAATGAACAATTTGAATGTATTTACTTACATATAATTTGTTCAGCATACAATGACTCAAAGAAGTAAAAGACTTTTTCACTGGTATTTATTTGATTTCTTTTAAAAAATCATAAATATTATTATTTTATAGATTATACAGAAAAAACGTCTATACTTGCCTTATTTTATACTTTCGTAGAAAGTTTTATATTAACAATATTATTATTGGTACAGTCATGAAAAAAATTATTACCATTTGCAGAGTGCTTATTGAATAGATGAGATTCGAATAAATAAAAGGTCTAGACAAAAATTGTGTTGTTAAAACGTACTTAAATTATTTTTTTTTAAAAACGTGTTGATTGTATTAAAAAAATATTTAAGCTCTCATTAAAGTTTTTGGTACAGTTTGACGGATATTGAGAGAGAAAGGGAGAGAGGAAGAGAGAGGGGGGAGAAACAGAGGGAGAGAGTGAGCGGGGGAAGAGAGGGAGGGAAAGTAGATTATAAAGAAAAAATTTCTATAAATATTACATTGTTTTTACTATAAAGTTTTTAAATGTCAATTGTAATTTCAAAGAAAGCATGCGTAGTAAGGAAGCCCAAAGTTTTCGACTCAATAACACCAGTGGTAAAGTCAAAGAAATGCTTATCTTGAACGAAATTGAAATTTCTTACGCTTTATTTGCTCTATTCAAAGAAACGCGTTTTTATTCGAAAGTAATATATTTTTGATTGAATGCAATCATTCTTGTCGAACAAATATGTATTTCATTGTTTTTCCTACAATGTTTTTAAATGTCTATTGCGATTTCAAAG